>JAWWEY010000001.1:11543941-11555696 GCA_035582745.1 Loriotus luctuosus | reverse complement strand
GGGCCCGCCGGGGTTGCCCCCGCCGCCCGCCCGGCCGGCAGCGCGGACGGCGCGGAACACGCGGTGCGAGCGGCGGGAGGCCGCCCGCGGTAACCGGAGGGGTGCCCGCGGTAACCGGAGAGGTGCCCGCGGTGCGGCGAGCAGCGCTCCGGTGCCGTCGGGAGCTCTGGTCCCTTGCGATCCCTGCGAGCGCCGGGCAGACGTGTCTCGGTCCCCATGGCAACGCGGCTGTGGCGCCTTGTGCGCTCCTTGTGCAGCGCACACGTCTTGCCGGTGAAAGATCTGGAATTGCGGAAAGCTCGCTCAGGAGACAAAAGGGAGACGAGAGCGTGTGGGGAAGGGCACAAAGCAGACTTTGGTTCAATAGCAGCCCTCGCCGGTTCCAGAAAGAACCGGATCGTGCTTCACGTACAGCAAAACCATCAGATACGTTTATGAAACCATCAGATACGTTATTGATGAGGTTTATTTTCCATTAATTTATTCCCCTGTGTGTGTTACAACATACTGCAATAGCAAAGCTGTTTGATGTAAATGTGCTTCTGACACTTGTAAAGGGTTAAGTAGTTTTGGTATCCTTTGTTATGTCCACAGCTCAGTCTCTATTGGGAAAATGCTGCCATAACCAAATATTTACATAAAGGTTGTGCAATCCAGATTTTCATTCCCAACAAATTTTGAAAGTGCTACCATTTCGTTATTTTTCTGTGATAAATACACTTGAAATACATTTTATATGATTACATTCTGTATGTATGAGGTGAGAGTTTAAAAAACAAATTTTTTTGCCCTTGTCAAAAGCATTGGATTAAGTGGGCATCATATAGAATTTGTTTCAGATGCAGTTAGCTAAAAAGGACGTGCTACACCTTTCATTCAATAAAGTGCTGAAATTGGCAGTGTCTCCATTTCTGCTGGAATTTTGATTATGTGAACATGCACTTAAGTCCTTCAAAATGGTTGGTTACTCTGAGTAAAGCAGCAGCTTTTACCTGCCAGCTCAGAATTAGTTTTTTGATAAGTAGGGCAAATGCATTGTCATTTTCTATGAAGGTTCAGATAAGTAGTGCTTACATCTTGTAAGGACATGACAACTCACGGTGTCTGTTAGATCTCCTTTTAAAAACAAATCTACCCAATAAGATGCTGGATACTATACATAAAGCATAGAATTTCAGTTTTGGAGGTTTCAAGCATTCTATTTAATGATAGAACAGAACTGTCTTTTCTTGCTGTGAGGAAAATAAAATATTCATGTAATCTGAAGCTAAAGGAACCATAACCTCAAAGCAGGGGTATTAAGATTTTGCACTCTTCTGGTTTTTTATATGTGCTGCAGACTTTAAAGGGTAATCTGAGTCGAGTATCCCAGGCTGACTGGATGAGTGAGGTTTTTTGCTGTACATCCACTTGTGTCAACACAGAAATTATATACCAAGGAAAGTATAATGAGGCAATCACAGTCATTACAGAAAGAGAAAATGATTCGTCATTAGAATGGAGATGCTCACCCTCCTGTGAAATAAATCCTAGCTAGTAATTAAAATTAATACTACCTAGGAAACATGAGCTCCACGTTTTGACTAGCCTAGACAGATCTATTCCTGGTCTTCTTTAAACCAAAAGCAACACTGATGCAGTCAAGTTCATGCCCCTGAAAATTTTTCACACTCCAGCAAATGAACAGGATTTAATAATTAGTTTTAAAAAGAAAAAAAAAATACCTGTTTCCCGACCACAAACATTGGTCCAGCTGAAAAGGCATAAAACTAGCAGGTTTATTAGAGGATGTGACATTCTGTAGATTTTTAGTGACCTATACTTCCTGGAACACAATGGGAGAAAGAGATAACTGTGAAAATGACCACTCACAAAAGAAAAGGTCAGGTTCAAAACTTTTTTAACAGATTTCTACTAGTGCCAGTATTTTGGATCAAGCTCAAAAAAGGCTTCAGGATGAAGGTAGAATCCAGTCAACAAGGAAAATGTATCCGCCAGAGCAGAGGTCTGCAGTCCAGACCCACACACAATTTGCAAATGGAAAATTATTTCTCATCTCTCATATGGAGAATGCTGTTCCATGCTCAATAATCTTATGTTATATGTTAAATATAAAAAATCCATCTCATATGTTTAATGGTGAAAAAACCCTTCAGTACTACACCTACATTGGTCTCAGCCTGAATTTATAGATAACTTGAAATAAAATGTAAAATCAATATAATCTTCTCTAAATTTTACATAATTACTTATGTGCCTGAACTTCCATGAAGTGAGGTTACTATGGGTTTAGTTTCTTGAGGGGATGGGTAAAAGAGCGCCAAATTAAGTTACTCACAGGCTTGACATACAGAAGCAGTGAAATGGAAATCATCCATGCTTGTGTTACACAGGTCACACAGGACATGCCCGTGCCTTACAAGGAAAACAGGCTTATTTTGTTTCAGTTTCTGTCCTGTACAGGAGGAGCTGCTGTCATCAGCCATTGCAATGCCTGAGACAAAATTCCCAAAAGGCACATATAGTTCCTAAAGTGGATGCCAGCATCTCCCAAGACAGGCAAGAGGAAAAAAAAATAGGGAGGAAAAATAAAGAGGTGGAGAAAACAATACCCTTGGGACTTTGGGCTGGATTTCTAGTTATAGGAGGGCGTCACATATGGGACACATATTCTTCTGGAAAAAGGAATGGATCAGCAAACTCCATCGCTTTACTCTGTAACCCAGGCCAGAGCAGGCATGAGGGAGTGTTTGGGGAATTGAGGTAGGAGGGCAGGACCATTTCTGTTGCAGGCTGTTGGTGTTCAGTGTGAACCCACCTGGATGTTGGCCATTTAAATTGGAGGTGCCACACTCCTGCCCCAAGCCCCAGACTGCCATGTGTGCCTTTGTGCTGGCACTGGAGGTCAGGACACCAGCGGATAAGACATTTTGGGAAACCAGGCTGCCCGAAGATGAAGACCTTTTATTTTCAGCCAGCTGAAAGTATTTTCCTGCTTATTTGCCTGCCTGGCAGCTGGCACAAAAAAAAGGGAGTGGCTGGGTGGCAGGAGGGGAAAGGGAAGGACTGAGAATCAACTGGGTTCGGTTTTATTCGGCACCATATCTAGAGCTGTGTGAACAGGAAGGTCTAATTTGTGCAGACATGTTTTCCAAAATGAATTTTGTCATTGCTTATGCTGGAATCTGTGCCCGATGTGAGGAGCGGGCACTTGTCCTGCTAAGCTGTTTGGCACTAACTGCCTTTATCAGCATTAGTTAAACCAGCCCGGGGCCAGGTCAGGCTGATATGCTGAAAATAGCTGCCAGAGTCAAGAGATAGTCTACAGTGAGTTCTCATCAACTTGGGATGGTTACAGCAAAGGATTTGGGAAGGCAAAGTTACAGAGAGCTGAGTATTTGATCATAAAGCTTAGAGTGCAGCTCTCATGTTCAGTCCCAGCCAGCAGAGCCTGGAGCAGAGTCCTGAGAGCAGCTTTCCAACCTCCCTACTGGGACAGGTCCAGTGAGGGATCCTCACCCTTCCTCAGCTTCCCCAGGGAGTGCTGCACCCTGTGACCAGGGTTTGCCTGTTCTTTAACAACCTTGGGCTGTTTCCAACAAAGCTTTCGTGCACTTACAGCCTTTTTATAATGATAACTAAACACAATCCATTACTGGGGAAAATGAGGAGTAGAGGAAAAATTATCCATCAGTAGCTAAGGTTTAATTGTCTTTAATTCGACTTAATGTTTCTGAGAGCCAGTCTAGTTTCTAGTTCAAATAACAGCTTTCCCATTTAGCACCTCAGTCAAGTGACAGTTGCACTCAGGGTGAAATTCACACCTTGCTGTGCTCCTCTTTTTGGAGAGACATTTTTTAGCAAAGACGTTTTAAGAGGGCAGCAATTTACACCTTTGTCTCTATGTAATATTAAAGCTTAGAAAAATAATTTACCTCGAATAATTTTCCCTCCGCGGTTACTTGGATGTTTGCATCATTTTGAAACGGAGAAAGGAGAAAAGAGAAAAGAGAAAGGAGAAAGAAGGAAGAGCAGTCCACTAGCTATGGTGGTTAGAGTTAACTCAGGCTTAAACCTTTATATTTTTGCTGTGAAAAGGAAGCAAAATCCATGTAATATAAAATAGATTTGCTTTGTTTGAAGTCCAGAAGAAGAGTATATAATGTGATTCATCTTTATAGAAATATGAGTGTTATCTTTTCTTAGTTATATATTTGTATTCAGATTTATTCGTGTTCGCATTTTCATTGTCCATGCATGGCAGGAAAAATGTAATGTCTGTTGGCTGGAACATTAATGCAATAGACAATACAGACCCATAGTCTTGCAAACTATTTTTTCTGAGCTTATATTCACCACAGTGATGACTGAAGAACACTTTTCTTAAAAGGACAAAAAAATGTGATTTGCAGAAGTGATGAGGAAATTCAGCTTATCAGAAGAGAAGTCTTATCTTAAATGCACCCTTAGCAGATGAGCTGAAGATTTTCAGGTTGAACCTATTACTCTTTGTCTTATCATTATATTTCTTGATGAGAAGTCCTTCTCCATCTTTCTTGTAGTCCCCTTCAGATACTGGAAGGAACTCTTTGGAGAGCACAATTGAACGGGAAGTTATTCACAGGTGTGCCAGAGGCAAAGGGCTTTCATACCTAATCCTCCTACTCAGGTCAGTTTTAAGAGTGCAGAACTCGTAGCTGATGGTGGCTTGGACTGCATTATGAACTTCCAGGTTATTTTATTTGTGCAAGGTATTCATAAAGGGTACTTTATCACTCACCAGCCTCCTTGGCGTCTGTACCTACCACTTAAGACTCCTGTGACATTTCCTGAATTGCTACTCATCTGCCACTGTCCTGATAGGCAGCCAGGTTTCTCCTGGTTGGCACTGCTGACATTGCCTGGTCACAAGCAAGCTACTCAAAACCCTTTGCTGGGATGAAATCCCAGAACCCCTGAGGCAGGGTTCTCTGTAATCTGTGGAAACCACCCCTTCTTAGGAAGCATGGGGCCTGAAGCATGCATGTGAAGAGAGCTCAAGAACAGGCAGCAGGGTGCCATTTCAGGTCTGTCAGCTCTCCTATGGAGTCAGTAGCTGAGATGCCTTCACTCCTTGTCTCACACTTCACCTCTCACTCTTGACCAGTGTGAGACACTCTGTGCTCAGCTGGCTGCTCGCTGTTTCTGACATTTTCTTTGCGTGGGTGTCTGGCACTCCCCTTTCCTGGGAAAGCCGAGATGGATAGCTCAAGGCTGTGAAATCTGCTCCTCCCAGGAGCTTAGGTGTTTTAGGGTAACTACAGCAGTTCTTACAGCCAGGCTCCTTCAAGGTAGCTCAGAGGTAGTTGCTGTTTTTTCCAACAAAATTGTTAAATAACATGGAGGATCTGTGTGTTGGGGCCCAGTTACAGAAATTCTGACAGTACTTCCACTGAATACCTGTTCTCACTACCCATGAGGTTGTTGCAAAATGATAATTTTCTCCAATTTGATTGAAACTTTGTGCTACTCAGTCTTCAAAAGTATCTGCTTCTACTGTCACGAATAACAGATCTTTTATTAAAAATGAAAAATAGATCAGAACCTGTTTGCAGCTGAAAGACTGGGAGGAAGACTTGCAGAAATCATAAAAATGACCCAAATAAAAATTTGTTTGTTCATTTGTTTCAATAAGATTTTTTTGTCGGCTTTAATTCAACGTAAGTATTTGGGGGTATCTGAAAAAGGATTTTACTCATAAGTTTTTGGTTGGCTCTGTCACTATAGGACATGAAATAACACGACGTGGACAAGCTGCTCTTTCAAGGTAAGTAGAGAGTTTTTAATTTCTGACTCTAATATTTACAGATTTCCAAAAGTGACAATGGATTGGAGGGTGAAAGTGCCACCTCTCCAATGACACAGGACAAAACAACAGTCTATCAAATTTCTCCTTTTCCATAAAATAATACAAAACAATAAATGTGCAAGAAAGTTCATTACAAGAATGTAAACATCAGAAGGCTTAGAAAATATTAAAAAATCAGGGTGACAGCCTGTACTATATAATTTTCCTAGCCCATTCTGAGGTGGATGCCACTTCCTCCTCCATTTCCTGTACCCTGGGTGCTGGTTATGTACCCTGGGAGCAGGTCCCCTTTACTGCTGCACTGACAAGGGTGACAGAAACCACCCTTTGCCCTTCATTGCTCCCTGCACAGCAGCCACACCCCCCTGGGCACGGCAGAGACCTTGGCACAGGGAACCCACATGTTTTTTTCAGGGCGATGTTTCTGGTTGTCTGAGTTGGATGTTCTGAAGGAGCCTTCCCTCAGGGAGGTAAAAGTAGGGGTGGAACAACTTCTAGTGCAGAGCTTCACTGGTTTCTGGAAGGGAGTGCATGATGTGGCTGCTTGAGACAGAAGTGGGTGATGCTCGCTGACTGAAAGAGAAGCCCTCCCCTCTCATACACACAGTTGTTCTATTTGGAGATTTTCCTTCCCTGTCCAGTGCATTTAAACAGTGTCCTGTTGTAAGGGTGAGTTCTAGATTTTGTTTCAGGTCCACTTGGATGCATTTTAAGTTGCTGGGTCTTTTAGCATCACATCATTGTGAAAATCTCACTTGGTTTTTGGTTTTTCTTTTTTTAGTTTGCTGGTTGGTTTTTGTGGTTTTCTTCGGTTTTTTAGGTAGGGGTTATGTAATTTCCCTTCCTACTGTATAAACAGGTTGGGTTGGTTTCAATAGTGCTTTGTAATTGCATTAGCGCAGGAAAAAAAGTGCTGACAGTGTAGGGAATACATATTTTTACAGCTAATGACCTTTGTGAAGTCTTGCGTAACTGTTTGCTGTGAAACCTGTTCAGGATGGCTCTCCAGGGAGCCTCTGGAAAGTGTTTGCCCAGGGGAAGTAGCACCTAGTCTGGCACTGTTAACCTCATGGCAAACTAGAACAATGTCATTTCTTATTGTGTGTGGCAAGTATTGCAGAATTCTGGTAAATCTGGGGACATTCTGTGAGCAGCCCTCTACCAAAAAACTGCTTTTCAAATTATGTACTTTAGGGTGTTTTTTTCTGAAAGCATTTTTCTCCTTTTTTCCATGCTTTCAGCTTATTGCCTCTTGTTAAGTCAGATTTCAGTGATGAATGTCATCCTGAATTATACTTTAATGTTTCATCAATTAGTGAAATGCTCCAGAAGGATGAGCAAAATGTATTCAGGAGTTCAAAGCTAAATGGCCTGACATGGAGGGGAGAGTGGAGAGGCAGGACAGCCAGAGTCTTGGTTTTGCTGTTTGTTGAAATCCCTGGATAATTTGCTTCATCTCTCTGTTCTGCATGGTTAAATATTTGCTTGTCTGAAAGGGACAGTATGAAAAACTAAAATCAATAGCTTATATTTCTCAAAACACTTTATTTAATGCTCATCATACAGGAAATACTGAAGTGCAAGAAAAGTTATAGGAGCTTGTAAGGTCCATTTTGTAGGACAATTTAGTGCATTTTATGACCTCTCCCTGGAAGTTCAGAGATCTGTTTACAGCACAGGCTAGCAAAGGCTGATGCTGTGTCTGCAGGGAATGAAAAGCTGCAGTCCTGGCCCTGTGCTCTCACTGCTCTCTGCTACTCTTTTTCCCCTTGCAGCCACTGGGGAGATGAGATTTGCTAAATTGTGGGATTTGCCCAGAGAAAAAGAATTATCAGGACAGATGAGGGTTGGGATCTTCCCTCAGGCACGTGAGCAAATTTTATATCATCAGTTTCGATGATGGCTCTTGATATTTCACCTCAGCAATACTTCACCTAACACAGGCTGCAGGAGGAGTCCTGGCACCTTTGGAATAAAGGGCTGAGATCCCACAGGGCCCAGATAGGTCAGAGGGTCCCCTTGCAAGGTTTAGCTTCCTGTCATCCCCCAGGCAGCAATGTGTAGTGGCTCAGGAAGCTGTGACACAACCCCAAAAAAAGGTCAGGCAGGCAATGTGGTTGTGATTATTATATCAGGTAAAGTGAACATCATCATCCCCCTGTGCTGGGCACTGGTGAGGCCACACCTCAAATCCTGTGCTCAGTTTTGGGCCTCTTGTCACAGGAAGGACATTGAGGTGCTGGAACATGTCCAGGGGAGGCAGCTGGGGAAGGCTCTGGAGCACAAGTGTGATGAGGAGCAGCTGAGACAGCTGAGGGTTTAGCCTGGAGAAAAGGAGGCCCAGGAGAGACCCTATCACTCTGTACAGCTCTCACAGGAGGGTGCACCAGGTGGGGTCAGCCTCTTCTCCCTGGCGAAAGAAGAGACAGGACAAGAGGAACTGGCCTCAAGTTGCACCAGGGGAGGTTTAGATTGGACATTTGGAAAAATTTCTTCACAGAGCACCAGAACAGGCTGCCCAAGGAAGTGGTGAAGTCACCACCCCTGCAAGTATTCAAAAGATGTGGTTATGACCCTTGAGGACACTTGACTGCTTAGTGGTGGTGGGACTAGGTTGGCAGCTGGACTTGATCTTAGAGGTCTTTTCCAACCTTAACAATTCTATTATTTTAGTTAAGCCTGTTATTAAAAGACTGTCAGAATTATTAATACTATTGCCTGCTTGTGCTAAAAGGTTCCAGTTATGAGTCATGGCTCTGTTTTATCCAGTACATATGCATAACAAAATATTGATCTATGTCCTAAGTAACCTCTACTCTGTTCTCCAAAGCAAGTGTTTCCTTTTAGCACTCTAAAAGGTGTGCAATTAATCAGTCATCATGAACCCAACTAGATAAAAGCCAACTATTCAAGATAAAGTGTCCTAGTGGAAATACAGCATTTTCATTTTACCACAAAGTAACATTACTCCAGTGATAATTGACCTGGCATTGCAACCTCACAGCAGGTCAAACACAATTCATTTTTAGTGTGACTTTATTATGTAATAGGCCCTTCTTAGGGGTGTAGCTGCCTGGTATGTTTTTTGTCTGTCATTTAAGATGGTACTACCCTGAATGCCTTTCTTTTCTCTCTGTTGGAGGTTACTACCCAATAGCAGAAAAAAGCAAAGCAGGAAGTGTGCCCCCAGCTCAGCTTCTATAGTTTACACCTTGAAATCTGCAATATCAAAGTGTGCTTATCTTATCAGCTTTAGGGTGAACAGAAATGACCAAAAAAGGAAGGAAAGAGAGCAGCCCTTCTTTTTATTCCTGCTTTTTCTCTGTGTTGTGACTTTTGGTAGTTAAGGCTGGGGCAGGGGTATCTTAGTGGGGTAAGATGGGCAGGGTGCTCTATAAACTATCCCTTTTATTTGTGAGCAAATTTTTATCATTTGCTTTAGCTGGCCTGAAGTATTTTATTTCTATTATCCTTTAACAGCACAGACAAATCAGAACTAAACCAAAACATTTAGAAATCTTGACCAGATATATAGAGACCCCACTTCTCCCTGCAAGTAGAGAATACAATTTTTTCTCCCTGTAAGTAGAGAATTAAAATTTTAATCAACAAAACCAACCAAAGGTATGGCACAGATTTGTCATTTAAACAATGTATGCAATGAATTAAACAATGTAAGTAAAGGAAAATAATAAATTCCTTTAAGGTGGGTATGAAGCAGATGGAAGGAGACTATTATGATACAAGTAATAACACAAACTGCCTACTTACTAGCAAACTGACATGTTTCCTGTGAGACAGCCTTTAAGCAAGGATGTAGAATGATTTAACTTAGCAGCCTTATCTTTTTGTGTGTGTGAGTGGGGGTAGTGATAGGTGTCCTTTGATGCTACTTTGATAACCAAATAATGTCCTTTGATAATCAAAGAAGAAAGCAAAAAGGTGTTATGTACAATAAAAGATGATACTATCTGAAAAGGCAGAGACCAAGAAGATGAATCAATTGAAAGGATGTAAGAAAATTTAGATAAAGTCTTGACCAATGCAGAACTAAAACATGTAGTATTTATGATGTGCTGGGAAAAGGAAATAATGGAAAGATACAAAAGGAAGTGTGCTGTAGTCAAATTGATGAAGCTAGAAGTAAGATGTGTTAATACATGGAATTAGAGAACAAGGTTGTATCTGCTGAATTGGGGAAAAAATGATGGCAGCAGCTTATCCACAAGATTTTCCTGTAATACAGGAAGGAAACACTTCACAAGTTAAACCTTACCATGAAGCTCCACAACAATTATTTAAAATAAAATAAATAAATATAATAATAAAATGAATCTAATATAATCAGTTGCCTTTCTCTGTAGGTGTAAGTCTCTCAGAGCAGTTTAGAAATGTTGGTGTCTCTTCAGACACTCAAAACAACCCTAGTGTTTTGATGGACTTATGTTTTGCATCATGGATTTAAAGTGAAGACCACAAAATCTTCCCCTCACCAATTCATATTCAGGTATCTCTGCCCCTGTTGTGTTCTGCTGTCTCTTTGCTCTCATACAGATGGGAACTGGATGGCCTATTTTGAATATTACAATATTTATGTACGTCCCAAGCATGGCAGCTCCTCTCACCAACCTTCAGTTCCTCCTCTGATACCAGTAACAGTCTGTCACTGCCTCAGGGAGTGTTGTTACCTTTAGGAAAAAGAAAGATTTTTTTTTTCTCAGGATCTAGTTCAAGACTCTTCCAAGAAATACTTTAAACCTGCCTGCACTGGCACAAATATAACCCTCTTATTTTTTTTCTTTTTTCCCAATTGTTTTGTTCAAGATCACAGGTGAGATACACATATTCTAAAATAAATTCTTACATGCTATTCTTTCTTTCCAGAGAGGGAAAAGATCGACCCAGATGCTGACTCTTATGTTTCCACTGCTTGTCTCATATATTTGCTATCTCCTTTATTTGTTAATGGTTATAAAACTATCAAATAATTGATGCTGAGTAGAACACACCATAAAACTATCAAATGCTTCAACACTGAGCAGAACACAGCATATAAACATCAAAAGCTGGTCAGGCTGGAAACACAGAGTAGGAAATTATGACACTTGTTTTATGTGCTTTAGAAATGCACTATGACCCTGTGGAACTTCCTGGATGGAGAAAGCTCCCCGTGTGGCTGCTGTGCCACCAGCTGAGAACAGCCCTGGGAGAGGGCAGGCTCAAGAGCCAGAGCAAAGCTCCTTCTGGGATTTCCAACATCCCCAGGGGTGGTTTTCTCACCCATTCTCCCTCTCTGGCCATTGTGACTTCAGGCAGAGAATTCAGAAAGATGTTTCAGAAGAGGCAGACTTTGCTGTCTGGAGGTTGTTCTCTTTGGGTGTGACAGGGGAAGGCGCAGTGCAGCGATGCTGGACGAACACTCGGGGACTCTGGACCACATCTCCCTCTTCTGTAGCTCAGGCCTTCTCAGGGAATTCTGTACCCGTGGAAACCTCTCAAAAACCTGCTGGCACCACCATGGAGAGAGTGCTGGGCACTGGGAGCAGCCATCAGCCAGAGGGAAGGGGGCAGGTGGGAGAGGAGATTCCCTGGGCTTGGGTTGGGAATGTCACCTGCCCTGGGGAAGAACATTGGGCATAGGGGGAAGTAGGGAGAGCAGGGGGTGCAACACAGCCTGGGAAATGGGTTTGACCCTTAAACAGTGTCAGTAATGTATTGTACTGGATGTGGAGGTCTGTCAGAACCCAGGAATTACCTCTGACTGCCCTGGAGGACTCGAGACTCTGGCAGGGGGCTCAGAGACCTTGGCAGGGAGTCAAAGACACCTGTGCTTTGATTTTAGCCCATGGAAACAATTACCAACTTTGTGTGAAGATTTACAAGCCACAAGAGTTTGAGTAGAATGAT
>JAWWEY010000001.1:11466661-11530243 GCA_035582745.1 Loriotus luctuosus | reverse complement strand
GAATTTATGCATCATGTATGAGATGTATGAATATGCAACAGGTTATTGTTTTTAAGGGTTAATCCTCTGTTAACGTGTGTCCTTTTCCAGGCTCGTGCTGCCCAGAAAAAGGTACCCGTCCTTCCATAACTCTTTGTTTCTATTGTCTCATATTGTGCTAATTCAAATTGTCCAAATTATTATTACTCTAATTGTATTACTGTTTTTAGAACCACTTTATTACTATTAAACCTTTAAAATTTTAAAAACAAGTGATTGGCATTTTTCACACATATTTTCCATTCAGTCCGTGGTCAGTACTGCTGGAAAAGGTCTGCATTCCTGAAATTTGGTCTGGTTTCATAGTCTTTCCATCCAAGGCAGATTTCAAGTCATTAGAGGTTAGCATGTAGCCCCTCTGGGAGACCGTTCACCATCTCACCTTGGCTTCTTTTTTCTACTTTCTGCAGGACAGAATTGAGTTCATGTCCTCCTCCTCTTACTCAGCCTCCCGCAGAACAAAGCCTTGTGCTCCTGTGTGACCCCTCTGCTCCTGTCCTGCCTTTTCCTCAAGCTGCACTTTGTGTCAAGTGGATCTCCTGCTGCCTTCTTCTCCCTCAAAGCCTGAAGGCAAATATCAGACACAGGGAAAAATCTCACTCCAAAAGGGGCAGAAAGGACTGGGCTTTTATGCTCTGGAATGGTAAAAAGGGAATGAGTGAGAGAAATGAACACAAAGCAATGCCTGGAGTAGAAAGGGTGAGAGAGAATCCATCTGTTTTAAGACATTCAGTGATGCAGTGAGACACTGACTGATACAACTATCAGGTAATGAAAGTAGAAGGCACGAATGTAAAATTAAGAAAGAAAGTAGTTTTTCCAGTATTGTTTGGCTGCTGAACATACTGACAACAGAAGCCAATTCTGGAAGCCATTTAGAAGGATGTGAAAGGACTGACCATTTTCAGCAACAATAGAGATATCCAGAGTTATTTAATGCAGACAAATTACTTTAAGGGTTTAAAAATCCTTTTACTACACCCTGCCTATTAGGGAAAGCATGAAACGCCCTCTGTCAACTGTGTGGTTTTTGCACCTTCTTCTCACATGTCTGGTACTATTTGCTATTGTAGACAGACTACCAGACCAGATGGATCACAAATCTGATCCAATATGGTAACTCCTTATGTTCTGAAGTGAAAATTTTACCAAAAGCATATCGGGAAAGCTTTTGGAAAATCTCAGAAATCTGACACAAAAAATATCTAAGAAATTGCCACCTTCTGTCTGCTAAAAAAAATGTCAAAGAGTAATCATTTTATTGCTGTCTAATCCAGCATGCTCTCTGCTTTTCAGGGCAAATACAGTCTTCAAATGGAACACTTCCTGCACTCTTGGGTTTTTTTAGGAATTACTTCCATCTGTCTTTGAATAAACTAGCTCTGCTCTGTGCTCTGCATGTTAGGTTCTATCTCCAAATGATTTCCCTGGTGAAATTCTGAAGCCTGGACAAAGTGTTTTCAAGGTAGCTATAATTCAATGCCTAAACAAAGAAGAAATTTTTGACCCTTTGGTATTACTGGTGCTATATTAATATTAAAAAAAAAAAAATCCAGAAACCCAGAACAAGGAATGTTTATCTGTCATAGGAGGAAACCAGGTATATTTTCCAAGATGTATTTCCATTCCCCTTATCACATCTCTCCTTTCAAGATGGCAGCATTGATCAAATAACATTTCTCCAGGTAAAACTGATAACAGTTTCCCTTCAATCTCCAATTGCTGTGAGTCCTGTAACACCCTCATCTAAGGTATTTAATCCTGTTTCAATGGTAGCTAGATTATTGAACCCCTGTAGAAGTGCTGAGTGTGTTGCACATGGACAAGACCCAGTTTATGCATTTCACATGGCTGCAGTTCTGCTCTGTGGCCATATCTTTGCCAATATACCTAAATTCTGATTTAATGTAGAGACTGCAGCCTCATTCTACCGTCTGATAAAGGAACTGCACCTTGAATTATATTTCCTGGTTAAAAATCACACCCTTATCCTTTGTTAAGGTCTTACAGTTTTGTTTCTCTAGATAGAGGTATTAAGCATCTCAAATGCCCTCTGTGAAAGAAAGAACATAATTTAGAATAATTGCTAAGAGGGAAAGCTCTTGGATAATGAGAGATATGGGTCTTGTCATTTAAGCATAAATCCTAAATAGAAGCCTTGTGTTGTTTTCCTGGTTGATCTTGCCACAGCCTGCTCTTAAAAAAAAATCAATATATTGATTCAGACAAATATAATAACCCAGCATGCCAGAGCTTGCCTTTGTGAGCTAGGTTATGGATAGGGTTGATAAAATAATGGCATCTCTGAATTGCTAAGTTAGTGCACAGCAATTCTAAGTAAGGAAGAGCTACAGATTTAGATGTTAAAGTCTGAGAAGGGATTTGGGAGCAGACCTACAAGGTGGGCTGTGCCTGGCATAGCCACTGACTGCTGAGTCCAGCAGTTCCAGCTGCTGTCTGGGGAGGGAAGAGGCAGATGCTGAAATGGTGAGTCATGGTCATACACCAGAGAAGATGTACAGAGCTAAAGATCTGAATAAAGGATCCTGAAATAAATGATGCAGCTGAAGGGCAAGATAATGCTCTTGTCCCTCTGAGGCTGGCTGGGAGCAGGAGCTGTGCAGGGACTGCAGGAGGCAGGAGCTGGGAGGAAGAGCCTGAGGATGGTGGTAGAACCAGAGCAAGAAACAAGTGGCTGGGGCTGAGTGATGGGGAGACAGGACTAGGATAAAGGTTGGAAATTGGAGGCTGTCAACAGAAGCACAAGATGGGAAAGGTCACTTTATGCGGGGCAGAGCAGCTCACTGAGCTGCTTTAGCCATCAGCAACTCAGAAGTGTGCCTTTGCTGGTGGCACTTGTCAGGGTCTGATGGTCATCAGCTGGCCAGCTGCAAACCTATAGCAGGGTGAGGATGCTGCAAAAATTACATTTCTATTTCTTATGGACAGTAAGATAAAGTAAGTTTGTGGATTTGCCAAGGGGAGATAGATATAAATAGGAGTGTCTAGAGAATCCTGGAAAAGCAAGATACCCTAAATAGTTATTTACCTTGAAAAATAACCCCAAAAGATCTAAGTTCCTACATTGGTTTATCTCTATTTGACAAAAAAGATTCTGTTTATCAATCTATACACATTAATGCATATGTCATGATAGTTCAAAGAGCAGAATAGTGGTACAGAAATCAGGGGGACCAAAAATTAATTCAGAGTTTCATCTGCATGGGAATTAAAAATGCGTAAATAAACTAAAGAAATAATTATCCATGACAGATGTGAAATACAAAAGATTAAGGAGTGAATTTAACAGTGAACAAGGGACTACAGGCAGCTGCAGTTAACAGGGTCTTGCTACTAAAGGACAGTAAGAAAACTCATTTGAATTGCCAGCTGGTGTGAGCTGTCACCACCTCAGCTATTTCCTTTAGTAGCACAAATCTACACTGTGAGACATGGATTTGTAAAGAGTTCTCAAAATCTGACAGAAAGCTCACATGGTCTTGTCCATGTGTATGCAAACACGGAGATAAGGCGTGCTGACTTAGGAAGGTCATGGAATAGAGATGACATTGTTGAGAGAGAGATTCAACTAGAAATAAGTTTCAACAAGTTTCAAAAAGTTTCAAAATATGGCCTTGCAGAAAGACCAGATATTTAAGAGAATTAAAACTGTGAAAGATGCGTTGTAGCAGGACCATGTGGGGTAAAAATATAGGTGATTGGTGTTAGAAGTATTAGCAGCATTGCTTGGCAAAAACTAATAGGCTGAAAAATATCTATAAGGTATTGTAACCAGGAAATAGGTTGGCTTCTGATAGAATGGTGTAGAGTTTTACATCTCTTATGTCTCACCCTTTATCAAGACTGATAAAGGAATAAAATCTTTTAAAACGCCTCTCAGTTACCCCATCTCTGCAAAAAAAGCTGGGAATAATCCAACACTATCCTACCCAAGAGACATATCCCTAAGCAAGGACATAAAGGAAGATAAAGCACTGGGTGACATGAGCAGAGGTCAAGAAGGCCGTGTGTGCTCCTGTTCCAAGCACATCTCCATTTCTGTGAGAGGGTGAAGTCCTCAGGCAGCGATCACTAGAGGAAACCAAGCAGGGAGTAAGGAAAGGCCCACTCAGCCACAAGGCAAGAAAATCCCATGGGTTTGGGTTGGTTTGGAGGTGGGAGCACCTGTCAGAAGGGTTGGTTGGGTAGAGGCAGACAATGCACCCTAAGCTGACCAAGCCAAGTCAGCTGCAGCAAGGATGTGGCTGTGAGTGCGACATGGCTCTCTTGCTGGCTGGTCCTGCTGTGAGGAGGACACAGATGGCCTCTTTAGGAGCACCACACAACCATGGCTATGCTTCCATGGAATATCTTCACCAGTTACAGCATTGTCCATCAAGCAGGCATTTAATAGTGTCTTCATTTGCTGGGGGAAACAGCTTTTGCTTCCAGTTTTCAATCACCGAAAGTTATTTCACCATAATGGAAAATGAAGAGCAGGAAAACTGTGCAAGGAGAGGGATGATGATGTTCCTCCTGCCCTTCCTCTCACACCCAAACACCAGCCCTGTGACTGGAGCTCCATCCTGCCAGGACCATTTTGTTCTTCTGGGCAGAATCTTCTCTCTGTGTGTTTTATTTTTTATAAAAATTCTCTCCTGCCTATTTAGAGGCCTCCTGCAGTGACCCAGGATCAGTGTGGCCATGGTGGAGGAGCAGGGTGTAATAGGAGCCATGGAATGCCTGGGAAGGCCACTGAGGAAGCAGGGCATGTGAAGTGGCCTCAAAGCTCTGGTCTGCATTTGTTAAGCTTTAGAACTGAGAATTGAGGTGCCCAGGTGAAGTCACCACCCCTGGAATGGTTCAAGAAATGACTCAGTGTGGCACTTAGTGCTGTGCTCTGTCTGATATGGTGTTCAGTTGAAAATTGGACTTGATGACCTTGGAGGTATTTCCCAGCTCTAATGATTTTATGATTCTACGACTGTGTAGGACTTTGAGCCATTGGGAAGTTTAGTCCTCAGTGAGATGCAGACTCCCTTCATGGGGTGTCTGGCAGGGTGACACAGCTATGCTGTATTCATAATTATTTATTTAATCTCCCTTTTGGCTGTTCATTATGCTTTTGCTGCTGACTGGAACGTGGTGATCAGGTGCAAATACCGTACATCAGTTGATCTCCAACTGTGCATGTTATTGGAAAACAATAATACAATGATAAAATTATAATAATCATAATGAAAATTAAAATTTAAAAAGTAATTATCTATAATGAATCAAACAAGGAATTAAATAGTGATAAAATAAGAATTTAAATTGTGCTAAATAAATATGCAAAATTTAAAAAAATTAAATAATAAATTAAATAACCTATCTATTTTGTTGTGCAGTGTGGTTGAATTTTACCAGCACAAACTGAGACGCGTGAAACAAGATAATGAAGGGGAGGCTTTGTCCTTGCTGTCCCCACACTCCAAAACCAATTGTTCATTCTCATGAAAACTTCCCATAACAGCACAGTTGAGGTTTACAGGCACAAAGTCCTGAGAAAAACAGAATGAAAATGGTGCAAGAAAACTGAAGGGGAAATATTTCAGGGGCTTTGGGAAACACTGGCTCAGCAGCTTCAGAGCAAACTGTAACATTGCAAAGTGCAGCTGAGTTTTGACAATGCCACTTGCTGAGCTCGGGGACCTGTGCAGCACAAACACCAGAGGTTTGTGATGGGGGTTATGGGGTGATAACATTTCTCAAGGGTCACTGATGAGAGGTGTTAATGGAAACCATGGCTGCACAGACCACTACATAGAGGGAATTGAGATCCTCAGGGGCATGGAGGAGGCAGCAGTGGGGTACAGACCTGGGGGTTCAGGAGAGAAAACTTCCCCATTCCAGAGTTGGGGGAAGAACACATTCCAGCAGAATGATACACTACTTCTACAGAAAGAAACGGGAGAAGGACAATTTGGGGACCTACAAACACATCAGCTTCACTTCAGTTGATGGCAAAACAATGAAATGTCTTCTTTGAAACTCTCTCTGGGCAAAATGAGTGAAAACAAGAGGAGCAAGAATAGTCAATATAGATTCATTAAGGTTAAATGATGCTTGACCAATCTGATTGGCCTCAGTGCTAAAATAGATGAATCATCGCAGAAGGTAAGACAATGCTGTCTGTATAGACTGTAGCAGGGCTTGGGGCTGGTTTCCCATACTAATCCTGTGCTGTGGAGAGCCCTGCTCTGGCTGGCTGCCTGGAGAGAGGAGCTCTGGCCGGCAGGACAGGCTGGGTGTCCCAGCTGGCTGGCCATGGTGAGCTTCAGCTGGTCAGAGTGACACCAAGATGTGTTAGAAAGTCTCTTTTCCCAGCCTGGCGATCAAAGGAGTCAGAGCTCTTAATTTTTCATTCCCAAGGTTGTTTATTGTTCCTTATCTATAACACTTTTTCTCCTGACCTGCCAAGGTCCACTCAGCAAGACAATCAGAGGTACTCTGGCCACCCCTGGGGCGGTGTTATCTTTTTATACTAAAAACTGGATGTACAATGTTTACAATTTCTTTCCAATACCTATCACCTATGTTAGACAGTGAGCTTCTACTCTAAACCTATCTAAAAGTGCCAACATCACAGCAGAAGATGGAGGCCAAGAAGAAGAAGGAGAAAGGCTGGACACCCCCAGATTCCTCCACATTGCCTCCTGAACCCCCATTCAAAAAATCCCAAAAATCTATTTTTCACCCTGTCATAAATTCACCATCATTCTACTTAAACTGTCGTGACTTGTAGATCTTCATATAAGGTTGGTAACTTGCTCCATGGGTCATAATCAAAACCACAGGTGTCTTGGGCTCTGTGCCAGGGTCTCTGAGGTCTTTGCCAGGCAGGATAACCTGGCTGGCTGGGCAGGGTGGATCTTGGGCTGGTTGGCTGTGGCTGGGTGGCTCTGGGTGACCAGCTGAGGAAACAGGCTCTGGCTGGCTGGGGAAAAGGGCTGTAGCTGCCCAGGGAAGAGAGTCTGTGGTGAGCCAGACAGGGCTGAGGGACTCTGGATGGCTAGAGGGTCTCACAGAGCAGCTGGGGAACATGGCTCTGGCTGGCTGGTGGGGCTGGGTGGCTGCAGAATCAGAGTCTGGCTGAGACAAGATGCTTTGTCTGGCCGAGACAAGATGTTTTGTCTGGCCAGCTGGGCAAGGTGATCCAGCTGGCTGGTTTAGGAGTGAGGCTCTGGCTGGCTGTGGACCAGGTCTTGATTCTGGAGCAGAGCAATGCTGAGTCGTTTTTGGTCATCTAGCAAGATTTGATAATTGATCTAAATAAAATGATGATTCAAGCACCGTTTTGTATAAAATAGTATGAACACTAATGTTTTATAAGATATAAATACTAGTGTTGTATAAAATAGTATAAAATACTAATTTAATGATTAGAGAAAATAAAAGTATAAAAGCAAAAATTTCCTCTGGTTGATCCTTTTTTTTTTCTGTGCTGGATTTTTTTTGTCATTTTCATGTGATTCTCTACAAGAATCGCGTGAAAATGACAAAATGTCCCACAGTTTAACTGTGTATTAGTTGTGAATGAATTAACATCCCTGTTTTATGAGAAAGACAATAGCAATATTTTTGCTCTCTGGAATGACTCCTATTCTGTTGGGAGTAATTCCAAATATTGGACTGTCTAATCAGCAACCTTTTAAATATACACAGTTGAAGGAGAAGCTATGAATTATTATTTCTGAAGCTGTGATCTGAGTTCCAGGTTGTGGAAGCCCAAAACCAGGAAACCATGGACACAGTAATTGCAAGCTGAGGTGGCAGGAGTCCTGCATCTCATCTGACACACATGCAGCTACGTCAAATGAGCCTTATGAGCTGGAGGGAATCCCTTGTAGTGACACACAGGATCCCTTGTAGTGGCACATTTACAAGGATTTTGTGCAACATGGCCACGTGAATCTTTCTCCTACCTGTAATACCACTGAGGATCTCTTACACTCTGGATTTTTTTTTAAGAATAAAAAGAAGGAAGGAAGTCTCTGGAACTTTTATCTCATAGCTGTTTTGATAATTTGGATTTTTTTTTTCACACAGATTCTTGATAATTGGAGGCAAGATAACTGTTTCTTCTCCAATGGAATGACTCGTCATTATTTCCATCAAAATTTTGTGTAACAGAAAATTATGGTCAGACACTGTACTCACACCTGCACATTATTGCTTTCACAGCCACTGCCCATGTTCTTTTTCTGGGAATACATAGTGCAGTTTTGTATCCCCTCCCATGGGGTGTGATGATAAAATAATTCATTCTTGCTGTGCTGTGGTTATCTTTTCTGGTTTGCCCACGTTGGATGTGCCATACTGAGGTCATTGCTCCATAAGTAGTCATACAGGTGCTGGTCATCACCACCTTTTTAATTGATGCAGGATCTACTGACAGGGATATCTTAGGATAAGGTATTTGGGGAATGACTCTTGTGGCCAGCTTGCAGTGAAGCTATGTTTTCCAAACTTTTGTGCTCTTCTTCTGCTTTTTGTTTATTTTCCATTTGTACATGTGTACCTGGTGACTCCATCCTCATCCTTCTGAGTATCGCCCTGAGTTAAGTTTTGGATTCTGATAATTTTCTCTAAAATTTCAGTCCCTCCATTGCTGATTTTGTGCATTTTTCCCTTTTGTCATCAGCAATTTAATGCAAGATTGAACAGAGGCCATGCTCTGACAGATCCTTTCAATCTGAGGGCTAGCTGCATTTCTTCCCTCAACTGTCCTAACAAGGAAGCATGTTCAATAATTCCCCATGTCCACCCATTTCTCACACATCAATTTGTGTGCCATGGTTATCCTTCCCCAGTCCACTAGGAAATCTCTAAAGATGATTCAGAAATGTTAGGATGTTAGGGATAGTTTCCAAACTACTTGAGTACATTTCATTAAGTTCTGCCAACTTAAATATGTTTAATTCATCAAAATTTTCTTCAACCTTCTTTAAACCTGTTTTTTTTCCTTTTTTTTTTGTTTGCTTTGTTTTGTTTTTGGTTTTTTTTTGTTTGTTTTTTGTTTTTTGTTTTTCCCACCTACAATTTGTCGAAATTCATCCTGAAATCCAGGTACCTATCTGAGAGAAACTGCAGAGAAAAGGCAGTGAGACACTGCTATGTGTCAACTCCTGGATCCTCTTTCCCCTTCCACTGTTCCCAGCAACCAGCACCTCCAGGAGATGCCTCTGGTGGCTGCCTGCACCTTGCACCTGATTATGGGATATGAATTTTGATATTGAGGACTTGGCCTAAGCTGGTTCTTTGCCTTCCTTGCAATCACCCAGAAAAGAGGAGAGCAGGAAGGAGAGGGTGCCTTGGTGCTGAAGCA
Organism: Loriotus luctuosus; assembly: GCA_035582745.1. Classification (NCBI taxonomy): domain Eukaryota; kingdom Metazoa; phylum Chordata; class Aves; order Passeriformes; family Thraupidae; genus Loriotus; species Loriotus luctuosus. The sequence goes on along the minus strand of JAWWEY010000001.1, from coordinate 11,520,834 downwards.
CATGAGGGATGTGCAGTGTGACTGTTCACGCTTCTCTTCCCATCTTCCCTGCAACCACAACTTCTCAGGGCAGCCCTTTTAATTGTCAGCTAATTAGCATTTAATTGGGAATTTTTCCCAGAGCAGTCTGTCTGTCTTATGGCAAAAAAGGGTGAGTGATCATTCTGTCTTCATAGTGACCCATCAGCTTTCTTGCTCTTGTTCTTCCTCCCTTCTCCCATGTCCCGCCTGGGATGGAGCAAGCAGCTGGGTAGAAGTTCACCTGCTGGCTGGCACCAGCTCACAGCATTTTGTTAAATACTCTATATTGTTACAAAACCCAGAATGCAAAGAAACCCAAATTGGAAAAAAAGCAAACAAATCCAACACAGGAAGGAAACATGTATTTCTCATCCATCCAGGGGACTGAGTGCTGCACACCAGTGGACTGACTTTATTCATCCCAGCCATCTGTACAAGGGACTGGTGGCTCTGGCTGGCCTTGGGCTCCAGGGAACCACCTCTCAACTGCCCAAGGGACACTGTGATGCTGGGCTTTCCTCCCTGTGGAAAAGAGCCACTGTTCACAGCCAGGTGCCTATGGCCAAAAGTGTGGTTCCACTTCCTTCAATTGGGAATGTCCAAGGATTTCTCCCAGATGAAAGCTGTCTGTATCAATGGCTTGGATTGGCCTTGGTTTCTTGAGGGGTGCTTCTCACCTGCCTATGAGACTCTGTGGTGCTGGGCTTTTCTTTCCTGTGGAAAACGGCCATCATTACTGCCCAACTGAAAGCTGGATTCTGGCTCCTAAAATATTCTTGGATTGCTCCCATATGGAAGCGACCAGGAACGACAGCTCTGGCTGGCCTTGGACTCCTGGCAGCCTTTCGGTTGCCTGTGACACAATGAGTTGTAAGACTTTCCTAGGGGAAATTGCCCTCCTTTTCCCCCACCTTCTCTTGCCTGAATTTTGTTTATGCCTTCTAAAACTTTGAGCATCAGAGGATTTCTCCCAGAAGAAAGCTGCCAGGACTGATGGCCCTGGCTGGCTTGGCCTCCTGGGGGCTGTCTCTTATCTCCCCCCAAGACCCTGGGCTGCCAGGCTTTCCTTCCTGTGGAAAAGAACCCTCTTTCACAGCCAGGTGTTCATGGCTGAAAATAGGATTCCAGCTTCCAAAATTGTTGTTGTCCAGGAATTGTTACCAGGCTCCATTCCTTCAAGTGGTTGTTCTTCTAATGGAGGACCAGAAATGAGCAAAGGAAATATACTTGCATCACCAAACACGTGATCAGTGGTTTGGCACAGCACACTATATTTTTTGTAATGATTTTTATATACTTGGTCTAATCCAGAGCATTGTGTTGCACTCTGATGCACACTGCCAAAGTAACTGTAAATTAACCAAGAATTTACAAACTATGTCAACCCTGGCAAAGGTTTGCACAGTATCCAACACAGAAATTCCATTCTCAATAACCATCTTTCAATAATTTCAGAGATGACTATGACAATATTTTGGTCAAATTGTTACATGGGGACTGACACAATTTTCTTTTCAGTGGTTCATTTCAACCATTTCTTTGCTGTCCTGCTTATGACAGTGTTGAACATACTAAACCATTGGAAACAATCAAGAATTTAGGGAAGAATTATTTTGGCCACTGGCAAAGAAGTATTTTGGCTATTTCATGGCCAAATACACATGGTTGGTACCATTGTTCCTCCACACCATTGGAGACAAGCATTTACATATCACAGGAAAATATTTGGAAAAACTACACTGGTTTCTTCACATGGCCATAAGCACTTTAAACTCCTTAAAACATTCAGAGTTAATAATGAAAGTTCAAAATAAAATAGCAAGATATTTTACTTAGTAAATTGTTCTAAATAGTTATTGGAGCAGCCAAAGGGAAAGGTGGGAAGTTCTTCCAGAAGAAAGATTTGCTGCTGAAAAATAGGCCAGCTTTTCCAATGGCATGCTGTCTAATGGCAGAGTGTTTTTGATATTCCTACGTGTGTAGCTGAGGAATAAAAGTAGCAGCATGGAGCAAGGTAACTTCAGAACTATTAATGGGCTTGAATCTACTCTTCAAGTTCAAATGCTGAGAATAGCCACATTTCCATTCCTTTCAAGTGTATGTGAATAATCATTCCTCCAAAAAGATACAAAAGAATCTATATTATATTACCTGATTGCAAGAATATCTTTGAACCTTAACTTCTATATTCTTCAGCTTTACATTCTATTATTTTTGTAAGAAACATGAATATTCACCTGGATAAAGAATGAAAGCAGAAGCTGTAAAATTCAGAACCTGTAGGGCTATTTTTGCTTTAGTATCCACCAAAAGCAATTTCATCAATGAATAGGGTTAAACTATCATAAAATTTGTGAAGGGGTAGAGAACAGAAGAATAGTTTTAAGGTTAGAAAAGTTAGGAGCCTGCTATTTTCTGACTCTACCATTATGTCAAGAGCACTTTGAATTCTAACCTTGTTCCAGTACATTTGCAGCCCCTTTTTTTTACCTACAAATGTAATAAACCTCAGCCCAGGTGATGGATGGGAAGATGATGTTCTTTAGAACTTGCTATTACCCTGAAACAAAGGTGCCAAGTTTGTCACTCGAGGCTGCTGCCCTATAGTCATGATTGTTTCTGGAGTAGGACAAAGACATGAAAGAGGCAAAGAAAGCCTTCTGTAGACTTTGGAGGTAAAGAAAGTCTTCTGCAGACTTAGCAAGTGAAAAGAAAAAAGACAAAGTCTTCTGTAGACTTTGCAAGTGGGACAGGAACCATGAAGGACCTGTCTGCTTTGCAGGCTCCAGAGCTCATTCATTTTTTGCACAAGTCATGTCATCTTCATAAAACATCTCTACTCAGAAATCCTTTCTTCATCCTCCTCTTTCTAAGGCAGAAATGAGCTTTGTGGTCAAAATTAAGCTATAAGTTCACTTATAGAAGCATCTTTTTCAGAAGACATGACCTTTACCCTCTCCTACAAGAGCAGAGGAGTGGCCATTCCATTTCCCACCCATTTCTCACCTCTATAACTCTTCAACTTCTAAGGCCTCTTCTGCATATTACATTTTTAGCTTCATATCCTCCTTTTTATCTTTTTTTTTTTTTGCTACTCCAGGATTCCCTCAGCACCTTTTCTCATCTTCTGCCAACATCAAGTCAATCTTCCTGCCACTATTTTCCTCTAAATCTTTCTCTCCTCCCTCTCTCTTTCCTCTTCCTGTAATTTTTCAAGTTGTCACTGTTTTCTTCCTCTCTTTCCATAAAAATATTTGGTTGTACATGAAGTATGAGGGAAGGCTGACAGAACTGTATTTTTTCTACCCAGAGAAGGACAAGCAGAAGAGCTAACTGTTCTCTGTAGATACCTAATGGGTAAAGATTGGACTAGAATATTGTCGAAAGGTGCCCTGAGAAAGGACAGCACAGACTAGTTGGAAAATGGGAAACTGAGGTTAGGTATAATGAAAAAAAATTATTCCCAATGGCAATGGGCCAGACACTGGTACAAGTGCTCAGGGGGGCTCTGGAATCACCAGCTATGGAGGTATAGAAAACCCAACTGGACAAAGAAATCTCAGAGCAGCCTGGCTTGACTTTAATCTTGCTTTGAACACCCCCAGTGACCTCAAGTCCTACAGAGGCTCCTTCCAGCCTAAATAACTCCATGATTCCAGGTAATTAAAATATCATTTATTGTCAGAGGTCACGTTAACAGTGTGGGATAAAAATCACCTTTATCCAAGGCATCCCATTTTCCATGACAAGTGTCAGGAGAGATTGTAGGGAGATCTGTAGGGAGTTTGTAGCCATCTCTTACTCTTTTCAGATTTAGTAGTAATGGGTGGTCAAGGGTATGGTGGATAAGAGGATGTGTATCAAATGAAAATATTTCTGTTTACACAGAAATGAACAACTAAAAATCACCAAATTGTAATATATTTAAGTTCCTAGTAAAATAAAAAGTTTTACAATGTCATAATTGCTCTGAGTCCAAGTAGCCACAAGTATCTTCTGCAGTATTCTTCATTTCTGCCTTTTTATAATGCTTATACCACACACTAGTAGGATTATTCTCTGTTTACAGCTCATGTTGTGGGAAATCTATGCCAAAATTTTAAACAACCTTCCCAAAGCATTTCCAAGCATCTTTCCTGAACCATGCTGTGCTTCTTCAATACAGCCATGTATGAGCGTGCTTGTCTGGGGAAAAAAAAAAAAAAGCTAAAAAATACTCCTATAGGAAGACTATTCCTTTGGAAAATTTGAAATCTAATATCATCCCAAAATATATATACATGCCATGAAAGTATTCCATACTTTCTGACTACATCAAGTCATTCAGTGAGATCATCTGAGAATACATATTTTTTTCTGTATCTCTTTGGATTGTTAGACACAAACCATGCCTTGAGAGAATGTTTGCTTCTTAAAATGAAGTTTTTCAGATTTCAGCTTCTCTGGACTTTGATATCAAGCCATGATTTTGTCCCTCCTTGTAAGCTCCTAGTACATGGAAAACAGTATTTAATATTGCAATATTTTTCATAGTACTACTACTTTGCAGTCTCCTCAGCTTTACTACCCCAAACTAATGCTCCAACATAGATAAATAAAGTTTAGATACATTAGATTTAGAGCTGGAGTTTTCCATTGTAGCAGAGTCAGATCTACAGTGATGTTGCTCCAGATGTTTGCTACTTTCAGCCTCCATTGGTTAAATATGTACATAAGAGGTCCACGTGTTGGAAGATTTAGGTGTTGAAGGTAGCAGGTTTGTTCCCTGCTTGGAAACAAATTCACCTTGGTGTTCTACTGTCCTGGTCTGAATGGAATCCCTCCCTGATAACAACAATTATCTGGAGAGGCATCATCACCTCCTTTTCCTCTTGTGGCTCCACATGAGAGGAAACTGGCTGAACTAGAGAGAAGGATGTGGTTTCTTTCTACAAGGGAGAGAGAACCTTCAAAGGAGATGGGCTCTGGGACTCAGCCCTGCAGATGGTACCTCAGTCAGGGGCTGCATGCACATCACATGCACTTCTCTGCATCAGTACTTTTCCATCCCTGCATATACTGAAGCCTTAGCCAAAGAAAAATCCAAACACTTAATTTAAAGCAAGAAATTTATCTTGCTTTATCTTAGTTGAAGGTAAGAATATTGAAGACTGAAGAGTATTGTTTGTTTGTGAGGAACTAGATCTGAAATAGACATATTTAAATAGTATAATACTGTTGTCTTGAATTGCAGATGAATAAATAGTAGAAAAACAGAAAGGAGGGAAAAAGATACAGAATATCAGCTTCTTTTGGGGCTGTGTAGAACAAGAATGTTGGCCATCCCTTCAGCTCTACTGACTGCAGACTTCAAATTTTCCATTCATTTTCCCAAGATATACATAGCTTTGGTCCCATCCCTCACTTTTCTCCCTCCCTCCTCCAGAAGTTCAGGTCCATGTTGCTCAGGGAGTCCTTCCCTAAGGAGCACCATAGGCTGGAAATCATTGCTCTTCCTTCTGGATCCTGAACAGATTTTAAAACTAGAGCTCTGAATTCTCTGTTGATAAACACTGGAGGAAACAAAGCTGAGCTGCCTCTACCTAAAAGCAGAAGTTTACTAGCTGAATACCATTTGTCAATGCAGACTATCACCAAATGTTAAGGGTAGATGTAACATAAGAAAAAAAAACTGAGTAGGGCTTTGGCAGAACCTTTGTTTCTTATTAGAGTAATGATAATATAGGAGCAATACAGGTAATTTTTTGAAGTATAAATGCTCTTGAAACGCCATGTAAAAGAAAATCCATAGAGATTTTTCTTATTTGATGACTATATAAATGAAGACAACCTTTAAATAGTGGTAAATTGTTTCGCATATATATAAAAGGATGGAAAAACTCCAAACCACAGAATCTAACTTTGCAAAATAGTAGTGCTATGGTAATAGTTCTTAAGACAGGAGTGGATGATGGGGAGAAACTGTTCTGAGCCTCCATCCTTTCCCACTCTAGCACTCATTAGCTTCCCACACAGCCATATTGTTACAGTCTGGTAGCTTGGATGACAGCGCTTCTAAGGGAAGCATTCATTTATTTACTCACGCACAGCAAGACCAGATCATGCTCATGTACTCAGGATATTGTTATTTGACACGATAAAGTGCATTTCCAGGCCTTTCCCTGGGAAAAGCTGGCTGGAGCCTAGTTATGCAGGTGCAAAGGTGTCCTGAGAAACAACACATGCAATGGGGCTCGTTAGCACAATGCCCAAGGTCAAAACCAGTGCAGTTACACACACCACGGACCAAGTGAGATTCATCATGTGGTCCAGGAACTTGTGACTCAGTGATAATAGGAAACTGATTCACTTTAATGAGGTGGATGTAAATATCAACTGCTTTGCACCACTGTGTGTCTTACCATGAAAAGATTCCAACTGAGTTGAGTGGAATAATTCCTTTGACAAGCTGCAGATGTTGGGCCTGGCTTGTATTCTCTGACTGCTTGGGGTTGCTTTACCCTAGTTGTTCTACAGTAGATCCTACAATATAAATGATTTAATTTTTCAGTGGGAAAAAACCCCATCCCAACATGGGGCTGAAATGTCTTCTATCATCCAATGAAAGGAAAAGATAAAACATACAGTACACAGAGCCACTTTATATGATTATAGCAACTTGAATTCTGAAAGAAAGGAGGCTCAGAAGAGATTTCTTTTCCTTCCCAGATAGAGCTTTTGTGAAACATTGTCCTAAACAAATAAAAGATTTTTTGCTCAAATGATCTACCTTGCTGTTTTCCTTTCCTTTGAAGAATCCTGTGGTACAATAGGCAGCCCATCAGGAATAATTAGATTATACGGCAGCATCCATGGAAACAATGCAGCTTTTGAAAAGAACTCCTACAGAAGATCTTAGAAATCACATCTATTATGGACATCTTTTACTATTTCAAAGACATCAGAGCTCCAAATTATGGGAACTAACAGTGGGGCAAAATCTGACTGCTCCATGTTTTGTCCCTTTGTCAATAATTATTACTACAAGAAACAGTCAAGTGGTCATTGTGCCAGAGAGAACATTTGGATATAAGGAAGAAATTGACCATGTTTTAGTCCAAGTTTTGGGAATCAGTAATGAAATCTACATACCATGTGTAGCAAGATCACACATTTCACATTCTTCAGTATTTTCTAAGAAGATATTTATGGATGTCTAAAAAATAAGAAGAGGTATCTGCATTTTGGAGCCTCATTCAAGGAGCACAAGATATTGCAGACCTTGGCCTTATTGAGGCCATTTTTGGGACCAAGTGTATGACATATTCTTCAATGTATTAATGATTTCAAAGCTGGAATTGGCCTAAAGGTGATTAAATTGTGAGGAAGAATATAATAGATTTGTATTATTGAAAGGAAAGGAGAAAGGTGCTTGTTCAGTTTTTCAATAGTAGATTTTGAAACTTTAGAGTTTTTCAATCTGATGTTCCTGCATATTGTGCTGCAGATGATCAGTATTTCCACACATCAGTGATTGTTGATTAATTCTAGTTTGAACTTTCAAAAGTATTTAGGTATCTTAGGAAACAATGTTTTTTCTGAACCGCCCTGAGATGCGTGCCCCAACACCACTGCCACTCAGCCTCGTGTTTCCCTGCAGCACAGGTCCAGGAGCAGCACTACAAGGGTCCCTCAAATGCCCTCACAATGTACTTAACTGGCCAATTAGAACTTCAAAGGTGAGACAATTAAAGTCATCTCCTAGTCATTTCTGTATACACTGGGATAAGTCATACTGTTAAGATTATTGAGAAAGGAAAGGCTTCTGGAGGTTTCTCTGGGATTTCAGTGGCAAGTGAACTAAACCCACAGTCATTCAGGACTTCATAGAACATATTACTGTGAGAAGGTAATAGTATAGAATCCTTAATCAGGGCTGAAGTTGAAAACCAGACACACAGCAGAGTAATGTGGTCAGATGAAAAAATAAAGGACAAATATTTGCTAGCAAAGCTCCTACCCATATAATTATTATATGCATGAACTTACAAGAAAAAAATATCAGTTCACATATTGGTTCCTTACCCTAATTATTGTGAAAACTAGAAGGAAGAAATTACTCTCTATTTACACTGAAGACCATTATTATTGTCATCTTCATAATAATGTTATCATTATTGTTTTTATAGCATCTATCCTCACTATAGTGCAGATGTGCAGTGTAAGGTGACAAATCACAAACACAATGCTCTACTCCATGAGCTTTTCTAGCAACCATGGTTTTGGTCAGGAATGGGATTTTCTGCTAATTCACATGGTTATTTGGTGTGTGCATCTCCATTCCATTTCCTTAAAAAAATCTTTGCTTGGACCAGCAGTGAGGAATATGGGGGTTGCAGCCTTGCAAGCACAGGATCTGTAGCAGCAGCATGAGCAGACTGTGAGGGCTCACTTCTATTTCCAGTAAACTCAAGGCCTGAGTCACAGAAGGGGTGTCCATCCACAGTTCCCACTGAATTCATCTGGAGTGTTAGGCTCTGGAGAGCTCTGAAAAATTAAATCTGTAACTACTGTCAGCATTGCAGGGTCAGTGATTGCTTTTGGAAGGTTACTGAGTAAAGTGCAGGCTGTGCAGAAAGCCCAGTGTTATTACCAGGGATATTGTCCTCCTAAAGAGACTCTTCCCAGTGAGTTAAAAAGAAATCTGTTGATAAATTCCACTCACCGTGAGAATGGAGCATTATGTAAACCATGAGAGCTTAAAAACAACAACAACAAAACCAAACCAGAGCAAATAGACCAAAACCTTATCAGCCAGGTAATATGCAGAGCTGTGTTGAGGCAACACAGATTTATTTTGTTGGAAAACGCTGTTCACTGCAGTACATGCAGTTTCCACTGAGGTGTGCTAGCTCTCCAAAGATCATCCCTTCTCCCACACCCTTCTCCTGTGCACCTCAAAGTGCTGCTATATCCCCAACAATGTCCACTGCTGTGTCTCAGCTTGCTAACCCTTTCATGCCACCATTTTACACACAGCATCTTTCAGGCAAGAACAGCAAAATGCCAGAGACAAAATCTGCTAAAGTAAGGGATGATTTCTTTATTTTTAAACAAGATAATACAATTAGTTTCTGTCTGAAACTAGCTGTTTTTGTGAGGGACTGACATGGATATTAGCTTTGAATTCATCAAAATGATTGTGTATGTTATTCTGGGAGAATTCTGGGCAGTCTTAACAGTGTGCAAGAGGGGTTTTTCATGCTGTTTTGACATTTGTCTGCTTCCAGGAGCCATTGTGTGATGTTGTACCATCATTATTGCTACCACCATAAATGTAAGTTCCTTCTGCTTTTACATCAGACTGATTTCTCCATTATTCAGACCTATTTAAACACCAAGCACACCTATTGATGTCTGAAAAAAACAGATAACACAGTAGGGCATTTTTAAATAAGCCACATAATCAGGAAAGTAGCACAGATCCAAAGGTTTAACAAAGGTGAGTCTGGGGAAGAGGAGAGGGGATTCGGCTTTGTCAGCTTCTTGTTATTTGCAGATGCTCAAAAGCAGATTACCTATGATTTTAAGAACAGTTCATTCTGGTTGAAGAGAATAATGACACAATAATTTTCAGCCTACAGGTAATCACTTTAAATGGCCATGAGGTAAATGCTGTGGTAGCTTTCCTTCTCAGCATAAAGCTTATGAGCTCCTAGTGTTGCTGACATGTAACATACATTTTTCAGTCCATCATCAACAAGAGACGTGTTTCCCTGAGAGACTGTCAGATCTTTAAAAGGGGTTTTGCTATGAAATATAAAAAAGGGGAGGGAAAGGGTTTATTAATGTAGCTGGAAGTAATTGAACCTTGTAGCAATGTAAGTATTTACATGAAGTTTGTCTCAAAGAATTACCCTGCATTGTCTCAGAGCATTACTCAGACAGGCAGGGAGGATTCCCTCACCTGGTGCCACACATCAGTGCAGATGTCTGAAGTGCCCTGTGCACTGAATGGAAGGAAACCAGAACATTTTCACTAACCCTCCATAGGTGTTTGCCTAGAATGAGAGGAAGTCTCCTGCTCGCTCTTGGCTATCAAAGGAAGCCTGAAGGAGCTGCTCACATGTACACATCTTGCATTTTTTGAAACAAGTGCCTTTCAGACTGTGTTTTCCCAAACACAGAAAAATCAAATGCAAAGGATACCAACTGTATCATTCCCTTCCATTAAGTCAAGCAGAAGATGCAAAACAGGCTTAGTCTCAGAAGACACTTAAGAAGCCTAGAAAGGGTTCTGCAAGTTTATGCTTTTCCCTTCCTCAAGAAGCCTAGAAAGGGTTCTGCAAGTTTAGGCTTTTCCCTTCCTCTCCTGTATTGCAGCACAAGAACTCAGTTTAGGACAAAGGCAGCATGGTCCAAGTACCCTTTCAATTAATCAGTCACTGCCCATGGTGGTGGGGTGCTGCATTCTGGAGCTTGTGTTGAGAAGCTCCTCAGATCATATCAACCCTGGCAGTCTAAAAATTTCTCAGAAGTACAGTTGTCTGGGGACAACTGAAAAAACCCTTCCTCACTAAATGACAAATTAACAGCCCCCTAGGACATAGGCTTAGATACAGTCAGGATGTTACTCTAGCAGGAAATAAGCCCCCAATTAATTTTCCAGTTTAGGGAACTATATTCAGAGGACTGCTTAGGTATGACAGAGCTAGTGCATGTCAGGAGCACATGGGAAAAATGCCATCTGGAAGGCAGGAGATCCAAAAAGATCACTTTCATATGACAATTTTGATTTGTAGGTTGAGATGCCAAAACAAGCAGATTCAGACGCTTGTGCATTTGCATTGCATTTTGATGACTCTACAACAGAGCTTGTCAATAATTTTTTTTTTTTTTTGAGCTGAGGTCTGCTGGTGCTTCAACTGAGATCTGTTCAGTAAGAACCTCCAGCTTTCCAGCCTCAAAGCTGGAAAATGGCACACTCTAGGTGCTTTCCAAGAGGCTCTGGAAATGACAGATCTCCTATTGCAGCCTAAGAGACACAAGAGGACTTGGATCTTGGATCTGTCTTTTAAACATCCCCATCTTCAGATAAAACCCAATAAAAACCATGAAGGATGCATTTGATGGATGGACAGTGAGTCAAACAGGGGCATCTCAAACCTGAAGACAGGCAGTAAAGTGAGGTTTTGCCAGAGGGTTACACAGTTATTAGACAAAATTATAATGTTACAGTAAATATGAGAAAAGCCTGAGGGGGGAAAATTATGGGCTCTTGAAGTAATTTAGAGGGAAAATAGTCACTGCTGGGTTCATAATTTGCATGGATTTTTGTACAGCAATACATCAGTGTTTCAGCACAGCAGTGGTCTTGCAGGACATCCTGCAGGACATCCTTTGCCAGCTACTGCTCCAAAAAGGCAGGAGGTTGGGCTGTTCCCTTTCGATGTAGGAGCACAATAGTTTCCTCAAAGGTCTTTTATTATCAAAAAGGCAAAGCTTATGAGGATGGAAAGCACAAGTTGCCAGACTTGCCCATCTCCACCCAGACAATGAAGAAACGCCTGGGAGCTGCAGTGGGTATGTGAGCACACATTTCCCAGTGCCTTTGGACCAATCTCAGCAAATGCAGAACTAACAGGCTCTTGGCCTTCCAGCAAGGTCAGGTTTTAGGCACAGTGAAGTAGGGCAATTTCTAGGGGAACAGGCTGCAGGAGTGGCAGAATGACCAGCCTTTATTGCCATGGACCTGCTGCTAAGCTGAAGGAGCAGCAGCCATAATGTGGGATGACAATGCTCCCTCCTATGAGCAATTGTGATTTCACAAACCCTCTCTTCTCAAAAAGCGTTAAACAGGCAGAAAGTCTGGCTCTCCAGGGCTCTCCTCAGCATGTGGCTTCATCACTCACTTTTCCTTCCTTCCTTTTCCTTCAGTGAAGCAACCCTACCCCAGCTTACCCTGAGCTCCCCATGTGAGAAACCTCTATCAGCATTTTCTGTGCTCTGAGGAAGTCATGTTCATCCTTTGCAAAAGCAGTCAGGGAATCTTACTGAATGGGTGGAGGCAGGGTGGAAATAGAAATATTTTTAAAAGGGGGTAAAATCTGTTGATATTATGAGAGGGGGGAATTGGAATTCTGGCCACTCACCATTCACTCATACCTCAAATAACCAAATATTTGACCCAATTTTCTGTTCTCTTTGCAGAGATGGACACTGAAAGGATTCTCAATTATCAAATATGAGCACCAAAATACCTCTTCTGCATTTATAAAAGAGGCTCCAGTAAGTCTACCTATATGTGCTTGGAGTCTTGCAGAACAGCCAGTAGAGTTAAAAATTAAATTAAATCTAAAATATGGCTTTTTTATTGTTTGTTTCTTTATGCCATATAATAAATGCCTAAAATACTTTTTAAAGACCGTGTTCAAGGGTGCCTGGAACCAAACTTTGGCTTAATCTCTTTATGGAGACGGCAGGAAACCACAAACTTTATATCTCCACTGAACTTTCCCAAACATGAAGCATTCAGACTGATGATTTTGATACAGATCCATGTGTAAGCATAAGGTTAATGTTAGATTTTGGTGTGTGTGGTTTTTTTATTATATTTTTGTGAGTGACAGATAACACAAATAACACTTGCCTTATACTGAATTAATTTCATTGCATCTCAGACACAATTGACTATTATCAGATGTCCCTTTTTTTTAGATGTTAAGAAAATTGTGTTCTTCTATCAACTTCTGGGTGTGAGTGCATAAGAAAAAAACAAGAAAGGAGTTGTGTCTATCCCAAATGCTAAAGTCCCTGTAGACTTTCCTAGCTTTTACATAAGCAAGGGTATGAGTGGTGAGAAGTTATAAATCAGAAAAATGGCTTAGGTGAATACAGCTGCTCATCTGAGGCTATGGAGAAAATCAGAACATTAAAATATGGCTTTGATTCAAGCCTGTTTTGTGTTACACCCTGTGCTGAATGATAAAGAGGCTTTGTGATGGGAGACTGTAATGAATGTATTGAATATATGCATCCTTTCTTCTAATTATAGAAAATCTCATCTTAAATCTGAGTGTTGATGGCATTTTTAAGAGATTTGACTATTTATATTTATTATTTACATAGATGTCTAATCCTGCACAATGCTGAATTCCATTACAACACCTTGTTTTTCATAGGAGTGCAGGAAAAGGCACCATCTTTATGGAATTGAAGCCCAAAGGCATGGGGAGCCCATTTTAAAATCTTCTAGTCCATAGAAATTTGTCAGTAACATCCAGTCTGAACAACGTGAGAGAAGCTGAAGCCTGGCTGACCTGCATTGGAAGAAGCAGTCCCAAAAGAAGACTTGCTCTCTGGACAGAGAAAGAAGCAAGAGCTGAACCATTCCCAGAGAAAAAAGAATGATGAGTGCATGATAAAGACACCTGGACACATTATTCGTTTTAAAAGGGTGCAAAACTGAAGGAAAGACATTTAATATCAAAAGAGGACAAAGAAGATTCAACAGAGCCTCAGTAAAACAAGATACAGTTGGCTAAGGAGGGACATCAAGCAGGACCACAGAGGCTTTTGGTTTCCTGAAGAGAATCTCTTGGGTCTTTTAGCTTTTCATAGATTTGAGCTAGGTAGTAGCAGTGCTGTCTTCAAAAAGGAGGAGGATGAAGGGTAATTAAAAGTGAGTTCTATTAGAGCCATCTCAGACAACTAGGAATCTCTTTTTAAAAGGAAGTTTCTCTTCAAGAAAAACCTGTTTTTTCATGCTAAATGGGAACAGCACTGTTGTTCAGAGTGCTAAATTTCCTCCTAGGAATATTTCAAGGGAATAACAGTGATATACATCCTGTAAAACATCAATTGTACATATGAATGTGTTTGAGGAAGCCTTGACTTTATATCTTTGACACAAGCAAAATAAAGATGAGTGCAAGTGCTACAGTTCCTTTTAAAACTGTAATATATCATGACTTGTTTACGTAAAAAAGGGACAACTACAGGATTACACAAAAATACCTATTTCTTGTACCCCTAAAAAGTCAAATCCACATGCCTCATCCAGAATCTGATTCAGATCTCCTATAACTGAGCATCCTTATATATGTAAATCATCTGACTATTTCTTTATTATCCCCCAGTGTTAAATTAAATAGCTTTGGAAGACATTTGAGAGCATGGTTTGCATTATTACCCTTTCTCTCTTTTTCTGTCCCTCTTCCAGGATGAAAAACCAAAACATTTCTTGAGATTTTTCGTTGTTTATACATAACATGCAAACCACTGCACAACTGAAGACAGTGCCTCCTCAGGCTTGCCATTCAGACCTTCTGGTTTGTATTTGTGTCCAGTTGATATCTGTGAGAATTTCTTACAAACACAGGATGAGTCAATGAGCAGGGAAACTTTTTGTTTCATTTTGTGGTCAGTTTTCCAGGGAGTTAAAATGTGCAGAATTCATTGTGAAGCCATGACAATTTAAGAGCAGAGTGTGGTAGAAGACTCCTTAGGGCCCAAAGTCAGCCAAAGGCGCCCAGAGAAATGAAAAACAAACAGAAACCCCCAAACCAAACCCGAAAGATATTAGAATGATAGAATCACAGTGGGTGTTGGAAGGGACCTGTAGAAATCGTTTAGTCCCAATCCCTGCTCCAAGCAGGATTACTGCCAGCACTAGATCAGGTCAACCAGGGCTTTGTCTGGTTCTGAGAATGGAGATTTCACAGGGTCCCAGTGTAACCTGTTCCATGGCAGCACCGTCCCTTCAGCAAGCAGAATTTTCCTAATGTGCATTTTGAACCTTCCAAGCTGGAATTTTTATTTTTCTTCTTCTTGTTTCATATTCTGCCACTACCAAAAAGAGTTTGACTTTTTCATTTTTGTAACAGCCTTTAAATACGCCAGTGGCTGCTGTTAACCACTGCTAAGCCTTCTTCTCTGCCTCCCTGGAGAAGTGTGGTTCTGTCATCCTCCATTTGTATGGCAGGTGCTCCTGTAACAGCAAAGCTGCCTCACAAACCCTGGATCACTGTCTCCACTGTTAAGTGAAGAAGATGCATGGTCAAGTAAGAGTTTTCCAGGAATACTGAGCTTTTGAAATGTTTGGAAACCAAAATAAATTGCCAAGGATCTGGGCAAAGCAATCAAGGTCTAACTTCAGACAACCCTCTAGACAAACAACATGTATTAAGCTTAGACAGTGAGCTGCTAAACTCCACTTGACTAGGGAGGGAAAATCCCATATGTGTTTGGACAATGTACTGATTATGAGATTCCCATGTGCAACAAATAAATAAATGCCTCTCTTCTTTTTTTCTTGCAACACTGACATGCCTTTACATGTAAAATGCTATGCAAAATATTTTCTTGCAAGTTTTTACCACTATCAAAAGATTCTTATAATCTTTTTCAGATAATCCTACTTTGCACACTTGCTTTGGTTTTTGATAAACATGGTTTCTGACCACAAGTAGCAAATGTTTAGACTCATGTCTAGGCAATTTCAGTTGGAGAGGACCTACAATGATCATCTGGTCCAACTTCCTGACAGATTCAGGGTTTACCGAAAGTTCAAGCATCTTGTTAAGGACATTGTACAAATGCCTCTTAAACACCAACAGACTTGGGGCTTTGACCTCTCTAGAAACCTATGACAGGGTTTGACCCCCCTCTCAGTAAAAAGAAATTTACTGATGCCCAGTCTCAGGTGCATCTCCTCAGGTGCATCTTTGAACTCCTCAGGTCCATCTTTGCACCTCAGGTGCATCTTTGAACTGTTCCTATCCCTGGTTCCCCTGGAGAAGAGCTGAGCACTTCCCTCTACACTTCCTCTCCCCAGAAAACATTGATGTTACCTCCTTTCATCCAAATTATAGAAGCCCAAAGTCCTTAGCTGCTCTTCATGGGACATTTTGTACAGCCCTTTCACCAGCTTTGTTGTCCTCTGGATGCATTTTCAGAATCATGGCATCCCAGATTGGAAGGTACCTTAAAGATCATCTGGTCCAACCTTTCTTGGCAAAAGCCAAGATGGTGCAGTCCACTGTCCAGACAAATGTTAAAATTCTATTATGTTGGGGAATCCATTCTGGGAAGATTATTTCAATGGCTGATTGCTCTCATTGTGAAGAAATTTCCTCTTTTGTACAATCAGAATCTCTTGAAGAGTAACTTGTACCATTACCCTGCATCATTTCTATGCAACTCCTCATAAAAAGGGAATCTCCTTCTTTTTTGTAGCCACCCTTTGAATACAAGAACATGATGATAAGGTCTCCCCTAAGCCTTCTTTTCTCAAGGCTGAACAAAAGCAGTTCTCTCAGCCTTCCCTCATGTGGCAGGAAAGGACCTGAACATTCTTCTTGAATTGTGGAGCCCAGAACTGAACAGAGCACATGAGGTGAGGCTGCACCAACACTGAACACAGCGGGACAATCCCCTCTTTTGACCAGCTGGTTTGATGGCCTGTGGAATGGGGTTTGCTCTGCTGACTCACACTGAGGCTGCTGAGCAGCACCCCCAGATCCCTTTCTGCAGGGCTGCCCTCCAGACATTCCTCTCCCAATTTACACTGTGTCTGTCATTATTTGATCCTAAGTGTGTAATCCAGCATTTTGACTTGTTACATTTCATCCCATTAATCACAGCCCAATGATCCAATCTATCAAGATCCCTCTGCAAGACATCTTGTCCCTCAGGAGAGCCAACAGCATCTCCCATCTCAGAAAACATCATCAACTCTCAGCCAACAGCCTCAACAGCAAACCTGCTAATGGTGCATTCAACTCCCTCACCAAGACCATTAATAAAGACATTGAGCAGAACTGGTGCTAAAATTAAACCCTGTGGGACTCAGGTGTATCCCAGTTCACTGCCACCCTCTTCACAGCACTGTTGTTCAGACAATTCCTCGCCCAGCTCCCTCATCCCACAGCTGGGTAACTTGTCTTTAGACAAGGGTGCTGTGAGGGAGAGCATCAAAACCCTAACTAAAATCCAGAAAAGCTCAATTGACTGCCTTCCCTTCATCCACTAGGCAGGTGACCTTACCACAGATGGGTATCAAATTAGTTAAAATAGGACTTTCTCTTTGAGAACCCATGTTGACTGTGTTTGATGATTGCATTTTTCTTTAAATGCTTTACTTTCAAAGAATATATCTTCCTATTTGGCTATTATAATCATAATAATAATTATTATCTGTAACAGACACCACCCTATGTCATGTAGCAGATTTCTCACTGTGTTAGATATTGTACAAAGAGAGAATAGAGTGCTGGTGGTGTTTGGGAACTGGTTTCTTGTGTCACATGGTGCTGTTTCAAATCCCCAGTAGGAAAACAGACACAAGACAGAAGCCAAATAAATTTCCTGGAGAGTTACAAAACTTGAAAGAATAAGCATTTCTTAGAAATTTGCTTTCCACGACCAAAATATGATGGTTGTGAATATTCTTGGAATATGAACAAAAAGGGTCATGAATTTTAAATACATTTAAGCAAATGCACATGAATGCTTTTTTTTCAACTCTGTACATCTGACTTTATTCACATCTACAGTACATTGTATTGCTTTTGCAGAGCTACATTCAGAATGGGTATGATTCCATTGAATTTGGTGGAGTTACACCAGGCATTAAAGCAGTCCACCCACTGATTTTACATTTTGAAAGCAAATCTGTTCAATTTTAACAGGCACCACATTATGCCTTTGCTAAATTCAGAGTCATTCTTCCACCCCAGGGCTGCCCCTTTTTTTTCATGCACCTTGCTCCTTTCTTCACTTTTTATTACCACACTGCTCCCTCAACATGATTGCATCTGCATTTTATTAGGATTACTGCTACTGTTTAAGAAACAGCATATCTCACTGCATCCTGCTGTGTTTTAATATTTCCTGGTTTATTCCACTTGTATTTCCTTTAATAGATAAGTATGTATTTTTGCATGCAACCAAATCAAACTGCTTTAGGGAATAAATTGATAAATTGGCATCTAGAACACTGCTAAGCATCCTAAATCTGTGCCAGGCTCAGAGGAAATATCAGGACTGCCAGTCACATTGGCTGAAGAGTCTGGCTGAAGACTATAGCCAGCCAGGAAGAGATTGTCTGTCTGCTGGAAATGATTACTGTCATTATTTAGACTTGAAGTGGTGCTTGCTGCTTCCTCTTCAAACATAGGCAAGGTACGAGAAACTCTGCCCCAAAAATCATATAATACAGCTCGAAGCAGGCAAGCCATCAGAAAGAGACAGTGATTTCTAAGGGGAGAAAGGGGAGGGTGGAGGAGGGAAATAAGTGCTTTAAGTAAGGAAAAAAACCTGCAAAAAAAAAAAAGTAAGCAAATAACTTGTTCCTTTCACAAAATACATGTGCACATATGTGTATGTTTATAAATATACACAGACTTATATTTTAAAGATCCACCCTCTCTGTCATGGGTGCTTTTCCACATAACAAAGCTAACTCCAAGCAATAACAATAACAAATGAAGAGCAGCCAACCAAACCAACACTCCACTTTCCTTCCTACCCCTGTCTACCCAAGCTGTAAAATGTTTTAGTCCAAGGAGAAGGAAGTTTGGTCAATGAAAAGAAAGCTTGAAAAATTTTCTGGAAAACCATTTATTTGTTTGGTTGATCTTCTATTTCTCCATGCATTTCAGACATTACAAAATCCCCAACATATTCAGCATACAAACCTCCTGGCCAGAGAGGATCCAAAGGGCAGAGGAAAAACAAAGAAGTAAGGATGTGCAAACAGAATAGGAGAGGACTTGGATGATTGCCCTATAATGGAAACTGATATCACTGTAAGCCAATGTAATAATTCATATCAGCTGATAGATCAGCTAACTGCTAATATATTGTGAATACAATAGACAGCCTGAGCTCTGTAAGATTAATGTTTTTCTGCATGCAAGCTGCAACTAAAAGGGTTATTTTCCCCTTTCATTAATCTAGAATAAATAATGGTTATAATATTACATATCTCTTGCCTTATCTCTGACAGTTTCTTTGTGCTGAAATAGGAGGTTGTTGCAGTGTGCAACACAGCTTCTTGGTGAGTTCTGTGTGAGAGGCAAGAAAGGGAGTCATTCATGCTGGAAAATTTCTGGCAGAATTTCAGAGTTGCTTCCCTTTTTAATCAGTCTTGAGTCACAATGTGTTCCTGGAATTATAAGCACAGTTAGATATGTGTTTCTGTTTTCTGTTAATGAGTTATTTCTTTTCTTTGCTGCACGGTTTCTGGATGTTCACTAGTTCACTGTGAGCAGGCCTGTGGTGAGATTCGAATGGGAAGTAAGATAAATTCTAAGTTCTGTGTTTTGGAGTGTCTCTCTATATCTGTAGGACAAGAAATATGTTGTGATAGGTGACCTGTGAAGCACCATGCAATATAAAGAGTAGGACCAACTCACCTCTTGGTAGTCCTGACATGACAGGCAGGGTAAGATCAAATACAGTAATTTCTAACACTTGCTTTTATCAATTTGACACTTCTGTGAGAGTAGAAGGATGAAAGAGACCTCCTTGGTCATGGAATTCTGCTCCCCACTTTAACTGGCAGCCATAACACACAATTCTGTTGGCACCCACCTTCCCCAACACGAATTTCTTGTCCTCACTTTGCTCTGACTTCTGCGACCAGCTCAGTGAATTTAACCAACCCTCACCCAGCTCTGGGCACACTTTGTCTTTTCACACATCATCAGAGGCTGGGACTATTTTTTGGGAGCTTATTTGGGGTTAGCACCTTCTGCAGCTGCTCAGCATCTGGATCACAGGTCCAAAGGGAAGCTGCTGTTAGGCTGAGGGGGCGGAGAGCCGCAAGGTGCCCGCTCCTGTGAGCTGCACCACACGTGTGAGATGCACTTTGCTTCTGGGTATGGCTTGTGCAGACACTGCCCTACTGCTCTCCTGGAGGAAAGCACAATGTCTGTGCCAGGGATTTTTGTGGGGCAACGAGAGGAATATCTCTGTGTGGATTAATCCAGAAAAGTGAAGAGGAATGCACTTTCATGATGCTCCTCTTTGTGTCCCTGCAAAGACCTGCAAACTTGATTCGGTGGTGGAATAATGAAAGAAATTGTCCCCATGTTGTTGTTTTCTTTTGAAAAGCTGACACTGAGTCAATTCCTAGGAGATGATGGACTTTAACTACTCCTTCCCATGTGGGGGAGAAGGGGAAATGGTTTCAAACTGAGAGTAGGTTTAGATGAGATATTAAGAAGAAATTCTTTCCTGTGAAAGTGGTGAGGCCCTGGCACAGGTTTCCCAGTGAAGCTGTGGCTGCTCTATCCCTGGGAATGTTCAAGGCCAGCTTGGATGGGGCTCAGAGCAACCTGGGATGGTGGAAGGTGTCCCTGTCCATGGAACAGGGGTAGGAACTATATAATCTTTAAGGTCCCTTCTAACTCACCCCATTCCATGTAGATTTACAACCTTATGTTAAACTTTTAGGCTGAAAAAAACCCTGAAGGATATAAGTATTACATTCTTTTAATATATTAATCTCAAAAAAAAAAAAAGTCCTTTCTTTACAGCATAAATTCCAGGTCAAATTATCCTAAGTATAAACTAAACATGATTGGCTAAAATAGCATATTATCAACATGAAAATGATAGAAATTACCCATATAAATTGGTAGCACGTAGACAATAATGGATTCCCCTTTTTCTCAAACTGAGAGGTAAATACTATTTTTCCCTTGCTTTTTTTTTCCTGTGCTTTTCTTTCCCTTTAATGAAAATGGGTACTTTAGCAGTGCCTGAGTAAAAGTATAACAAAACTTAATAGTAATTTGTTTGAAAATGTTCAGACTGCACCTTTATTATGTTCATTTAAACCAGTTATCTCATATTTTCTCATGTTATAAGTTTTGTCCAAATGCTCTTTCCCCTTTCCTCAAAAGACCTAGTCCTATACTATACTCCTATATAGTATGCAGAAATTCATAATTTTATAATTTCTGCTGCTATAGTGAATAGAAAAGTTGTCTTTTACGGAAAACAACTATATTTCTAGATGTGTGCTTTCTTCATATAGCCATTTTATCTTGCTGGAAGTAGACGAGTAGCTGATTGAGTAAAAAAGAAGAAATATATCCTGTGCACTTCTTCTTTTAGTTCAGAAAAGGAACACTTTTCATTCATGGTGCTCCAATTTTTCTAAAAGGAAAAAGCAATAAATTAGCTAAAACAACCAAAAGAACTTTCAGAGAAATGAAGGTAGATAGACCTCTGATGGATAGAGGCCAACAGAAATGAGATCAGAGAGCAAATCTGATGACACACATTTTCTGTGATTCAGATAGAATGTATTTATCCCACTGTAGAAATAAAAAGTGCTAAAGGAAAGGAGATGTTTAAGCCCAACAGAAAAGGAAGGGAAAGATAAGACCACTGGGATCAGGTAGCAGAACAGTTCCTAGGAGTCAGGAAGGCACTTTTTTCTGCTTTGTTTGCAAAACTAAACCCAATTCAATTGATACTATGCCACTGAAGAGTTAAATCCGTGTGTAAATTATGGCAATACCTCATTGGAATGAAGGAGAAAAAGAATCCTGGAAGTGGAAATTTGATACCTTTGGTAGTCTATGGAGAAAATCAGATTGGGACAGTAAACTGCAGTGACACCATTCATTATTGCAGTAGCAGGCAGAAGAATGGTAGATAGCCAATAAAGTACTTTGATGTTCAGGTTTCTCCATCTGTACCTACAACTGAGTATATTTTTTATTACGTGATGGACAAAAAAGCTGTTTACCAGATTTGCAGCTCTGAGCACATTAAACCATCTTTTAGTTTCACACACTAAAATACCTGTTATTCTCTTTCCAGGTTGCCTCAGAAACATAGTGTTTACTTGCAGCTGTTGAAATCAAAGAAAATGGGTTGTTCTAGTTATTTTCATAACTAGTGCCAAAGTGTATTCTCACGCTAACAATTCTGGAGATCATTACATGTAGCTTGAAATTTTCTATATTCAAACACAAGTATTCTCTGTTAAACAGGTACTGTTGGTTCATAGTAGATTTTGCTCATACTTGAGATATAGAGGTGTTTGACCTTTTCATTTGGAGAAAGCAAAGGGGGCTCAAGAGCCTTAAAGTCTGATCTTGTTTATCCCTGCTTCAAGGAAGGCTGTGGAATAGTTTGTGTCTCCTCAGTGACTACAGGACTTCTAAAGAAATGTAACTTTCCAGTACTGGATTTGGATTTTGATATATTCCACTACAAATTTGCAAACCTCACATACTAAGAAAACCATTCTTTGGCATACCTACATGCAAGTAATATCAATATATCTCACCTAGTTGGTGCAGCTGGGTGGCCAGAAAAATAATTTTTTCTTCAGATTACATTGGTCTTTTTTCTGGAAAGTAAATGGTCTTTATAGGTCCCCCAAAGACCCATAAATATTTGAAAACACTTTTAAAATGATCATCTGGGGCTTTTGGCAAGTGTGTTGAGGTATCCATTTCATGAGGTGTATTCTCCCAGCACTTCCCAATGGCTCGCTGATCACACATTCCCTGGCTCACTCACACACATAAAACCACTGCTGCACGTTTGATGCATTTGTAACACATCCACTGAATGGATATTATTTGTTACATATGGGCAAAGGAAGCCATTTCAGTATGAAGAGGTAAGGCCCACTCAAACCTTGAGTCACTTTTGCTATTTCTGGAATCTGTTAAACTTATTTTTCTGCTCTGTATTAGAATGAAACTGCCTTATACTATGCGTAGAACAAAATAGATTTCATACAAATAAGTACTATAACAGCTTTATAAAGAGCACCTTCACTGCATCAGATTAAAAAAAGTCTCTTGTTTGGAGTTTTTCCAAAATTTGGTGGCTGTATCTCATTAGGCAAAGTTAATTGTACATGTATCTGCAGTAAACTTGAGACCATCTAATTTAAAAATGAATCCCTCGGTCCTGTAATCATTGGATTTGCAAATGTAAATATGAGCAGTTCAGTAATTAAGGGACTTCACTAAAAAAGGGACACTGTGCAAGCTGTTGCAAAGTTAATATATCAGCCAACTCTAACTATTAAAAAAAGAAAAAAAAAAGAGGAAAAAAGCAATTGAATTTCATTATTCAAATGAGAGGAGGACATTGTGTCTCTGTGCGTTATCAATCGCCAAAGTTGAGAATCTTGGGGTTATACAGCTTTTAACAATCATGCTTTCTGAGTATTTCCTGATTTTGAAACATTCTCTTTTCCAATGTGTGCATGACTGTGAGTTTTATCAGTTCTAAAAACAGTATAATGAGTAAATGATTTCAGTTCCAGCTGCAGCAGGGAGGCTCCTTCCTGCCAGTGTAATCCTGTGAATGCTGCGGCTTCACACACCACAACAAAACTGCCTGTTCTTCTATCCACTTCTGGGTGTGAGTGAGACCAAGTTTGGAGCCTCCTTGCAAAAATGCAGCTGCTCTGCTTTCAGTTGTAGGAGTATTTACACAAAAAGGTAAAGGTTGATACATTTTTTGATTGCAATCTTTGCAATAAAAATACAGGAAGGAAGAGGAAAAGAAGGACGACCTTAGAGTCAAGGAACTGAATTTAGATGTTTGAGATAAGTTGCATTCAACTCTTTCGTTTCTCTGAAAGCTCTTAAAGACTATGCTGGAAATTATTTGATCACCTCATTTCCTAATCTATTAAACAAAGATAAAAGGCTGCCTTAGCAGTCTTTGCTAAAAGACTCCTGTATTTAGCAGCTAACTGCTTGAGGAGGTGATAACATCTCATTACAGGTACATTTAGCACAGAGATTTTTGAGATCCTAATCTCTCTGAGTATCCTTCTGACATAAAAATGTTGGGAAACCTTTTGTAAATCACACTGAAGGCCAGGTGTCATCTGTTTGCAGATTTCTGCCCATTGGCTTTAGATGCAGAGTTGAAACCTGAGGTTTAGCCAGGTATGACTTGGTACCAGACCTTGGCTGTGTGCTTGGCTCTCTGACAAGTTAGTGCCATCCCAATTTCTGCACCAAAATATGGCACCAGAATGCTGAAGTGCTCTTCTACCAGAAACAATTGCTGACTCTTCCTTTCTGACTAGTTCTCATGTGGATATGACAGTCTGGTCAGAGAGAGAAAGCTACATGAGCTTTCCCATGAATTGGTCTGGAAAGCTTTAGGGAGCTGGAGAGAAAGAATGATAAACAAATGGTGAACTATCTGCAGGTGGTGTTTGTAACAAGTTGTTTTTCTCATAAAGGTGTTTACAGAAGGGCATCTTCTTAACTAGCCAATCATGTGAAATGTGTTGATTAAATGACCAGTCAGGTCAACCTGTATCAGACCAGGGTATAATAGAAGGGGTTTCAGTAAATGTGGGGCTTTTAGCCTCTTAGCTTTCTGACCTAGAGTCTGTGTCGCTTTATCCCTTCCTGATTCCACAGTGATATTCTCATTCACATGGAAACGTAAAGAGCCAGCCAGCAAATCTACAAACCAAACAAATGTTGCCTTCCCTGGTACTGGCTTTGCCAAACTTCAGCTGCAGCTGCAGAAGACCTTGAAGCCACTCAGGTGTCTGTTCTGTGGTGGCAATCGCTGCGTGTCAGCCAGGGAGCTTGCAACAGCCAGTGTCAGCAAGAAGGGAGGCCAAGTTCTCTTTTCTCTCTGTCTGACCTCCAGTGAGGGCTTTGCTGGAGGTGTGACGCTTCAAAGCCATCTCAGAGCTGAGCATCAAGATCACGCTTTGAGCCATGGGCTGCCCTGTCAGATGTGTCACTGGGACACTATTTACTTCTGAGGTGTGCTGAACCCAAGAAATTCTCTCCTTTGTGCTGTGAAAAATGCGTGTTTTATGGTTGGTTTTTCACAAATATTAAAATTAATATTACATGTGTTATTTTTGAAAGTTATGCTGTATTAATTTTCTCAATTAGTGTGTTAAATATAGTTTAAGTTATGACATAATGTTAAAATAGAAACTATGCTATGTAAGATACTTTTTATTGAAGAAAGGACTCATAACAAGATAGCAGCCACAGGACACCTAAATCTTTCAGAGAAAGAGAATTTATTGCTCCCTTATCAGAAGAAATGAACTTTTTCCTGCCTCGCTCGGCTCTGAAGATGCCTTTAGGATTCAGAGGAAGAAGCTGACGCTGACCAGACAGAATCCTGTGTTTGAATGGAATTTATGCATCTTGTATGAGATGCATGAATATGCAACAGGCTATTGTTTTTAAGGGTTAATCCTCTGTTAACAGGTGTCCCTTTTTGGGTTTATTTTGCCCAGAAAAAGGTACTCGGACTGTCCGTAACTCTTTGTTTCTGTTGTCTCATATTGTCCTAATCTCAATTGTTCAAATTTTTATTACTCTAATTATATTACTATTTTTATAACCATTTTATTACTATTAAAATTTTAAAAACAAGTGACTGGCATTTTTCACAGTGCCCTCCTTTGTTTATATGTGGATATTTAATCCTTGTCGTTTCAAGAGGCCTGGAACAGTTTATGTAGAGATTGCACCAGACTGACAAACTTCTATTGTGTACCAGAGAGAAAGGAGAGGAAAAGAGAAAAGCGAAAGGTGCTCCAACACTTCCTAAATGCATCAATATAATTATTTAACAGATTGTTACTTAGGTTACTGACAATTTGTCCAGTAATTTTTTCTTGCCACGTTTTCTTTACCTAATGACGTGAAAATAGGAATCACTGTCTAGGAATCTGGCTAAAAATTTGGCTTACTTGACCTAAACACCAAAAGTGAATTCTGTCAGTAAAGTTATTTTAATCACAAACTAAATAATGACAAAGTGTTAAATACAATAAACCAGAAACCTTTTCCTAATGCTGCATGGATGGAGGGAGGAAATCACAATGTACTCTAGGTACTTTCTGCTACCTGACTTAGTAACCTACTTTTATTAGATGGAGAAATTTCAGTGGTTTCATGTGGCATAAGTTACTCACTAAGATGACAAAAGTCTCTTTACCAGCAATTTCTTTTGTTTTATAAGCTAAGACAAGAGAATTCTGCAGGAGAAAATCCTGTCCATAATCCCATAGCAAGTTCTCATAGGTGTTATCATCCTGCTAATTAAAAACTCCAATATAGCCTTGGTTTTGTTGGAGTATTGAGTCTTCACTAAATTCCAAGGTATTAGGAAGAGATATGATGGAAAGACCATTCCTGCTCCTAAAGCTCCTGATCAACTTTTACATGAATACCAATATAGGTTTATATGCACTATACATACACCTATATACATACATGTGCATGTATAGACATTACTAAAACATATTTGATTAGTGTAATATTATCTCTTCTCCCCAGGTTTTCTGTGTAAACAGTGAGAAAAAAGTCCCTTTTCATACAGCTCTGGTTGAACTTTATACCTGGTCTGGATGTGAAAAATGTGGTTTGCTTCAAAAAGATCTATTTAAGATTAGAATGCTACATTTTTGTATTTTCTCTTCTTCTCATTAGAATAGTAAAGAACCACCTCCAAATGTGCTTAACACAGGTCTGGCCTTCTGTTATAGTCAATATATATTTAAGCTCAAAAACTTGCAGGTTGCTGCAAGATGTAATTTAGATTACTGGTGTTTTATGGGTGGCAAAGTGACCCAGTTTATAATTTTTGCACGAGTAACAATAACAATTAGAACAGGTTTGACTGAAAATATCTATAATAAACACCTCTAAAGTTTTACAGATTTGAGGGATTCATCACAGATGAAAAGAGAGATGCTAATCTGAAAACACAATGCATTTGGAAAGGAAACACATTCTTTCTTCTAAAAGCAACTTTTTGTTCCTCTTAAAGTTTTCTCCAACCATTCATCCTTCACACATACCCAGACAAGATCTGTACTAGTTTGGCAGCAAGGGGAAATGGTTATACTTAAAATTTGCAGTAAATAAATTTAAGCAAATTGAAGATGTTGATCAAAAGCTATTGTCACTAAGTACCAGGGAACCAGCCCTGTTATAAATGTGATATGAACATGATCAGTGGCACTGCTTTTCTGAGGAACACTCTCTTGTGGGCACAACTGATGGGCAATATCATAAAAGAGGCACTACACACATTTCTCCACTCAACCCAGGAAAGAAAAGCACAGGAACTCACTCTCACATCACTCCTGTTGCTCACACTAATCAATACCAATATGGATAATCCAGCAGCTGGCAATGTGGTTGTGCATTTTTGTTACACAGACCATGTGTTTCTGGGGCCTGGAAATGATAGGCTCAGCAGTGGGGTTAAAGCAAAGGATAAAGGGCACAGGAAGGCCTCAGTAAGGGAACAACTGGGCCTCTGTTGAGCACATGCCTTGCTGGAACCTGTGGCAAGATGTGCCACTGTGATATTTTTCATAATTTAATTTTCCTAATATATAATCAGGTTCAGAATCTTCCATGATACTCTCATAATCCAGAGGTGGTTTCTTATTACTTCTATTTTTCTGAAGTTCACGATCACATATAAAAAGATGACATTTCTATGTCTACATACCTGACAACCTATATGAATTCAGAAGGGAAAAAAAAACTCTCCTGAAGAATAGCTTTGCTCTGTGGGAAGTCCTGAAACAAGAATTTTTTCTCAAGTTCTGAAATAGTGTCCCATCACAGAAGTAAGGCCACATAAAATTACTGTTCCATCCAGCTTTTTCCTCCTTGCAGGTTCAGAAAATAACCAGAATGTGTGGTTGGCAGGGTATTCCAGTACCATGTGTTCCAGGCTCTCAAATTTTTTTACCCTAAATTGTCTATGCATCATGCCAAAAAGTTTACAGGAGGAAAATATTTCTGAGTGGATCTTCTTTCCAGATGGCCCCAACCACCATCTCCAGACCTTTCCAAAAATCAAAAGGTAAAGTTCAATGTAGGTGGCAGGGTGTCCTCACTTGCTAAGGAAAGTTAAATGCTGTAGTTTGAATTTTAAGAAATGTTCAGTGATTTCATGTGTAGCTATATTACCCACAGTCATATTTTGTGCTGCAGGGAATAGAAGATTGTGAGGAAATAATCTGAGAGGCACAGCATTAAACAACTGGCCCTGCTTACATTTTGGGGTGCAGAAACAGGGAGTACTTCTGTCCTCCTGGTTCTGGAGAACATCTGTTCTGGACAGGCAAAGCTGATGTGCTGTAAAGTGACCAATTTATGGCCTGAAATAGACAAAGCCTAAGAGAACATGAAATGGTAAATGGATACTAAAAATGGAGTGCTAAATTTATTGTGATGGACTGTAAATACACACCTGCTATAACTTCACTCAACGTGTGCAATTGCTGACTTGCCAAATTCAAATGTATTGCAGTAATCAAGAGAAAATGTAAAGATATGTAAAATTATGTAAAGTATCCAGAGCTCCTGCTAAGTTTTCAGCTACAGACATTCATTTGGTGAAGTAAAACTGCTTTTGAATTCCCACATGAACTTGTATTGCTCAAAATCTGATTTAGACTGAGCTTTTGGTGTAGGTGAGAGACACATGAAAGCTACAGCAAGTTATAATACTGGATTATCCCATCCTATTGTCCCATGTCCATGGAAGCAAAGCAAGTTAAAGCATCATCCCTGATGGAAAATTAAACACAATTTAACCCATCTCTTGTGCCTTCCTAGGGTGAACTGGAGAATCATGGAACAGACTTTTAAGTGATGGACAGCTGGCAAACTGAAATGGGCTTATTTTATAATGGAGTGTTTGGGGAAGCATACATATAAATGCAGAAAATTGTTTTCTCTAATTCACAAGGTTAGAGAGCTTTGTATCGCTCAAACTCTAATATTCAAGCTGACTTTCAGGAAACTTTTTGCTTCATTCTTCGTATTTTTGGGATCGGTTTCCTGCTATACATAAGGCAAGATCCGAGTTCAAGTGAGTCAAAGTGTCAGAGTTCTTTCACTGCTTTTTTTTGTGAGGGTGCAAGTCAGAGAAAAATAAGAGCTCAAAGAAAAAACGGAAGGAAAAAAAAAAAGCTTTTTCACAGTTTTTGACTGTGTTCAGAGGAGACAAAGACTGAAAGGGGCAGCCCAAATGCCACCTTCTGCTTGGGGAGAGAAGGAAAACCTGTAGTTTTCCAGAGCAGATATTCCCCTTGGCTTGGTGTTCCTTCTCCCTGCAGTTGCAGCTGCAGGGGTCTCCAGCACCTGATTCCTGGAGGTGAGCATGGAGAGAGCCTACTCCAAGCTAGGAGATCAAAAATGGGAACCAAGCAAATGCAGAGTGAGCCCTGATAAACGTCTGGTGTGTGAGAAAGGAAGACTGGATGGTTCCCCACAGAATTTAGTTAATAAAGTCATGGCCTGCAGCTTAAATACCTGTCTGCCACTCCT
This sequence comes from Loriotus luctuosus, assembly GCA_035582745.1. Classification (NCBI taxonomy): domain Eukaryota; kingdom Metazoa; phylum Chordata; class Aves; order Passeriformes; family Thraupidae; genus Loriotus; species Loriotus luctuosus. The sequence continues at coordinate 11,491,492 of JAWWEY010000001.1, read as the reverse complement.
GCATGGCCTGATCCAGATAAGTACAGGCCATGTTTTGGCTTCTGCCTATGACTGGTTTAATTGGAAATATGTCAGCTTCTATGGCCTGTTACCCAGGATAGTGATGGCAATGAAGATTTAAGAATATATATCTTAATTAAATTTAACAGGGTGTGCTTGCCCAAACAAAACTTGCTTTCCATCTTCATAAATCAAAATAAAGATCCAATTTACTTCTAGTGGCTCGTGTTGATTTCCACTTTTAAAGAAACCTTGCCAATAAGACTGGAATGTGAATCACTTGTGAAAATATTTTTCTCAGTTGGTCCTAAAATTTTGAATAAACAATTTTGTAGTTATACACATTTGACTCAAGTAATCTGCCACTTCCTTGGGGAATTGTCTGATTTTCGTTGTTTTTAGTAGTCTTTGTATGTGTTATGAAATATGAAGACTTTTGTGTTTCAATAACAAAGGGCAGTTTAAAATCACTGTGCTTAATTAGTATTTAAATATTAATCAAAACTTCACTATTTACAGCTTTCCATATAATGAACTGCAATGTAACTTCAGCATGATCAACTATTCTATGATTTGTTTTTCTACTTTGTTTTAAAGGCTTACAGTGTAAACCAGAGAAACCAAGTATAAAATATACAGTAAATTAGGTTTCAAAGCATAAGATATTAAAGGCAAATTTGAAGAGTCATTAGTCACAGATAAATCAGACTTAATGGATAAAGTACATTAGGATTTTTTCATAAGTTCCTTTTGTTGTCACATGAGGATTTACCAAAGAATCATAGCCCTTGAGTTTCTCCAGAGAATATTTATATTTTCTATACACATATGAATGCTTGGACACAGGTTCAATTTTGTTTCTACTGAACAAAATTCCCATCAAATTAAAAGAAAGTGAAATAGTATCCAGTAGAAAGGAGTTATGGGTATCTAGGAACTGGTGGTATTTTATCTTTAAGGACTATTTCTCACTAATAAAAAAATTCTTTGCCCTTCCCATTTCCAACACACAGAGCCAGGTAAAAGTCTGTGCTAAATCAAAGTTGGCTATTCTAAGAGTAAATGAATACACTGACAGGAGAGACACTGTAGAACCTACAGATTGGGTACCCACTTTCTTTTAGTATTGTGCTACTCCTTAATATACAGTTTCATAACATTTGTAGCTTTCCAGTCTGGAGTTAAGATTACCAATGATATTCTGCTCGAAAGCATAGAACTTCCATAGCTTTTGTTTAATAGCTGCCCAAGGGGTGTGTTCATCATTTATCCTAGAGCTTAGACAGGAAATTGCTTTTAGAATCTCTACTTGTTCCTTAATCCACTAGCATTTTTTTATTTCATGTTTAGCAGCAATATGTGGAGCCCTGCTGATCTAATCAGATCCCTCTTTTCAAACTAGTGATATGAATTTTTTATGATGCAGTGGCATTGCAATGAGACACCATGGCTAAAAGTAACAACCCTGTAATGGTGAAATGCGATTTATTTCCTAACCATTAATGCTGTGTATGACTTGCATTTGCAAGAGAAGAATGGAAAGTGGAACAGGTAGAGTGAAAGGGATAGTAGAAGAATTGTGGAATGGAAATCTTTCCTTAGGAGAGGTGTGTTTCTGAGCTAGAAATATGTCAGAACATACACTTGTGTACCACACTTTTACCTGTCTTTCATAGATAGCCCCAAGATAGCCCACCTCTCCCTCACCAAGCTGACTGGATGCACACCAAATCTTATCCAGAACTCCATGTCAGAGCCTTCACAGCAAACCCTGTCCATGCTTAGCTCCTCTCTGGCAAGGCTGGGAAGGCTGATGAGTGCAAATCTCAGGGTGTTTGAAGTACGTCAGAAGGATCACAAAATGACAGAGCTATTCAAGCCAAAGCAGAACATCAGGATAAAAAACTCTTCCCAAATCAAGTTAGTCTGGAAATTAGGAGATTCCTAACCTAAAAAGAAGAAGGATTTCAGATGACCTTCCAAAGAGAATAGTGATGAGCAATGAACTAACTGCTTCTGGCGAGCATCTTCCGAAGGAGTTCATGGAGGCTCATTGTACATGACTACAGGAACTACATTAAATATTCCACATAGTTCTTCCCAGGCATGTGCTCCTAATAATTACACAAAGCAGCAATAAATTATGCAAGGTCTGTAGCACAAGTAATGGGAAATATCTTCACCTTCTGCTGAGAGAACCTCCTGCTTGAGGTTTGAAATGCTTAGTGGTGCGAGCGTCCCATAAATAGAATTGCAGAGCAGACAAGTTTTGATATATTCAGGGCTTTGCTTCAGGGAAATGTTCACACTAATGAATGTCTGTATCTTCAGAAACTATTTGGTCTCAGAAACCGATGTAGTGGTTGTCTGAGAATACATCCTGAAGATTTTCAGTGCATTCATTTCAGATCAGATTAATGTTTGTGTTGATTCAGTTTTCATTTGAGCTAGACCTGGGAAATTTCCAACAGATGATTAGAAATAGTATGAGTTTCTGGACACTTTTACTATTTCTGTCTAGGTTTAATTTGACTAAGATTTACAGAGTTATCAAGTATTTCTTATCTTAAAATCTAATTTAAAAAATATCAGCAAGTACATTTCCAAAAAAAATCTGAAACAACCTAACCTCAAATGTAAGTTTAGATTTTAGCTGTCATTTTTAAAATGTTCTCAATTTTGAGTGGAGAAAGAGTGTCTTCTTTTCACCAGAAGAAAATATTTCCAACAACTCAATGATTCATCACATGAAATACACATTTGTCTCTAAGCACAGGCAGCAACTTTGATGTATTGACATCTGCATTATCCTGATTCCAGGGTATGGATTTTGTAGAATTAATTGCTGACTCAATAGTTAGGGAAATGCTTATTTGATTCTTACATTTTAGCTCTGAAAAGAGCTTTCTCAAAAGTTTTGAGATCAACTTAGTGGAATGTTATAACTTGTGGAATTGTTATAGACTCTTCAACTGGTACTGCATCCCATTGGAAAATGGTTTTGAAACAAACTGTTATTCACCTGGTTTTGCACTTGTATATCCTTCACTCCAGCACCTGATACTTCATTAATAGCTTAAACCGGGAGAAAGAGTGAAATAAGTTATGCAAATTAGACAGGGACTTGAGAACTGAATATAATTTCTCTTAGCTTGTGTTTCACATTGAAAAAAAAATACATTTTCCAGATAATGCTCTAAAGTGTGAAGAATCCCAAGTAACTCTGCAGGTGCCTATGTAGGTAATATTGTAAACCTTTTTAAGATTTACATAAGGGGATAAAAGAACTACTTGTTAAATTATTCCATTTTTAATATGTGTTAAACCCACAGCACGACTGAGACTGTAAGGTTGCAGCATTCCAAGCAGTTAAAATAACATGCATTTAAAATCCCATATTAAAAGAAAAGGTTAAACAGGAATGTCACAGGAAATGTTTGCTGGCTTCCTTACGGGCTCCTTCACTCTGTGTTTGTTCCACTGCCGTGGTTGAGATAAATAGAGGCAGGTTTGGTCAGTAATACCTGCAACTCTTTTCTGCTCTTTTGCAATAGAAACAAAGATTTTGACATTCACATACTGGCAAAGTGTATATCTATTTATTGAGTTTGGTCTTGGAGTTTCCTGTGCTGGAGTGGAGCAAGTTGCTAAAAGTCCATAAAAATGAGATCAAAATAGCCTTTGTAGTTATTATAAGAAGATCTCTAAATTGTTGGCTATTTTTGAGATGTGATTAGATTGGGCTTTAAGAGTAAAAGTGTTTCTAAAGACCCCACCTGCAGGGCTGCATCCAGCTCTGGGCTCCCAGCACAGCAAAGACAGGGACCAGCTCTCAGGTGGATGGGTTTCTTCAGTTTCCCTTCTGCAGTACTCTCCATCAGCTCAAGTATTTAACAAGCAAGAACATGGCTTGAGAGTAATTGTGCCCTCAAAATGCCCCAATGTGCTCACAGAAGATCTGGTATTATTAGAAGGCTTTATATTATGTTGTACAGGTTTGTTGTATTTATAAGCTGAGTGAAACTCATCTCTGTCAGAATTTTTGTCCAGGACTGAACTCTGAAGAAACAAGCAAGATGAATTAAAGATATACCCTCAGTGAAAAAACTAAGCAGTTAAAATTCTCATCAGCATTGTTACCAAAACACATAAAATTACCAGAGAAAGTTTAATTCTCTTAATGATCTGCATTTTTAAACCAGAAATTTAAAAAATGGAAGACAGAAATAAATTAGCTTAGGTTCTATGGGTAATATCAGTGTTTTATTCGAAGAATAATGTAACAGCTTTCATTTCCTCCACAGTTAACCATTAAATTGTTGCAGAATTTGGTATTAAAGCTCCACAAAAAAAAATTAAAAATCCTTTTCTTAGAAATGAGGGGGAAAAAAAGCTTCTAATTGATTTAAAAATGAAGGGTCAGTTTTAAAGTTTGAGGTGCCTATACCCCCCAAATTCCCAGGAGTAGGGTAATTTCTTGTATCTTACACCTCCAGAAGTTCACCCCAAACAATGGAAAACAAATAGTTGAGCAAAAGAAGCCACCTGCTCCACAAGAAGTGAACTGTAGTGCTAGTGGAAACCTGGACAGGTGACCTCCAGAAACAAAAATCATGCTGTGGTTCACTCAGCACTCAAAAGTCACAGCCCAGGACAGCCCACTCTGAGCAGCCCTGCCCTGCCAAGGTCAGTGCGGACACCTGGAATGAACTGTGCGACCTGATGGATAACACCAGACCCAGCTGTGACCCCACACCACTGGCACAGAGGAAAACAGCAGCATCACAAGCCAGAGGAGAGCTCTCTGAGAGACCAGTGGAGAGCTCTCTGGCAGGAGATGAATAAGAATCCATTTCATAATTATAAAAGCAAATGAGACAACGAGTAAGTAGGACTGGCTGCATCAGTTCCAAAATCAACAAAATTAACATGAAAGGAAGAAGTACATGAATAAGAATCAGAGCTATAAGGTTATCCATATTGAGGGAATATGAGATTTACTGCATCAGGAATAAATCAAAAAAACAATATTTAAGAAGAAGACTGATACCTCTTTCTTTTTAAAAAATGATGATGGTTCTGAAAGGCATGCTGTGGAAAAACAAAGATATATCTCTCACTTCACATTCAAGGCATACAAACACAAAGTAAATAATATCTGGGGAGATAAAAGATGGAAGAGCTGTTAAATCAGGAAGGAAAAGTGTAGATTAGTAGTATCAGAGACCACAAGCAACTTTTTGAGGGTCTAGGCCTACACCTTGGAAAATATTAATGATGCCTTACTGATGAGGTCTCTGGTGTTGAGATGAACCTGAGGTGTTAAAAAGTCTCTTTTTCCCAGCCCCGAGACTGAAGAAGAAGACAGGATTCCTTGGCTCTGGTTCTCAAGGTTGTTTATTTGTTATTATGTAATACATTCTTTCTCTGACCCACCAAGGTCTGTTCAGCAGGTTGGGTTAAGGCACACTGACTGCCTTCAGGTTGTTAGTTTTTTATACTAAAAACTATCTGTACTTTATTTACAATAATTTTACAATACCCGTCATCTATGTTAGACAGTCTGTCTCTAAACCAATCCAAAAATGCCACCATCACAACAGAAGATGGAGGACAAGAAGAAGAAGGAGAAAGACAGGACACATCCAGATTCCTCCATCTTGCCTCTTGAAACCCCATTCTAAAAACCCCAAAATTCTGCATTTTCACCCTGTGATAAATTCACTATCATTCTAGTCAAACTCTTGTGGCTTGTAACTCTTCACACAAAGTTGGTAATTGTTTCCATGGGCTAAAATCAAAGGCACAGGTGTCTTTGACTCCATGCCAAGGTCTCTGGGCCCCCTGACAGGATCTCAAGTCCTCCAGGGCAGCCAGAAAAATGTCCTGGGTTCCGACACCTTACAGCATGGTTCAGGTTATCAACAATATGCCTACAGCAGTGAACCCAAATTCTCAAAGATGGTGAACTAGGTATGAACCCAGTGTGCTGCAGCTGCCAGTGGCTTTCAGCCTGAGGGAGCAGGCTACCCTGGAGGGGCATTTCCCACACAGCAGAGCCATTGTGTGCGGGTGTCGTGTCCTCAGCGCTGACAGACAGACGCACCCTCGCTGCTCTGCCCCGCTCAGCAATGCACACAACATCCCTGGTGTCTCTGAGAAGGGTCCCTGCACAGCTGCTCTTCACCCACAGAGCTCTTGCTTGTAAGTGTGGACACTAATGAAAGTAGATGTCAGTGTGCTCGAGTACAGAAGGGTCTTTGTGCTCATTCTCAACAGATTTTTTTTTTTGGTCGTGAAGCTATCAGTGCTGCTGACAAAAGGAGTATAACAAATATCTGCCAGTCAGGAATGCAGAGATTACATTTTCATTTAAAAATGGTGTGGATATTTGGGACTCTATACAGACAGATAATGTGTATCTATATATATAAATATAAATAAAAAGCAGAAAAAACCTGCTCATAACTCATAGCAGAGTTACTGCTGCTCTGTGGAGATTCAGAGAAAAAAAGGAAAAACTATTAGTTTAGAGTGCCTAGGACAGCACGTTTCAAATTCCTGTTATCATTGTAAACATCCTCTCAGTATTAAATGAGTTTTTATTGTTGGAGCCATAAGAATGTTTCTTGGTGCACTAACAGTAGCAAAGGCACAGAAGCACACACCCACACAAAACTTTATGTACAAATGTCTAGCACAAAGGCTGGAGGCACTGACAGTGCTGTCAAATGAGGAACACTTAAAGCTTGCTGTATACACCAGGAAACACAAGCCAAGCAGACACTTTGAAAAGTCTGAAGTAACTTGCTCCCTCCAGCAAACAATGCCTTTTTTCTGCTTAGTTCCCCAGTATAAGCTTAGTAGCAATATTTTTATAGATGACATTTATATCAAAAGCATTTTCACTAAACATGGTAGCACAGAGCAAACAAAAGAACATGAATTTGATTTTGCATGAGGCACAGCTTTAGGTATATGGTCACCATTGCCCTTGCTGAGTGTAGAGGAGCTAACAGTGGTTCTGTTCCCAGTTTAGCTACTCCAGCTTAGTAAAACAGCTATGTGGACTCTAGCCAGCTAGTTATGCTCACACTCTGAGACTCTACACAAATGAAGCACTTGCAAATGCGTTGTAACTGTGCTCTTTAGCAGATCTGGTCTCATGTGACCAATATTTCTTTCCATAATCTACTATTCTCTTCTATTCTGATATGCTCAATGCTAATTTTCACTTGATTCTAAAGTATATTGTTGCTTCCTGGTATTTTAGGCAGTATATTAAACTTTCAATAAATGCCACTAATTCCTACACCCATGGAAATATAATTTACTCTTGTTTTAATCCAATATGAACTACATTGACAAGAAGGGTTATTTGCCAATGTTTTGAAGGCAGGCAGGGTGAGAGGGAAAAGTCTTTGCATTTTCCAAGTTTATATCTAGGCCCCAGATGGAAACAATTCTACAACAAAAGAACAAAATCTGGTAGGATATTCTTGAGATCTTGTAAGTTCAGCAGCACGTCACTGGTACTGAGGCCAATTTTCCAGAAGACTGATTTGAATAGCAGAAAAGAGGAGGAGAGGAAGGCCAAGTGGAATTCTAAGTTAACCCACAATGTGCTGCAGTCTAGCATTAAATGGAAGCTTTATATAAAGCAGCAGAAATTATAGAATTAACTCAGGTTACATGTTTGCTTCAGTTGTTAATACTGACTGATAATATATGTGCCTGTGGTTTTTAAAAGGAAAAGCCTTCAGCACTTTAAAAGAGGCAAGTGAATGATGCAAGTTTCTGGTACTGATTACAGTACTTACAGTACTTTAGAAGATCTGTATTTATAATCCCAACGTTTGTCTTTGACATTGGAGGTTTCAATCTATGAGACTTAAAAGCTTCATATATTTTGCTGCAAAAATCTACCATTGAAGCAAATAAATGATACCCCCTATCAGCCCACATATCTTTCAAAATAGATTGTTATACTAATCAGTAAGTGAAAACAAAAGGCCTTTTAAAGCCTGCCAGCAAAGATGGAATGAATTAGTTCTTAGATGCAAGACTGCAGAGCTGGTAGCCTGCTAAATAATCATTCTTGGAGACCATTTGCCTTTCACAGTTCTTAAAAAAGTTTCATGGCAAAATTAACTTCCAATTTAACATCTGTTTCCTAGCAGAGGAAAGATAGTCTTGTGTATTAAAGCTGAGGACTTCTGGACTCAGATTTCCTGGGGAGCCTTGGCCAAATCACTTAATCTCCCCCTACTCCACTCTGTGCGAGTAAAATGGGGGATAAAAATGGGCTGCCTTTATCACTTGCAATGAAAGCTGTTGTGGTGGAAGTCCTGTCTTCTGTGGGGGTGTGGAGCTCTTGTGACTAAGTGGTTCTGAACTCAGGTCCTTTGGGTCCTACTGTACAAAAAAAATGAAGGAAAGTAATCAGAGATCAGGCTGATGTATCACATGCTCAGGGAGTTGTATCAGATGCACTAGAGCTGACAGAAGGAAAAGTTGGTAAAATGAGTTTTAATTAATGGCTTTGGATTTTTTTCATGAAACTACCAGGAGTTTCGTGAGTCCTGTGGATGTTTGTTACTGGGAAAAACTATTTTGACAGACCATCATCCTTCACAAGGGCTCAGTGAACTCAGATGAAATTACCAAAACTAAAACAAGTGAATGTATTTTGTTAGGTGTGAGAAGAGCTTTCAGCTCAGATGTCTTGTTTATTTTCAAAAGCCTCAAGCTTAAGTAGCTTCTAGAAACAAATCCCAAAAAGCTGACGCTGATGTTGAGTCTAAGCAATTGGAACTTGAAATAATTTTTCAAATTATTGTCTTTTTCCATAAGGCAAGAGGATTTTCCCATATTGCTTGTAGCATCAAGAGTCTCATTCTTAAAAAGATCACTTATATTGGTCCAAATAAGAGTTTTAAATTTTCAAACCTGAAATAATTACTGGGTGAATAAAGAGATGTATCAAACAACATTAGAATGAGATGAAAAGCTAAAATAAATATCCAAAGTATTTCAAACATGAAGATAAAAAAGGGATGAATATGGATTTTGAGCCTCATTACGGTAAAACAGGTATTTTTATTTCTTTTTCATAGAAATTGCTTGGAGTTTTTATACCAGTATGTAATACTAACTTTCTACACATGTGCTTTCCTGAAGGTTGAAATTTTTGGTCGGTTGAAAATGATGTTTGATTACCTACTGTGCATTGCAAATTTGAGTTTCTTCAATCAACCTGCCACTCAACTTCTTCCACCGTAAATAAATTCACCGGAAAAAAACTGAGGGCAAAAAAAGCAACACTGAACAGGGAATTCTGTTCTTAAGATACAGATAAAATTCTGCTCTGAAGATAATCATTCCTGCCTCCCATTCCCTCCCATGCTCCTAGTAGCCCATGCAAAATGGCATGAAAAGCAGAAGCCAGGGAGCAGTGAAGTAAAATGGGGGCAGAGGGGCACAAGGGCAGGCTCAAAATGGAGAAGACACAGCGAGTTAAGTGGATGACCATCGAGTCTTAGGAATTTTCATGTTCGTGCAGCTCTTCAAAGCTGGTTCAAGCAGAAAACAGTTAAATGGAGCATAACCAGAAATGAACTAATCAGTTGTTTTGTACTTATTACTGCTGGGGTCAGCATACCCTTTCCATATTTTGATGCATTTTTAATCTCACTTTTCAAGCAAAAATAATTTTGCTCTTCTGACACAAATCTCACCCTCTTGAACTATTTTTTTTTAAAACAAAAAGTTACACATTTTAGTGAAAAAAATCCCCAAGGCTGTATCTAGAACTAAACAGATAGAAAGAGGTATTTTACACAAACATTTACATTTATCTATTTTTTTAAATTACATTTTTTGAACTTTGATACTGCCAATATGTACATCCCATCAGCACCTGTGTCATCACCAGGAATGTATTGCAGATTTGTTTATAGGAGAGTTGAAAATGCATAGTCATGAAATCTACATTTTGGATTAGTGGTCAGTAGTGCTTGTGCATAAAAATTTTTGAGTAAATGTTGAGACCAAGTGACCTGCAGAGGTTTCCTCTGAAGCAAAATATTCTATAATCCTATTAAAACACATTTTTATGGATTATTTTTATCTAATCACTATGGAGATTCATCTCACTTGACTCATTTTACATCAAAATGGTTTAGAAAATTGTGTAAGCTGCTCACAATCACACCATGAAAAAGAATTCTTCAAAATAAGTTTTCTCACTGACCTACACAGGTAATGAAATTATTGGTAGAAAATGGTGAGAAACCATTAGGTTTCTAGGACAGAGGAAAAATCAAAACCAATCAACCAACCAACCAACCAAAAATCAAAGACCCCTAACCCCAAACAAGTAAATCACCAGCAACCAGATTATATGACACAGTATGTGAATAAATGAAGAAATCCTAATACCACAGAGCCAAATTCTTCTGCTTCTCTTGAAAAAATTTCTGCATTTCTGTGAAATGCCAAATTATTTAGCTTTATTATTTACACATTTTGCTGGTTTATGGAAAGTTATATTCAAAATAATAAACTTTGCAGGAAACAGTTCAGATTTTGCACCTTTTGAACTGTTTGACTAGTGTCTGTTAATTTGATGTTGTCTCGATGAAGTAGGTAAATGGTTCTCTCCGTACTTTTTTGCAATATGAAGCCAAGCTCTAATAGTAGAAGCCCCTTGTATTTCTCCAGACTTTTCCCTTGTATTTGCATCGTGTGTTTCATCATGATTTAAGTTACGAAGCAAGTTGTGCCCAGGAAAAGGTGGGCATTGGGTGGGAACAAGCAGAAGCCTATATAGCATCTTGCATAATGTGTTTGCAGTGTGGCTGTCTTCTTTCACCTCCTCAGCCTGTTAAATATAAAGAAAAATAATAGTCAGATCAGAGAAGATAGAACCTTGAAAGACATAGTGGGCACAATATGTGTTAAAGGCAGCCTACATGTATATAGTTAAAGCTGCTGGCTCAAACCTGACATGAGTCATGTTCCATTATAGCAATGAAGTGTCAGCCAACAAAATTTGAAGTACAACACAGATTTCTCCTCCTTCAAACAGACTCTAACCTAATGAAATTAAAATGCATATAGAGAAGCTGTGTCAAAAACACAGAATAACAGAACGGTGATCTGAGTCTTCCACTCTGAACACTTGAGGAAGATGTGGGGTCCAATGGACCAGACCCTCTTGAACCCAAGGGACAAAGGGGCACCATCACAAATCTGAGGCTGGATTCTCAGTTCGGGAGCTTTTGCACTTGGAATTCTCCCTGGTGTATGGAAACTGTTGCTCTTTACAGAGCACTAAGGGCTGGCTTTTAGGCAGCGTCCTTCCCCTTTCAAAATACTCCACTTAAATGCTTAATCCCCAACACCAAGTCAATTGAACATGCCCCACGACCTTTGTGAATATGAGTATTTACCTACATGTGTCAGAGTGCACCTGGAATCAGGACTAGATGAAGGGTAGGTAGAAAAAACAATAGTAATATGAAGAGGTGGGAAGTTAGCCAGTGGGTGGGGTACATGGTTGACAGAGATGATGGAAATTCAACATTCCATGTCAAAATAAAATGTGAGGTGCAAGGGGTCTCCTAAGGTGTGATCTACATTTTTAAAATCTGAAAACACACTCTCTTGTGTATATTCTTGAATGAAGTAGTTCATTCCCATGAGAGACTATTGGTGATGTGGGTCCATCTACAGTTTGAAATTTCCTCCCTTTTCAAAATCTCTTTATTTACAGCTGCTTTTACCGTGTAGATTTTTTTATTGAATCCTTTCAAAACACTGAACTTCAGACTAGCCCTAGAAAGGCAGAAAAACCCCTAGTTTTCCTTATCTTTTAGCTACTCTATTATTTTTTCAACAAAAAATTAATTACTATTGGCTTTCTTTCTATATCAAAACTCTTAATATTTTAATTGCTGTTTAGTTCATGCTCACTCACAATCAAAAAATTATTGAACGTTTTCTTTAGCTATACATATTTTTCCTTAACAGGCTCTTCATTTATGATTCTATCTTGCAGAAAGCCTTTATTTCTGTGCAAACAGGCAGTTCTTGCTTGCTTGCTTTCTGGCTTGCTTTTTTCTTTCTTGCTTTATTGATTTCCTGCTTTCTCTCTCTCATTCTCTTTCTTTCTGTCTCTCTCTCTTTTTAATTTGAGGAATGTCGGATCGCAGAAAAAAACCTCCTTTAATAATTCTATTTTTTAGTCTAAAATAAAACACAGCAATTGAGATTCATTCGAAGTGGTGGTGGTGGGGGGTTTTTTGGTGTTTTTTTTTTTTTTTTTGGTTTTTTTTTTTTTTTTTTACAGTTTAGACTGCCATAGCTCTGTATAAGTACTTAAGTGCAGGCTTCCTAACACCCTTCCATTACCCACATTGACCATACATTAAGGGCAGTGTACATCAAGCACAATCACACCCCTTGGCCATATTTTCTTGCAAATATTAGGAGACAACACATGAAACTTGAGAGTTTGTTTCTCAAACCACACAGATAAGTTTAAAACAGAAACTTTGAGGCTGGTACCCTTTTGTGTAGTATTGGTTTTAGCTAAGTTAAACTCCAGTAATTTGAAGTGTATTCATCTAAATTTACCTAGTGTGACAAGGAGACAATTTATTGGCAGATTTCTTCATAGAATTTATATATTATTTATATTGCAGTAGTCCCAGGAGATTCAGTAATAAATGGGGGGCTGGTTGCATCCATCAGGAGAGGACAATGTGCAGTTGTCCCATGGAACAACAGAGCAGTGAGCCTTTCCCCCAAAAATTATAAGGAAAGACGAGATCTTATTACATGCTTTCCCAAGAGACAATAATGAATAAGCACAGCCAAAACATTCAATTCCATGACTGAGAGAGGAGGAGAAGCCAAGGCAACATTTTCAAAAGAATGGTGTACATTCTGCTGAAGAGCAGACGGGAAGGTGAGCTGCGCAGCTTTTCACAGAGAATTCTCTACAGCAGTCTGCAGCCACTGCTCTCAAAAGGGAACCTTGCAATGGATAAAATGCATAGGCACTGTTGGGAACTTTTCAGATTCCATCAGTTTCACTGAGAAATTTCTGAAATTTCTGATGGTAGGAAAGACCTTTGGTGTTTGGCACATAAAAAACATTAAATAATAAATCAAAGAGAGACCTTTAAGAGCTGGCAAATTCCTGTCTAGCCACAGTTGTCAAGCACAGTGATTAATTTTTCAGGAAAGAATAAAAAATTATATTTGAATGCTCAAAGAATTAAAAAAGGGTGAAGGAAAGAGATACAACCTACATATTCAAATGCACATGTGAGATATGGCTCTCTGGAATCAGACTGTCTTGAATTGAAATGGACCCGTAGGAATCATCATGCCCAGCTCCCTGCTCCTTGCAGGGCTGCCTGTCACTAAACAGGGTGTTATACAGATGCTCCTTGAACTCTGCCAGGCTTGATGCTGTTACCACTTCCCTGGAGAGCCTGTTCCAGTGACCAACTGCCCTCTCAGGGAAAAACTTTTTCCTGATGTCTAATCTGAAGTTCCCCTGGCTTTATTCCATTTCTTCATGTCCTATTGCTGATCACTGGAAAGAGGAAAACCCTCTAAGTCCTTCAGAGGTCCAGTGCAGAGGATTGCCTGCCCAACAGATTTCCCAGTAGATTTAGGTAGTCTGGTTGAATTTTTAAAGAATCATATCTATCTACTCAGGCATTCTAGTTGTTATTGCTTCGATGACCTGCAGTTGGCTTTACTCTGGCATAAGGACTCACACATGTCCTTTCCCCACGTTTTTGTAGCCAACTCCCTTCTTTAATCTTTAATTTTTGGACTCCTTGTGGTCTGTTCCACTAACAGTTACTAGAACTGAACCATTACTTTCACTTGTTAACTATCTTTGTTTTTTTTCTGTCAGTAACAACAACACACAATGCTAGATGTCAAATGTTATCATACTTTGTCAGACCTTTTACTTGTAAACTACTTTTACTTGTTAACTATCTCTGTTTTTTCTGTCATTAACAACACACAATGCTAGATGTCAAATATTATCACACTTTTTCAGACCTATTAGGGTTATAACCACTGTATTTTTAATTGTTGAAAGGATCTTTGTCTTTCTTATCCAGCTTCATCCATTAAGTATGTGATAAATGGAAGCCCATTTCTCCTTTTAAACCCTGCAGAAGGAAAATGGAGGGTCTTCTCTTTATCTCCATTCTTTTATTTGGAATAAATTTTATATGGAAGTCTATCACTTGCTTCCATTGTAGGTCTGTAACACTGAGCAGAGGAATGCTCTGACTACATCAGGTTCACCACTTACTAGAGCCAACTACAATATAGACTTTAGAGCATCAGCAGTTTTGACTGAATAAAAATGGTTTATCTAAAAGCTTTCTGCTTTAATGTGATTTTAGTTCAAAGCTGAATAAAGAAAACATTATTTTGGAAACTTTAAAATAGACCCGAAAGTGTCTCATTATACCTCCTGGTAACTCCAGTTCTGAGATATGAGGACTCTTTTCCCTCTGTGGGATAAATTCCCTGGATGAATTGTATCCCCTATGGTACATCTTCCTTTTAAACTCTTGCTAAGCTACTCTAGTGCATGATGAAAGGTCCAAATCTGTAGCATATCCAGGGAGATGTTGGAAGTTTATTGGGAATTTAGCAACCTTGCTGATTTTGCAAGTAGCTATAGATATTTGTGAGATATTTGATATAGATGTTTTTCTAAAACTGTTATTTCAAGCTCCCACATGGGTACTCTATTCCCAAGCAGTTGTCTGAATTTACCTATGGCAGACCCTCAGTGATTTAATAGAATAATGAATAACTTCCATAAGGTGCTTGAGTTAGAGAAGTGGATTTCACAGAATCACAGGATGGTTGGGTTTGGGAGGGCCCTCTGGAAAGAATTCACTCCAAGACAGGGTCACCCAGAGCAGGTGGCACGGGAACGTGTCCAAGTGGGTTTGGAATGTCTCCAGAGAAGGATACTCCACACCTTCCCTGGGCAGCTGCTCCAGTGCTCTGCCATCCTCAACAGAAAAAAAAAAGTTATTCCTTGTGTTGATGTGGAACTTGTGTTTTACTTTTTGGCCATTGCTCCTTGCCCTGTCACTGGGCCCCACTGAAAAAAGTCTGGCACCATCCTCTTGGCACTCACCTTTTAAAAAAAATATTTTTAAAAACCCTCATACTTTGAAGGATACATTTTCAGTTGCTTTTACAACTAATTCTGAATTTATTCTTTAGCAATCTTCTTCATTCTGGAGCGATCTGCCTGTTTGATTGTATTTTCTGCTTTGAGACATTCAACGGAGAAATGCCTCATTTTGAAGATGGTTTGGGATAAACATTCCCAGATTTTTAGAAGTCATAGATGTCCACAAGTCTCTCTCACTAGTTTGTACTCCCTTGAAACATGTCTTACTACTCAGAGCTGCATCTACTGCCTTGATTGACCTTGTCTGACTAGATTTGTTCACTTTTTTTCCTTTTCTAGTATTGATCAATGCGTAACCTCTGTTTCAATTGTCTATAGATATCTTAAGAACACACAGAGAATGCAATATAAGCAGGAAGAGAGGAAATACACATTTAATCCTGTATTAAATCCCTTGCTGAAATGTTATGAAGAAAATCAATATTAGGCAAGATCCTCACCAGGTGTAGATTTGTGCAGTAGCTCTGTGAAAGTGAATGAGCTCTGAAAATGTATCCCCAATGAGGGTCTGGTACAATATGTTTTATACAAAGGAGAAACATAGATCCGTTCAGACTGAGCTGCTGTAATGTAATTTTATCATAAATTTTGTATCCATAGCATGTTTCAGTTTGTATCCTAAATCATATTTTATATGCCTGGCTTCTTAAGTGGGTTGAGGCAATCTCATCACAGGCCCTCTTACTCTACATAAAATCCTGCAGCATCATCTTCCTGGCAGAACTGCAGGGGATGAATAGAAGGTAATGAAAACATGAGAGGCTGCCTCAGCTCAGAGTCTAGTTAAGCTTGCTCCTTTCTTGATCTCAAGTGCCTTTGGTCTTTCCCTCCTTGGGATGATTCTCCCACCTTTCCATTCAAATGGGTTTAGGTGGCTCCCAGAAGGGAACAGTGGAGCACAGAGCGAGTGCTTGATTTTGGTATTCAGTGCCTCACAGCGGAGTGAGTACTTACTGTGAAGGGATCCGGCCTCTCAAGTGGAATAAGATGAAGCTTCTGCCCTCTCAAGTGAAAAATCAAGTGTACAGAGCAAAATGGTCTATTAATACAGACATTTGTGGCTCTATTTTTTACAATTACAGAATGCCCCATTCATAATTTACATTATATCCACAAAGCCCTACATTTTTTACCTTAGGCATCACACCAAGAGGACTAGAAAATGAGAAAATAATAGTTTTTTGCATGGTACCTTCTATTTGGATGTGACAGTGAATCCCATTGTCTTCTAAAAAACTTTCTTTTTCATAATTTATTAAGGAACAACATTTATGTTGCAATTCACAATGAGTTTGTAGGGCTTTTTTAATTTGGTATGCTCTGTTGCTGAATGTTCTATCTGGGTGGGACATTTTGATACAACTGAGCCATTGGAGACTACTTGTTATTATAGACCACTTTTAATTTCTTCCTTGCAAATTTGCACACATTTACATTTCTGTAGAGATGCAGGGCTCATATGTACTTATACCACAAAATAAAATAGTCTGGTTTAGAGGGAACTCAATTGTTACAACCTCATGATTTATAGACCGAGGCATAATTTTAAATTTAATTAATGGGTACTTGGGTGTTAGGCACTTTGGAGGAAAGGAGTCATTGATAAACTGAAACTTGAGCACATTTAATTATCCCATGACTAATCAGTTGTGTTTGCCATTTCACACCGAGCCTCTGTCACAACTATTCCAGATAGTCATACTTTACTTCATACGTTGTCATTTAACTGCTTTTTTACTTTTCTGATTTACTTTGCCACAAGCTGCAGTGTCAGCACAGACCTGAGTGTGCACTTAGTGTTATAATGCATTTTTAAAGTACAGGATTTTAAGTAGCATATTGCAAGTTTTTGTTCAGATAGGAGTGATGCAAACCATGATCCTGAACAGGATGAATAATATCACTGTCCTATGGCCTACAGTTTGAAATAGAGTTTGATTTTATGATAAACACATTGCTGCCATTACAAATAGAATAAAAACAGATTTACAATGCCATGGCATTTTATTAGGAAAATGTGAAAACAACGGTTTTATGATGCTCAGTTTGTGGTCTAGTACATTCCTCAGTGTTATTACAACTCAGAGTACACATTCTCATTCTCTGGGCCAATGTTATTAAAAACACAACTGGGAACACTTTTCAAATGCTGCCAGCATCCCTTTAACAGTATTTCATCAATAGGTGTTCTGGTAGTAATATTTTTTTTTTTGTGACTACCAGTCTCTTTGTGTTAGAGTTTTACCTCCCAGCAGGCTCAGCTCCCCAGGAGCAGCTCTGTTGGTCCAGGGTTGAGGATCTACAGTGTTTCTGCAGCTGCAGTTTTGGCAGAGGAACTTCATGGCCCAGTGACCCTCCCTGAGCAGTGGCTCAAAGACAGGACTGTCAGTGGCTGGTGCTGCCTTCTGCTAAGCTGATAATTTCATAGAATCACAGAATGGTTTGGGTTGGAAGGGGCCTTAAAAACCATCTCATTCCAACCCCCCTGCCATGGGCAGGAACATCTTCCACTAGACTAGATTGCTCAGAGCCCCATCCAACCTGGCCTGGACACTTCCAGGGATGAGGCATGCACAATTTGTCTGGGCAACCTGAGCCAGGGCCTCACCACTCACAGGGAAGAATTTTTTTCCCAATGCTTGCTTTCAGTTTGAAGCCATTACCCCTTGTGTTTTCACCACATTCTTTCATAAAAATTCCCTCTACCTCTTTTTGTGGGGTCAAAATCAAGCTCTGTAATCAAAGCCCTGTACTGTAGCCTGGTGCAAAGCTTGCTGCTTGGCACTTCTGGAAACAGAGCTACCAGGATGTCTAAACAGACCTTAGGATCCCAACTTCTGACATCCAAGGAAGGTAGCTAAGGTCTCCCAATCTGACTTTTCTTAACTGGAGAGATCTTGGGTCAAATGATGATGGCTTTGGAAAGACATAGCTCTAAATTTTGAGATCTTAAATCAGAGTTTCCAATGGTGGAATAAGTCACTACCTGCACTTTATACAAACAGATTTAAGTGAGTTGTGACAGCACTTGCATGATATTTTGGTCTTACTAGGTCCTTTGGCTTCATTTTATAGTTCCTTGGGCAGCCATACAGCTACAGAAACCCAAAAGGTAATGGATATCCTAAGGAACAAATAATAATCCCCTGCTCTCAGAAGCCTGCTTGAATTGCCTGTGGTTTTCGAAATCTAATACTAAGGATCCAGAAAACGACCATAACTTTTTTATTTTTTGCATACCTTGGAACCCCATCAGTAAGGATAACATCTACAAGCCACCCCTTTGTGTCTCCTATGACAAACTGACATATGTGTCACTCAGATGGCTTGTGATAAGGACAGTCATCCTACTACTAACAATTGCACTGAATTAGCTGTGCTAATTTAATGCTAGTTGGCTGCCTAAACAAAAAAGTTAGCAAATATCCTACCATTTGCCAAAAATGGCCAGCCTTCATTCAGCTGGCTTGTTTTAATGCCTATACAGAATTCTGAAGCCACAGTCAATCTGCAGCACTTATCAGAGCCCCCAAAGCCTAGAGGATAAAAGAAACTAGCTCAGACTGAGTGCAAGGATTTATAATGCACTCAATACTGCTCACAGTCATTGGGCCACCTATGTGACTTGAGTATTTTCCAAATCTATTAGTACAAACTGCTCCAGGCATCCGTTCAGGCCCCAGAAGCCTGTAGAAACTCTTGGATCTTTTGCCAGGTCCCAGAAACCTGTAGTTACTCTGGCTGTTTTGTTTTGATGCACGGATTGAATCTTCTCCTTTCTACATTGTTTTTCCTGCCTTTAAAAGAAGCATATTAATATTCAAAGGAAAATGGAAGACAAACAAGAAGGATTTCTCTCTTACTGGCTTCTGATGGATCCATCAGTTTGATTCCTTTCAGTTGTGTCCATCACTTTCCACTCTTTAAGGAATTTAATCATTTGTACATTATCCATGTGGTCAACGTCAATTTAGGCAGCCCACTGACTAAAAAAGACCTAGCCAAAAGGAAAGGGGATGTCTCCTAACCAGATGGCAAAAAAGTTACCGATACTAGAGCATTGAAATACTACTTCACACCTGAAGGACAGGGCCTGGATAAGGTCCAGTCTCTGTATGGGAGAGTCAGAAGATGAGCTGTCTAAAGCTGAGGCTAAAGAAGATGAGGGGGACAGATGCAGATTTGCTAAGAAATGTTGCTGCAGTAGACTGGCAACTGAGAACATGGTTATGCTCACAGTCCTACTCATATCTCATAGCCTTGAACCACTGAGGCAGAACAAAGGGGGCCCATACCATGTCAAATTGTTGAATTAGAAATAAGAGAAATGGTTGAAAGAGTAAAATCATTAAGTTACACTAGTAGATTTCCAATTTTTTACAGTCTAACTTAGGTTTTTGCCATTAAATCAAAATAATGTTTATTTTTCCTGAATGCAATTGCAACACAACCAAACAGATCAATGTTTTGTAGTGTTTCCTTTCCCCAGAAGCTTCAGCCAGTCAACATGATCCATAGTTTTGCCAATTTCATCTCTCTGTGCAGCTTTCTTTCTTATATATTCAAGTCAAAGAAATGAAACCAACCAAGCTTCCTTTTGCCCCACAGAGAAAGCAAACGGGAGGGATTTTACTTTCTTTTCTCAGGAACTAGCTGTGAAAGTTGAAAAACTTCAGCGATAAAAGAGAAATATCTTTTAAGGAGTTAAGTGGCCAGTAGGACAATATCATTTGAACCTTTGGGAATGTACTAGTATTGTGTATTATGAAAAACAGAAGAAGAATCTTAAAACAGTTACTAAAATAGATCCAACACACGAGGGGTGAGGACCACAGAACTGTCCTGACAATGTGGCCCAAGGCATACAAAGATGACTTGTAAGGCTTTTAGTTCTATAATATTAGAAATCTCTAATTTAAGGATTTTTCTCAGAGCAATCAAAATGTCATATTTACCAACTAATCATCTGCTGCAGCCAAACTAAAAGTAACATAGCCTGTAATTGCAGCTTTGAAAGATTAATTTAGACACTGTGTACACAACCTAGGAATGAACTTGTGCTGAAGTAGGTCATTTGTGGTTTGGAAGGTTCATCTAGAGGTCACTGAACACAGGTAACATGAATAATTTACATTTTTTATAGGTAGAAGGAGAAATTGCTTATGCCATATTTAAACCCAATGCTAAACAAAGGGGTCTTTCAAAATTAAATTGAATTTATTACATGTGGTACAAATTTTAAAGCTAAATTGGTCTCCACATACAAGGGCACAAATCTGACTGAATTCCTAAAGGCATTTTCAGTCTCTGCTGCCTAATTCTAAGCCAGTTATTTTTCATAGTTACAATTCAGCTAATCAGATTTCATACGTGACTCCGCTTGTAAACATTTCCTGAGAAAAATTAGTGAAAGATACAGAACAAACAGAATCAGCTGCACGGGGGAAATGCTAGTTCTCTGCTAATATAATTTAAAATTAATTTATGGCATATTTGGTTGTGTTAAGGCTAAAGGCCCCAAGTGCTCTCTCAAATATCCAAGTGCAGCTCCCATTGACTTCACTGGGAATGGTGTTTGTTCATCTGAAGTCAGAGATGAGCCACAAGCATTTGTGTGAGACAAAGTAATCCAAGTCTAGCAGTGATACAAAAAAAAAAAGTTATCAATTACATGAGAAAAATAATTTTAAGAACTTCAAATGTTAGGTAAAACTATGTTTCCTTGCATAAGAAACCAGAGATAATGAAACTGAGGTGAAACCACCACTGTTTTCCTTTGAATAGAGCAAATACTGTGACTCCTTGTCATTCATAACTCCCTTAAAATAATATGTACACCGGGATTTAGATCTCAGGATAATTTCCTTCCACATCACCCACATATCTTCAGAAAATAATTATACTCCAATCATCTGTTTTAAACTTCTGGGAGCTACCTATTCTGTACCTTGCTGCTTTTATGAGAGTCTTTTTCAAAATCTAGGGAGAGGAGAGAGCAGGATAACTCAGAATAACTGCTAAGGAGAATATATAAAGATTATAGATGGTTACATACTGTTATGACATTGGAAATGGTAATTCTCTGACTGTATTTAGCTACAGGAGATGAAAAGAGTGATGTCAACCTGTGTAAATCCATAAGAAACAAGTCAGCCTCCCTGTTGTCACTGAGGCTAATGGAAATGGCAAACATTGAGGAAGTCTATGGAATTGTTACTCCAGTGGAGCAGGAGATTTAGCTGGATTCACTGAGTCCAAGTTATCAAAGTGAATATACTGCAGCCCAGGTAATCATGGTAGGATTGCAAACACTCCAGGGACATATTTTTTCCTTTCCAGCAATTATGCACAATTAGTGAGGTTTATCCTTTCAGTGTATCAGTAAAATCTCTTAAAGTGCCTAATAAAAATAGGACCTGCTCTGGTCTTTATCATCTATGGAAATCTTCTGTATCATAATAACAAACAGCAATTGAAATTGCTTCCATCTTTGGCTTGATTAGTCAAGTAATTGTCAAACCACAGATGCTCTTCTTTCACCTGTTCTTCACTTTGACACGTCTCTCAGTGGCTGTGTCAGTGGTACTGCTTTGGAGACTGACAGCTGTGAAAAACTGCTTATGTTTCCAGCATCTCTTCCTCTTTGTAAATTTTACAGTGTAAATCTTCAGGAAGTTTGTCAGTCTTAACTTAGTGTTTTATAGCATAGCTTCAAATGCCAGACCTGGATTTTTTTCTCTGGAGACAAATCCCAACCTCTTTTATTCTTACCCTACTCTTACCTTTTCTGTTAATACAAGTGGGGGTGCAAGAGATTTAAATTACTGTGGAGAGTGGCCTAGCATCTCTGAATAAACACATATAAAAGCTGTGATTGGCAGTTCTGATTAAGGATTCCCAACACTTTTTTCCTGTTTATAAAGCAATGTATGTGTGTTTAATACTGTAATTAAACAAAAGACAAGGACATTGCCCAAAAAATCTTTTAGTCAGGGTTCTGAACCTTATGAACACACTGATGAAAGGAAAGGTAGTAGTCAGAATCAAAAGGAAAGACCAATATATGAAAAGCATTGTCTCTGTGGATTGCAAGGCATAGTTCATAAATCAGATAACTGAGGTTTCCCTTCTCAATGACTCTTGAGCTTGGCTGGGGATCACCACATGGCAGAGTTTTCAAGTGTTACATGAGACAGAACTGATTGCATTCTCCACCCAAATGCCATCATTCAAGGGTTACTTCTTTGCATTTTGCTGAGAAGTGGCATGTCACTGCTTCTTCTTTGCTTGGCTCCTCTCTTTGCAGTGCAGCCTTTTACATTAGAAAACAAAAAAGACAAAAAAAAAAAAAAGAAAGAAAAAAAGAAAAGAAAGAAAAATTTTAAGAAGCCCTGCAAGTATTAGAAAATGTCCACTTCATAGAATCATAAAATAGACAGGTTGGAAGGGACTTTAAAAATCATCTAGTTCCATCTCCCCTGCTGTGGACAGGACGTCTTTCACTAGGCAACTTGATTAACCCATATGCAGAAAATAAGGCTCAGTCTTTCCATTTTTCTTTCCATTAAAAGCAAAAAACAAATCACATATAAAAAATTCAGTAATTAATTAGCTACATGTGGAATTACATGATCCATTATGCATTTCTATATGAATGTTGCAGACATTCAATTTATTATTACTTTTTACACATAGGAACTCCAAAATCAAGTATATTTTTAGTTTAAAATTAGGGTAGGTTTTCACAGCTTCCAACAAAGGAACAAAATGCCTTTCATATGAGAGTTGTAGTGGATGGTGGCTGGAAAAAAAAGCTAGAGGACAGATTCATTAATAGTTACCACATTTATATGATTTGGGACAAATGAAAAAACTCAATGAAGGTATAAGTCATGCCTGTTCTTCTACAGTGGTTAAATTGGTTACTGAATCCTGAATCCAGCCAGATTAATTTTTGGAACATGCAAAAAACCTCTGGACAAACAGATGTCTGAGAAAACTTGAGCCATCCTTCAAGGTAAAAAGGTCTCTGAATGTGTCACCTGAGAGTGCAGCACACTGTAAAACAGAAAAGAAACACATTATTGCTGTATTAATATGGTTTCTTCTTACCTCTCATGGCCTGACAAAAACCATGGAAAGGTTCCCATGTGGGACTGGCTGCACACCACGAACAAATAATTAAGTGAGGAGGGAGCATTTTACATCCAGGTAAAAGAAGATTTTATTCATAGTTGTAGTGTCTCCTGCAACAGAAAATTAAGGTCACTTGAAATGTGAAATCATGAAATGTAAATTATTAAATGGCATTTTATTTTTAATAATAACCCTTCTTTCTGCCAACAGTGTAGAATACTTTGCAAGCAAAATGCCAAGCTGTCTCAGTCTTTCAGGATGTATTATAGATGTCTTAACCACCTCCTTCAGCAGGAAGGAGAAAAGTTGACTGAACTTATCAGAAATACTCATTGCTGTAATTTGAATCTGATGCTAGTCCCTTCCAGGTGAAATGGTACAATATCAGAAATGGGAAGGAAAAGAGCCAGAATATCAAAGAAAGTCAATGACCTGACAAAGCAATGAGAATAACCACAGAAACTATCCTGTAAAAATAGTTAAAAATAAATGTTCTTAACCCTGGTGTGCTAGCTAAGGTCAGTGATGACCAGGAGGAAAGACAGTGTGCTCTGGTCATCCACAAATAATCGAAGACCAGAAAACCAGCAAGAAAGATGTGTTGGTTATGGTGACCCGGTAGCATGTCAGTAAAATTAATGAATTAAAAACTGACTGAAGGAGCATTTAGTAAAAGTTCCCAACAATGTGATCTACTATAATGTAGAAATATCTCCCAAGAGAAGTGTGGAAACCCATTGTTTGAGTCATATGCAGTTGAGCTTGGACAAGACAGTGCAGAATGCACTCTGAGGAATAATGCTGCACCAGCAGGGGTTTGAAGAATGGGCTAAATGATTTTACAAGGCTTTTCCAGCACTTTCTGATGTTAATTTTGGCAAGAGTGTTATAAAAACAAACCAGAAAAAGTTATTAATGGACTTATCTATTTTCAAAATTTCCTTGAAAAATCCCCCAGCATTTTTTCCTGCATCAATACTGTTAGTTTTGCATCATTTTTATATGCTTGAAATTTTGCTTTCTGTTCTCAAGAGTATCTTTCTGATTTGAAACAAAACTTTTACTCTAAGTAGAAAATTACTTGTCAATGTGTCATAAAAAGCCTGCTACATAAAGCAAAACCAAGGAAGACTTTTAACATAAATTCTTACATCTACAAAAGAATTATTGTAGTACTCCATACCAAGAATTTTTAATAGCACGTAAATATAAGGAAACTGCACCTTTCCTGAAGTTCTCTTTAAAGTCTTTCTTTCTTTCTTTCTTTCTTTCTTTCTTTCTTTCTTTCTTTCTTTCTTTCTTTCTTTCTTTGTTTCTCTCTTTTTCTTTTTCTTTCTTTCTTTCTTTCTTTCTTTCTTTCTTTCTTTCTCTTTCTTTCTTTCTTTCTTTCTTTTCTTTCTTTTCTTTCTTTTCTTTCTTTTCTTTCTTTCCTTCCTTCC
>JAWWEY010000001.1:11402928-11466561 GCA_035582745.1 Loriotus luctuosus | reverse complement strand
CTTGCTTCCCTTCTGTCTTTCTTTCTTTCTTTCTTTCTTTCTTTCTTTCTTTCTTTCTTTCTCTCTTTCTTTCTTTCTCTCTTTCTTTCCTTCCTTCTTTCTTTCTTTCTCTTTTCTTTATATCTTTTAAGAAAAGCAGTTCTGCTATAACAAAATTTCCATCAAAATTAGTTCTGGTATTCCTCAGATGGTCCTGTCTCTAAAAATGTAAGTAAAAGAAGTTTTGTATAGATCTTTCAGACCTTTCTGGCTGCATTTTATTTGGCCTCAGTCTGGGAAAAGGCAAGACTGCAGAGGCCACTGTTTCCCTACTTGTCTTGTCCTAATCCTGTGCTCTCCTTGAGAATCTGGTTTTTGTGAACTAAGGCAGAGAAGGGGTGGGAACTACCTGTAACTAGAATAACTTGTTCCCTCTGAAGACTGTGGAGAGCTGGCCCACCCAGGACCTGGTCTGTGATTTGGCCTTCACAAACAGATTTCTTAGAGCTCCCCTATGACTCCTCTGAAACCATTTCCTCCCCATTCACCCTCACCTCCTGCCCTGAAATAATTTATATTAAAAAAAAAATCCAGAGACATTATAATGTTGGACCCAAAGGATTCATTCTCTTGGTTTTAAAAGACCAAAGGCCCCAGCACAATGATTTTCAAAAGAAATAAACATATTCTGTCACAGAGATAGGTCAGATTTGTGTCCTACTTTCTTACTTAATAGACCAGAGGGTGGTGGTTTCTCACAGAGACAACATCTGCTGCACTGACAATGAGATACCACAGTTTTGGATCCTGTGAGGAGGGAGAATGATAAAAAATTATTACTGCAAGCCTGGACCTCAGGAGGCCAGGCACTGGGGCTGACTTCAAAGTAAGCTATGGGATACAGAGAGAAGAGGGGAGAAGAAGAAGTGTTAATTTCCAAGTAGCACCCTCTCCAAGCTCAAGAATGGCCCATATCCATGTGCAGGAGGAAGCCAAGCCAGGAGGTCTTTATGGATGAGCAAGGAGCTGCTGACAAAACCCAAACAGAAAAAGGAAGGATTAAGGGAGGAACAAGGTCAGGTGACCTGGGAGGAATATAGTCTGACCTTGCCAGGATGGGTTTAGTGAAGTCACAACCCACCTGGACTGGAATTTGGCAAGGAACATGAATGGCGAGAAGGACTTCCCCAGGTCCTTCATCAGCAAAAGGAAGATCAGGAAAACTGTCTCTGGATGGAGCAGGAAATGGCATGACAGGGGACACTAAGAAGGCTGAATTATAAACTGGCAAGATCAACATGCCCACCTCAGTCTCAACAGGTAAAGTTTGCCCTGCTAATCCTCTGTGAAAAGTTGCGGCAACTGGGGGAAGTTCCTGAGGACTGGAGAAAAGCAAATGTCACCCCTATTTTCAAGATGAGCCAGATGGAGCATGCAGAGCACTACAGACCCGTCAGCCTCCTCATGATTCCTGGGAAAATGATGGGGTAAACAATCCTGGAAATCATTTCTAAACATATGAAAGTCAAGAAGGTGTCTGTGGGGGAGTCAGAATGAGTATAGACAGAGTTGGGACTCTCCAGCCTGGAGTAGAGAATGCTCAGGGGAATCTTACCAATGTGTATAAATAACTGATGGGGCATGTAAAGATGATGGAGCCAGAATCCTGTCCTGTCACTAAGTTCCCCAGAGAAGAGGCAATTGGAACAAATTGAAATACAGGAAACTAAAGAAAACACTTTTACATAGAGTTTGAGCAATGATTTGACCTTGGGAGATGTCAGGTGCCCACCAATCCATTCTATCATTTCCCTCCTCAGCAATGCAGGGGGGAAAAATCAGATGAAAAAGAATTTGACAGCCAGGTGAAAGGCAGTTTAATGGAGTAAAAGCAAAGGCCACACATGGAAGCAGAGGCAAACAAAAGATTCATTCTCTGCTTCCCATCAGAGGGCAACATCAGATGGCCTCGATGCTGTGGGAGCACTGCCCAGCAGTGCCCAAACACTGGCAGGTTCTTTCTGGCTGCCAGTGCAAAGACCAGCACTCTGAGGGCTGCTATAGGAAAATTCCATCTCAGCCAGACCCAGCTCAAGGGTCATCAAACACTGGTAGAGGTTGCCCAGAGGAGCTGTGGAGTCTCCACCCCTGGAGTTACTCAAAACTTGACTGGAAACGTCCCCAGGCAACCTGGTCTGGCTGACCCTGCTCTGAGCAGGGAGCTGGACCAGGTCATGTCCTGATGTGTGCTCCTGTCTCAACTGTGTTGGTGTCTTAGATAGAAAATCCCATTGAGAAATGGTGAATAGATAATCAAGCAGAGGATAATGTTAGCACATACTTCAGCAATAGCTGGAGAGTACGGTAAAACATTTCCTCCCTGCTAAAGAAGAAAAGTATTTAAACGTTTTTCTTTTAATAGAAAACCTCTACAGGATGTGACAGAGGAACTGTTGACTCTATCAAAATGCTTGATTGGTAGAGAAAATACAAAAAGCTGAGTCAGATTCTACTCTACTTCCATCTTTTTCATGCTCTCAAAAGCTTTGGGACAACATTCATTTTGATTTAACTTTAGATAGGGAAGTCTAAATAATTAGCTGAGCCACAGCATACCAAAATCTCTTGCAAAGTTTGGTTTCAGATATAGTTTTTCTGGCTGAAGTCAATGCCTCAACCCACTACTCAGATTAAGTGATTTTTCCATCCTTTAAATAATATTCTTTAGCTATTCAGCAAAGAGGAAATCTGAATTTTTTAACTTCAGCCATCTTTTAATCTGAATATTTGTAGACACTGAATTACCTTTGGCAACAGTATCTTTTTGCAAATGAAGAAAGTGAGACTTTCATGGCTAAATTTCATAAAGTTTTGACCTTTTCCCTGTATTAATTATAACTATTAGATCAACCCCAAATTATTTGTCTGTTATTCAGTTCTTAAATCTGAGACATTTGCACCAAACACCCCAAGGTCACAGGAAATCCAAGCTGACTTTGTTCTACACTTTGGTTTCTTTTCTTTATCCACATTAGCTCTCTGAAAATAAAAGCACAATATAGCAAGCTAAGCACATTTTAAAACCTGCCCTAACCTTTCAGACAAAGAACTGTCATGCAGCACAACAAAGTTGTAGTTTGGAGGAGAAGAGAATATTAGGGTTCACAGTTCTAAGATATTTTTGGCCTATTCAGAAATCTAACTTTTTTTTGAAAGATATTAATTTCTTTTTTGTACTTTTAAAAACCATGGTCACAGATTGGGATATATTTTGGAAGGATTCAAAACCCAGGTGAAATGGAACGATGGAAAAAATTCGCCTGGCACAGTTCCCTTGAAGTCAAAGAAGACATGGTATTTTCCACCTGCTGAGAGTATGACCCAATATTAACAAATACAAGATATGCAAATATTAATTCTTAGATGCAAATAGGTTTAGATGAGCAGATGATTCTGCCAGAAATATGGCAATATAAACATACATCCATATTAAAGTATAAAATGCTAGAAGACATTTGTTGAGACAATGGAGAAAGAAAAAAGGAAAATCTCAGAACACAAACACAGTTAATAAGGTAACTTCATAATATAATGGACAGATTTATTTTTCCTACGAATTTATCCTGTAGTTGCTGGCTGACTTAATT
Organism: Loriotus luctuosus; assembly: GCA_035582745.1. Lineage (NCBI taxonomy): Eukaryota > Metazoa > Chordata > Aves > Passeriformes > Thraupidae > Loriotus > Loriotus luctuosus. Next base: position 11,462,935 of record JAWWEY010000001.1, on the reverse strand, counting down.
TTTCCTAGTGGAGAGCTTTTCCTTCATGACTTCTTTCTTTTGGAACTGATTTGAAATTCACTAATTTGAAAAACAAACTCTAGCTCGACAATTCATAAATATTCCCTCAGAGTTATTTCTAGTTCAATATGTGCTGAACTTTGCAATGTTTATCAGATGTTAAAATTGATAAAAAAGTGATGATTAAAGCAATGATGACATTACACACACACACACAACAAATGTGCTTTTTGAATGAATAAACATACTGTGCATTCACCTAAATGCATATGGGTGTGTGTATAGGTTGCTTTATACAGCATTCCACGTGCAGTTAAGAACTCAGTGTTCAGCATAACCTATTTCTGAGGCTGTCAATCAACAGACACCAGTTTGAACACAGTGCACTTAAATTCTGTGGAATGGTATTTAAAAGAAACCTTTCCCTCCGACAGCCTGTCTGCTCTTTGTGTCACTGCCACTATCCTGAGACGCGCTTTATTTGAAGCACGGAAAAGAGGAAGGAAAAACCCCCTCCAAATATTTTGATTTACAGCAAGGAAATAGACTGTCATGTTGGAGTCTCTGATAGCTCCATGGAAGGCACACGGTTGGGGATATGAAGAGGCTCATTTTTTTATGGCACCAACCCAAGCCACAAAAAAAGGGAGGGTCCAGAAGAGGTCGGAGTATTTCATGACTGGCTCTGTCTTGTGCACACTTTTTCCCCTACATAAAACCTTAAATGATACACTTAAAAACCACGAGACAAGAAATATTGAAGAGGATAGCACAGTGCTTTGACACACCAATGAATTACCTTCTTATCTGCACAATGGCTGCACCACTTTCAGCAAGGAATGTAAATTCCAGCGAGGCAGCAGCAGGATCCTGCAGCCCGACAAGGTAGTGTAGCTGCAGATGAAAATGCTGAGGAAGTTCAAAGCCACCTGAGGAAGGGTTTCTTAGCAACAGACCAGATCATGAACCAAAGGAAGAGACTGTGATATAGCTATTTTTAATGTTACAAACCAAACTGAGATATTAAGGCCCTTGAAACCTGCATTTTTGCTGAAATGAAAATCTGGTGCTTTATTATGTTTAAAGATTTTACTGTGTCTGTCTTGTAATCATCCCCAGCATGCAGATGTGTAAGCAAGAATAAACCTCAAGAATAACTAATGTGCTACAAATAAATCATTTCACTCTATTGATTGGTCTTCACAGAAGAAGCTGTAGGGGAGAGAATTCAAATCACTGGCAATTATAAGAGTCCAAATAAAACCTGATTCATAAGGGAGAAATCTCTTAGCAACTTATCCAGAGAAAACCCCTGAATTGTACAGGTTTGGCTTGTAATGCTGTGAGACAAAGGGCCAGAGGGGCAATTCATTTTCATTGGTGACACCCCAAAAATGGAGCAGTTCTGCAATAACTTTTCTAGCAACTGGGAAATTAGTGCAACCTGCCGGTGTGTGTGTGTACCTGTGTATGTGTGTTGAATTAATCTGGTCCTGAAGCATTCAGGGGATGTTTATATTAGCCATTCCACTAGTTAATCTGAGGAGGTAAGAAATAAAAATGAATAAAAAAGATGTGGATGGAGCACAGTGAATGCCTGTTTGCTGAGATCACCAGAATTAAAGGGACTGAGAATAACAGATTGAAAAGCAGGTTAAAAATACCCAAATAACCTTTTTTTTTTAAAGGAGATATTTTAATGCAAATTGTTTCATAAAACACAAAGAGTTTTTTAAAATGAACTTTTCTGTTTCAGGTTTTTTACGATTTTTTCCAGTAGTGTACTTTTTCATTGCCTCTGAAGCATCTCCTGTTTCTGAAAACTGAGGAGAAGCTTTCAGAGTTGGTTTTTTCCCAGTGAGCTCTTCTAGCTCACGGTTTCTTTGGCTCACCCCTCGAGGCCTGCTGTCCCTGAATCATGGTATTTCACTGGCCCAGACTGCTGGCACTGAGTTTGTTGGACCACAGAAAGCTGGGGAATGAAGAACTGCAGAGTTCCATAGCCTGGTCTTCCTCCAAAGAGGGACCCATTCCCTGAGTGAGGGAAAGTGAAGTTGAGCAAAGTAGGAGTTGCTTGGGGAATCCTGAGTGCCACTGACCTCTCCTGAGCCCCCTGGGATGACGAGGGAAGGCAGACCCAGGCCTCCAGCAGACCTGCTCCAGGACACTGAGCTGTGTTTTGGCTCCAATTGAGCTTCTTCAGCATCTGGGAAAGCACAGCAGGGCCCTAATAACAGGATCACAAATGTCCTTTCTCTCTAACAATCCAAACCAAATCCTGGCTAAACCCACCAAGATTTTTGCTTATTAAAACCCATTCTAGGTCCAGTTTCTCTAATTCAAATCATCTCTCATTAATCTAAAAATAATTCTGGCAAGAATGCAGAGAGGCAATTTATGCTACTGTTCAAAATTAACATTCAGTGGTATTAATGAGTAATATAGGTCAAAGGGGACTGAACTAGCATCATATATGCCTTAAAATTTTGTTTTCTGTCACCACTGGGATCCCAAAATTCTGTTCCTCATTAAAAAATTCTATATATGATTTCTACCAAATTTTTTTTTGTGCTCACATAAAAGTTTTTATCTTACTGCAAGTTTTTATCTCACTGCCTTCTAATAGCATGGACATTCTTGAAGTCCAAATCTGTCAGACCCAAAGCACAAAAGGGGAAGGTGGCTTTGGAAACTGACACAGGTTGCAGCTGCTGCAGTGATTTGGACATCAGAGAAATACCAAGCATCAAGAAAGCAAAGATTCTCAGATGAGTACAGTTCTGATAAATCTGCATGATAGTTGGCAGAAACATTAGTGACAGAAAAATGTCCCAGAAAGAAAATCTGCATTTGTGCAACTCTGGAAAGTTCCATATAGAAAGAACATCGCATAGCATACAAAATTTCAAAGGTCAAGAAATATAATTTATTGCAGAATTTTGAGCATTCATTGTATGAAAGAGACACACTCAAAGTTCCAATGGATGCTTGAACAAGGAAAAAGGCCTTTACTAAAAAGAGAGGAAAAAAAATCTGTGAGAAAGATTTGAACTTTTAACAGTAAATAAAGTTTTTGTTAAAATCTGGGATTTAATTTTAAGCCAATTTATGTTAAAAAGAACAAACTGATTTGTAGGGACATACTTCCAAAAGTAAAACAAATTCTTATAAAGGGAATACCAAGGGAGGAAGAAAATGGAAGGATTTTCTTCCTTTCTCACAGGAAACTACCTTGGGAATCTCTTAGTTCTTCCCTTTTCCTAAAAAGAACAAGCAGAAGGCATTTTTTCCTCTCAGACTTTCTCTGAACAATTTCTCTCAAGCAAACATTTCTGCATATTTGTCTTTGAAGGTGAACAACCAGTTCCTTGCAGTGTTTAATAGGTGTTCTGAAAACACTCAGTGTTCCTCAAAACGGATTTTAAAATACTTTGGATGAATGTCACTTTGAGATTAAAAAAAAAAAAGAAGGTGGTTTGTGTGAAATAATGATCACTCTATTTAAGGTTACAAGTGTTTAGGCAGCAAGTAAGATAGACAGACAATTGTCTTTAACAGAACTTGACATGGGAAGTCAGAAGGTGTAGGCTTAAGTACAATCCTCACAGCTGAAACACAGAATCAGCTGGGTTTCAGTAACAGGTGCTCATCAAGCCCTGTTTTAGTTTCTGGAGCTTTTTTTCCATGACAAACCCCCATTTTCAAATTAGAGACGATTAGGGAAACTGTCAAAATAGCTTTTCTAAGACTTTGAATGCATGATGTCAGTCTGTGCTGTGAATATTAAGGAATTTAAATGCAACTGAAAAAGGGTGGGAATAAATTCTTGGTTTAGTCTGTAAATACCAAGTGCATCACCTGTAGCCTGAGATTAAATGCAACTGAATGTGAAAGCAATGAATCCTCAGGCTCTGTGTGTTGATGTAAGTGAAAGAAAAGTTTTATATCCTGATTATGTAAAATGTATTCATTCTTTACTTTAGTTGTATATATGGTCCCACTGGCTCCTCTTCCTTTGTATCCACTGTATTTTAACATACACTGGTTTTATAATTTAGTAATTAAGATCTTAAATTTGCTTTAAGTACTTAAACTATGCCTTCACTCTCTGAAGTTTCAGCCTACTGAGCAGCACAAAAGAGGTTCATTTTTAGAAGACTTTCCTTCACTCTTGTTTTGCTTCCTGCATTAAGTGTATTTCTTGGCTTGAGAAGATTTTTTGTTTTGCGTGCATTAAAAATGTTGCAGCACTGGGAAAAAGAGAAATGGAGAGAGGAAAAAACTGAAGAGAATGGAGAAGATGAAGCAAAACCAGTACAAAACACATTATAGAGCTTTTTCACCCTTCAGACTAGGATTTCTTAGAGGAGAAAGGTTACAAAGAGAACTTTTAGCATAAATGTCTCAGCTCACCAGTTGGTAAGACAGACAATTCATCTTGATAATATTAGAAGAAGTAATTTTTACATCTCATATTCAATGAGGAAATACACTAAAATCAAAAAGCTACAATGAGAACGATAAAATTGAAATAACCTAACTGCTTCTTGCACAAAAGAAGAAAAACTAGATCCACTGCTATTCTGAAAACTGCAGGTATACACAGTGAGGTCTGAACTCTGAACATTGACTCTTGTTCAGCAGTTATTGTATTGTATTTCTTTATTTTTAAACTCAGAGAAGATGAAAACTTCCCCAAGGCTTCTTTCAGGAATTGTGCCCTCAGTGAGAATCAGAGGCTCTGCTCTTCCTCTCTGTGCAGGTCCCTGTGCCCTACAACAGAACCAATAATTTTAGAGCTCATTGCAGGACTCAGTTAACATTTTGGGCAGCTGATTTGGCTCCTGGATGAGGCAATTTGCTATTCATTTGTCAATCTGCAATTTATATCTGAAATTCAGAGAGGGAGAAATGGATGCTTCTGAAGCTTTAGGTTCAAGACATGCTTGAGAATGGCTTTTATACTTCAGAGATTCATTTTACACCTAATTTTAGCTATCTAAAACTTTGATGTCAAGTTGCATTTCTAGAAATATTTCAAAATGGAAGCAGAGAAGTCCCTGTGGGGGAATTCACCCCACATTAGCACAATGTTAGAGAGGCCCTTGAGAAACTTTGGTCACTTTTGGTTGACCTTGTGGAGGAGCCATGGGCAGTGCAACCTGATGAGGCAGAGCAGGAACCTGCCTTCCAGGTGTGCATCCAAAGCACCCAACAGCAAATGGGTTCTTGTTTAGACTCAGGCTAGTCCAAAATCTCTTCCCCATCCTAAAATGCTCCACACCAAGTCCTCAGGACATGCTGCTCTTGCACTGCTGTGATGGATTTTCTGGGAGATGCTCTTCTTTCTTCACTACAGGGAGAGTACACTCAAAGCATTTCCACACGCCTCAAGTTAGGTGAAATCAATGTTGTTTTGTACTGGAACAGCCTCCATTTGCCAACATTTGTTTGTACTGCAAGACCCATTTTTTCCTTCCTTTTAGCCTGGAGGAACGTTGGAAATGGTACGGTTGGAATGAGATTAACTGAAGACAAGCTGGGAAGCTTTTTACAGTGTTTTTGCTTTTGTTTTTACTTCTAAGAAAAAAAAAATCTGCCATTCAAACAATAGTGAAAGTATGAGAGGGACAATTTTCAAAGGCAGAAGACCAAATATCAGGGAATTTCACTAAAAGCTGAATATCTGTTCTTCAGATATTTTAAACTCTTTATTTAAACACATTATCAGTCAAGCTAAAAGGTGTGTGTGAAGTGTTGAAGAAAGAGGTAATAGTGTTACCTGCTATTTGCTTCATTTTTAGATGAAGAAATCCATACCCTCTACTGACAAATAAAGAAACCAAACAAATCCAAAGCAACCCATCAGGCTTCAGTCTGGTGCCCTATGAGATTGAAAGTGAATCTCTGTCAGACTACCTATGATACTCATAATAAGCACAATGAAAACTGAGACATTGAGACTTCTGATTTGCCTCAAAAGGGAATTTCTTATACGAACGTTTTCAGACTGGATTATAAAACTTTCAATCTTATTGCACTCCAGAAGGAAATAGGTCCTGCTTATGGAAAATTGTTTTCTTAATGCATGAGACTCTGAAGGTGGAAACAGTAGATAAACACTACCTTAATGTAATACCACAGTAGAATCCCTTCGATTTTGTTGAGTGCATTTTGACCTGGTCCATTATGGGCTTATGAAACATTGACAGTTTAAAACTTGGATATCTCAAAGCAAAATGAACAAGCTTGTTTGGGTCTCTTAATTTTAGTAATAATCACTGTAAGTCTCTTGCTACATAATTTATGTTTAAATTTGTCAACCCACATGGCAGAATTTTTAAATAGTCTTGATGAGAGGAAAAAAAAAAATAAGCCAGCCTTTTTCTGGAGAGCATCAGAAGAGTCCTGATAGTATTTGGATTCCTGAAGAGACTGTAGATAGAAGGAAGATCCCCTCTTTTCTTGCTGCACTTGGGTACAGTGCCTGCCTGGCCAGGCAGCAGAAATTCTCCATCACAGGACAGGCCAGGAAATGAAGGATATCCCCAGACAGCAAAGGTGCTCTTGTCTGCTTTCCTTGCTCCTTTCCCTTCTGCTTTGATAGATTTCTTCAAACTCAAAACCCATTCTCCTTTTCTATCAAAAGCTTTTGCATTAGGGATTTTTACTTCTCTTTCCCACCATTTTGGGGCAAGCATATGGAGAAATGTATCACTCTAACTTATATCTGTATAAAGAAATTAGGAGAAACAGCAGTGAAATTGAGGATTGTAAAAATCTGAAACAAAAATAGAGCATTTGAGGTCTGTCAATTAGAAGTCAGGTGCACTGACTTTCTGCCACTATAGAGACCTCTTTGCTCAGTGTTGACCTACCATTTTTTGTCAGGAGATAGGGAAGGCAAGGAGGAGGAAAAGTACCTGGAACACTGTAACCAGGGTAAAATCCACTGTTTTTCTTCTATTCAATCAACCCAGCAGTGAGGAAGAGCTGTGGGAAGCACATAAACTACCATTACAGACCAAGTGTCATTGTGCTATCATCAGCCTCTCTGTAGCCTATTAATCAGTAAGCCAGATAAAAATTTCTTTGTGCACAATAAAACACAAAATACTGCTTTGTTATTTCTAGTATTTTTATGTAGCTACAAGGAAAAACTGTGTTGCCCTAATCAATGTTTCTCTTTATCATGTATTTATGTAAAAAGGAATAAAAAAATAATCCATTGAGATTTTCTTATTTCTGTATCAGCTCTGCTTTCTGTGCAGATTGGCATTCTCTGGAGAGAGAGAATATTTTCTGCCCCTCAACTTGCACAGTGAATTTTAGTTATTGTGGTAATAAATAATACTATATTCTTAAAGGGATGTTGTGATGTAGGGTGCACACATGGGTCATGTACAATGGCACAAAGGAATACCCAGGCAGGCCTGAAGTGTGGTGTTATCATCAGGGGTAATTCCATGAGCAAACAAAACCCCCACAGGACACACAGTCTACAGTGCAGAAGCCACCAGCCCTGCATGCAAAATGAAATTAAGAGACAAGTGCAGAACAGCCTTCCCAAAACAAAGAACTAGAGAGGATCCTGCTATGCCTGACAAATGGAATGAAGACACAATAATTCTGACAAATTCATACTACCCTTCATTTGCATACACTTCAGGAGCAGATATAATAATGGTTAATGAAAACAGGAGTTGAAATGACCCTAACATTGTAGCCTGCCCAGAGTCTAACCAAACACTGAGTTAATATGGAACAACGGTGACTAAATGGATTATTTAAATCTTCATGTCTTGGAAAGAAATTACAAATTCAAAGTAATCACAGAGCAGTGCAATAATTAATTTTGTGAATTTTGAATGCGCTCATCTTTGCAAGCTACAGAAGCCAAAAAATTATGGTCAACTGATTCACTATGGTATCAGCTATGGTTGCTGTGATAGGACCTAATGAACAACCAGCTGTGTGTGTGACTGTCTTTGTGCTAGGCAGAATACAAAAACTGGCTGGATATGTGCCTCTCCAGCAGGACTCCAACCCATGGTAACCCAATGGATGGAATGCTGGATTCTGCCATCCCATTGTCCAGATCAGCTAGCAATGAATGGCAGCAAATATAATCATAGTTCCCAGGGTATGTGAGGTGTTGCCAGGCATTTCCCCTTCTTTTAATCTTGTCGGAGGGGCAGAAATGGATAGGGAAGAAGCAGAATAATTATCAGAGAAATGTTAAGTGAAATGCATTGGAAAAGGCTGGTAAGAAAGACAAGAAAGTGAGGAAGAGAACAAAAAGTCAGATACAGGATTTGTCTCAGGTGGTGGAGGTAAGAGAAAGGCTGGAAAGAAGAGATCAGAACAATGGTCATGGAAACCACGAAGTCCAGCCAGATGATGTAGTAAAAAATTAGCATCTGGACTGTCTCTTTTCTCATCTATTTCCTTTCTCTTCCAAGAAAAGCCCCATGCAAAGAGGCCCTAGGACTCAGATAAGAATCCCTTTTATGAGCAGGTCCTTCAGCTAATGATCACAGGCCTCATTCTTAACAGCATGGAGTCCCCAAGGCTTCTATTTAAAGCCAGCAGGAAAAGCAAATGCTCAGTAGTTCCAAAAAAAAAAAAAAGAAAGAAAAAGAGAGGTCAGACTCTGTTCTTTCAGAGTATCCACTGCAGAAATGAATCTGAATTCTCTTGCTCATAGTTTAATATCAGAATTTTTAATGGACTTTGAAAATAATCTTGATATTATTTCTTCCCTTTTAACTGCTTTGTAGCTCATGGTCCCACTCAAGTTTTTTAGACTGTTATCTTTATTTTTTTTTCCCTTCAACGCTGTATCACTGTCATTACAGCAGAACTGCCAGATACCTCCAATAAAACATTTCAAGCCAGGAGGAGAAACAACCCTCTGAAAAGCACATATGAACTGAATATTTTCTTTGGTCAGTAACTCTGTTATTCCCTGAGAACCCTTTCATGACTTCTGGAATAAATTTATCCTTTCTGTGCTGAGTGTCTGCTGTCAGACTGTCCAAGTACCTCTGCAGACACCTCCAGCACTGAAGGTTTCCAGGATTTCCCATTAACAACCTTCTCTATGGTTTGCCATCTCATGCAGCAAATTTTCTTAGCTGTGCAAGTCCAAAGAGAGTGTGTCAGAAATGGAGTCCCATTTTTTTCTCCTTTTTAATGAAATAACTTCATGGCTTTGCACTTGTATTCCCACGGGTGTCATAATTTTTAATATTGTTCCATCTCCTCCTCCTCATTTACAAAATTATCAAATAATGGAGAGGGTTACTTATTTGGACTGCATTGGCCTAAGTATGTGAAATGCCCAGAGACCACTGAAATCAAAAGAAGGCTGAGTTCTCAATGCATTGTAGATTATTTTGCTGCAAAAGAATTTGTTAACAAAATAATTGACCTTGTCAGGTTTTGTTTGAGGAGCTGCCTGGCTACAATGATCTATCAACCAGCCCAGGCTTGCTTGATCTAAAAATTTTAGATTTTTGATTCTAACAAATTGACACTTCACTGTTCATCTGTGACTGTCTCCTTAGATACATCTGACACTGAGTTTTTAATCACTCACATCAGTTTCTAAACCCAGCATTTATGCATGAAGTAGTAACTTATCTCAATAGAGAATGGAACCACGTTTCAATATCCAATTTCCACTGGTGTCTGGGAGACCAGGATTCCACCCAGAATCTTCAGCTCCTCTAAACCAGATAAATGCATAGTTATATCCTGAGCAGTTTCTTCCACTATCACCAAAGATACCAGACATTGTTTATTGCATAAATTTGCCAGCTGTTTACAACTATCAATTTTTGAACAATCAGGATGATACTTCCCACGTTGGCATTTTGTTGTAATATTTTTATTTGCTTGTTTTGTGGTGAAGATAGGGGAGAAATCTCCAGGGAGAAAAAGTCCAAAGAAGTACATGACCACACTTCTGAGAAAATCAGTGGTTGCATAACTTCATCTCACTCATACTAAAATTTCTGGGATCTTTTCCTTTGGTGACTTCTCCATTGCTAACTTCTTGTTGCCAGGTTCAAGTTTCTGCCCCGAAACAGAAGGGACTGGTGCTGTGACTCAGATGGCAAACCAAACCCACTAAAAGGGGGAATGCCTCTTGTTGTGCCCCTGGCCCCATGTTTGCCTCAGACAGTGTAAAAGAGAAAATATTTTATTCAGACTCAAGCAAAAGGAACGGAAGCTCAGGTCAAAGCAGGCAAACAGTGGATTGGTTCTTTAAGTTGGAAAATACTGGTCCTGAGAAAAAATTAGGAAAAACAGAAGCAAATATCAACATGGACAAAGTATTTAATAACCATATAAAGCCTAAAATAGCTATTCTATCACACCAAAAATCAATACAAGGTTATCCTATTAATGCTCACAGGGCCAAAAACAAAAAACCACTGTAAAAGCTATCTGCTTTCTGGACCACTCAAATGAAGACATATTTCTCAGCAGAAATGCTCAAAGGCTTAAATAAAAGAAGCATAACATTCAGAAGAACTGATCAAACCCAACACTGGCTCACCTGAACACCATCAAAGCTAAGGTCACATCAAACTTACTTAAATATGTATATTGCATGATCTCAGACATCAGCCTTAAAAGAGTACTCTGCTCCAATCTGCATGTTTTCATGTTGCTCATGAGACAAATTTTGGACTCTACTTGTAATTCCCTCAGAGCTGTTACCTGAAATTGTTGATTTCAGACACTCCTCTTTGGAAATACATCTGGGAATACATCTAGGATGCAAATTCTGACAGTTTTTGTGATGCTTTACAAAATAGTCATGGTAAGTGGACATGTGCTAGAAAACACTAAATTAATGAACTTTACTCTGTAAACCAAGACAGAAACACAATTTTATGAAGTCCATGAAAAAATTGAAAAAAGCCAACAGACTTCTAAACATCACCAAATTACTGAAGTCTTACCAATAATGTATGCTTCCTACTTCCAGAGCTTTTAAATCTCTGTATTCACATAATGAAACTGTAGTATATGATCATCCCATGTGATTATGGAATTAAATATGATCATGTGAATATAAGCCCCAAAATCAGGGAAGCAAAATAGGAAATACTTATTCCCTTCTCAGTGTTTCACAAGACCTCATGAATTCAAGACACTTTTGTGCTTGGGAAGAGGAATTTATGGTTAGTTAATATTAGAGATCAACCGCCCTCATACACGATTCTCCTTTTAAAATGGATGATGGCTGCTGCTAAATTATAGTAACAAGAGACAAAGAGAAGGTTTGGGCCAATTTATTAAAATAATTTCTCTTATTTCATGATAAACATTCTATTTCTTGATGCCATAGAGAAGAACCATTTATTTCCTTTGTCTGAGCTGAACCTGAATGTTCTGATCTCTCACTGCAAAAGCACTGCCCCATAGATTGCAATGAAATGTTCATGAAAGACCCTCAGTAACATCTGTGCAGCTGTTTAATTGCTCATTTGCTAACATGGAAAAAAACCCAGTGTCAAAAAATTCCATCTAAAATGCAAACTTCAAAATGCTCTAAATCAGATGATAATCGTCTTTACTGATGCTTGAAGTGCAATAATTTTTATCCAGACAGCAATGACATTATGCAAAATAACATGAACTTGGGAGTACTTGAAAGAAAGAATTACATGAATGTGAAAAGCTACAAGAACTGTTAGAAATGCACACAGACCATCATCTCACACCACAAATAGGAGCCAGAATGACAATACCATAAATTAAAACAACCCTGAAGCAAAAACTAACAGCCAGGAAATGAGAAACAGATTTAAAACAGAGAACAGAAACCAGAAAGCATGACCACTAATGAGATTCTGCACAACACTTACAGTAACAAAAGAGGTGACAAATGATAGCAGAGATACAGTTTTAATAAGGAAGTACAAATTATATTTCCTGTTTATGCTGTCTTTCACCTTGCATAGGCACCTAGTAATTGGAAAGGGGGCATACATTCAGTAATCTCTCACTTCAGAGGGGTGGAAAGCTGGGGATGGCATGAAAATCCAGTTGCAAAACAGCTCACAGCTGGGAAGTGGAGGAAAAAAAAGCAGGCTGATACAACCTGCAGAATTAAAATAATGTTATAATGCATAAAGTGATGCCCAACCAGTACAGGAATAATGACTTCAACTCAGATTACAGCAGCCAATTTAGTGTAAATATACTGCATGCTAATGTAGTGTCATACTCATTTCCTCTCCCCCTTGTGCTGCTTGTATTGAAGGCAGGATTCCCATATTTCTGTCCAGGATTTCTGCCCAGATAATGTGAATGCAGGGAAATTGATGCATCTGGGATCCCTCAGAGCGACTGCACACATGAAATACAGATAACCTGTTTGTGAGAAAAGTCAGGCCTGCTGCACATGTTCCATTAAGCCCAGATCTTGTGGAGCCCAGGAGATGTGGAGTCATGCACAGAGCCCCATTTCAGCACATGTGCTGTGGGGCCAACGCATCCCGAGCTCTGAGTGCCTGTGCTCCTTTGGTGGTCTGCACAAGAGCTGTGGATGCATCCAGAGCTGTGACATCTCCACAGCCTGCCCAGAGCAGTCAGGCTGTTGGAGATCCACGAACCCTGGGCAAGGAGTCCAAGCCCTCACAGAGGCCATATACAGGGAAATTTGGGCATAGGCAGGGCAAGTTACAGCCAGTTGATCTCCAGACTAGGGCAGTCAGAAAGTAATTTCGCAAAAGTCACATCTAGATAAGTCTGGTGAAGCAACTAGAATAAAAAATGAGAAATAAGCAGTCTACTAAATAATTAGAAAAAAAAATTACAACCACAGGATGTGAACAGAAGTCTTGAATGACATGAATTCAATGTAATCTACCAATACTATGGGCGTAGCTTAATATTGCTCAGTCTGAATTGAATCTTTTAATCTGTAAGCTAAGAAAAAAGACTTATTGCTCTTGCAATATAAGTTTTCTTATTGTTAGGAAGCATGATGCATTGGAGTTTCATGACACTGCACACAGTCTCCCAAAACGCAACCATTTATGCTCTTAATTTCTTTTCTTCTGCTATCCTAGTGTCTCAGAACTATTGCTGCAGTTTGATAATGGATAATGAAGATGCACTTCATGAACAACATGAAAAAACACATACATGAAAGATTCCACTCAATGTGGAATAAACCCATTAAAAAAATCTCATTAATATACATCAAATACATAAAACAAAATTAATAAATTTACACCTTATTGAAAGTATGTAATAGAGTCTACAAAATAAGAAGTCATAAGTGGGATCAAAATACTTATTATTCTTTAGGAAAAGGAAAGATTTATGCAGTCAGGTGCTGATATTGAATCACATACTCAGAAGCTTTTTCTTTAGGTCAGTTAAACCAAATTCATTACAGTGCAATACTACCTTCACTTCAGTTGTATCAGGGCTTAATGAACTCAATTACAGTACATAATTAAATGGTATATATGACAACAGATGATTTTTTGGAGTACCTTTTCTTTTTCTTTGCCTTTACATTGTGAATACTTGACAGGAATCAAAAGGCAAGGAGTCCTGGCTGAGAAAAAGCTTAAATATATGCTTAGCTTGACCCACGTATAAACTCATGATAACAATGGAATTTTTCCCTCTGTCTTCCCAGATCAGATATTTTCCTAGAGAGAACCCTTCTTTACATGTTACAAAACCTTTTTAGAGCAGAAAGCCCATACTTGATGCCATAAATCTGTGTTTCCTCAATCACATACTGTACTGAACTTTTGTTCCAAATTAGCAATCCCACAACTGACCTTCTGGCACAAAACTACATGTTTTTGCTATCCCAAATTTCTATCTCTACCTTCAGAAGGTCTTTGCTATGTCTTTTAATATAAACACTCCTGCATTTTGTCAAAAGTTGATCTTTAGGACTAATGTCTAACTTGAATTATGTTACAGCAATCTATAATGCTAACTCAGAAAATGGATGGTAGCAGATGTTTAGCAGGCACAGAAATCTTCCTAAAAAGTGGAGAGCATGGATTGTATGTGTATTGTTCTGCTGGCTCAGGACTCCTGCTTGCAATGTGGCCAATGTCCTTGGCCAAGAATGTGGCCCTCTCCATGTCCTGCAGGCTGGCTTTGTCAGAGCAGAGTCTGGCTCCCCTCCTTGGAGAAACTTGTGAAAACTTGGAGAAACAAGTGCTTGCTTGGGCTATTGCTGCTCCTGCAGGGATGCACCCATCCTAAGCTTTGAGATGCTCCCAACTACCCTACCATGCTTCTTCCACCTCCAAAATATCCTTAGCTCTGATACCAAAAGTCTGATGTAAGAACTCTGGGTGTATTACAGCCTGACCGTGAGAGAGGAATATATAGAAAAACAGTTCATGCTTGGAGCAGCAGCTTAGGTCTATATATTTACTGCCATCATAAAATCCTAATTAAATGTCAAACACTGCAGTACGCATGAGTTTGGGTAGAGTCAGAGACGCTGAGGAACACTTTCACTCTCCTCTCATGGTGCAGTGACTGGACTTTATGCATTAAGTTGGATGACATATTCAGTCCCAGCAGAGGAACTGTCTAGGGACTCTGAGTTCTCAGAGTGTTATTTTAAACTAAAACTAAAACAAATAAAACAATTTAATACCATTAGCTTTATAAAAGAAAATATTACTTAAGTGCTGTCCTTAACAAAGCTTCTTTATGCAGTTCACACTTGGTTTAGAGCTGACATCTCAAAGAACACTCCATATTTTATCCTCACTCGTCACCACGGTCTACGAATAATAAAATTCTTACATGTGTGCGTATTTCACAAGAAGGTAGTGACTGAATTCAGGCTCTGTGCTTCACACCTAGCCAATGAAATTTAAGCCAGGAGTAGGAAAAGGTCTCTGGGAGGTTCCCACTCCCACTCTGAGGAGGAATGTCCATGGCTGCTGGGGAATGTGTTCTGATGCTGCTTACAAGCACCGCCGGCAGTCACGATCCCACAGCCCCCCCTCAGCCACTTTGTTTCTCTCTCTGTTGCAACTTAAACCCATTATTCTTTGCCCTTTCCCTGGCAGGTCTTGACAACAATTTATTCTTTTCCTATTTGCAGCAGCCTTTTTAGAGATTCGAGGGCTGTCCTCACATCTTTCTTAAAGGTGTTTTCTTCCAGACTGTGATGGTCTCAGAACTGACACTGAGCACCAGGTGAGGCTTCAAGCAGCATCTACTGAAGTCAGAGATTATTTTGCTTGCCAACATTTCTCCTATTTTCACAAAACACCCTGTGTTATTTGCTTTTCAAAGGAAAAGTCTACAAACTGGCAGTAGATGACAGAAAATGAAGTTCTATGAAGTGCAATGATTGCTCCCATATTTTACCCAAGCTGGTCCTTGCAGTAATACTGTGTTTGTGTTTCGGGTTTATTTGTTTGAAAACAATAGCATAAGCAGAGGTATATTCCCTGCATGGATTGTCTCCTGCTTGCAAGAAATGCGATGAATTTGCCTGACTTTGCAGATGTTGAATTCTACTTCTCTATTATACATCAAAAGTCTTTTCTTTCAGTCATACTGCTAAAGAGTGAGCACAGCCATTCTGCCTGGGTTAATGTATGCTGTATTCCTCTTCCACCACAGCAGGGTGCCTCTAAGAGACCTCTCTGGTCTGTCCCCAGAGAGCAAAAGGATGTGTCTGTATGGATTAGTGTGTGGAAATTCACAGTGTATGGGTTTCCAGACGTGCAGCAGCCTGTTCACCTCCAAAAGCCTCCAAAGTTGAAGAGCTGCCTGAAATAAAATTTTCTTCTGTTGTCTGTCCTTAGCTAGGGGGACTTCTGCCCTCTCACTCTTCTTTGTCTTTTCAAAGTGTAAATTTAGATGGCAAAGAGTGAAGAGCCCAGGCAGCACACTGTGACCTCAGCATCAGCACAGGCGTCAGTCCCAAGGGATGCTCCACCTGGCACAGCACCCTCCTCACTGGAATGCTTTCAGAAATTGTCTTGGAGCTTCTATTTCATCCCTAAGGCAGCATTCTGAGGCCAGCATGTCCCTGGAGGGCAATCACTTGGCAGAGCCTCTGACTTCTCATGGACTTTTCCAGCTTCAGTGCTGAATGTGGCCCCAAGTGAAGATGAGTCCAGAGAGGCTTCCAGCGTCACACTAATGGAAATATCTTCTCTGGAATTCTCAGCTGGTCAAATACATTCCAAATACCAGTCCTATGGTAATGTTCATGTGGAGAAACAGAAGGTTATAAATAATCTGTCCTGCATTATCTAGGGAAAATATGGAATTTTCTGCACTTAATATATATTTTTTTGGGTAGAAAGCAAACAAACAAACAAACAAACCAATCAAGAAACAAACAAACAAAAATATTTTAATTGTTCAAAAAACACATTTAAACTGGTTCTTGGATTCAAAGAATTATTGCAAACTAGTTCTTCCCACAGCACTTATCAACATTCTCAAGCCTATAACCAAAAATGTGTATTGCATTTCATCTGATGGGATCTTTTAAGGAGATAGAGGGCTGCTAAACAATTTGAGCTTATTAATCTGTCAAGTACAGGACATCAAAGCCTGTAAATATTTGTAAAAGCAACTTTTAAACCACAAAGGGTATTAAATATACAAGAGACATGGAAGATAGTGGCAACGGGAAACAGGAAGCAATGGAAGAGCAGAAATCCATCTAATGGTATATATGCAAGCATTTCTACCATACTTGGAGGATTTAGGAGGACTACTTCTCCTAAATTACAATTAAGTCAGTTCTAACTACTTTAATTTTCAGTTTTTAATTTTAAATTTCCTGCTTATGAAAGATCCCAAATTTCAGATGCAATAGAGTGACCCCCTACATAATTTTAGAACTGCCTTCTTACAGGGAAAATGGACAACATATCTGCAGACATTAGTGCACCACACCTGTGTTCATAAAGCTTTCTCCACATTTTTTATTTCTCTACAGTCATAACATGGAGGTGAGGGAGGGAAATATTGGAAAGCAAAAGCTTCTCATCTTGATTTCATTCCTCCACCTAAGAATCACCATATCTAGTTGCTTTTGGAAGCTTCAGGTTTCTGGATTTTCCATTTATTACATCCCTAATGGTTATCTGGATTTGGGACTTCTGATCTAGGCTTTTTCTCCACCATGAAGTTTTCTTAACGAATTGGATTTTCACACATATTATCCTATTCTTTGTTACACACCAAACAGAACAAAATACGTAACAGAATCACCCATAATCCCAGCTACATATCTGTGTTACACAAGAGTCAGGTTTTGGTGTATGGGATGGTTTGTTACTGGCCTGCTATAATTGCACTCTGTCACTGTAAATTCCCTTAATCCTCAGAGTGAGACTTGTTATACAGACACATCCTGTAGTGTTTGCAGAAGGAAAACAAAATTCTGAAACATCTGAATTACAAACATTAGAAGTCTCAAGCCTAGCACCTTGAGGAATCCTGCATCTTGTGCTGTGGGGAGGGTAGAACAGACTGCAAGGACTGATGGCAGTGTGGGAGAGGACCTAGTCAGGAGGAGGTTGACCAAGTGATTGATGCTGCTCAAGCTCTCCAGAGTTCATAAAGCAGCAACAGTCAAATCTGTCTTGGTCAAATTTGCATAGTGCTTTCTATTTGTTCCCAGGAAAAAGATATTGCAGACAAAATATTTGAAGTAAATTTAATCCTTACTCAAAATCAGAATTAGCATAATATCCCAGCACTCAGACTGTGCCTTCAGGCAGGGTGATGAGTGAAGGGTACAGAATATAAATTGCACACTCTCCATCTTGGAGACTGTCTTTTGAAGGAGAGGTCACAGCATTTGTGCACGTAAATACTCCAGGAGAGCTACTCTGCTGACATGCTTTGTTTCTGCATTGAGTGTGTCAGATAAAACTTGATATGCCTTCCCTGTGCAAATGGGGGCCCTTCCTCTCTTCTCCTTCTCTGCATGATTACCAGCTCTTTCTCCAGTAGAATTGGCATAATTCTGTGCTTGGGGGACTCCAATAGTGGCATCAGCTTCATTTTTAAGTGCTTGTTTCTTTGAAATATCTTTTTTAATCAGGGAGAATACTAAACAGGGCCCTTCTTCAAACTGTACTGTTTGTGATCTAATGCATCCATACTTTGAGCATCTCTGCTGCACAACAGATGACATTTCTGCGTCAACTTTTATGAACTTTTTTTGCAAGTATCTTTCTGAGTTCATTACAGTATTAAGGCAGAGAATGGAGCTGTTTATCCCAGGAATACCCAAACATGTGTGTTTATCAATTGTGTGTTCCCCTGCCTTTTTTTTCTTTCTGCAATACTTTTACAGAGTTATGACTCGCCCTTACATTTCCTCTCAGCTTTTCTGTCTTTTTCTTCAATATGAGTTGGATTATTTTGAATTAATATGATCATAGCTGCAAAGCTTTCATTGTATACTTTTCCTCAGAGCCTGGAGGCCTATTATTTAGGATGAGGTTGCTTTTACCCTCAACATTTTCTTCTGCTTGGTACTAACTTCACAGAAGTGCCTGCTTTTAATTGCAAAACTTCTGCTATTTCTATACCAAGCTGCAGACACTGGAGTTCTCTACTCTGCAACGTGACTGTCTGTTCCTTTTCTGCTTGTTGGCTTCAGGCAACAAACACACGAGAATTTCAATTGTATTTTCACGTAATTTTCCTCTGTCTCATCGTTCCAATGTTTCAGACATTAGTTTTAAGACCATATGTTTCTTACAGAGCATAAATACCTTAATTAAGATGTAGGCTTAAAACAATCCCTAAATAGTTTGAAGAGGTCTGAACAGATTTTTTTAATTTAGGCAGAACTTCAAGTTTTTTTTTTGCTAAAAGCTCTCAGGTTTTGTATATCATAAAAAAGTAATCAGACAACATCTCCTTGAAGATTTTATTTTAGACGCTGTTTTTAATCTGTTGGCACAGAACTGAATGAAAGAACGTTTTCTGAGAAAATGCTGCTCAGTAGAATCGCAGAGTTTTCCACATTACAACGTGTCACAACCAGGGCTGAGAGAAGCAGTTGTTACCATATGAGCACATGGTTTCTTTCTCAATTTGATGCCTTGCTTCTTAATAATACATACTTTCTTTTGTTGATTTTTTTTTGTTTGCTTTCCCCCTCCTTTTTCTTGCTGTCCACATCACTAGACAGCATTATTAGGTCTGATTGAAACTGTGAATTATGAATTGTGAAGTTCATAAAATAGATTTTTGCCTAAGCAGTAGTACAGGTTGCAAGACCTGCAGCAATTTCTCAGAAGTTATTGGGAAGATAAGAAGTCAAAATGCTGTCAGACAAGCTTAACCACAGGGACATGTGAATAGGAGTTAATCTATGACAAGGAGGCTGAGAGGCAGAAAAGTGTGATCTATTCCTGGCACAATTTAGAAAAAAACCAACCATTTTCTTCAACTATTTGCTAACAGGAGAGTGAACTGTGAAGATCTGTCAGATACTCAGTGAGTTTTTTACAAAGACAAAACTGACAGAGTTTTTAAGAGGTAAAATGAAGTCCCAGTGAAATAAATATATGTCACAAAAAAGAGTGACAACAAATGGAGTCTGACATGGTCCAAGTGAAATGGAGATGTGGTCCAAGGGAGTCAGGCTCTCTAGGTTGATCCATACAGCAAGTAAATGGTCAGGTGTGTGAGCTAGATCAAGTGTGACCCCCTGAATCTGAACTCAGAGATGATTCTAAGGTTTTCTGCAAATCATCTCAGAGATGATTCTAAGGTTTTTCATTTTGGTGGTAAGCCGAAGCTCACTTACAAATTAACATACCCAAATTATTGTCCCATTATACTTTAAAAGTTCTTCCTCATTACAAGATAGACAACATTCTAAAAAACCCAGAAATGTTTTGAAAATAAGACTTCAATAATTATCCTGTTCACAATGTATTTAAATAGAATAAAACCTTTTAAACAGCTATTTCAACATTTCTTTGAAGTGTGACACTGTGAATCAATTGGATGGCATAGTGCTAACAACCACCTGTTTTTCTAGAGGCTATTGCCATTTATCTGATGGCCCCAGGATTTTCAGCTCAGTTTCCTCATGTCTTGCCTCATACACTGCATTTTATGTGGCCTGAGTAGGGAAAAATAATTCATGTGAGTCCTTTTGTGGGCTGAAGTTCTTAGTAATGCCCTGTGGCAGGCTGCCCAATATGTGCATTTGCAGAGCCATCTGCTACCTGCAGCTCAATAGAGAACATGACTTGGCTAAAATGATTACTTTCTGCACAGAGACATGCTCATACAGTTTTTCCCGGCTGTTCTGAGGTTTCAGGAACATATATTTTTTTTAGTCCTTGAAGAAACTAATTCATTCACCACACCCTTTTCTACTGGGAGCTGCCTGGCCACATGTTTTCTTAGGATTTGCATCAAAATTAAATATCCGACAGTAACCACCTGCAGTCTGCACATATGTGTGGTTCATGGTCAAGTATTTAATAAATTCAGTTCCATAAGGAAAAAAAAAGAAAATCTGTACTACTTGTATTTGCTGCCTCTATGCTAAAAGGCAAATATATCTAGCTCAGAGTAGTACTTAAATATCCCAAAGGCGACAAGCAGCTCTTTATATGAATGACACTTGACTTATGTTTGAAGAATATTTGGACTTTGACTTGGAAGCACTTAGACATAAAAAGGAAGAGATTCATTTTGAACAGATTATAGAAGCCATGTGTGACAGAGTAGAACAAATGTTAAGCACTTGTTTTGAACATAATTGAGAAGGGCATTACTAGTATTGTATGCACAAAGCTTGCATAAACAGAAAAACATATCCAGTAGCTTCTACCTTAACAGGTGTCCCACCAAGTATGTCAGATTGGTGGCCAAAGAAGGTATGTGAAATACTTAGGTGAAGGGGATGCCATGGAATGATCCCCTCCCTCATTTTCCTCTGAACTTAGGCTGTAATTCTTCTACCAAATAGTGTCAATAACAAAGACTGAGTTTGAAGCCTAGAACTCCACTGCAAAATTTCAGAACAGTCTGTACTATAACCAAACCCAGGAAAAAGGAAGCATCCAATCCTATATCCTGTGTTTGTAAATTTCAGTCCATCAAATCACTGCACTATGCATTTTTTTTACTGTCCTCGAAAGAACAAAGCTATCACAGAGCTTCCCCACCTCTCATCTCTCTGGTCTGCTCATCCAACTAAACACAAGGTACCATACAGCTACGTTGCCATTAGTTTCAGATCCAGAGTTGCTGTGTTAGTGGTTGCTTTTCTGCCAAGCCATCCCCCTTTGCTGCCTTGATCTTTAATGTTGGTTAGAGCTCAGCTGAACACCTCATCTCACTGGTCCAGCAGTGAGAGCCTGCTAAATAAAAAAGACCAAACCCCTGAACCCAGATTTTGCTTTTTTTCTTGGGTAGCAAAAATTGTTGTTCTGAGGCCAAGAATAAAATTGGTTAAACTAGACAGGGTAGGCTTGCTGTCTTGCTGGGGTTTGCTGCTCATCCCCAACTCTAGCTGAAGTGATCCTTCATGCCCTGGCCTATGGTAGCAGAAGGATGCTTACTTTTCCAAGACTCCAGGAGTCAGGGAGGAAGAAGCAGGTTCATGGTTGCTCTTCTGCAGAGGCTTTCCTTGAATCCATGTCCTTTTACACATCTCAGCAATTCCAACACTGGTGCTTACTGGGCTCAGCAAAAGTGTTAAGGTCTATTCAGCAACAGCTTTGAAATTTGTAACTTTGTTTGTTGTATGTCTTAGGCCACCAGAAGATCTCTCATACAAGAGCAATCAATGCCCAGCAGGCTGTTCAAGCCCTAAATAAGCAAAGAATAAGTAAATTCAGAAATTAGTTTTTCTCAGATGCTTCTGAGTCTCTGAATCAACCAGCTGCCAGATTTGGTAAGAGGAGGCAGCCCTAATTTCTAAAGCACAGACAATGTGTCTCAGACTGAGTTAAACCCTATAAGTTCCTTGGAAGTTGCAACTCCCTCAGTATCACCTGTTTTGAAATTGAGGTGTAGGGTAGTTGCATTTTTTCTCTTGAAGCAAGGACACCTATTGATAAATAAGGGAAATCATCCAGTGGGACAAAGTCAGACTGACTCCAGAATGTGTCTATTCAGCAGTAACTTATGAGAATGCTTCAAGAATGGAATTGTGATCTAAACTTATTAGAGAATGCTATTGGATTTTTATTCTGTGCTAAGGTGATGCTTTCTGGTTACCATAGTCACCCCACACTCAGGACAGTCCCCAGACTGGACTGGCTGTTATTTAAATGATGACACAAGGCTGTGAAGTGTAATAGCCCTAATGGGCAACAGGAATGAGTGTGGAGGGTAGGGAGAATTGATTAGCTGGTGGGATACCAGTAAATACAAAGTGCTTAATCACAGGCAGACTCAGCACCTTGATCTCCCAATCAATAGCGCTTGCAGGTTCAGAGCACATGAGGAAACCTTGGGTTTAAAGAGAAGATAAAAGGTGCTCTCTCTCTGTTATTTCTGTAATGTTCTATACTTATATATCCTATTTCATCCTAGCAGTCCAAGGGCTTTTACAATTTTTTAAATGAAGCAAACACTTCACCCATTTCAGAAAAAAATTATACAGCTCCTCAGTACCCAAGAGCAGACAAGATCTGGGAATAAAGAGGGCATCATACATCCTCGTACTGCTGTGATTAGAGAAAAACAGATTTTGATGTTTAAACCTAAACAAGTACCTAATTGAGATGGAGGCTAATTACCCATACCCTGGCAGAAATTGTACAAAGTTTCTGAATGGGCATGGCACAAACATGTACTGTGAGAAATGCCACCTTTAACATCTGCCATTATCTTCAGTAATCAGGAGAACAGTAAAACCTGCAACTGGCCTAAGGAGGAATGAGCTAGAAAGAGGCACAGTTTGATTTTTCCTTTGGGCTAGAGAGAGAGAAAAAAAGGAAGAATAAAACTCATACACAAGGCTTGTGTTTCAGCCAGCAACCACTGAGCTGTCCCTGCTGTGAACTGATAACTGAGACTGATAATAAATGTAGCCTGACTCTATCAGCTGTACAGACTTATTATGCTCAGCTGAAAATAGAAATAAAATCAAGTAGTGCCAAGGAAGGACCAAAAGGGATTCTCAGAATACTGAGACCCCTGTGAACTTTGGCCATTTGGTTAATAGAAATCTTGGATGCAGACCATCTCAGGACAGCTTGACAAACATAAATCCTGACTAACGTTGTGCTAGCTGAAGTCTCAGGGTTTTAATTTCATATCTGTAAATGGTATTTGTCGACTTCAGGACTGGAAAAAAATAAATATTGAAGCAATACTGCAATGTAGTATTCAGCTTGAAATGCTCCACTAGAAAACAGAGGGGGGATTTATATTTCTGTGATTATTTTTTATGATATACCTTTACCCTGTTCTTGTCATATATTGTTACACTTTATGGCAAGCAGCAAGCAGCTTACCCTTAGTAATTGAAAGATATTTTCCAACCTTAAGCTGGCTGCCTGCTGCCACATCTGATCTTGTGCTGCTGCTTGTGCTCGAGAAATGAAAGGGCTGGGAGACAAAGAGCCACAGCCATCTTGGAGCTGGGCTTCAGGAAGCTGCTGGGGAAGTGGGAATTCATACAAACAGCCTGTCCCATCTCAAGTCACTCCTCTGTAGCTTAACACTTCTTCTCAGAGCCAATAACAAAGCTATGGGAGATTTCAACAATGGCAAGTTCACAATTCCCCCAAGTCTGAAAAACAAGAAAAGCAATTAATTTCTTCTCTCAATTGCTTTTTTTTTTTTTAATCTTCATCTGAGTGTGTTCCTACAGGTCTCCTGCAGCTGCTTCTCCCCTTATCCCCCATTCTCCCATTTGCCATTTTCCACAGGTTTGTGCTCTTATCAACAACCACCAAGCACTTTCCATCTCTGCTCCATGTAAATCCCCATAACGACATTCTATGCCTACATGTGGTGAAAAAGCTGTGTTGCTGGGTGCAATGTTACACATGACATCTCCAGAGCCTTTGGAGCTTTGAGGGGCAACTGATGGCATCATTGAGGGCATTCGAGGCATCAGATGCCTGCAGAGCCAAGGCAAAGGAAAATGTTAAGACTGAGACTGGAAAAAATAGAAAAACTTAACAAAAATAGTGGCTATAAACAAACAAACAGACTGAAATTAGAGGTAAAAACAGAGGGAAAAAAAGCAAAAGAGGAAACCATTCCTTTACCATGGAAACTGTTGGTGCTACATATAGATAAAGGTCTGACAGCTTTTCCTTTTTAAACCCCTATTTACAGGGATTATGTAGCTGAGATGTGGAAAGTCTCTGAAACATGGCTTACAAGGTGTCAGGAAAGAAGCCTTAAAAATAAATTTAACTCTTTCATTCTTAAGTATAAAACTATAAATGCTAACTAATTTTAAGAGCTATGAAAAAAAAGCCAGAACACTGCCTTAATTCTAAGTTAGACTTTTTGACTAATTATTTAAAAATTCTATCCACCACGTCTGCAGATAATTCCACCTATTCAGATTCTTCACATGAGTTCAAAATTCAGCTATTTTTAATTAAAGAGGCGGAGACAGACAGACATCCAGTTGTATTTTTCTTTTTGGGCACTATACATTTCTTGAAAATGGAAGAGGAAGGTAAGATGAAGTTCCTTAGCCAGTAGCAGGGTGTTTCTAGGCAAGGAAGACTCTCAGACTATCAAACCTGTAAGTGATCTTAGATTATTGCATCCTCAAAGTAATGCAAAACCTCTCTGAAGCAGGAGTTGGTATCTGCTCCCTGGCTGGATGAAAACAACTTCTAGAACCCAGCTCTTATAAGTGGTCAAAACTCCTGGTTTAAATTTGCCACCTGCAAATATTTTGCAGTATTTTCTTCAAAATAGCTATTTCTGCAAATATTGCTCTAAATAGACTCACTCTTCCAATGGGCTGTTTACAAAGAATAAATAAAAAGTGTATATTAGAACAGAGCAAATAAAAGTGGTGTCTGTTTGCAAACCTGTTGGCTACAGCAGGTTCACTTTTCTATCCTCACTTTTCTATCCTGAAGTTTCAAAACTTCAGTTTTATGGGAGCTTTGCAGGTAGTCCTTTTGCTCTGTTTTCTTTTTAGCCACTCACGCCACATTTTTAGCAAGCGATGACTGCGTAAAAATATTTATATTTCTATGAAATTCAATGTGTTCACAAGCAGATTTAAATGTTCATGGGCACACCTGGTGGTGGAGAGCATAGAAAACATTATTTAGGCATCAGGAGTTAGAGTTTTGCCATCAAAACATCACCAAACCAAATGGATTCAAAATACTTAAAACCTTGGAATCCACGTACTTGGGCATAAAAACAAATCTTTTCTCATTCCTTAGAAAAAACCTGAGGATGAAAACCGACTGCTGAAATAAAAGTAGTAATTTTCCTCCAGGTTTTTATTTGTTTCAATCTAACCAGCGTTTCAGTGCACCAGCGACCCTTTGGAACCGGAAAATACTTTAAAAATGCAATTTTGTATTCTTAATACTGTGGTATAAGATGCTCTGATAAGACACAAACTGCCAATATCTAGGTCATCAGAGAGAGGAGAAAGTGCTTTCTGCATGGATTGGAAGCATTGAACTTTCCATGAGTGGTTCCAGCTCCAAGTGCTGTTCAAACCTGTCCGCATTGGAATCAGCCAGCTGTGGTGCAAGAGGTGCTCATTTCTTGATGGAGACATACCAAGGCATATGGAACTGGGAAAAACTGCTCTTTGCAGTACAGGCTTTGGCTTAGGGTGCTGCTGAGCATGTCACAGCAATTAAAAAGAGGGAGAGAAAATGCACTGAACTGGCAGATGTCAGCAGTTCAGGGCCTGAGCTGGCCGGGATTTGCTCTCGGAGGACGAGCTGGCAGATCCTGGGATCACTGCAGGCAGAGATGCCTCTGCACAGAGCAGTGCTGGAGAAAGAGCACAGCAGCAGGAGGGTGAGGAATTGGGCAGGTTTAGAGATTTGGGCCTATAGGTTGTTCGAATATATTATTCTGTTGGATTCCGCATCCTCAGTGATGGGAAAGAAAGGATACAGGACGTCACAGAATCAACTATGTTGGAAAAGACTTTTGAGATTGTCAAGTCCAACCTATGACCTAAATCCACCTTGTAAACTAGACCGTGGCACTGAGTGCCACATCCAATCTTTTCTTAAACAGCTCCAGGGATGGAGACTCCATCACCCCCCTGGGCAGCCATTCCAATGCTCAGTCACCTTTCCTGTGAAGAACTTGTACCTAATGTCCAAACTAAACCTCCCCTGGTGCATCTTAGGACTGCGTCCCCTTGTTCTGTCAGTGGTTGCCTCAGAGAAGAGATTGACCCCCACCTGGATACACCTCCTTTCAGGTAATTGTAGAGAGTGATAAGGTCACCTCTGAGTCTCCTTCTCTCCATGCTAGACACCCCCAGCTCCCTCAGCTGCTCCTCACAGGGTTTGTGTTCCCAGCCCCTCACCAGCCTCGTTGCCTCCTCTGGACGCGCTCAAGCCTCTCAAGGTCCTTATCAAACTGAGGGGTCAGAACTGGACACAGCACTCCAGGTGTGGCCTCACCAGTGCCGAGCACAGGGGAAGAATGACCTCCCTGCTCCTGCTGGCCACACTGCTCCTGACACAGGCCAGGAGCCCTTGGCCTTCTTGGCCACCTGGGCACACTGCTGGCTCATGTTCATCTGGCTGTTGAGCAACACTCCCATCTCCCTTTTCTCCTGGCAGCTGTCCAGAGTGTTCCCAAAGTCCAAGACTTGGTCCTTGAACTTGATAAATCTCATACTGTTGAACTTGACCCATGTGACCAGCCTGTCCAGGTCTCTCTGCAGAGCCCTCCTACCCTTCATCAGATCCTCACTCTCTCCCAGCTTGGTGTCATCTACAAACTTACAAATGGTTTATACATTAAAAATTGCATTTTTAAAGTATTTTTCAGTTCCAAATGGCCAATCCCCTCATCCATGTCATCAATGAAGATATTGAACAGGACTGGCTCCAGCACTGACCCCAGGGGACAGCACTGGTGACTGGCCACCAACTAGATGTGGCACCACCACCCCTCTCTGGGCCTGGTCATCCAGCCAGTTTTTAACCCAATGAAGACTGACCCTGTCCAAACTGTGGGCTGCCAGCTTTTCCAGGAGAATGCCATGGGAAATGGTGCAGAAGGCTTTGCTGAAGTCCAGGCACACAACATCCACAGCCTTCCCTGCATCCACCAAGTGGGTCACCTGGTCGTTAAAGGAGTTCAGGTTGTTCAGGTAGAACCTGCCTCTCCTAAATCCACACTGGCTGGGTCTGATCCCTTGGCCATCCTGTGGGTGTTGTATGATAGCACTCAAGATGATCTATTTGATGCCTTGTCATGTGTCCAGGTCAGGCTGACAGGCCTGGAGTTTCCCAGACCCTCCTTCAAGCTTTCTTGTGGATGGAAGTCACATTGGCCAGCTTCCAGTAATCTAGAACCTCCCTGATTCAACAAGACTGAAGATAAATGATGGAGAGCAACTTGATGAAAAAACAAGCAACTTTTAAAAAAAGCAACTTTTAAGAAAACCCCTTGTCATTTCTATTCCCAGAGTAGTTTCTGCTCCACAAATAAAGTAGATGTACAAAGCTCAAACTCTGTAATTCGTGCTGCTCACTTGTTTGTGCTGAACTACTGGATAAACTTTCTTCTTTATTTTCATAACCCATATAGGTGTCCGGACAGGTGAGGGCTTATATAAATGTCATTGACTTTAATTTTCAAAAAGAAAAACCCCCTCACACAAACACAACCCTCTTCCAAGAAAAGGGGAAATGAGTGGTCTATTGCCTTAAACTTGAGCCATGCTGCAAAACTGCCGTGTTCAAGGTAGATGCAAGTTTTGGGATGGAACATAATTCCAGAAAAAATCAGCAGCTTAAATCCAAAAAAACAAAATTAATTCCACTGATAAAATTCTGTCTTGTAAATGTATCTCACCCTTTTTTCCTCTCTGGCTTCATACCTTCATCTGCTGTAGAAATCACAGCATATACAAGAATGAAGAATCTGGGAAAGATGTGTTCTTTAACTGCAAGAGATACTTATAACTGCAGATGCATATATGACTTTTCCCAATGTGTTTATGCTGTGTGACTTTGCAATTTACAAAAAAATGGGGCTCCCTGAGAGCAATACTAAATAAAAGCCTGACTGTTTGCCTGTGCTGCTTTGACACAAGTTAAGTGTCAAATGTATTTTAAGTCATCTGAGTCACTGCACATAGAATTTCCAAAACCTACAGCCGCAAAACAATACAGTAATTTGATTGGCAGCATGCTTTTGAATGTAATTAATACAACAAAAATAAAACTTAAAGAACTGTGATTGATTCTGTGTGTGCATGTCTGCATGCTTGAGACAAGAATAACATTAAACCCCAAGAGTAAAAAAATCTACTATTCACAATATTGGTTATCCAACTTCACCAGAATATAATTGGTCCTCAAGGAATACAACACAGAGAAAAGAATAAAATTCATAGGAGAATGGAAAGTGAGAGTAAGAAGTTTAAAAATGCAATTATTTTATGGTATCTAAAATAATGCTTGTTGAAGACAACTCTTCTTAATTTGTTTTGATGAAAATAGAAAATAATATTTCAAATCTATTTGTTGTAAACATGGCTACCCATGGAAAAAAAGAGAAAAATTTAAAAAAGGCTGAGACTTTTCTATAGATACTCCCACCACTTCTGAAAAGCCAGAAGTAGTTTCTATCTACTATTTTCAATTGCAAAGAAATCAAAACCATCTGAGCAGTCCAGTTTTTTATACTCGATGTTTCTATGGATGCTTAAGGACTACATGGATGGCAACAGGCAGTAGGTTCATTTTTACATATACCTTGAGGATATTGAAGGACTGGACTGAAAGATGATTTGGGTGAATACCTTCCAGAAAGTGAGTTTCAGAAACTGATGAGATGTCATGTGACAGGTAACAACCTGCTCCAAAGCTCCATTCCTGAGTTTCTTGTCCCTGGGATTTTAAGATGACATATTTGTGCTGTTGGCATGCATTTTAAAAGACTATCATCATCCCTGTTGCTGCTGTGCTGTTTCTGCCAGGCCCTACACAACAAAGAGACTTTTTGTGTACGAGGGAGTTCATAATTAACTCAGTGATGAGGGGCAGCAAGCCGATATGATGAAAAGAAGGAGCAGCAGGGAGCACTGCCATGTTTCTGCACAAGGGACAAGTGACACCCACTGCAGGCAGAGCACCCAACACTTCTGCCCAGTCTTTCATGGGTGTTTCCAAGCAGGCAGGTCTGAATGAGAGATCCAAGTGAAAATAAAGCACCACCTTTGGTGCTTTTTGCAGATTCTACAAGATTTCACCTCCCTTAGCTTCAATCTCCCTGGGGATTGAGGACAGCCCCTGGGCACCTGATGGGGAACAAATCCACATGTGAGAGAAGAGGCAGGACAGGAAGAAGAGCAAAGGTCATTCCCAGGATAACACAAGAGAAAGAAGGACAGGACAGAAACAAGAGTTGTAACAGAGAGAAAACTTCTGCAAAAGGGAAGACAAAGCAGATCAGGATGAGTCTGCAGTTCTGGAACTGAATTGCTAAGATGAAAAACTCATTCTGTGTAAAATACCTTTTGATGGTGCTGTGAGTAGGTAGCACCATGAACAATGAGTCTAAAGGCCTTTGCCAGGTTGAAGACAGGTATGGAAATCTCTACAGTTCAAAGCCAAACAGTTTTGTTTACTTTTCATCTGGTCTGAAAAGTGTAAGAAGTTATATTTAGAAGTACATAGAGGGATTACTATGCCACAGGCTTAAAAATTAGGAAAAAATAAAAATCCCAAGGTTGTCTGTGCAACATCATTCCAACCCCTGGAAGCAGATGTGATGTTTGCTTCTAAGATCCCAGAGAATTTTTGTCTTGCCTTGTCATGACTTCTGCTGGATCCCCTCTGTCACCCATCTGTGTGGCTTCACAAATGCTCAGATTGAGAGAAAAACAAAGACATTTAAGAATTTTTCACTATGAAAGGGAGCTAAGGGGGTGATGAAAAATATTCCTTTGAGGTAAATGTTATCACTTTAACAAATTATCTGCAGGTATCTCATGTTCTGCTATTTAAAGTAAGATAAGTGCAAACACTCATCCTGATACCTTAATTAAAAAACTCTAAGTGTTATGCTTTTCCTCAAAACGGATGACACTCACTTGATTACTGTAAGCATAACCACACTCAGCTTTAACCACAACAAATTATCCATCACTCCACATCTTATGCTGTTAATGGCAATGTAAGTACAATCTTCAAAAGCATCCAATAATGGCAGACTAAAGGCTGTTTCAGTTCTTGTCCAAAAATAGCAGAAAACTACCTTTTATACCATTCCAAGGACTCTGCACTTTCTAGAAAATGTATATCTTACTCTTATCTGCAGCTTGTCAGACAAAAGCCGTGTGTCTTAGAAGTCCTAATATGCCCTGTGCTTCAGGCAGGCTTGGTTTTCCAAACATTCAGTGGGAGCTTATTATCTTGAATTATATTTCTTAGCCCTGAAATGTAAAATTCCCTATAATATACTTTGGTGTTTTTGTGTGTTATGGACAGAAAATATTAAAAAAGGGAAATCTAACTGGTGGATGCAGTGTGGAGCTGCTCCTGAAAGGACTAACAAGCAATGGATGTCCCAATGGCACAAGAACAATAGAGATTAAATAAAGGCCCATGTTCTTGTCCTAGAAAGGACAAAATAGAGACTATTTCTAGTATTAGCTGTTCAAATAATCAGACACCAAAGGAGCACAGGGACTACCATGCTGAGAAAGACCAAGGAATAATACCAAGCTTTGTTTTTCTACCAGTGGTATACAGAAGATTTTTAGGGTGAATAATCAAGCCCCAAATGACACACACTCTAATTGTGGATTATACAGGGTCAGAAGGTGGTTTCTCTTGACCTCGACTGCCCTGCTTGTGCTGTGAAATATGAAGAAACTCTGTAATTTTCATTTTGATGACTATAACAGCAGTTTGCACCCTCATTTATATTTACCCTTCTGTATTAGCCGATACAATCTCCTGGTAACAGGATTAAAAGGCTCTGAAATACACAAATAGATCATTAGGGACAAATTACATTTGTAACTAATGTGATTCTTAAGGCTATGATAACCATCAGATGGTGGCAGACAAAGAAACCCCAAGAAAATCCCTTAAAAACCATGGCTGAACTCGCAATTAAGATGAAACTAAATTTATTCCAAGTCAGCAGTATGTTCATTGCCTTGGCTTTCCCTGCAAGGGGCATGCCCAGTCCCTCCAGCATCAGAGGGTAGTGCTGTATTCCCCTTGAAGCCAAAGGGGAATTCCCTTCTGAGAGTCTGTGCCATAGGCCCAGGTGAGGAGGCAGCAGCAGCTCCATTCCTTCCCTGTTGATCTGGCCCCAGGGCTCTTTTTTCTTGGCTTTTCTGTTCCAGCCAGCCAGCTCTCTGCAGCTTGGCTCCCACTCCAAGCCCCTAGCTAGAGGTGCTTTCACAAGTTCTCCCATAACCTCCCATGTTCAACATGTTACTGCTGTCCCATGGCAGCTTTTTGCAAAAATCTTTGTGTTCTGAACTTGTGTTTCCTCTCCCCATACTTCTTTCCCTTTTTCTTTTAGGCTCCCCTTCATGAGGAGCTTTTTCAGAAGCTTTCCCCAAATAATTTTGTTGATAAAGCTGTCCTCCCTAGTTCTCCTTCCAGCTGAGAGAATAACCACTGCTGTCTGTGGATTCCATTAGGTACACTCAGGTTGCTCTTTCCATGAACATCTCTCAGCCTTAGATTTCTCTGCAATCTGCTTTTACTGTTATTTTAGATTCCACCTCCTGAATGGCTGCTTTGGGCTAGTGGACACATTTTTTTTCAGCTTTCATTCTAAAAAAAAAACCAATTCAGGTAACAAAACCACCAAAAGATTCATTTGGGAAAGGAAAGCAGGGGAAGGTAATTTTGGAGCAAGAGTTACCGAGCACAGTCACACAATATGGATGGAAAAATCTAAAAAGTTTAGTGGCCACATTCCCATCTCTAATTGACTATGTTTTTTACAAGCATGCAACTGTTTCAATATATAAAAGCAAATAAAATCACTGGGAAGTTGGAAAAGAATCATGAACCTCCCAGTGTATTATATACTATGCTCCTGAAGAAAATGTACAGAGAATAAACCCCTACATATTTAGTAATATCTTACTGATTACTGTGTATATTGTTTAGATTTTAATGTTTATTTTCATTAGATCCAGACACCCACCCATGAAGAGACGAAATCATCTTTCCTGACACAACGCTTTAGACAGATTAGGGGTGACAGTTTGTGCAAATTGAAAACTTTATTATACTTTGGTCATTTCACATCAAACTTATGACATATATAATTTATAATAAGTGGAAAAATATACTTCTATATAATAAATTAGAAAGTAACAGAGGTTAATAGAAATCTGCATGCTCCAAAAGACAATGAACTGGAACTCACCTCATACATTGACATTACATGTAAGTGTTAAGTGAATTCATGTTCTCTAGGCCTTCCAAAGCCATATCACCTGCAGGTAGAACACACTTGTGCCTCAAATAAACCCCTGAACGTCCAGGAACTCTGCAGTCTTCTGATCTCTGATTTCCTATAAATTAGCATGTCTGAAAACTGGATGTAGTAATTAAAATGCTCAAGAAAATGAATTTCTAACACCAGTAAACATGAGTGCATGCTGCACAGTGTCAAGGCTTGGCTGATGCCAAGACACTTCCCAGACGTTCCCCAGCTCACTTGAATTGCTAAACCACACTAGAGCACCTGGTCAAGGATCAGAGTCTTCCTAGAGTGAAAACTCTTCCTGGCCCGAGCAGGAACATGCATGGTCATGTTTTAATAATCCAGAAGAACAAGTTGCTCAGAACTGACTGCTTGGGTTCTGGACAGTGACCATGTTTGTGGTAGGAAAACTAGATCATAGTCAAAATCTCTTCAGCACAGTAAAGAGTACCACAGAATAAGAAAATTGCTTGCAATTAATTTCTTTTTTCTCATTCTAATGAAATTCCTTGTTCAAAGGTACCAGATATCGATTCTCACTGTATATTTACCCTTCTTACAAAAAAGGGATGCTGTCTGAAGCACCGAAGACACCAAGAAGGAATTTAAAATCAACTAATTCAAATTAATTCAAACTGCCAGCCACTGTGGTTTTTTATGACTGCTGTGCATTGCCGGGCATCTCCTGGATTTTCAAAGCCATGATATTGCTTATAAATGTATAAACAACACAGAAGTAAGGGGCAAGTGACTTCTTATGATGCTTCCAGGTTTCAGGCAAGAATTTTTTCTTCTCTTGGTGCCGTTCCACAGCTCTCACTTGCAGCTGGACTAAGAGGACGGCTGCACTGAGTTGCATTTCAAATATTCCACCATGAGTATTCCACCATGTTTTGCCATGCAACCAGAGATAGCTGGCACACACATGCAGGCACACGTTGACTCAGAGCAGCTTTAACTGAAGTGACAACTGCATGTGGGGGGAAAGTTACAGTTGGTTTAAACCAGGGGGAAAGGAATTAAACATCAGAAAGTTGGAAGCCCATTCAGTTTCAAGCCATTGTTTCACACACTCTCACAAAAGATGGTTAGATGGAAACACAACAGATGTAAAAAAAAAATAAAAATCTGCACTTGCTGGCTGAGTTGGCAACCAGTTTTTGTTTGAGGTATGTTTAATATAGCTCTTGTGCTGTTTCACAGTGAGGATATTTCCCTCTAAGGTAACATGTCAGGAATTGATAAGTTTGTTTCAAATTCTATATAATTAAAGCAGTAAATAGAATACTGACATGTCTGTGAGCTGGAACACCATTTAATAGATAAGTATGTGTGGGGCTGTGCTATGAAAAACATGCACAGGATAAGGCAGGGGTCAGCAAGGTCCTCTGCTCTCAGTGAAATTACCCTTTTACTCTAAATCATGCATCAGCATTAAAATTGCAGGAAGAAAGCACCCCTCCTCCCTCCAGCACTGAGACAGATGGAATAGACCTCCAGCTGGAGCCTTTTCAATGTTTTTCTGGATGGAACTGATATCTCCAGAAATTAAAAGCTGTATCTACTCCTTTTTTTATTTTTTGCTCATGTGGTAAGTATGCTAATTGGATAAAACAAGCACAGACAGTTGCAAACCCATTGCTACAAGATATACTGTTTAATACCCACTCTAGCCATGAAAATGATTCAGTTTGTGTTAGAAAAGAGAAGCCAAGGAGAAAGGTCATTATATTGTGTCTGCAGCTTTCTTTCCTAATATGTGATTCTCATTTCTCAGTAAAGGGAAAATCAATACTCCTCTAAGTTGCCTTGGATTCAGAAAAGATAGAGGTTTTACTCACTGTGTGGTAGTGATTTAGAATGGCCATGATGTGTATCATGCAATGCTAGTTTTTACAAAGCTCCAAACTCCATTATGACATTTTTAATTGTGCCATTGAGCCTTGTCTAAAATTGCAAAATAGAAATACTTTAAGTGCAATGATATTTTTGTGGAAATTTAGCTCTCTCCATTATGAGTTGCCTCTTAACACCACACTGTTCTCCTCAGCTTTGATTTAGGTGAGAAATTTTTCCCTCAGAACTGGGAGATTAAAGGCAGCCATGGCATCCAGGATTTGTGACAATAGCAAAAGAAGTACAAATCAGTTTCATACATTTATGAGGGTTTAGATACCAAGAGGCTACATCTGTAGCAGAGACACACAAGTAATTTGCTTCCTTTTTTTTCTTTTTTAGACATGTGATCATGTTCTCAACCATCTAGACTGAAAAGACTCAGGAAAAGAGCAAGGCATTACTGGAGATGATAAAGAAGTATAACCAAGTTTTAGGTTCATTATAGCATATTGAGAAGTGTTACTTATATTCTAGAAAAACCCAGCAAACTGTGACAAAGCTGGACACAAAGGAACAATGGAAACAGGTACTGTGCAGTAGGAGCTCTTACTGCCACATGTGAAGGAGCAACTAGGATTACTGTAAGAAAAAGCCTGGAGTCAGCAGCTGGAGGTACAATCACTCTCTAAGTCAGCACATGACACATTCCAGCTGTAGCCTCCTACAAAGTGTTAACAAGGAGAAGCTGAGGACCTTTCTCACAAGAACAAACCTCTTGGAAAAAAAATTCCTTAGGCTTAAAGAGATCAGTATCACCCCTGACATCACAAGCTCAGTGTTCAGCACTAAACCCACAGGCCCATGTCTTTGGCATGCTGTTTCCATCTAGACAAGCACATTTAAACAGGAATGCAAACCTCTCTCTGAGCATGTGTTGGTTGGAGAGCCCTGATGCTCTGTGCACCCAAGGAGAAGCTAACCCCATTCTGGAGGGCTGTTCCTTCCTTTAGTTGCTGGGCCAAGCCATGATAGGGGCTGAACAAGGCCCTGCATGAAGATTATTATTCACCACTTCAGGTGGAGTTCAGATCTGGATCCAAATTCTGATCCTGACTCATCAGCCCACAACAATAGGATTTCCTTTATTCCAGCCTCGGATTTCAAGTTATGTATTACCTCTCCCCATACTTCCTGTATTTTTTCTCTCTCTTTTTTTTTTAATATAGAACACAGAATTTTAAGTAGATATATGTCTAAAAAAAAAGAAAAAAGCAAAAACCAACGAACCAACCCAAAAAATTGCCGTTGCCAGCTGCTCCTTTCCCCTCACCATCACTCACTAAAGACACCATCTGGGAATGACTAGCAACCAGAGCAGGGAGTGAGCAGTCCATATGTTAAAATTTAAAATTTGACAGCCCTATTCTGGCCTTTCCATCACCCACTATTTTTCTGTTTTAAAGTTTCAGTATGATAACTAGTCTCTTCAACATTTGCAAGGACTAAACCATTTTTTTTTTCATTGTGGATAGATCTTTATTTTAGGTTAAATCTCTCATTTAAGTTGAAATCCATAAAATTCTCTCCACTCTCAGACTTCTTCCAAAAATTTAATGTGAAAGAGGATGAAATATTTAATTATCAAAACCTGTGGCAATTACTGTATGCCTCATGTATTAAATTATTAGACTAGAAAGATGAGAAAAAAGCACAGTTCTCTCTTCTTTTGCATTAGTTTGTAAATGTGACAGACCTCTGGGTACTGTTAATAATATTTCTCAAAGCTAGCAAGAAATCTACATAACCTTTTCTTTCCTCTTCTCATTTCAACCCCCAAATCCCATCTTGTGGATTTGCCTTATCATTCACATACATGCAAAGTGTACTGAGACCCTTAAGTAAAAGCAAGGTAAAATTTCTTAAAAAGGAAAATGTATTCATATCACTATAAAAATAGGCAGGAGAAATCCAAAGGAAGATGCAGTACCTGAAATGATGCTTGTTTCTTACTTACTGTCCCTGGTCCAAATTTTTTACAGACTAACTCCTCTTATAATAATGAAACTTATAGATTGTACCTCTTTAAAGTTTTTTGGTGTACATTCATGTGGGGGGACATTTAATGCAAGCTGAAGCAGATGGAGGAAAAATGACTCGTGAAAAAGGCCAGACACAAACTTTTATACGTACAAAACAAAGCCAGACTGAAGCACTCCACTGAATATCAGCAGATCTAGTGCATTTATCTTTTGAATGGATACATTTGTTTAAAAAGCACAAAAAGATTCTGTAAGACCATTTATGAACATCTGAAAGAAGTTTAAACGTTGCTAGACTTGACTATTACACACTGAATAAAACCAGCACCCAATAAGACTCTTTGAAACTGAAACTATATGAAGCATTTACTCTAAAATAAAACCTGCAACTACACCTGATAAAAGCTTCTGAATGCTTTTGTACTCCACTCATAACCCTTTCAAGGTTGTTTGGTGCCAAGCCAAATATTATTAATGCAACTCAGGAAGTGTTCTGACTTGGCAGACAGCACAGTGGGGATCACAAAGATTTGCATGAATTCAAGGAAATGTGAGGAGAGAAAGATGTGGCTCATAAGAATACCTGTTGGAGAAACACAATTCACATTCTTTAAAGGCCTTGAGCACTTCCTAGCCATTGTCATTTTAACATTCTGTTTGTCAGTGGATTTCTAGGTTTTAAACTTCCATGCAGATTCAAGAGTTTATTGATAAAGTATTTGGTCAAAATAGGCATTACTGGGAGTCAAAACCTAAATGGGTGAGGATCAGATTCTGCCATCTGGCTGAAGGTAAAAAATCAGCAACCTCTGCCAGAGTTTTACTTTGAGATGTCCCTACTGAAAGGGCAGCATTAGGCAGGAATTAGCACTACACAGGGAGTTATTTCTTTTAGCCACAGAGTTCTGAGATTTACAGCTGAGGAACCAGAATGTTGTTTTAGTGAGGACCTATCCTGTAAAAGGCACATATTTTATACCTGTTCTGCCTCCTCCCCTTGTATTTTGGAACCCTACTGGTGTGGCTGCCAGCTGTGACCAGACTGTCAATTATTTGGCTGCCTCTCTGAAGGGCTGGATCACATCCAAGGCTTCTTATTTACAAGGCTAAAACAAAATCCAGGCCCCTTTTGTTTGTATACAGGTGCTCAATTAAGAGAGATCTTATAGGGAAAAAAACATTTTTGAACCATAAAAGACATTGATACTCTTTAATCTGAAACATCAGCAAAACATGAGGGGCTGCTTTGTGTCAGGAAGAAAAGTAGTAGTGGAGTCAAGAGTTTCACTGATTCAGTTCATCTTCCTCAAAAATTACTTATTAAGCCCAGAGAAACACAAGCAAATGCAATGTTTAACCTGACTTCCAAGATTTTTTCAGTCAGAACTGAATTCCAGAAGCTTTGTTCCTGTTGCAGTTTTGCTTTCTGAGAGCTTTGTTTCCTGACACCTCCGAACCCTGAAACCTCCTCCCAAGCACTTCTGGCTGCTCTGAGCAGGAACTCGCCCCTGCTTGGGAGTGAGAGCCCAGGAATTACTGTTCCACCCCCCTCAGGTAAAAGAGGGGAGCTGCGCTGCCTCCCCCAGCCATGGGAAACAATGAAACAGTGCCCTTGAATCCATAGGCTCCTCTACAAGCTGTTTTGAAGCAGCAAACAGGCCTTAAGCAGGAATTCAGAGCCCTTCCCTGGGGATGGCCATCACAATCACAAAGTACTGGTCCAAGGATTGGTAATGGAACAGTTTTCCACAGTTTTGTCAAAGCCAAAGCATTCAGTAAAGTTTTCCTTTAACAAATTCTAAAAAATTTGTTTAGGATGTCATTTTCATTGAGATGTGTTTTTTATCTTTCCTTTCATATTCTTTCTTCCAGTATGATGAGATTAGGAAGAAAAAAACCTTATTTTTTGAAATTCTGGGGTTTTTGTATCATGTCACTGCAATATAACATTTATTTTGACTTTGTGTGATATTTTTATGTACAATGGAGCAGCAGCATTTTGAATATTATTTTGTTGTCTCACCGGTGTGCTGTGCCATTAGAACTGGTACTGTTACCAGTAAGAAACAGTTAAGCATTTATTATATGTTTATGTTCAAAGTTCCTCTTGTCACATTAAAACTCTGACAACCATTCTTCAGAATAAACATTGTCTACTAGAAAAAAAAATTCTTAGATATTTCTCTGAATAATTTTTTCATAGAAAGATAACTCAAGGTCAACAAGAAGATATCAACAGCTGAGGAAAACATAGTTTACCATAGAAGAAAAGCTGAAGAGCAGCCCAGTATAATCTTATGGGTGCTATCATGTGTTCTCATGGATATATATAACAATCTAATAACATAAAACAAGCATAAAAAACTTATCATTAGAATTCAGAAATTTAAAAATGGCAAAGCATTCTGGATATTTTTAGTCTTTAGGAGCTTATCCTCCAGCTGGGCAGCTACAGGTCATGGCCTGGCACAGTTCTCATGTGATGGGCAACCACCTCAGCAATCCATTGCTGCTTGGGATCACTAAGTGTTAAAGAGACCAGCAGCAGCAACTTTCAGGGGTACATAATTTTTTAAATCCCTGATTAGGCTGTTGATACAAACAGGAATGTTTTCTCTTGCATTTTTCTTTCTTTGAACTGAATATATAAAAACTCAATGGGTAGGACACATCCATTGCTGGGAGGTGTGGTGCCTTTCTAGGCTCTACGGGCTTTGCTTATGCCTCCAAGCAAAATAATTCATCAACCAGTTTCTGAATGTGAAGAAAACTTTCTACTGCCATCCAGTCTGTAGTGTTTAGCAGTGCTCAACTACAATAGATTCTCAGCTTAAAGTTCTTGGCAAGAGTCTCCCTCCTCATAAAAATCTCTCTTGAATTCTCACTGATATTTT
The DNA here is from genome assembly GCA_035582745.1 of Loriotus luctuosus. Classification (NCBI taxonomy): domain Eukaryota; kingdom Metazoa; phylum Chordata; class Aves; order Passeriformes; family Thraupidae; genus Loriotus; species Loriotus luctuosus. The sequence goes on along the minus strand of JAWWEY010000001.1, from coordinate 11,423,517 downwards.
AATGATACTTATGTTCTTCTTCAGAAACACAGCCTTGGAAGCAAAATTTTGCAGAAAAGTTTTATTATATCTCCAAGAGCACAGATAAAGGTGCTAAAGGTGTTGCATTGGTTACATACCTAAGGAATTATTTGACTAAAGCAAAGGAGGTACCTCCAGTTACAAAAAGGGATTCTCAGGCATTTGCAATGCAGCTGTTTCAAACTGCTTTGGTCTGAAATTGAGCATAAAAATTAATGGATCAGCCAAGCATTGTAAATTCCTTACAACACTTCAGTAGCACTTAGGCTGGCACAAGTGCTAGTTCTATGCACATAGATAAACCAGCTTCTCTTTTTCAGTCTAGATCAATACAAATGGGCCCTTGTCTATGGAACAGGTGACCTGCTTTTTGCAGAGCTTGGAAAGTGTTTCCTAACAATATTGGGAAAAGGGGAAACAACTGTTAGTCTATATCTGAGACACCTTGATATAATCTCAAAAGTGGTGCTCACAGTTTTAGCTTCATCCAGGGGTATAGTCATTGCAGAGGGGTAATGAGAACGACATCGGAACTCTGATCCTCCTGCTGCCACACATTCCTGCTTCCCTTACGGAGGGTGAGGTGAGGGAGTAGTAAGATCAAGGCTGGAGTCTGACCCTTGGATCTGTATATATATATATATATGCAGATATATGCACCTTCATCCTTCCCAGGGGGAAAATTCCTGCTGGCTTAACACAGCAGGGAACAGCAGAGTAAGGTTCAGGACGAGTCCTCCTGATCACCTTGCATACGTATTTTGATCACCAGTAGCAGCCATTAAAGAGACACACTTGGTTTATTTTTAAAATCGAGTATGTATTTGATATTCCAGTTACCTGGGGTCTCCCTCCTGGAACATGCAGGGCCAGGCTTGATGCACTCAGCAAAGGTAGAGTGTGGCCAAAGCAGATCTGAAACACCTGGGGCAGGTAATTAGAACTCCTTGGGAGTGCAGCTCACCCCCTCTTACCTTTCCAAGTTCCCTGAAGTTCTTCCAGAACTATGTGTTTATTGGAGAATGGACATGGCATCTATGCCACAAATTCTGGAGAGAAGATTTTCTTGCACATGCTCATTACAAGGCTACTTCTGATGGCTCTGAAATTTTCAGGAGTCTTTCCACTGCCTTCAGAGGTCAGAGCTCTGCAAAGCCACTGCATGAAAGACAGTTAGGTGTGAAGGCTCATAAGAGATAGAAGAAAAACTGCTGCTGAGGAGGGACTTTCATTCACAGAGTAAGGGCTGGTATCTTCTGGGTATAGAATTTCAGTTTTTAATATTCCAGAAAACTTTCCAGCAATTTAACATCCTTGTTGTTCCAAAGATATGGTTGCAAACCATACAGAAACATGAATATAGAAATGAATGTTACTTTTTTTAATTGTTAAACTCACAAGTTTTTCTTGCTTAATGCTAAGAATTTTTATGTTCTTTTGCATGTTCAATAACATATGTCCACAAAATCAGTGTGACTGACTGGTCTAGAATATAACATTGATCCCCTTCATTGTGACTCAGGAAATAAATGTAATTAAAGCCCTATATTTTTTGTATTCACCTACTTTCTTGTCAACCAAAACCCATTCTGCCAGACAGCTTGCTTATCTTATTACTGAATGAGTTAACCTAAGATATAATTGAACAATCATTTTGGGTATATCCTACTCACCAAACATTAACACAAGAGAATACACTCGACAAACAAAGAGGTTTTTTATTCTTTTGTTAAATATGATCTTATACACTACAGATCATAATATTTCTGAAATTCAATGTAGTTAACATGATGAAAAGCTGGAGTTTATGAAACATTAACAATAATTGCTACTTTCTTGCTTTGTAGGTGCAGCAATAAAATTCAGCCAAAATTATTTTTATTTTAGTGTTTTGAATAATCTGTTCTGAAGCAAAGCTAAGTCTTTACCAATGTAAAATCTCCACTGGTTATGAGAATAATTAGATGAGGACTATTGCATGAGGACAATCCATAAAGGGCTGTCCTCCAGATACTCCAAGGCAACAAGGAAGTGCACAGGCTGATCCTGCTCATGCTGAAGATTTCAGAAGTCCTGCTGCCTCACCAAAGGAAGTTTTGTTTGCATAAGCCAAATTAAACAGAAAGGAATAGGCTGCAAAGCATCACTTATAAAAGGATATGGGCAAGTGATACTTTTTCCCACTCCATGCTGGGTTTCCACTTGATTCCAAGTGTTGCAGGCCAAACACAATGGTTGTATGGATGGGATGGAGGCTCCTGCTCTCTTTCTTTCTGTCCAAGATGTGTTCTGGATTATCAGAGAACTCCACATGGAAGTTTATATTTCACACTAGAAATAGTTGACTTCTCCTCCACACCTGGGTTTTAGAGATCTTATGAGGCAGTATAGAGTGGGTTTCTTCATTTTCTCACTCCATGTCATCAAAGGAACTAGCAAATGATCTCTTTTTCTTTCTTGGCACTGGCAACAGGAAAAAACCTGGCAAACATTGGACATCTGGAAGTGGCAGGTGCTTAAAAACAATTGATTTCAACAGTACAATGATAATTTAGACCATCTGAAAAGCAAGGAGAAAATAAAAACTCTGGAGCTATAATACACTCACATAGGTAAAAAATATGCAAATATTTCTGTTGATTCCTTGCTGGACTTCCTGACTAAATAAAGATTTTTTTAATCCCTAAAAACCCTGAAAAAGTCATTGGAGAAAAAAAGTCCAGTACTTTCAGGCAGTTGCCAACAGTAAACACCAGAATAATCCATTCCTAGCCCAATCCCTAAACCATTTGTTGTACCAGACAGGGATAAAGAAGCAATATGAGGATCTCTAAGCTGAGTCAGGGACCTCTGCTATCCTTTGAGGGGGTGTCACGTGTGTTACCTTTGTGCAGGCCAAGTCAGTTATGCATAAAATAACCTGGTCCACCCAGCAAACTGCTCCTTTTCACAAATTTCTTTCAGACACTGTCTTACATTTCCCCTTCTCTCAATTTCTCACTGTATATCTGGTGGATCTTTTTTGCTGCTGCCTTCTCAAAAACTTGTGGATAGGTATGGGTACAGCTCTATTGCTATAGGTATTCTAACCTTTATCTACCATGCAAAGTATGATACATTTCTCCCTGCATTTGATTGCTTTATTCTTTTCCCTCTAATTTCCTGCATATCTTCAAGGATTTATATGCTTCTCCAAGTGAGAACTGGAGCTCTGCATTGTTAGATGGTCTATTGACCAGCCTGGTTTGTGACATTAAGAATTTTCATGTAGCTCCTGAGTACCTGAGTCAGTATTTCTCCCACCTTTTCACCTTGTAAGTGGAGGCCAGCAGTTTTGGTTCTTGAATACTTAAATCCTATCCTCAAACCACTTCCCCACTTTACCTGGAAATACCTTTTTGGGTCTCTCACTTTCACAACATAGTTATTTCATCCCCTCAGTCTAAGAATTTCCAGGAACTTCCCTTAAGGAACTGTCTATATTTTGCAGCCCTGACTGAATCCAGCCATGCTGTTGACACAGCACTCCAAGCTCCATGCAGGGAGTTGTACTTTGCTGCTGCTTTTTGTGGTAATGGTGCTTCACCCAAGACAGTGGTCCATGCAACAGTATCATGTAAAAATCAAACTGGAAATCTCCAGTGATACCCTGGCTCCTACACCACAAAACTTCTCTGGATATTTACCCTTGATCAATAAAATGTTACGAGGCACAGCATCAAACTGCTACTCTCCCTTCATCTGCTAGTTGCAGATCAGTGTTTAGGGCTGTTATTGACATAGATAATTTCTACCAGGAAGATACTTTGGGGGTTTCTTTAGTGAGTCAGCCCTCACAAACAATAAAATTTCATCCTTTGTAACTCTATTAGAAAAAAGCAATCTGGTTTGCCAGGCAAGATCTGTTCCTCATAAACTCATGTCATCTATCGCTCTTGGCATTACTGCCCTGGACTTAGTTATTTTTCTCTCAATATTTGTTCAATTATTTTAACAAGCAACACAATTACAGTTTTAGGCTTTGATCCTGGTATGAGTTCTGCGGGAGCTTTACAAGTGTCAAAATTCAGTTAATTTCATGCCCTTTTTCACTTAGGGCCTTGTCCAACTAACATCGAAGTCACTGAATATTTTACTCATTGAATAAATTATATTTAAGCAAGACATAAAGGAACCTCTTTCATTGATACCTAAACCAGCTGCAATCTTTCCTTTGACTTTTGAGTGTTTTAACCCCGAGACCTATTAAAGGCTCAGCCTTCATGTGTTTCCATCAGTCTTCTTCCGCCTGAACTCTTTCAGCCAGTGTTTCCTATCCTAGTCTCCTTGGTCTGGTCTCTCTGGATCTTCCTCAAAGGCCACCTCTCCCTCTCTCTTTCCCCTTCCAGAGTAGCTTTTCTTCTGTGACATTCCTGGCTGTGTGATCCTTCATTTGCAAGTTGCTTTCTCCATGCATTCCTCTCCCCAGAAGTCCTGAGCAGCAGGAGTCATGATTTTATGAAGGACCAAACTCTAGGTGGGCTGGTGCTACTGAGATCTCTTTGTCTTTGGAAATTGGGTTGAAATTCCCTGTAGAACATTCAAGCAGACTCTCACACACTTTTCTTGCTCTTATCAACCCAGGAGAAACCAGCAAGTGAGAGACATGTGAAAAGGGAGAAAGAAGAGAGGGGGGAAAGTTTTTTAGGCATTATAAATGCTTGCATTTGGCTTAAGGAAGGGGTAAAGGGTCAGCTTGGTTCCTGTTTTGTCTGATATGATTTATATATCACTGTTGACAACAAGAGAGGCCAACTCCACATTATGGATTAACAGCTTGGCAGTGAAGGACAGAGTCATTTATTTACTTTTCATTACAGAGTTCATGGGGTTTGGACTCTCATACAGGACATGCTGGGAGATTTCTCTGTATTCCTAAATTTTACTCCTAAGCAGACCTTGGAGGAGAGGGCAGGCTTTGATTTGTGGACATTTGATATTCCTTTGTGTATTAGATCCTGTATTACTTGACACTTGGGACATCTGACTTAGAGAAGAGAGGTAAAATAATTTTAAAAATGCAGAAAATATTTTATTGTATGAAAATTAGAATTAAACAATAAAAGCAGAAATTTTTTTTTCCATTCCTTTTCTGGATGTAAGGACTTTTTGAAAAAAAACAACCAGCCTAAACCACTCAACTATAACCTTGTGCATCACATCTTTAACTCAGGCAATTGCATATGGCTGAATCACATGGAACTATAAAACAGTTCATAAAGGTGGATCCTCACCAAGAGCTGCTTTAGCTAGGTTCACTAGAAAGTAGGGTTTCAAAATTGAAACTTGCTTTTTTCATGTGATATTTTGACCTTTCAGTTTCTTGGCACTACTTGTTCATAATTTTCTTCTCTTTCCCAGCAAATGCCACAGGAATTTAGCCTTTTGCTGGCTAACCTGGGAGCCACTGTATGCACCATATTCATTTAGACAATGTCAGAGGTGGTAGCAGAATTCCAGACTGAAGTCAAGACAACAAATTCCGTAATGAGTGTGTCTTGATTGTTTTTGTACATTTCCTTCCACTTCAGCAGAGGTTTGAATTTGTGTTTGGGGAAAGCTGGGGGGAAGCTGGATTTTCTTCTTCTTCTTCTTTTTTTTTTTTTTTTAATTTTAGAAAACATGTTTGTTTATGAACATTTGAAAATGACATCTTTGGATTTCTAGGAGATATCTTGGCAGAGGAAAGGATTATAAATCTTCACACATGCATTTCTGCAATCCAAAAAGAAACTGTAAGACCACCAAAACCTGGCAAAAGAAAGTGAAATAAAAATGACTGTTCCCTTTTTCCTGCAACTTACTTATTCAGAATATTAAATAAAAATCTGACAGATGGAAATATTTAGATTGGCGCTCAGAGAGAAGATGCAGTATTATCAAAACGGTTTCCACTCTACTTTGTAGTCTCCAATGCCTCCATTAAAAAAGCACGAGGCAGAGTTATTGTAATGGAAAACATTTTATTTGCATTTATATGGGAGAGTGGAAACCAAAATTTAAAACCACAAATTGCTTTATATGTAACATTCTAGCTCTGGGGTTTAAAGTGTCCAGATGTGAAGAAATATCAGGTATTTTGAACTGAACTTATTTTCCAGAGGAAAAGAGAGGTTGAAATACATATTTGCTCTACTCTCTAAAATACCTCAAAATCAAAAATTGATATTGAGGAGCATGTGATTGGATGATCTGGGCCAAATAACCAAATAGATTAAAAAAAAAGGAAATAGCTTTTGCTTAAATTAAAGGTTCCTAGATTTCTCATCCAGTCTCACTTCAAAATAGAATTTACTTACTGATGATTTATATGTAGCTAGGTGAAAAAAAGGTCATTCATTCTGGAAATTGATTTTAAAATTCTGAATCATAACCTTACCTTCAGTCAACATCTTAATAGGAGATTAGCTGTCATAATTAGTACCTACTGTGATTTTATTCAAGAGAAGAATAATGCTTAAAAGTCATGCTTAAGTAAACACAAAAAGATGGAGAGGATATCTCCACAGAAGGTGTCACATGGAGAAGACGAAGACAAGTCACACTGGGAGAGGTTTCATCTTGAAATACGGAAGAAATGTTTTACAGTAAGAACTCACGGAGATGTGTCAGAGTCCCTGTCCCTGGTGGTGTTCAAGCTGTGACGGGACAGGGTGCCAGACATTCTCCTGTAGGCTCCTTTTCCCATGAAAGGCTGGACCAAAGGAACTTTCAAGGTGCCCTCTACCCTGGGCAGCTATGTGATTGTATGGATATGAGAGAGATAGTGGCTGTCCCATCCCTGGAAGTGTTTGAGGCCAAGTTGGATGGGGCTCTGAGCAAGCTGGTCTAGTGGACAGTGTCCTTCCCATGGCAGGGAGGTTGGAATGAGATGATCTTTAATGTCCTTTACAACCCAAATCCTTCAATGATTCCATGATACTATGATTCTGTGACTCTATGATCCATGCTGCTGCAGTGTGGATGTTTGACAGTGAGGTGAACTCTATATATGCTTATTCTTTTCAAGGTGATGAATGAAAAAGTACAAAAGTACAATTGAATGAAAAAATGCATTCCAAAAGCATTTTGAAATGAAAAATGCTGAATAGTATTAGAGAGAAGACTGAGTTCTATTTTTCTTAGCACTTAACCATTTACAAAATGTACCACCGCTTTTCAAGTGGCCTCATTTGAAAACATTTGAAAGGAGAAATTCTAGTAGGTGATGTTTCCAAAGGTCCTGCCCTCAGTCATGTGTGGCATTAGAAAACATCAGTCAAGCTGATGGGCTTCATCTCCCAGAACAGGACTTCTGGTACTTGCCATTCCTAGGCTGTCACAGACATTTCCTCTCTAGCAGAATTCATCTGCAGCAGGGCAGTATCTAAGAGGTTTATTAATAAAAGATTATACGTCCACTGTATTCTATTTGGTTTCATATAAATAATTTAGGCACAAAGGAGTTCCCTGGTCCTTTTCACAGACTTGAAAAAAAAAATATAGTGCAATGCCAAAGAGGATTGTGGCAAATCAATCTGTTCTTATATTCTCTTACTAAAGACACATGAGTAGTTATAGAAAAAGAGTGAAAAAGACTGCCAGAACAATAAAATATGAGGTACAAAGTGAAAAGAAACATAGAAGATGACAAAGGCACATTACAGAGAAAGAAAACAAGAGAAAGTGGTTTTATTGATACTAATGCTGGTCAGAAGGTTACTGTGTTTTATGAAACATTTGAAATATTCTCTTTTTCATACTATACTTTGAAATGAAATGAAATCGATTTCATGGAAAGAATGCCCCAAAACACAGAAATAATTTAGCAGCTTGGCTGACCAGGGCTCTCACCTGAGGCTGGAAAGCTTCTCCATAGTGATAACTCAGAGCAGGACTTTGAGTAGGTCTGTGACCTCATCCAGGGGTGGTTTGATCAGTCAGAAGTTCTACTGCAGATGCCTCTTCTTCTTGGCTATGAACTTGAAAACTTTCCTGATGAACAAAACCCATCAAACCCTTTTTGCAAAGGATTTCGGGATTTGGTTCAGAGCCAAATCCCATTGCTGTAATTTTAACAGCTGCAAATGAGCTACTCTGATCTGCAGCAGGCAAGGAACAGAGTCAGAGAAGGAACCTCATAGATTACATGTGATGGCTGCCTATCTCCTCTCTTTGCTCATTTTCTTTCTGTCACCTTAGAGATATCTAAATTAAACCTTCAAGAAACCCAATTTCCCACTTCTTAACTCTTCTTCTCTCCCTCTCTCATTGCTCCTCAGTCTAAAGAAACATCCTGCAAAACTACTGGGTTGGTCTACACCTAATGCTTTTAAAATAGGTTTCTGAAGGTCTGTCTCCAACATATTCCATCCCATCCCCATAAACAAGCACCACGTTGTATCAGTGGTCTCAGCTCACGTGCCTCCAAAGCAGGTGCAGTACTTATCCTGGCACAAACACATCTGTTGAGGTTACAGATTCAATGCACCATGAAGGACACACCTGGTGATTTTATTTAGGTGGGAATTTGCAAAGGCAGGCAGTAGGAGTTATTATATCCTACAGCAGGAATAGAGCTAGAGCCACTTCCAACCATTTATGGGGAGTCAAAGTCACATTCCATGGAAGTAACAGACAACTTTTCCACGTGCAAATCCTGTATCTAGGAAGAAGTCCACGAAGAGGTAACATCATGCTGTCACACTGATGATCAACTCCTTTCCACTGCTGAGGGACTAAAAATCTCATGGGAGCAAAAGTGAGCCTTCATGCCAATCAAAACAAGTATTTCACAATCTTTTTTGATTCAAGTAGTTGTAACTTTTATTTCTTATCTGGTTATAATTACAGAGGAACAGCAACAAAAACTCCCAAAATAAATATAGGTTATGTGGTACATGGTACCAAAGAGCTTGGTATGCTCTTTGGAACTTCCACGTGAACACTGCTTGCTCTGTTATGGGAAATATTCATGATTCTGTGAAAAAAGCTGGAAAATATAAGGTAAATCCTCTACTGCTAACACAAGCGTTCTAACAAGCAGACTGTATTTATAATTTCCTTGTTTGAAAAAAAGGAATATTCCTGTGTCAGAAAAACAACTCCTCTTAATTAACTTTTAATCCTGCCCTTTTGTTGCTGAGCTGTCACCTTCACATAAACACTTGCTAACCACTTTCATTGTGTTCCATATCATACTTTGTGCACCTCATTCTAGAAATCAACATTACATTTCTATCACTTTTATTTTATGGTGATAACAAAGCATGAATTTACAAATGTGATGGAAATTTCTTAAAGAAAAGTATCCTGCCGCTTTCACTAATTTTGTGCAAGAGGAATCCTATATCTAATCCTAGAATTCTGTTATTCTGTAGTTAAAAATATTAAAACCCATACCCAAGTACAAGACAACTGCTTTTATAAATTCATTAGAAAGTGCTGACCATCCTACAAAGCAGAACTCTTGAAACCTTACTTCATTCCAACATCCACAGTCTGAATGACCTTTTTCCTCTTATAAAAACAAATACAACTTTCAATTTGGCTTTTCAAAAGCATAATTGATTCCTGTGCATAGGTTTCCAGTGCTGTAAGTGCCAAAAGACTTAATAAAACATATGAATTCATCATGAGATTAAAAATTCAATATTATTTTCCCATTGTTTTATATAAAATATTGAATGTATAGAAGTATTGCCATTATTTTTTAATAAGAACACAAAGGATCAAGATATTGAACACAGTTAAGGCAGCTTAAAAAGAGGGGTTTGTTCACTGATCCACTACAAAGCCGATCAGTCAGCATTTGTCTGCCAAATAATGCCACTATAATAGTGGGTTGAGAAGTTGGTGGACAACATTTAAGGCATTTCTGATAATGTCACTGCTCTGTAGGGTTACAAATGTTCTAAAACACATTAAAAAGTCTCTAAAGGGTAGTATTTTTATTCATAGGAAATGAAATGTGCCAAGAGCACCTTGTCTGTCACTTCTTCATCCAACTGTGTGACAACCCAATTTTCTGTCTTCTGGTCTTACCTGTAGATTTTTTTTCCCTCTGTCTCTCCTAGCTGTCTGCCTCTGGGTTCACTTGTCCATTAGGGACTTATAATTCAAATAAGAATATATGAATTATCTTCTGGAAAAAAAAATAGTTATCAAGACCTTTATAAAGCCTCAGGCACCATAGAAAAGCCAGGATGCAAGGCCAGTTGATGCCTCAGGCTTATGGCAAAGGGCAGCATAACTCATAATCTGGGGGAGTGTATGAAAATAGAGATGTGTGTTATTGAAGCTGAAGAGCAAAGGGATTCCTTGGATCCCAAGGACTGCAGTGAGAACAGAAAGTCCCTCCATGCTGATGGCAGTTACTTTTGTAGCCTGAAATCTTGGGTGAGCCTCTCACAGTGAGACATGCTTCTTTTTAACAAATGCAGCAGGTCAGATGCTTGTGCCAGGATGAGTTTATGGTGCAACGAGAAATTGCAGTGACCTTTGTAGTTAAAGAGCATCTTCATCTTTTCAGGAGAAAATGGTGACATAAAATGTCTGGCCAGCCCATTCCTACAGGCCCCAGAAAATCAAGTGGCTCAGTGATTTAGCTCTGGAGATTTCCTCCACTTTTTTATCAGCACATTTGAAATAAGGTTCAAGTCTGTATTCCTCCGAGCTAGAAAAAAAGGCTGCAGCATTGTTTTTTATGTTGCTATAGACACAGGTAGGTGCTTAAATGGAGAACTTAATAATTTTTTCATATTAAAACCATAGCTATAAAAGAAAAATCAGTGGAATTTTTGAATTGTTAAAGTTGGAAAAGACCTCTAAAATCACCAAGTCCAGCCATCAACCCAGCACCACCACTGTGCTCACCACTAAACCATGTTCCTTAGTGCCTCATCTACACATCTTTTAAATCCCTCTGGGGATGGTTACTCCACCCCTTCCCTGGGTAGTTCCTGTGCTTGACATACCTTTCTGGGAAGAAGTTTTTACTATATGATGTAAACCTCTCCTGGTGCAATTAATAACTTTTCCTCTTCTCCTGTCACTGGTAACCTGGGAGAAGGGACCAACCCCCACGTGGCTACACTCTCGTACCAGGGAGTTTTAGAGAATAATAATGTTCCCCCTGAGCCTTATCTTCTCTAGGCTGAGCCCCCTCAGCTGCCTCTGCTGCTCCTTATCCGAGTTGCTCTCCAGATCCCACCTCCCCAGTTCCTTTTCCCATCTCTGAACATAGAAAATATATTCAAATAAAATTTAAAAGAAATATATATTCTAATCCATCCAGATTTTCAAGGGTACTGTGTACCTGCTACGATTGAGGGAATTTGATTATGATAATAATCAAAGCACACCTTTTTAGAAACTTCATCCTTTGATAGGACTCCTCTCAAGAATATTGATCTTCACCTTGCTAATTTAGAGAAAACCTTTCTTTTTAAATTTGGATAAGACTCATCATGATTAAACTGTCTTCAGCTATTTCTTAGGTTCAAACACTAACCTGAAATATAATTTACAATAATATTCGATGAAACAGGAAAAAAACCCAACCCTTCTTGATACCAGCAATTATGCTTCAGTTGAGAAATGAAGGAAAAACAAAGTCCCCCAAAACTAGTTAAATAAAACACTTAGCATTGGAAAATTATCTCTTTTTTAACCTGTTTTTCGGACCCTTTGAAGTCCTTGTCTCCAGGTATGCCAGAAAGGGAATCACAAACACTTGGAACGTGCTATTGTGCCAAGCTTCCTCCTGTAGTCACTACAGACAGGTGTGTCCTCCAAGGGCTAAGTGAGAATACCAACCCTAGGATCTCTGCATCATCCCTGGGGGAGACTCTTAGTCACTCCACCAGCGGTAGGGGGTAAGGGAGAAGATTGGCCTTTCTAGGCAGAAGCTGGGCTTTAAGAATACCCACCTTGAGCATTCTTGGCACTTCTCTGTTCCCAGGAGCCCTCTCAAGTTTCAAGAAATGTTAACATTTCTGGAATGAAACAAATTTCAAAAATTCCATCAGATTAGGAAATCATGGGTCCTAAAGGTGCTGTTTTAGTAACTCTCAGAAAACTTCCTGGAAAATCAACCAGGAAACTATAAAATATATTTTTATGAAGTACTGAAATCTGAAGTAAGGACCCTTCCTTTCCCTTTCCCATTAATTTGAAGTATCCCAAATAATGAGTTCATATTCTAATACCAGATACAAAGACCAACCCCTAAATTTCTTGTAAATTTCTTTCCTGCTAACACTTCTTTAAAGTTTCTCTTTCTGGATTTAAAAAGGATGAAAGGGTGCCCTAATTCAAAAGTAGAAACATGAGACATAGAAAGAGAAAAACAAGAGCTGGTTGGTCAGAAAAAATGAGAAAAAAGGAGAAGAAGAAAGTATACCTGAAGCTAAATCTTACATTTGTTTGTGTATTGTAGTATTTTAAATGTTCTGGTGTAAGGGACTCTAATGGAAAGGCATGAATATATTGTGCAAATGAGTGTCAAATGAGATGTCTTCCTCAGGCTCTGGAAAGCTGCCACTGCAATTTTCTATTGATCTTAGAATAGTGTCTCTTATAGAAACAAACCAAAAAAATTCTTAAGCTTAAGAGAGGGAAACCCCATGGAAATTTAACCCCATGTAATTTCATATAACAAAGCAAAGCAAAATGGTAACATGGAGAAGTTTCTATAAATGTAAGGAAGCAGAGCAAGTACTAATCCAATGCCATCAGTACACTCTTTGAATGAGGGAGGTGACAAAAAATCATCATCAGAAGAGCTTTCTGCCTTTAGTACCACAGACAAAATTTGGCATTGATCTGACAACAGAGATCTACTTTTGAGGTGCTTGTAAAAGTGAAAAGAAAATTTAAGTAATGGTTTTGAAAAGTTACAGACTTTTATTTTCCTGTATCCTTGTGGAGCAGGAAGACATTTTTGAGCAAATTTTCTCCAAGACTCTTACAAAGCTGAGAAAGGATAGATATAATTTGTGAGAATACTGCTTATAACTATGGCCTGTATTGAGGAATGCAGGTACATGCAGAAACCTGTAAGGCTTCTGTGGGCATAATAAAGGATGATTTACTCTGTCAGTGCTGTCCTGAGCACAAGATACACTAGTGGAAATCTGTATAAATGTGTCCTTTTCTCTCCAAATACATGTACTGTGTATTTGACATACATTTATAAATTTGGAGAAATACATTTATGCATTTCATGAAGATCAAGTGAATTTCAACAGTGTGCATAGGCAGCACAAAGTAAGTTTAATATTTATGAAATATGGTTCCAATATATTCTAAAGTAAATGAACATAAATTAACCATATTAAGAATAGTTTTAAAAAATGTTACATATTGCTTTCTTTATGTATCATAACACTTTTGGGTATTTTCCAAACATTTATCAGAAAAATTGCTTCAACAGTCTATAAAAGGCTTCTATACATTTTCATAAGTATTCCATGCCTTCCAATATTCCTCTCCCAAATAAAGTAGAACATATGCTTATGAAAACATTTTCCACATTTCCTCTTGATATATCCAATACGCATATCAATATTATTTTTTGCCACACATTACTTTGCCATATATCACATTTTCATTCATATACTTTAAACATAATCAAAATATTTCAGAACATATTGCTTCTGCCATAGGAAACACAGGAAAATCTGCCATCAGTGGTCACCCAAGAGACCAACAGAAAAAATAAATCACTGCTTAACAGAGGTGGTCTTTTACTGCAGTCAAAGCAGCAGCATGCATTCAATACTTGTGGGAATACATTGGTTTGGTTTCCTTAAGACAAGAAATGCCTTAAACAGGGTGGTCTGATGAATAACTCCCTGTCTCACTTACTTGATGATAAATTTAAATATAACATAATGAGCCTTACCCATATGTAACACGAGTCCATGTGAGCTAGGCTGATCATAAAGGTGCATAGACCAAGTCCGAAATGCAGAATGCTTACCCTCCATGACAGTATTTTTGCTTTCTCTTTTTTAAAGTATCAAAGAGAACATAATTTTGAACAAAATTACAAAGGTGTTTTTTTGTTAACAATTGCGGTATTGTTGCTTTTTTTCCAAAATAAACCAAATATTCTTTAGCTGTTCTATGTTTCCATATCTAGCTTTTTTCAATAAATGATAAGAAAAAAAAAGAGGAGTAAGAAAAAAAACCACCCTCAAAAAACCAGCCCTCATTGTTTAAATATCTCAGATTTATTTAACATAATCTTTACTCCTCCACCAAGAGTCACATGTATTCAAGGCCCTGCAAGGCCCTTTATGTCACTCATTTCTGAATTAACCATCATCACCTTTTCTTTTCCCCCTTGGTAGCATTCAGGAAGGAGTCTGCAGTTTCCACTGAAGAAGTCCTGGTGAAGTTGGACGCCAGATAAGAAAGTTAGGAGAGAAAAATAGTGGAGCCAGATGGACACAGAGAGTGAGAGGGGAGGCAACAGAGGAACAAGAACTCATACGGCTTTCAGGGAAAAAAGAAATATTGGAATCTCATGAAGAAGATGGAGAGAAAAATATATTATAATTAAGAAGATGTAAGGGCTGATAGCAGCCAGCAAGAATGTCCCTCTAATATCAGCACTACCTTCACTTCTCCTGGGTGTGAGAAGTGTGCTGGCACAGCTGAGGCATGGTCACACCTTGAGGTAATGCCAAGGCACAGTGAGACCAACTTGGCAGGCACAGGTGAAAGCAAGGCCTCAGAAATTTCACAGCTAATTGTGAGATGGCACAGGGCCTTTTCTTGTGTTGTTTCACTTTTCAATTTATAAACCCCGGGGTTTTCAGAATAAACCTTTGAGCATAATAAAATATCTCCTGCTAGAGCAGGTTGCTCTTAGCAACCACAGAAATCCCCCGCATGCTCTTTTCTGATGTTACCAACTACTTGCACTGTTTGCCACTGCCAGGCCCTGCAAATCATCATTAAAAAGCAACAAAGCCTATGAGCCCACCCACTTGTGACTTGGTTTGCAGTCTGAGGGGTTTGTCTGCTTTGGTCTCCTCTCAGCTCATGCATTTCCAGGTTGTGAGTGATCAGGAACACCTGCTCATTCCCCCTCCTCCAGATGCACATGCACAGACTTTTGGCTGACCAAGATTGTCAAGCACAGGCAGGCCCATTGCTATCAAGCCTTTGTTGCTCCGAGACTAAAGATTTGCAATTTGCTCAATGTTGTCCTGGTGATGGGGCTTTTTTTCCTATGGGCACCTGGACATCAATGCATTTTATTCCCCTGGACACTCCAAGGAAATAAAAACTTCAGAAAATCCTTTTAAGCAGTCTGCAAGGAATGGTAGTCACTGTCTGGAAGTTTTTCAATGAGTCTTTTAAGCATCATTTGCTGCAGTTTTACTGTTTCATGTGAAGCAAACCAGGCCAGGTTAAAGTGGGACAGTCTGACTTTCCCAGTGCCTCGCTGAGCATGAGCATCATCCCTGTGGTCCACTTGATGTGATGGAAAGGGAGCTTGTCTGTCCCAAGCCCAACTCACACCCATGCATATTTCTGGGTCTGCTTGACTATACAAACAAGGGAACTGCAGAAGCTCCCAGGACAGGAAGGACAAGTGACACAACTAACTGCTTTCAGCAAGAGCTGCTGCCCAGGGCAGTCTAAAATGATCATGAAACACAAGTTGAAATATGTCTGAAACCACTTTAAAAAAAAAAGAATGAGAAAACTGTACTAATGTTCAGAAGGATGTTACATTTCAGCACTGGGTATGGCCAAAGGACATGGTGAGCTTGGGAAGTCTTACTAGTCTGATGTCAAGGTTATCCCATCTCAAACTTTACCAGTAAGGACCTCACACACACTTAGGTTCAGAGTTCAGATCTTTGAGGAGCTCATGGGAGCAGAAGGGACTTAACAACTTTCCATTTCATAAGAAAAATTTGACAGGGTGTCAGAAGTAGTTTTTCAAGTATGACATTAATGTACCTTGGGAAGAACTATACCAGAAATCCAATGGTTGAAAAAGCTCCCAAACCCAAAAAAACCAAAGACAAAATGACCCTTGAACTCAGCCTGGCCTGAGCAGAACCAGACAGTGGAGAGAAGTGACTTGGGACCAGCAGGAAACACTACCCAACCCTCCACCCCCACCACCTTCCTCTCTTCTCAGCTTCTCATACTCTAGGAATATATCAGAGTAAAAAAAGACCAAAAAACCCTCATGCAATTATTTCTACCTTGTCTGCTTTAAGATGTATTCAAATGGTGAAAAAAAATTAATAATAAATATCTTTTTTTTTGTTTGGATGCAGCTTTAAGTGCCAAATGTTAGCCTGAAATAAGTATTTATAGCAGAGTTTAAAGTCCCTGAAAATAGAGATTTAGATTTATAATGAAAAGGTTGACGATCTTTTGCTGCAGCTATATTAGCAGACCATTCTATAATAAAGAGGTGTTATTTTTATAGGAGCATTTCTAATATCACTCTAATGTAGTTAGGAAAGGATGAACTTTATGGGGTGAATGTACAATTAACACAAATACTCATGCCAAAAGATCAAACAGTAGATCATAAGAGCAGTTTATTTTGCATACAATTTCTCATAGACTGTCTGATTTTAGATTTTTACCAAAGAGAAATACAACACCTTATTCTATAAATCAGACTTGTTTAAGTCTTCATTAATTTTAATAATTTATATGTTGCATAGAATAGATTTTACTCCAAAGAAGTTCAGGAACAGAATTCAACGGATTAATAAATTCCATCAATGGTAATGAGTGGATTATCAGCAAAATATTAATAAGAGGAAATGTACACACAAATTCAATAACTGATGGATTTTTTAATGCATGTCACTTGGAGGACAGTATGAAGGTAGCCTTCTAGGAGCTATTAAAAAGAGGATAAATTCTGATGTCACAAAAAGGAGGGAAAACCCTCTCAAAAGATAAAGGTAATCCTAAGAAGAAATCTGGGATTTCTATACAGATCACATGAGCAAATCCTGTGTAAAAACCAGGATGTGTTTCCCTCCTTGCTTGTATCAGCCCAAAGCCAGAAAATGTAGCTCCGTAGAAAGGGTTGTGGGGGTAAAGATTTTCCCCCAGACCCAGCATCCAGGTCAGCCTCTCTGTAAAGCTAAACCTGGGGCAATTCTTGTAGCCCTTAAATCCTCTCACCAAAGAACTATAAACAATGCAATTATCAGCATCATCTCCTCTAACCCATTCTCATAGTTCTTTTTTGTCTGGTGTCTTCAAAGCTGTCCCAGAAGCTCCTCTCCTAACACAGACAGGAGTGCCTTTCTCAGGGTGGGCTCTGAATGTCATGTAGTACATGTAACACACATTTTGACAGCACAAGGAATCTGTCCCTGCAGCCCTCACCCAGGCCACTGCTGATCCAACAGCCTTGACCAAAGCCTACCTCTGGTGGCGCTGCTCCAGGTCTTCCCACAGTGTAAATCTGTGGAGCTGTAACTAGGGCTAGACCAAAAGTGAGCTTTCCAAAAGGAAAAAAAGTCCCTGCAAGTACTCTTGTGAAGTACTCCCTGTAGGGCAATGAACCTGTCAGTCAATAAATATAAAAAAGCCCTAGCTCCACAAGCACTTACACACCTGCTTAAATTTAAGCCTCTGAGTAGTCCCTCTGTGGGTCAGTGGGCCTTCACACTTGAAAGCAAGCAAAATCCGTAAGTGTTTATAGGGCCAGGAAATAAAACACTAAAGTTGCTTCTCCTTTCCCACACCATCTAGAAGAATTAAAAGCAAATCCTCTCAATTTGTAAGATTCACTGTAAAAAAGGCTATACTATGAGCCTGTTTAAATGCTGTAAGAGAAGCAATACAAGAGAAAAAATGTCTATTTTTGTCTTCACCCTATTTCGAATTCAGTGTTGCCTTTTGCTTTCTCTTACATTTTCTTGCTTGTTCCACTTGTACTCTCTTCCTTAATTTATTCATTTTGATTTGTAATAATAACAAATAGCCTGAAATATGAGCTGATTAAAAGTTACATTGTTCATTTAAAAATAATTTGACACGAAGAGAAAATATGTTGTACCCCTTGGCTTAAAACTCATCGGAGTTTGTTTCTTCCTTCCACTGAGGAAATAGTGTTAAAACTGTATGTTGCAACCCAAAGTCAGCATGTCATGCTGATAATGTGAGAAAACATCCATATGAGGCAGGGCTGTACTGTGGCCAGGTGTAGTTTTTGGAAGCTGAGTGGAAGAGTTTAGCAGGTAAAGCAGAAGTGACACGTGTAAGCGAAGCAAAACAAGGAAGCAAGTGCCCACTTCCCATGGTCAGGTGCTCAGCCATCTCCAGGAAAGGAGGGCTTCATAACATGCAATGGTGACCTGGGAAGACAAATGCCATCAATCCGAACATCCACCCGTTCCTTCTTCCTCCAACTTTTATTTTTGAGCACAACAAAAAATGATAGGACACGTCTCTTTGTCCCAGCTTTGTCCCTACCCAGCTTCTTGCACACCCCCAGCCTCCTCAGTAAGAAGAAGAAAAGGTGTTGGCTCTGTGCAAGCAATGCTCAGAACAGGCTCCCACACCGATGTGTTATCAAAACTGCTTACTACACAAATCCAAAACATAGATACAATGAAGAAAATTAAATAAAGGCCATCAAAGATCAGTACGCCAGTCAAAACGACTCAAAAACCTGTTAAGAAAATGGCAAAGACATTCTAAAAAAACCATTAAAATAAACTTTAAAAGCAGCAACAGAGATCCTGCCACGGAGAGGCCCAGACCACCACCGATATATTCACTCCTACACACATAGGGGTGTCACTGAGGTCCCAGGAGTACTCCCACAAACACAGAGGTCACCAACAAGGGAACCAGTTGAATCTAACAGCAGGGGATTTCCAAGAACAAAAGAATCATGGGGCATGAAGGACAAATTCATACATGAAAAGGGTTTGGTGGGCTTCAGCCTGTTTTCTCCAGGGAAGACCTGTGGGGCAGTTATAACCTGTGCATGTGCTCTAGGTGTGTATCAGGTCTTTGGATGCCTGGGGCCATTTTGAGTTCCAGAGCTGATGTAGAGATGGAAAGCAGGGCTGTCCTTTGCCATGATGCACTGTGGCACCTGTGACATCACAGCACCGGCGTCACAATGGGGGCAGCTATAAACAGCCGCAGCAGGTAGCGCTGCCCCAGTGCAGCCTCGGCGAGCGGCGAGCGTGCACACAGAGAGGAGGCTGTGCTGATCACTGACGGAGGCCCACGGCAGAAACCAGTGTTCCTGGGGATCCACTTCTCACAGGGCATTCAGAGGCCAGTTCCTGGCAGGAGTGCCTTTGTCAGGGCACGGTGTTGGTGTTGCTGCTGCTGCTGGGGCAGCGGCACAGGCCTCGCAGCCTGCCAGCTGCCTGGGCCCTCTGTGCTGCCCTCAGATCCCTGGGGCTCCTGTTCCCACTTCCCCTACTACTGCCTCCCTCCCTCTCTTCCCCACTGAATCCCTTTCTCTACTTCTGAGTCCATGGTTGCCACCACATTCCTGCTGTTGCTGGTGCAAGGCCTCCTGCAGTACCCGCAGCAGGCCGGCGATGGGCTGGATGAGGCCGCGCTGCAGTGCATGCAGCAGCATGCTGAGTATCTCAACCAGCAGATGACTCGGTTGCTGCAGGAGCTGGAGCAGAAGAGCCTGGAACAGAGCAGTGGTGCCTTGGGAGCCCTGCTCGGGTGGCAGTTCTGGGCTGCTCTTGGATTCCTTCTCATCCTCTTGGCGCTGTGCTTTGGACTCACGAAGATTAGACACCATCCAGACAGCAGTGGCCCAAGGGAAATCTCCTGCAGCAACTTGGTGGAGGAAGAAGAAGTGGACAATGTTGTGGCAAGTGAAGAAATTGAAAGCAACAATGTAAATGAGGGAGAGCAAGACCACAATGTTGAAAGTAACCATGAGAGTAGTTTTGAGGAGATGATGCAGTGGCCTGTTGAGCAGGTGGTTGAGCACCTGGTTGAGAACATGGTTGAGAACCTCAATGATGATTGACCTGAAGGATAAACTCATGAGATCTTTGGGCAAGGATTGTCAGACAGGTTCTACCCAGTGCCACAAGAAGCTGACGGAGTGGGCAGCGCCTTTGAAGGCTGGAGTCCCTGTGTACACGATGTTTTGTCCCCTGTGCTTGTAGCCCTAAGTCCCTCTCCAGGACAAGCCTTCTGCCTGGAGCTGGACACTGCAGGATGTCCCAGAAGACCCTCTGTGTCTGTGTCGAGCTGCTGGGCACGTGCATGAGGGAGCATTTGGGGGAGGACATGCTATCTTTCCTCCACCACCCTGAGAAGGAGATGAGAAGGACACAGGACCCCAGCCTCCTGCACACCCTCTGCACTGGCTCCTACCAAGATGGGGAAAAAACTGTCCAGTGGTTCTGTTGCTTTGTGAGAGTAGCCTGGCTGCTTTTGCCTCCATCCCGCCACTGGCATTTAGTGTTGCAGCCCTGCCCTGCAGCCGCTGCTGTAAATTTCAGCTAAGCAAAGACAAGGAAAGCCTCACGGCTGAGATGATCTTTGGAGTGT
>JAWWEY010000001.1:11177781-11402828 GCA_035582745.1 Loriotus luctuosus | reverse complement strand
CGGCTGCTGCAGGAGCTGGAGCAGAAGAGCCTGGAGCAGAGCGGTGGTGCCTGGGGAGCCCTGCTCGGGTGGCAGTTGTGGGCTGTTCCTGGAATCCTTGTCGTCCTCCTGGCGCCGTGGTTTGGACTCAAGAAAATTATATGGAATCCAGATATCATTGGCCCAAGGGAGAGCTCCTGCAGCAACTTGGTGGAAGAAGAAGAAGGGGACAATATTGTGACAAGTGAAGAAATAGAAAGCAACAATTTAAATGTGGAAGAAGAGGAAGACCACAATGTGGAAAGTAACCATGGGAGCATTTTTGAGGAGGTGATCCAGTGGCCTGTTGCGTACTGGGTTGAGCACCTGGTTGAGAACATGGTTGAGAACCTCAATGATGATTGACCTGAAGGATAAACTCATGAGATCTTCGGGCAAGGCTTATCAGACAGTTTCTACCCAGTGCCACAAGAAGCTGTTGGAGTGGGTAGCGCCTTTGAAGGCTGGAGTCCCTGTGTACACGATGTTGTGTATCCTGTGCTTGTAGCCCTGAGTCCCCCTCCAGGACACACATTCCACCTGGAGCTGGACACTGCAGGGATGCCCCAGAGGAGCCTCTGTGTCCATGTGGAGCTGCTGTGCACGTGCATGAGGGAGCATTTGGGGGAGGACATGCCATGTTTCCTCCACCACCTGGAGGAGGAGCTGAAAAGGAACAGGAGCCCAGCCTCCTGCACACCCTCTGCACTGGCTCCTACCAAGATGGGGAAGAAACTGTCCAGTGGTTCTGTTGCTTTGTGAGAGTAGCCTGGCTGCTTTTGCCTCAGTCCCGCCACTGGCATTTAGTGTTGCAGCCCTGCAGCCGCTGCTGTAAATTTCAGCTAAGCAAAGACAAGGAAAGCCTCACGGCTGAGATGATCTTTGGAGTGTGCAAGGAGACTCAGCCATCTTTAGGAGCAGCCAGCCGTCAGCAGTAGGCATGCCAAGCACAAGGCGGCTTTAGACTTCTGCTGTGGCAGAGGCAAAATTCATCCAGCACATTTCCAGGTAGGGCGCTCAGGACAGCTGGCACTGCAAGTGCCTGCAGCTCCTCACCGGTAGCCTAAGGGATGCAGGTTTGTCCAGCTACACCTTGAAGACTGCGGTGATGCCCCTCCTGAGCACCGTGCCCCTGACTCAGTGGCGCAGGAAGGATTTAAGGCTTATGGATATCTTGATGTCCCTCTGCTGCTCGATGAAGACAAAATGCCTGCACCTCTTTGTCAAAGGCAATGAGAGGTTTCCTATGGAGATCTGTTTGCTTTCTGACTTGCAGCTGGCTGAAGCACTGAAGCTCTTTCAGCACCTGGCCAGCAGGGTGGATGCCCATGTGAAGGCCATGCAGGAGTGCAATTGCCTGCTGCATTGGTTCAAAGGACTGCTGATCCACAGCCAGTGAAAGAGATGCTTGTGCCCAGAGCTGTGCTTGTGGGGCCTCTGGACAGAGCCTGCACACAATAATCACCCATATTTAGTGTTTTTTATGTATAAATTAATACCCTCTACTTATTGCATTTACTATAGATATTAAGACCTTTTAATTAGTGCATTTACTATAGTCTACTTAGTGAATTTACTATAGTTATTAGGACCCTTAAAGGAGCGCATCTAATATATATATTAAGACCCTTTTTTTAGTGCATTTCTATATGTATTTAGACCATGTAATTAGTTCATTAAGCAATCCTCAAGCTTCCTTGCTATTCTTTCAATAAACTATACCATTCTTGTATCCTGATTTTGCAAGCTCTTCTTGAACTCAACCAGACATGTAGGATTGGTGAATTGCACTAGTTGGGAATTTTGACTGGCTGGGAGTAGGGACTGTTACAAAAACCCCCTTTATTTACAAAGGCACACCATTCTCACTGCGCAGTGCTCCTCTCAATGGTCCCCCTGATGAGGCAGCAATTGAAGGCCATGGTAGTTACCCAAGATGATTTTTCCATTGCACTCTCGGGCCATGCTGGCCATTTCACGTGGCCTCAGAGAGTGCCTGGCAGCTCTCGCTGGGCAAGGAGCAAGCAAGAGGCACTGCTGCTGTGCCTGCTTGTGTTCATTGGGGAGACAATGAAGTTTCTGCTCATCTTGGATGCTTTCCAAGACTTTGGCACAGCAGAAATGAAGTTGTAGCACATGAAGGGGACTGTGTTCTGTTCGCAGTGCGAGTTGCCCAGTGGAAATCAGCCCCCACAGCTACTCAGAACTTCTGGGTAATACCACTTTACATTTGAGGTCATCTCGCATTGCCTCATCAGGAACAGAGATCCTGTAATGGAGAAGCCCCATGCTGCCACCAGGATGTTCAGTATTTTGTGCCCAGGGATATCACTTAGGTCCCAAGAGTGCCCCCACAAGCACAGGGGTCAGGCACCAAGGGAACAAGTTGCATCTCACAGTAGGATATTTCCAGGAAGAAAACATTCATGGGTCGTGTAACCCTGTTTCATATGTCAGAAGGGTTCAGAGGGTTTCAACCTGTTTGGTCTGGGAAACCCCAGAAGAGTGAATTATGACCCGTGCATGTGCTCTTGGTGTGTGTCAGGTCTTTGGTTGCTTGGGGCCACTTTGAGTCCCAGAGCTGAGGTAGAGATGGAGGGCAGGGCTGTCCTGGCCAGGATGCACTGTGGCTCCGGCGACATTACAGCAGCAGTGCCACAATGGGGGCATCTATAAACAGCAGCAGCAGGTAACGCTGCCCAAGTGCAGCCTCGGCAAGCGGCGAGCGTGCACGCAGGCAGGAGGCTGTGCTGATCCCTGACCGAGGTCGACGGCAGAAACCAGTGTTCCTGGGGATCCACTTCTCACAGGGCGTCCAGAGGCCAGTTCCTGGTGGGAGTGCCTTTGGCAGGGCACGGTGCTGCTGCTGCTGCTGCTGGAGCAGCGGCACAGGCCTCGCAGCCTGCCAGCTGCCTGGGCCCTCTGTGCTGCCCTCAGATCCCCAGGGCTCCTGTCCCCACTTCCCCCAGTACTGCCTCCATCCCTTCCTCCCTCTCTTCCCCACTGAAGCCCTTTCTCAACTCCTGAGGCCATGGTTGCCACCACGTTCCTGCTGTTGCTGGTG
This sequence comes from Loriotus luctuosus, assembly GCA_035582745.1. Lineage (NCBI taxonomy): Eukaryota > Metazoa > Chordata > Aves > Passeriformes > Thraupidae > Loriotus > Loriotus luctuosus. The sequence continues at coordinate 11,399,746 of JAWWEY010000001.1, read as the reverse complement.
CAAGGCCTCCTGCAGTACCCGCAGCAGGCCAGCGATGGGCTGGATGAGGCCGCACTGCAGCGCATGCAGCAGCGTGCTGAGTATCTCAACCAGTAGATGACTCAGCTGATGCAGGAGCTGGAGCAGAAGAGCCTGGAGCAGAGCAGTGGTGCCTGGGGATCCCTGCTTGGGTGGCAGTTCTGGGCTGTTCTTGGTGTCCTTGTCATCCTCTTTCACTGTGGTTAGGAGTCATGAAATTTAGATGGAATCCAGACAACAGTGTCTAGAAGGAGATCTCCTGCAGCAACTTGATGGAGGAGGAAGAAAATGAAAATGTTGTTGCAAGGGAAGAAACAGAAAGCAAGAATCTAAATGTGGAAGAAGAAAACAAGGTTGGAAATGAAGAAGACCATGGCCACAGGTTGTGCCCAGATCTGTGCTTGTGGGGCCTCTGGACAGAACCCGTACGTATTTACATCCCATAGTGCATTTAATGTATGCATATATACCTTCTACTTAGTGCATTTCTATAGATAGTAAGACCCTTATTTAGTGCATTTACTATACATAGTAAGACCCTTAGTTATTGCATTTTCTATATATTGTTGATCCTCTAGTTAGTCCGTTTAGCAATGCTGAACCTTCCTTGCTATTCTTTCAATAAATGGGACTATTTTTGTATCTTGATTGTGCAAGCTCTTCTTGAACTCTACCAATCCTGTAGGATTGATGAGTTGCATGAGCTGTGAATTTGTGCCTGGCTGAGAGTGGGGACTGTTATGAAAACCCCCTTTCTAACAAAGGCTCACCATTCTCACTGTGCAGGGCTTCTCTCAGTGCACTCACTGGTGTGACAGCCACTGAAGACCATGGTGGTTACCCCAGGATGATTTTTCCCTGTGTTCCCCTTGCACTCTCAGGCCATGCTGGCCATTTCACATGGGCACTGAAAGTCCCTGGCAGCTCTGGCTGGGCAGGGAGCAAGCAAGAGGCATTGCTGCTGTGCCTGCTTGTGTTCATTAGGCCGACAATGAAGATTCTGCTCATCCCAGATGCTCTGCAGGACTTTGGCACAGCAGAAATGAACTTGTTGGACATGTAGAGTGCTGTGCCCTTCTGCCAGTGGGAGTTGCCCTGTGGAAATCATCCACCACACCTGCTCAGCACCTCTGGGCAATGTCTCTTTACAATCGAGGTCATCTCGCAGTGGCCGAGCAGGAACAGAGATCCTGCCATGGAGAAACTCCGTGTCACCACCAGGATATTCACTACTATGCACCCAGTGGTCTCACAAGTGACTCCAAAATCTAGTAAAGTGCAAAAACTTCTAAAATGAAATGGGAAAATCCAGTGTGGTCTTCTAAGACTCCAGATTGAAAAACTCCAACACATCTGGACAGTGATTTTATGGACAGAAATGCCTCTATTTTAAATAACACTTTTCATTGGGTGGAGTTCTATGCATGATTATAATTAACCAGATATATTTAGGAGTTGTGGTTCTAGATATACATTTTTACACCCTTTGGACAAATGCAATCATTGAAAGAGGACAATTGCAACAGGAGTTTTTCAATAATTAATTAAAAAAGATCTGGTTGCTAAAAGATGCTGCCTTTGTGGATAGCTTACTGTGTTAAGGCATGGATTCTGTCCATCTTTTCCAGAAAGAAAATGCTTAAAACAATCATTATACCTAAGTGAATATTAAATGTTGAAATTCTTTCTTTAGATAAGTGACAATTATTTCTTGGACTGAGGTTTGGGTCCATGATGGGATTTATAGTCTGGAGGAATACACAGTTCCTCAGGACACAAAAGTTAGTGATTTTTTACATTTTCTTGTATACAATCATGAGTTTTCTGGAGACCTTTCCATTGCTTAAGCCTTATGCAGGTTGCAACCATTTTATTTTTTTTTCTGCCCCATCAGCAGGCATATACATTATAGAAAAATGCTTTTCACTGTCTCATTTCCCAGTTTACAAAGATAAGACATAAATTCAATGCTTGGTTCTGAGACAGTCTAACTCCTCCAGTCTCTAGTTTTTAAAGAGTCAGAAAACCAATGAAGCTCAAATGTCACAACACCCTTTTGGCATGTTCAACTGAACTGAAGCAATGTTGATCAGCTCCTGTTATTAGATATTGATTCCCCTGCAAAAGTGACAAATTTCCTACACAAAGCTGGGTATTTCAATGTACTCACCTCACACTGCACACATGTTTTCCATTAAAAACCATCAGGAACTAGCACATGTATTTAGGGAACAAGTTCTGTTTCTTTGTGCATGTGTGTTCCATAAAATAAATTTTTTCCGTACCATGAAATTGAACAACCTTATGTCCACTGCTGACAATGGAATATAGCCACTGACTTCAACGTGCTTTATATCAGGCCCTCTGTACTTACTTCTAGCTGTTCCAAGCACACATTTCCCAGGGCTTAATGTGGGGTTAGTCACTTGAAATCATTCTGTACTTTAATAGCACTTCATTATGGATGATAAAACTTCTTTCACAATAAAATCTTTTAAATACTGCTTTTGTTCGGGGAAACAAGCTCGTGATTAATTCACTATATGTATTTAAGAACTGCACCCTTCTCTAGAAAAGGTTAATGGTGAATTTTCTGCAACTAATACCTTCAATTTAATCACCAAGTTAATTCTATGTAAGAACATCAATGGTTTATTTGGCAAAAATACTTGCATGAAACATTATGAAAAATGTTCAAGAGTGTAAATCCATATAGTGCCCTTTAAAGTTACTATTACCACACATTTATGAGAGTATAACAAAAAGGAATTAGATTTCTTAAAACCAGAGGAAAAATGCTGTTACCACAAGAAAAACAGTAGAATTCCCCAGGTTGAACATTCTCTTCTTGCTTCCTTATATGTCTGGATCCACAATAAGCCTTTCTGCAGCCCACTTTTCATGTGTTTCTTTGTAAAGTGTTAAAGAAAGTTCACGCACGGGGAAAAATCAAGCAACATTTGACCTATACCATTTTAAATTAAAGTACTTTAATGCTTTACTACTATCCAGATTTTCAGAAAGAAAGTGGTTTTTATCTTATCTGTCATTTTGTAAACATAAAAGTCATCCAAACTTCATTGCTCTTGATGTTGTTTTTCATGCAGATTTTATCAGATTGAAATCCTAGGTTTCTTCCCTTTATCAGTCACTCATAATTTTTGTTTAAATTTCTGAAATTTTTATCTTGAGAGATTGGAGATATAGCACTGTTTTTCTCCTACATCCCTTAGCTTTGCATCCATATTTCTGCTACTTTGTACCTACCAGCGCTGCAGTCATTTAATTATCTAGTTTCAAAACTCTCATGTGGTGTCTGTGGTTCATTCAGATACGTACGGATCTCAAGGGCAGAAAGGATCACAGTGAACATCCATCACAGTCTAGCACAGTCCATAGGACTGCTCTTCATCAGACTCTGCTTAAATTGAACGGTTATGCTTGAACTAGCCTGGGGCTTTTAGGAAAAGCAAACAAACAGCTATATCAGTTTAAAAGTTACCCACACCAGGGAAGCCAAACCAACCTTCATTATATAGTTTCTGGCCTCTGGTTTTTAAAAACACTCTGTTTGTAGAATGATTTTTTCACTTCATCTATCATATTTCAATTCTCCAAAAGCTCATTATAAATAATATTACTAAAACAACTATAATGGAGTTTAAAAAAAAGGACTCTATTTTCTGTTAAACAAGACAGCCTGTCAGAGAAGGAGATAACTAGTTAAATGCTGCTGATGAAAGATTTCATTTGTGATGACTACAGTTCTCTGTCATACACCTGGGGGAATTCCAAAGTGATTAACTCTTTTCATGATTGCAAGGCAATGTGCTTCCTCCCCAGGCTATTCCCACTGTTTTCCCATGTGCAGCACATTGACTCAAGTTCCACTCACTTCTGGCACTGAGGCAACAGTCATGATTATTGAGAAAGTATCACCCTTCTGAAAGCAGCTCCTTCAGCAATTAGTCCCAGAGGAGGCAGAGTTGTGGGCATGTTTTACACAGGGATCAAGCCAAACTATGGTAGATTTCTAGAGAACCTCTCAATACTCATGTTGCTCATGTCCCTCATGTCCTGTCCTGTCCTGCTCATCCTTGGCTCATGAAAGAACAGACCTTCTGATTTCTAGAGAAGGTCTTCTTTCTTGTCAATACTTTCTCCAGAATACATAGAGTAAGAAGTCTGAAACTTCAGTAACTTCACATAATGCATCAAACTGGAATCCAACTTTTTTATCTATAGATTCTTATAACTTTATTTTGAGCAACTGGCAAGTGTCTCTATTTTAGTAAAGCAAAAAGGGAAGAAATTACATTTTCTTATTTTATGAGACACTGCAATCCTTTAGTCAAAACAATTCAGATCACCACAGAAACTAGATAACGTAGGCTCAAAATAAAGGTGAATCTATCACACTTTAAAAAAGTATTAAGAATTTACTCAGAGATAAAAAATTAAAAGTAAAATGAAGAAGTATTGTTAGAATTACTAGAATGAGTTACAAATTTGGAATAAACTTTTGTTCTTTAATTATTTGGGCATAAGATTTCAAAGAGTTAAGGTTCATTTTCTTCCTGTCTTAGACCAAAGGCAGGTGAGGTTCAATAGTTATTTTAAGTAGAGTGCAGTCTAAAATTTCTAAAAATGACAAGTGACAAGCCATGTTCTTTAACATCTGTTCATGCATATGGAATAAAGAGACTTATTCTTTTAAAAATACCAAGGATTCCTTCCTTCTTTTCCTACACCTCCATTTCCCCCAGCTCTCAACTTCTGGTGTTGTACTCTCTGTTCAGGGAGAGCTGATGGAAGCATAACAACCAACAGCTTTGTTACTCTCTGTGGTGTGTTTAAATCCTTCTCTCAAGCTACAGCAATAGTTTATGATGTGTCTGATGTGTCATCAGAATTGTAATGGTTAATTACCAGACACTGCAGTGACAGAAAACTTAGAGGCAGCCTTTTTGCAACGGAGGAGTGGAGGCTCATCTGTAGATGAATGGGGGTGAGGATGATAAATGGCATAAAATTACTATTGTACTCTGAGTAAAACAAGGCTGACTGCTCCATATCTGGCACGTAGCAAGATTTTTTTTTAATGCTATGCAGCATTTATTTTGCTTGGCTGGGGCATTCCAACATTATAAATTCCCTTTATGTATAACCACTGCCCTCCTGGCAGGGACTTGAGCCAGCTGTTAATGGTTTTGTTGCTGGGGAAAAAATAAATTCAAAAAATGATGTGTCCTTGACATGTCACTGGTATAAATAAATATTTTCAGAGAAGGATGGGAGCTTAGATGCTATAATTTTTACTTGACAGATTAGGACAACCGGGTTGAGAGTATCTGACAGCTAGATACAGTCTGATTTATAAGACTGAGTAGGGAAGCATGACAGACATATGTATTTATTAAAGATACGCTTACAAAACGTTCCAGTTTAATTTGACAACTCTGCCAGCTAAGGCCTCAGGAAGTGCAAGGATATTACTCTCTACATACCATCATTTCACTGCGGTTTCAGCAGAAGTTAAAAATCAGAGAAATAGTTTTAATAAATTGTATGTACACCCATTAATAGACATAAAACAAGTGTATCTTTTAACAAAATAAATTTTAAAAACTGAATTATTCCACATAGTCAATGTAGAAAAAATGAATATGTACAATACATAAATATACAACACGGTACAGTATTATGACCATAATATTCAAGTATATATCAGGAGAAATACTGTCATGGCAACATACTAGCACAGAAATATTCTTTTTTAATTTATAAATTCAAACTGAGGACAGCATGCACAAGATGCTTTTTTCCCCCCTAGAAATGTATGAGAAAAATGCAGACATTCCTCTAGCACTGAAACAATAGTCTAGTGTGTTTTACTTCTGAAAGTCAGCTTTCTCACCACTGTCACTGCAGCTCACCTCATATTTATCTATCAGTCAAGATTTTGGGGAACTCAGACAATCTGTACTTTACATCTTTCTGGCTCCATAACAATTTCTTCTTTCAAACACAGGTTTTCAGTATTTCTTGTTGATATACCAAATCTCCTAGGAGAAAAATTAAACAAAATTAAACAGCTTATCTATTTGGCATTGACTCCTTCTTCCAGCATTTTTGGTAACTTCAAATAAGTGAAATCATACCCCTAATATTTCTACCTGCAGCACTGGAGCTACAAGGAATCCACATGCCTTCCCTTTGGGACGGCAACATAACCACACTGGCATCAAGGAACCAACTGACATTGTAGTTTAGATGAATTTAAAATCAATGCACATGTAAATCACACACCTAGAGAGAAAAACTTCCTCCTAATTTTAAAGAATGATGCAGAACTTCTGCCTCATTCTTTAAGAAATCTTCATCAAGAGAAACCTTCATCAAGAAAGATGGTGACTTTCCTACATTTTTACTAAACTCCTACTAAGCCTTAAGGCCCTTCTTGAAATATAAAATTTTCTTGGGGGAGTGGAGAGAAGCATCACAATTCAAGTTTTAAATTTTTAAGCAATAAAAGTGAAGAAGAGAAGCTATTTCACAAAGTTTTAATGTTCTCTCCCCCTTGTCTTTCCTGTTGAAATTCAAATTATCAAGCAATTCTTTTTGGAGCCTTAGCATGCTGGTATCTACAGGCAACATATTTCTAGTGAAATCAGTACTGTAGTAAGGCCAGTTTAATCTCCATGCAGATAAGTAGAGTACATACACACAAACAATATTAGATGTGTCCAGAAATCTCAGTAAACTTAGGTTAGGCCAGACCTTAGCACTGTTGAACAAGTTTTACACTCTCTTTCCAAAAAAAAAAAAAAAGGCAGAAAAATAACTCAACTCAAGGTCAAAAGGCAAAGAACTAGAAGTTTGAGAAAACTCTTCCAATTAGGATAAGTGGAAGACTTGAAAACTTTCACTCCCATATCTAGCATAAGACTACAAATGAGGCAAGAGGGAAGGGAAGGAGGCAGGCCAGTTGGCAAGACAAAACCCAAATAAATCGCAAAGCCTCACTATTTTATGTAGTGAAATTGTTGAACAAATCAAAGTAGTTGAATATAAACCAAACTTAATAACTATTTTAAACACATAAATCTAATTATATTATCTCCAAAGAAAAAATAATAGCCTTGTTCTATTTTTCTGCAATCCAACTTTTTATACCTGCCTAAGTTTTCCACTTGGAGATGTGGCTGTAAGTCTTGATTTACCCTGGGAAAATCCTTCACACTTTTGCTTCTCATCTTTCTTACAGACAGTCAAGCACTAAGTCTAAGCTTAAAGAACTGCTGTACATCAATAGACCATAAATTTGTAACTCTGATAACCAAGAGGAGAAAGCACTGCACAAGAAACTGATACATCAAACAAAGAAAAAATGACAAGAAGTAAAGGAATGCAAAGACAACTTTTTTTTTTTTTTATACAATCAATTTCTTTTTTTTTCCCCAAAGGACTGCAGAAATTTGTGGACTACAATTTTTAAAATTAATTGCTAATAACTAGGATCACTCACCTACAGCAAGCTTTTGCTGAATTTTAAGTCCTTTAAAGAAAATAATAAATCTTTATATGCTGTTATATACCTGAGATCTGGGGTGTTTACAATGTATCAGGATAACTCAAACACATGTTACTATGCTAATAAAGATGTTAATGCAGCTAAAGGCATACATATGCCATGAGTAAAATTTGCCATTCCATTTGTGTAATGTGAGAGAAAAGAACAAAAGAACCTCTGTCCAGTTTGCAGCTATATACAACAAAATAATGTGCAGATTTTCAGTGAAGTGATTACCACTCAAAAGTATTTCAGAAATAGGAAAAAGTTTAATCGACTGAAAAGACTTCCGACTACATGGTTTATTTTTGAGAAGCTTATTTCTTCATTGTAACTGTCAATGATAATTTTTGATGCATTAAGAACTTTTATCTCAGCTGATGACAGTAAAGATCATAGTTACAAACTGAAAAGAAAGAAAAAAATTAAAAATCTTAAAAGAAAGTTAAATTAAATGTTAGTCTGGAGTGCTAATCCAGGCCCAGACAGTATTTCAATAGATTTCTTCAGCTTCAAATCCCCAAAATATTTAATAGGAATTTTGGGGTTTGTTAAAAAGATGCAGGTTACAACATGTAGTTAAGCCTTCTGTTGAGAAACGATCTTCATCATTGAGTTCTCCCAATTTCCTTTTATTTCTTTTTGTAAGTTTGCACCTCAATAAAATATTGCTTTGTTTTTAGATAGAGGGAGAAAAGTCCCCATATCTATCACAGGTAAAAACTGATAGAAGAATCTGACCCCAGACCCAACCCATATATAGCGTTCTTAGACCTCACATCATAATCTCTTCAAATTTGGATGAAAACCACACAAATAAAACTTTCAATGGAAATACATTTGCAAACTCAAGCAGAAAGCAGCTTGTGCCATTCTTTAATCGCTTCACAGTCTGTATGTTATTACTGCTATTGAAATTGATGGCAAGAATACAACACCAAGTCTCTGCACATGATTAACTTTTTATTCTTCCTGTAACTTGCTATAAACCTCAAATGAACTCGCAGGTTGGCAAGAGTATGTTAACAACTAGATGCCAAACTGTAAGAGACATTTTTTCCAAATAGCATCACCTTCCCTGGAAGTGTTTCCCTCTCATCTCCATTTTTTCCTCCATCTCCCAATAGCTATTGTAGTTGGTTGCATATTTCATTTGTATTTGGGACTTAAATCCTTCAAAAAGTCTTGATCCTAGACATAAAACACTCCATGAAGCGATTTTTCCTCCTTTCAGCTCCAGCTTTGCTTTTTTTTTTTGCTGAGAAATGCTGCGAAAAAAGACACCAATTATTCCAACTGGCCCAAAAGCAAAGGGCCAGACTGGGCTCACTCACCCATTTTCCATAGATCCCAGAAGAGGAGTTGATGTTGCAGCACAACTATACAACTTCAGGCGCTGTTTTTTTTAGTGTATTTAGCAAGTGATGACAGATATTCAGTGCCCAAAGAATCGACTTGGTTGCTGCACAGTCCCACAGGAGCCACTTCAGCTCTCAGGCTCAAAAGTCACACGTGTCAGGCAGAACAGGATCCCTCTTCAAATTTTGTGAACATACTTAATGGAAGGTCCAAAGGTCATTGCTAAAGGCCTTATTTTGCAGAAAGACCAAAAGACTTAAAATACCTGCAAGGGGTTGGCTTAGTACAGGACTCAGAGATGAAAGCCTGACAGGATTTCCCACAAAATTTCTTCAGAAAAAGGAACAAGGTTTGGCCAATTCATCTCCTTTTTAACATGCCTTCACTTGTTGAAAATCGTAGAATCGAAGAATTATTTGGGTTGGAAAGGACTCAAAGATCATCAAATTCCAAACCCCCAGCTGAGGACAGGGTCACCTTCCACTACTCCATGTTGCTCAGAGCCCCATCCTGTCCAGGAAGACTTCCAGGGATGGGGCATCCACAGTTTCTCTGGACAACCTGTGTCAGGGCCTCATCACGCCTCCTAATATCTAATCCAAACCTACTCTCTGCCAGTTTGAGGCCATTCCCATTCCCCCTTGTCCTGTCACTCCACACCCTTGCAAATAGTCTCTTTCTGTTTTTTTTTTTTTTTTTTGGTTTTTGTTTTTTTGTTTTTTTGTTTTTTTGTTTTTTTGGTTTTTTTTTTTTTGTGGGCCCTTTCAGGTACTGGAAGGCTGCAATCAGGTCACCTGGAAGACTTCTCTTTTCCAAGCTGAATAATCTGAAATCTCTCAGCTGTTCCTTATAGGAGAGCTGCTCCATCCCTCTGATCATCTTAGTGGCCTCAGTCCAACAGGTCCCTGTCCTTCCTGTGTTGGGGACTCCAGAGCTGGATGCAGCAATCCAGGTGGGGGTCTCATTCCCATTACATCCAGTAGGTGAAAAATGAATGCCCTTGCATGTCAGTAATGTGGAATCTCAGTTGCATACTGAAGCAGCTAGACATTTCAATTCTATGCTGATAAATTTGTTCCTTTGAAAATGTGGAACATATTTCAAAAATATCAATGTGATGCCCCAGTGAACATCCCTTTATTGAAAAGCCACAGTAATGATACAACTCTGGTCACAAACAAATGGCCTGACAAAGTCCAGATACAGACAGTCAAGGTCCTCTTCTGCCTTCACAATCACAAGACTGATTACAGTGGAAGTGCCCCCCCTCATGCACCTCAGGGAGTAACTGGCCTTTAGTTTCCAACACCTTTAGGTTCGTGTTTTTTGGATGATGAAAACTTTCCTCTTTTGCTGCTATCAGCACCATTTTCTATCAATATAGCTCTTGTGAACATCACGACATTTTGCTCCAAAGGGAGAAATCTCTATCTGCATTACTAGAAATGAGAAGAGAAAAACAAAAATATTGAATGACAAACTGACATGTTCAAAGCTATTGGCAGCTACAAATAATATTAAGTCTCAGACATCCAGTCCACTATGCTCTATCTATTCAATCTAACCCAAGAGCTGCTAGATTCCTTGGAGGTTGTACACTAATAAAACAGAGAGAAAGAAAGAAAAGAAAGCACTGTGAAAGAAATAATAAATTATACAGTGTTAAACCAAGGATTGAAATGATTGGTGACATGGGAAAAGAGGAGTCTGGACAGCAACACAAAAACAAACAGGTACCAGAAAGTAAGAGAAGAAACATAACAGACAGCACCATCAAGCAGCAATCAGGACTTAAATTTGTTTTGTAAAACAAATCTCATATAAATCAAGAGGAGATGTATCAGAATTTAGGTGAGGTTTGAGTGTCAGCGTGAATTTACACGAACTAAAGATAGAAAAGTGATTAAAATTGTGTAATTGCTGCATTGTTATACCTTTGTTTGGCATTCTGGAGGAAAACGGAATGGAAAGATCTTGCCTTTACAGCTCTCTCTTTTCATTTTGCTTGTCATTTTTTCTCTGGAGTTTTGCATGTGGAAATAGCCTAACCAACTACTAAATCCAAGCCACAACTTCATTTTCTACTTTCTCTGGAGTCCAAAAACCAAGACCAGAATATTTTCCTCTGTGATGCTGTTCCCTAACCCTAGGCTAGAAGGCTGGCCAATACTTTTAACACCTCCTAAGACCCCCTGTTGTTTGACCAAAGGGCTTGGAAGGCATTTCTGACAGCTGGGGTTGAGCTTAGCACCCTGCAGAGGTATCTACTGGCATCCCACTCGTGCCATCCCAGCAGTGCTGGAGGCTGTGGCAAATTCTTCACTCTCAGGGAGTGGTGGATGTATCCTCTCTCTGCTGACCTTCAGGGCCAGCTGCAGGGCACAGCTGCCTTGGGCTGAAGTCCTATTGCTGTGACCATGGCCAGAGTGGGATGGTTTTTCTCCCTGGTTTTTCAGTTCCTGTTCAAATCAGTGAGTTGTGAGCACGTTGGGCTCCTTTCCCCACACCAAAGAGCTCTGAGAAACAGAAAACAGATGACTGGGTAAAATATTGTATGGGATATTAATATTGTCATTTCCAGGCTTCTAAGGTTACAAAGACTTCAACCCTACAGAGTGCTTATTATGTAACTGCTCCCCATTAGTTTATATATACACAAACTGGTAGAGAAAAAACATTTACATAGAAATGAATAATTATGGTTCCATGCAACACGCTGCATGTCAAGAAAAATAGTATTGGCATTCCTGTTTGAAGCAGCACTTCGAAGTTTCAGAATATAAAATAATTGCCAATTTCATATACTTATATATGTGATGTATAAAACAACATTTGTTGGATAAAAGACAGAAATTCTACAGTTGCAGTTTAATTCAGTTTTATGGTATAAGGAAAGAGCCTGTCTGCACAGGACACTGTGGAAAACTTAACTTCAAATGGCAGTAAATTGGACAAAAAATTAATAACTTTATCCATGATACTTATGAAAATATCACTCTTCGTAGGATAAGAGGAGAACAGGCTCAGAAATGCATAGGAAATAAGTAGTGCAATAAAAAGTGTGATGAAAAAATCTATATATATTTCACATTTCTTCCTAATTTTCAGAACCATTCCGTATCACAAAGATCTTTTAGGCTGTTTTGAATACCATCTATGCAAAAATTTATCTTCAAATGATGTCTGAATTGTAGACATGCATTATGAGAGCAAAAGATTAGGACACACAAATATTCACCAATATCCTAATTTATTTTGAACTGTTTCTGACACTTGAAATGATGAAAGCAAGCTAATTTCACGTTTGCAAACTTGAACCAAATAGTTTGACTTGAGGAATTAGATTATAGTTGCCATTGATTTATAATTCTGAAAAACCCCTATGACAACACATTCTCACAGAAAGTACAGATTTTGATTTTGAGGACCTCAAGAAAAAAAAAAGCCAGTTGTACTTGTGCTTCCAGGCATCAGTTGTAACTGTATTCCTTCTGTACACATTCTGTTCTTCCCCTGCTACCTGTTAAAAAGTAACACAGGTTTGTCCTTTAGCATGAAAACATTCCAGACATATCTTTAATGAAGTTAGATGTTAATGAATAAATAAATAATAATAATGATTAAAAATAAAGATAACTTGAAAAAAATGAATACCTGCTAAGTCGGGCTGCTTGGGACTTTCATGGCAGAGTCCTTCAGCTATTAGCTGTTCTATCACAAAATATGATTCTGCTGAAACCACAAAATTTAACACATTAATAAAAGCAACTGATCAATACAGCAGTACCAGCAGTTGGCCATCTGTAAAGTTCAACATTTAATCATAATTAAGTCAGGAAAAGCTGACAAATACAAGTATAAGAAATCACACAAAAACAATAGAAGTAACCAAACACCCTAAAATCATCAATCTGGCCAATTCTGACACTTCTTTCAGTTACTTCTGAATTAATCTGGAATAAAAATTAATCCTTAATGCATATCTTTTACAATTATGAAATTAAGATTTGAGTTAAACCAATAAATACATCAATGTTTTAATTATATTAAACCACATGAAATACCCAATAAGGAAGAGTGTGTGTGCAGATAACTACTTGTATGCCACACATTAAAAAAATTAATTTAATAAAATTAGTGGTGTGTTTTCTTTCCCACGCAGTATTGTGCTGCTATCACAGCAACCCCTGTTGGTTGGTAGATGGGTATAAGGAGAATGGAGAATTTACAGCTTTGGATATGATTTATTTTCCTAGGGCACCAGGTGCTTTAAATGCCACCAGAAGGATGCTCTTGGCAGTGCCATACTGTCCAACATGGCTTGGCATAGATTAGCTCAAAGCTTTTGTGTCTTTGCAGACTTTGATTAAGGGCCAGTGCTAGAACTCCTATGGGTTTTACTTGATCCAGTGTAGCATAGGGATTTTTTTCTTTTCTTTTTTTTTTTCTCATTACAGCTGCCAAAAATATGCCAGTTAAGATAATTACATTTTAATTTAAATTGGTAATTTAATGGAAAATTTTAAATCAGGATGTAGGGCAGAATTTTACTTCCAACCCTATCCCACAGCACCTTTTGTCTGTTGCAGATGATTTAGGAGGCGAATATCCTGTTTTTGGCTCTCAGCAACACCAGAGAGTTTAGAAGTCTCCACAGTTTTTTAGGATTGTCTCTTCAATCTCTTTTAAGCCTGCAAACCTCACCTCAATTTAGTTTCACCAGTCTACTCTTTGCTGCTTCATTGACTACCTGTCTTTATGAATCACAATATATGCAAGAACCAAATTATTCATCAAGATATTTGCTCCCTTTCGAGAGGAGAAGTAGAAGAACCCAAGATATTCTGCCTGCCATGGCTCTGCTGCTTTCATTATTTGTTTCATTATTTGACACAGAAGCCTGGCAGTCGCAACATACTGTAAGGGGAATGATCTTCCTTTGTTTAGGGCGCCGTGTGTACTGTCATTTACATAATAAAATCCTCACACAAATAACAGATGGTGAAGAGGCACTCATGTTGCCACATGTTGGAAGCATGATGTAGTTCCCTGATGAACTCGTTTCTTTTACTTTTGCCTACAGACGCCTACCAGCTATTAAACCTCGGGAGTTAGTCATCTGGTCAGGGGTTTAAGGACAGGCAAAAATCTGTCTGCAAAATTTTCCTGCTTCTAGGAGGAGCAAATTATATGCCTTGATAGAAATGTGCAATCCATTGAAAATGGTTTCCACTACCATGAAAAGTAAATAATAGTCTATATTTTCAAGACTCATCGGGCTGAAATGCTTCACTATAGAAGAGAGAAATGTCATTATTCCACAGGGTCTGAGCTGTTTTTCTCTCATTCTGGAATCCTTTTCTCAGCAGAAGCTAGGCACAGAGAGATCTATGCTAATGCTGCATATTAGCAATATCAGTTCTTGGATGCATTACCATTAATTCTATGCGCAAGTTAAGTGCTGGAAAACAAACGTCTGTCACTTGAAATAACAGCCACAGAGGCTGTGTACAGTGCAGTGAAATAAGATCACACCACATTCCCTAATTAGAGTTAATGGATCTGCTTTTGATCCCATTTACACCGATTTTACAATCAAGTAATGCATGCTATTGTCTTGAGGGGAGCTGGTCTGTAAAAAGAATCAGTCTCCAGGATAGCAGAGGGTATTTAAATGAGTGGTCATTTAGTTGCCTAAAAGCTGTTGTTTAGATGCAGTTTTCTACATTGCTTTCAGGGCTGGACAGCTGCAGTTTCACTGCAGGGGTTGGGATGGTGAGGCAGGCTGTGGGAACTCCTGAAGACACCTTGTGAAGGCCAGATCTATGCAGGAACTGTGGCCCAGGACATGGGATTAGCCACAGCAGGTACAGTGGGATTCACTGAGCACCTCAACATACCAGGCTGGCCCCTTCACCTCATCCCCATGTGGAAACCCACATGCCCTGCAACCCCAAATCAGCAGCTCTGAAGCTGCTGTGCAAAGCAGGGGTGGTACATACAAAACCTTTACAGGCAAGACACTCTGCTGTGGCACCCAGCTGCTTCCATCCCACCCTCTGCATTTGTTACTGCTGCTCAAAAATGTCTAGTCTGTGCATTTCTGTCTGTGTCATGTCTGCTGCATTAAAACCTACAGACACAGTAATTCTGTATAATAGATCTGTTGATCAGGTAGCACTTCTTTCAGGGAGATACACAGATCTCCACTCTCTAAACAAATCTAAAAATTCCCAGACCAAAGCAAGCCCAAAATTTTAAGGCTTGCAAGATGACTTTGAGCTCTTATTCAGACTGTAAACCTGAAGTGAATATTTTTTTAAATGTTTGGTTAGCTCTGATTATCTTATTTCGGTTTTGTGGGGTTTTTTGGTTATTGGTTTGGTTTTTGGTTTTTTGGTTATTGGTTTGGTTTTTGGTTATTATTCATTAAGATATTTGCTCCCTTTTGAGAGGAAAAGTTTGGGGATTTTGTTTTGCTTTTGCCACAGAAACTGTCTCTAAGGCAAGAGTATTTTGAATTGGTAGTTTTTCAGCTAGTGCAGCTTAAAGAAGAATTGCAGTCTGATTATCCCATAGCATGGAGTCTTGACCTGCAGTCTTTAGAGTCCAGGAAGTATGTGGTTATTTTTCATGCATTAATGCACTAGTATTGACCAGTTAATTTGAAATCACTCGCATCTCATGTCATGACAAAAAAGCAAATGCAGCACATCCGGAGCTACAGATTTACAAGGTTACATAAAGATATAAGCAGCAAAGGGCAGATAAAATTCCTTCATGTATTTTTGCATCAAGGTCGACTATCAAAGAAGTCCTTCTCTAGAAATGCTTTATGTGATGCTGATGATGGCACCAAGAACTTACTACTCCTTTGGCAGTTTTCACCTTTGCAGGTTATATGCACAGAATGTTACATTCTACTCAGGTAATCTCACTGAAGTGTCTTCAGTTAAGAAGACAGTGTCTCTTCTTATCTTTCTCTGACTTCTCTCCTTCACCACTACCCAGAGCAAACAAAGACAAAAACCTGAGGACTGAGAAGGAGTGAAAAATGTCTTGTGGGTGATTAAGGAATTTGAAATAGGATTTTGATTAATTTCCTCAGGAGACCCTACATCTGACTGGCAATAAAAATACATTTTTTTCATTTCTGCTTTTTCTAAAATTAGAGCTCCATAGATACAGTTATACATCATACATTTCAATTATTGCAAAGACTCTTAAGCACAATATGCTTGTAATATTACTAATGGTGGTTGAACAAACAATACTGGGACTAGAGTGTAGCTCTGCCATGTGGATGTGCTTCTCAAACTATAGCTAACATGCATGTTAGAATTAAACCTTTACCAAATAAAAATAATATGATTGAATAATTAAAACCAAAACTGACCACCATTTCCGATTGACTAATTTGCATTTCTCCAGTTACAGATTCTTTAAATATCAATAATTTGTTCATAAATAAATGAAAAGAAAATGACTTTGATAACATTCAGAGAACTTACAGCTAGGGCATTAGAATTATAACCTGAATAGTTGAGAACTGAATTTAAGAGTCTTGTCTTAATATTGGCATATAACATTGACTGCAAAATCAAATGTCTGCGTACCTTATGTAAATAAGATCTCTCATTCATGCACTGAGGCTAAGATACACAAAAGAATGATGAGTACAAGCAGAGAACAAGCATATCATGTTATCTTGATGTTCACTCAGGATTGAAACAACTCAGGATTTAAAGAAAACCATTGCAGAAAGAAAAATATTTAAAGCAATGGTAATGAGTTGGTTCTAGACAAAAAGGGTCAGTTTACATACACATTTTTACTTGAAAACAAACTGGTTCAAGCAGTTCAACTGTTCACCAGTTCAAGTAGTTCACCAGTTTCAACTGGTTTAGTTGAAAAATTTACCCCCACTCTCACTTTTATTATCCAGAAACAGGTTTAATTATACCTGTTTAATGATATGCTGCATTTCAGTTCTAGACACATAAAAGGAATAAAAAACTAAAAAAATAAAAACAACAACAACAAAAAACCCCAACAAAAAAAATTAACCAAGAAACCCAACTTTCTTTTAAAAGATTATTAAAAGATTATTTGTTTTTATAGAAATTTCCATACTTGCCAGGGAAGTTTATAGATGGCATTAAAGCCTTCCTCCTCAGAGGAAGGCACTGTAGTGCATGGCATGGCATGACCATGGCTGCATCTGTCGTGTTAACTCTGCTGCAGACAAACCCATAACTCAGTGCTGTGCTTCTATTGGCCCTTCTTTCCATTTTTATTCTCCTTTTAAGATGCTTCTTTTACTGTTTTCCCCTCTTTTTCCTGGTTTTTTTTCAGCTCCACAAACTTGCTTTTCTACTTTAAGATTGATTTGTTTTATACTTTCAAAAGATGCCTTAAATTATTATTACCTCATTTTAAGATTCCTAACTGATGCTCTCTCGGACAAATACAAGCTTCTCATTTGTCTCAATTTTACTCATTTTCCTAATGTCTTGAATTCTAATTCAGTTTTATTTGTCCTCAAGGGGTAGATGCTGTCAAGGGCCCCTCAATTTCAGCAGGTCTATGACATCACAGATTAACCAAACTCCAATATTTTGTTCAAACCTATTTCTGCTTTTTTCTAGGTATTTATCGCAAATCCTAACCTGAAGTATCTCTCCTTTCAAGCGATTGTTTCTCCAAAACCTTTTTCTTAATAGCTCTAGTTCTAGGTAAGGATTTCCCTTGTCTAGAAGCCTTTTTCCTATGCAATGTAACATGGAATAAAACAATTGAAACTGCTGCTTTATTGAAAACACAGCTGCCCCGATGTGTCTACTGGAATTTCCTTCTTTTTGACACTGTCACATCTTTTGTACTTGTACATAGAGTGAAAGGTCTACACTGCCAGTAAAGCATAAATCCAAGAATTCCATACTGGTTGCCTTTTTAGTTTCTTTTTTATTCTTCCACTTTTGTTGTCCAGACAGATCAGAAATAGTTCTAAACAGTCCTTTTTCACCCTTCTCAAAATTCTTATTCTGGAATAGCTGCAGCAACTCTGTATAAGCAGGGAGTAGTGTCAGTTCAGAATAAATCATGGCAATTTCCATGTTTATGTATAAAACTTCTTGTAGGCTAATTACAGACACATGAATGCAAGTGGTATCAGAGTACAATAGCCTAATGCTGGTTTTTTGGACTTTTTTTGGAAGGGGCAGGGTGTCTGACAGCATTTGGAAATATCAAAGGAAAAAAAAATCTAAATTTTTTTAACCTATAAACAGTTCATTTACCTGGTGGAAGTTTAAGTTTGTTGATTTCTAGTGCTGCTCTTTTTGAAGCAACTCATAAGCAGCTCTTCATCTTTTCCCTTTAGCTGTTGAAGGCTCCAGAGAGACACAGGACAACGGGGAGGGGGTGGGGGGAAGTGCAAGAGCTCTAGAAACCTTGTAAAGCTGTTCCAAATATAGCTCCTTTTTGCTTTGCTATGATCCATCAGCACTTATGTCTCTGTAACAACCATATCCTAACAAAATTAAGTGGTCTTCATGCTAACAAAACAGGGAGCTTATCATGGTACCTAAAGACCACAATAAAATTGAAGACACACCAACTTTTCCCTTTTTCAGGTTTAAACGTATTTGGTAGATCACTCATTCATCTCAGACCTTCAGAAACCAGAGTCATAACCTCAAGACCATCACATCTACTTTATTGCCTGCTCTTTCTGCTAAATACTTTTTTAAATCTTCCTTTTTTGTCTCCAAGTACTAAGCAATGATTTCCTCTATCAAATAATTTAAAAATTCCTTTTTATACCAGAAATTTACTATCTCTAAGTGAAACTGTAAACCTACACATGCAGTTTTCTGGGTCATAGCCTTGATTGTTCACAAGATGACAGGGTCCTTGTCCTTTCCTGATCCATTTGAAGAAGGAATTGGTCTTTCATAAAACAAAACTCCAGCTGAATAACAGGAAGCATGGTATTCAAAAACATCTTAAAAGCAACAACAAAAAATCTTTCCAAGATATGTGTTTCTATCTGGATTTTCTCTTAACTAATTCTCATCACCTGTTTTATTGATCTCAAGTCTCAAATGAGGCAGCAGAATTTGACTATGACCATTTTCCTTGCTATCTCAATTTACTCCGACATAATCCCCTGAATGAGCAACTTTACTGAATATGGAGGTATTATTCTTCTCATTTTAAATACAGAAAATTACTAAAAGCCACTAATTCCTACCAGTATGATAAAAATTCTGGATCACCAGGTTGTCAGTTAACCAGGTCACACAGCTTTTGTTACTCAAAGCAATACAACCTAATCATTGCCTGCCTCCAATCCAAACAGGCAGTTTCCTTTTTTTTCCTGTAGCACTTTTTTTGCAGCATTGAATCAGTTAATATGTGAGGATACATTACCATTGAATATTAGCACATCATTACTGGCAGAAGGTAAACACTTTCCAAGGAATTTTGGAAACATAGGTCTCTGCAGGCACCAGCTGCATGAATTCCCAGCCTCATAACCTCCCTCCTTTGAATCAGAAAGATGTACTACCCAGTGTGCAAAACATTAAAAGCTGTACTAAAAGAACAGACAAGTAGGATCACAGGCAGAAGATAGTTACAGTATAATTGTGACTTGTCAAAGTAAAATAATCCAACTTTTAGAGATATTTATCCAACAATTTCACCTGTGGAGTGGAAAAAAAACAACAACAAAAGAGTCTCAATTTGAGGACTGAATATTTATGTACACAAACCCTTATATTCTGGTTCAGACATTTCCTTATCCATAGGCACATAAAGTCCCTGCAGAGTTAAGCCTCCATCAATAAAGCTGATGTGTTCAAATTTCCTTTGTAATGAGCACACAGAGGTACCTTGCTCCTGATGCTCAGTGCACATACCTCAACAACTTTCACAGTTGTTCCTAATCTTTCCTGTTCAGTGCTGTCTAAAGCACAGAAATATCAAGAAAGAAGTAAAAAGAAAAAAGAAGTCTCTGCCTGACCACTGCTGAAAGCATTCTCCCAGGAGACCCTAGTCCTGTTTCAGTGAGTGCATGCAAAGGAGCAGCTCCAAAGTGGGAGATTAAATAGTTACTGCTGGCAGACACTGCTGCCCTCTCACAGGGGATAAAAATGGATCCAGGGAAGAAAGTGCTTAAATCTGGATCCTTCCTTCTCTACCTGTTGGGTAGTCTGTAAATTGAATCCAGATTTTGATCAGGAAGAGACTACTCTTATCTTCTCTCCACACACAGTTACAAAAGCCTGGCTGAAGTAGGAACTGAAGACAATGGCTGCTGAATCTATGCATCTCACAAGAAACCTTAACACTTGGCAGACTCCTGGCATTGTCACTCCAAATCTAAACTGTTGACCAGAGGAGATTTTTGGCTCTATTCCTCTGATTTTTGGCAAGCTGTCTAGAAATTTTATTGTACAGTTGAGAATTAAACCTTGACATGCAATATTCTGCCCTTGTCAGTTAACTATGCCTGTTTGAATATTAAAGAGTTACATGCTACTGAAATGCAACTTGCTCCTAGCCCTGTTCAAAAGCAAGCAACAACTTAGTATGGTGAAAATAAGGTGTCTAAGATTGGCTTATATCTCACATGCAGGTCTATGGCAGTACTAAATCAGAGTAAACCTGTTTAAAATGTTTTTGCTTCAGTGGTAGTAACGTCAGCATATCCTGATCATGAACCTACTTGGGCTGATTGAGGTACTGGAATGCTCACAGTGCAGGTTTCCTGGGGCTGCAGCAACTTATTTACATGGAGAGCCCATATTTCCAGCTAAAAAATATCTCCCCCGTGTCCTTTGAAAGAAAAAAAGTATATACGTATTAATAAAAAAAAATTAATTAGATCTCTGTACCCTCTTTATTAAGGTGGCTGCTTTCCAGATACTTATGGTAGCACTTCACCTGACCTACATAAATAATCATAAATTTGAAGAGGGTGATTGATCCTTCATCTGTGTCCCACACCTCTAGTCCTTACTGAAGACACAAAATCCTCAAGGGTTTGCATGAGGAGTTTAAAAAGGACAGTCCTAAGGAGTACAAGAGCTTATTTTATCTCAGTTTGTAGGAGTTTGGCCACTTGGGCAGATTGGAATCAGCCTGAGGGATACAGCCCATTCCAATGCTGTTAACAGCACCTCCATGTGTCCACCCACCTCATCACCATCCTCTGAGACCATGGCCTGGGTCAGGGACCCACACTACTTAGCCATGCCAGCTCTTTGCCTGTCATGATCTCTTTCCACCGGCTGAATTCCCAGGTTTAAACATCTTAAACACACATTAAGCTAATCTTGATGACACTATGCAAAAATAACTGAAATGGGTATTGGACTCTTTGTAAATACCTAGAAAATACTAAACTGATAATACCAGCTGAGTACAACCATAGCCCTAGTAATTTTGCACATGATGGTAGAAAGAAAAACATTTCTACATTCTCTCTCCAGGAGCTCTCTAATCCTCAAGAGAAGTAAATGTGCTTACAAAAAACTTGACAGAGCTTTGCCCCACTATACCATGGGGAGGTTTGACTTACCAAATGAGATAGGACTTATCAAAAGAGGCACCAGTCTGACCCTGGTTCCATTTCCAGCTGTCTTAGGGCTCTAACACACAGTTTTAGGTAAATTGTGTCTGTGCATTGGTTTTCTCCACCTTGAAACAGATTTTATTTTTCCTTGGTTTTATTCTGTGAAGCACTAAATTCTACAGACATGAGAGGAAGGTATTACTATGTTCTACAACTTTATCTTGACAATTTGAAAATGTATCCTTCCATGCCAGTGGCACTGCTCTTTGGTTGTTTATCATGTACTTTTCCATCATCCAACAACAGATGTGCTTTCTGGATTGTCTTCAAGATTGTTTTACAGAGCACTCGAGAGTATTTTGTTTTAATTTTATTTCTTTTGTTGTTTATTTTCTTTAAACATTTTAACCTCAGGGATTTGGCTAAGCTACGACTATTAAAAAATTATACAGCAATATGTAGTTTCTGTTTTCCATTTAAGCTAACATTGCAAAAATAAATCTCAAAGGATTGAATATACCTTCTCCACTTTTCTGATTCTTTGTCCATGAATGCTGCTTTCTGTCTGGGCAACATCTCTTCCCTTTGTAGTATTATTATTAAAGCCAAATGTTGCTTGAAATATGGAATATATTTGCCTTGCTCCTAGAATTGAGAACATAGTGATTTCCGTACTTTCCTGTTTGTCCAAATTCTGTCATCAGGTTTGCATAAACAAGTCAGGTAGTCTTTCTTGAGACCAAGGAGATGATGACAGGAAGAAAGCAGACCAGAATGAAGTTACAGGAAATAGGGCCTTTTGAAAAAAAACCAAACCAGTGCTTTTCTTTATTCCAGTTTCCATTCCAGAGAGGCACAAACTGCTAAAATAAACTTAATCTACCAAAAGCATAGTTAATCCCAGTCCCAACCTTGTTTTCATTCCACCTTCTGTCCTTTACTGTTCTTAAAGCCACAGAATTAAAAAAATTACGTATTTTTGCATCTTAAATTTGATCCAGGATTTAGAAGGCTCTGGAAGGGTTGAAGCCAATCACAACTTGCAAAGAAAAAAAAATCCTGTGATCAACTGTAGCAAAAATAAACAAAAGGATTGCAAAATTGATTTAAAATAGTGCCATAAACCTTTAAAACTGTGCTGGAGTTGCAACTATGCAGCTCCCATTCCATTTTATAGAGGCTGTATATTTGTGTTGCATAAGCTGCCCTGAAGAACATCAGTCTGCATGCTTAATGCCAATATCATAACTTTAAATTTACTGCTCCATTTAACTTCACTCCGGCCACTAACTGATTCCCAAATTCTCCCAATTCAGATCAGCTTCAAATACCAATTTTAAGAAATAAATGAAATCTTGTTCAGGAAACAATACCTCTATTTTCCCTGAATATTAAACATAGATCCAGAAAGAGAGTTAAAATCTGATGCATTTGACATACTTGGTTTACATGCAGTTTTTGTTAAGTCAAGGACAGGATAAGAATCAGCCTGGGAATATTTAGGTAAGCCCAAGAAGCAACACTGGCAAGGCAAAAAAAGAAATCTAACCTGTTCCTAGTCATCACAATTAGTTCTGACCCACAGACTCAACCTAAAAAAAAAACCTTTGAGATGTTCTAATTAATTATTTACAATTCTCCCTTCATTAAACTGTCATTTTACTGAATGTGGACCCATTAAGAAAGAAAAATGCATCTCCAAACCCCCAAATTTAACATGTGCCCATGGAGGCCAATTGCTTTATTCTCTGAACCTCAGTTCTGGCATTGAATTAAAAATTATTTCAACTAAATTGCTTTTTGAGGGCTAAATTTCAGATACTTTCTTCTTTTCTTTCATTATTTAGCCTGATGGGTTACATGGCCACAAAACCTAACTAAAATAAATATCATTCAAGCTTTCCAGGAGGGCCAAACTAAGTTTTTTTCTCTGTGTAGTCTTAACTACTGATCAAGAACTTCTGTGAGTGTTTCACAAATCAACCAGTGGTTTCTCCCAGCCCTGCACAAACAAGATTCCCATGACCCATCACCATGGGATCATCACTTTGCAGGACAGTTAAAAACTACCCACAACCCCCCAAACAAAGAGCAAGGCACACCACCTAACAAAAACCACCTGGTTAGATCTTGGTTGAACATTGCTTATGGAGGTGAGGATAAAAATAGGTGGCACAATGTGTTATGAGACAATTCTGCACAAAGCCCCCAATTCACATGGACAGGTTTCTTTTTGCAAAGGCTTACATATGGCTACAGCCATTATTTATTAGTATTTATAGCCTGTGTAATAATAAGTGGAAGCTTTATTGATGACCAGAATATGATTTAACTCCTAGAATGCTGGCAGATTCGAAGCACGTTCAACAAAATCCAATGCATCTATGGGAGATCTTTCATGAAATGAATTGCCAGGACTTGTAGGCTGGTATAAGCACTACTTTCTAGCTTCAAAAAGAACACAACTAGGACAGACCTTACAAAAGTCACAAAATTAGTTAGCTGTTGTGATTTAAGTACCCATTTCCTTAAATAATTGATAATTGGTATTACTGATTATCCAGGAGAGAGGATTTCACTGTAATTTCAAGGATAAAAATAGATTTTACCAACATAATTGCCCTGGGTTGGTCTTAATTAAATTTTTTGGTGAGGAAGAACCAGACTAAAATCCCCACAGAATGTAATAGGATAGAGTTTACATGCATGTTTATTTTGTGATGGATTGAATTAATGACTAGCATGTGCAAAGGGCTCTTTAAATCTTCACATAAAGAGCAAGCTTCCATAACTACTAAAGCAGAGAACATGGATTCTCTCATTCCAGCATTCTAAGGGAGTTCATGGGATCCCACCACTGGGTCCAGCTGTCAGAAGCAAAGAGGAAACAACAACCTGTGAGAAGGCAGTGAAACAGAAGGAAAATGCTAGGGCTGGGTGAATGAAGCCATGGAGGACAACTGCACATTATGAGAATGATTTGCCATCTTGAAATAAAAATCTCTCTGGAGATACAGACTTCACATTAATTCCTTCCAATTAATCCTCACAGGCTGTCACCTCATTTTCTCCATGTAAGAATTTAGCATTCCGTAAATTTGTAAATCTGATACTTTTAGGCTTTCATGGCATCATTTTCAGTTCTGTGTACTTTAAGCCTGTCTATGTGTATGTACAGAGAGTACTATCAGAAATAGACATGGCTTGAGCATTATTTCAAACATACATAAAAAACTTTCTTCTTTCTTCCCATTCACCTTCCTCATCCTTGCCAGCCATCTTCTTTTTCCTCCCTCCCCTTTTCACAAGCCTATCCATTTCACTTCCCTAGATTTTAATGGCCTTTCCTCTCCCTTCTCTCCCTCCCTCATGTCTTTTATTCACTCTTACTCTTCTGTTTGGCCTTTCAAATTTGTTTTTGGCTACAATGCTCTTAACAGTATTTGAGTAAATACAAGGTGAATGGATACCACAGGCACTAACCACTTATACTGTGCTGCAGGAAAGAATCCTTCTGCTTTTTTACTGCTACTGCTGCTTAGACCAATGTATTGTGCTCAGATTATACTCATTTCATATATATATTGTTTCAGTTAATAGGAAGCAATTTCATATTGATAGCAGAAACTTCAAAGGAATGTTTGAGCAGAGAAGATATAAACCTAATCTAACAGGATGAAGAAAGAGAGAGAGAGAAAGAAAGAAAGGAAAGGAAGGAAGGAAGGAAGGAAGGAAGAAAGAAAGAAAGAGAGAGAGAGAGAAAGAAAAAAAGAAAGAAAGAAAGAGAAAGAAAGAGAGTCTATCCTTATAAGACTGCACACTAAATGTGTACTTCAAGCAGGAGATTATAATTTTAAGAGCTCAGGCACACAAAGAGTGGGGAAAAGAATTTTTATTCCACATATGGTAGAGGCTAAATGTCCTAATGAATTCAGCTCCCGGTTCATCAGTTAAATTAAGGAACAGTCCTAGTATATCCTGATGCAAGCCAACTTTTCCTCAAAGCCTCTTTTCTTCTCATCTTCCCCTTCCTCCTTGGCTGGCCTCTGGATCCCAGAACAAGTAGAAGAAGGAGAAGAAAGCAAAGGAGAGGGACAAGCATGGAGGTGTCACTGTTGGTTTATCCAGAGGTTCCCAGAAGAGGCTTTTTCTGAGCACAAAGTTAGGATAACTCAGACCTTATGAAAGCAATATTTAAAATAACTTTAAAAAATATCCTGTTATGTGTGTGTTTGAGAGAATGGGGAAGAAAGCACTTTAGCTCCAATTAATCTCTTATCAGTTATGGGAATATTAAACCTATGAATGCTGAATCCATCCAGGGAATAGCTTCTCCACTGAAATCAAGCCTTATTGGGGAACAAAAAAGATACACATGCCTCTGCTAATACATAAATAAAAGAAAGGTTGATGAATAAAAATAGGTGAGACCAAAAATTAAGAGATACAAATGAATTGAATTTAACTAATTGATTTGGAAACATAGGGCATGTTTATAATTTCTAACCTTCTTTTTACTGTACAGCAACAGTAGGATGAACTCCTCTTGATGGTGATGATGATGATGATGAAGATGATGCTGATAACATCAGTTTGTGTTTGCCCAGGTCCTGCACTATCAAAGCAATTTATCTATACATCTTTTTTTCATTATTACAGGGGTTGTTGCAAAGAATGTAATTTTTATGTTAATGTTCTTACCCATTCCCTCTCCATCAAAATTCCTTTTCTTTAAGCTATACTTAGGAGAATTTGGCAGATTTTCCTCTCCTTGTAGATAGGAAAAAGGCCCCTTTCCTACTTAAGGTATACTTAGACCTTGTTAGATACAGAGGAGGAAGTCCAGAATGATGACAAAGGATAATAATCATGAAGATAAAAATAGAGTCTTTGCTCATTTAAAGCTAATCCAAGAAGTGTAAACCATAAGCAGATTCGAACCTGCACTGAAAACAATTGTTCCTCTGCCCATCTGTTTGTCTCTTCCAAACACATGCTTATTCAAGTCATGAATACTTCAGCAAAATAGCTTTATTTACTTCACTTCATCCAGTGTGGTCTCTCCCACACCCGTGGACTATTTCCTGATATAGTCTCTTTTGGAGGAACATTCCATGAAAGCCAGCCTGACATGTTGTCTCTTGGTGGTGATGCAAACCCAAATGCTGCTGCTCTTGAGCATGCATGCTTTAATATTAATCTTATTATCACCATCTATGATTTATTCTTGGCAGAGCCAGAAGGCCTCCTTGCCCACTCCAGGGTGAACAGCCAAAATTTCTGTCTGATTAAATACTGAAATAAGGCTAGTTCCAGAGAAACTGATGATTCCTCTCTTATCATTTGAAAGAGATTTTTTTGTTCAATTTTCCCCTTTACATCACCCTTGCACATTCAAAAGAGCAGAACAGCCAGTGACCCCCTTGTGAGCTGACTCTGAAATTGTTTCATAAAGATGTTTGCAAGAGATGCTCAAAAACCAGCTGCTAATTTTCCACTCATGGTTTTCATTTTGCTCAATGTCATCAGTAAGGGGTAAACACCTAAGGCTGCTTGTGATGCAACTCCTCCCACAATGCAAAAAGTATTATTCAAGAAAGTGCAAATTACAATGACTTTAAGTACATAATGCAACTTATGTTGACTTCATTGGAACTGGAAAAACTCCTGTATTTATTCTCTCTCTATGCATTTTTGTTTTCTTAAAACATACTATATGGCATTTAAAGTATGTTATATATAGTATATATTATAGTATATATATATGGAGGTGTTTATGAGAGATTCGTGGCTGTGGAGAGCAATATTTTCATTCAAACCACATGAAAATTGTAAGATCTTAGTGATTGGCAGCCTAAAAAGAAATGAATTTGTGGTGTTGAATCGGCCTCTAGTACAAAACTATCTCCTGTGTCACCTGTTTGTTTCTCCCAGTAGAAAATTACCACCAAAAGCAGCACTGATCACAATTCTTACAGCAGAGATTAGAAGAAGAATGGCCTTGAAAATTAAATTATTTTCACATTCCTACAGTCTGTGTAGTCACCTGTATAAAGACAGAAACAAAGAACACCTTTGTAGAAGCACCAAAACATGTCTGCATTTACTTGTTTTACACGGAAAAATAGCATTATCACATCTTGGTAATTAAACCCCTCATTAAAAGAAAGCTTAGTTCTGTAGGCATGAGGTAACAGTTTAGAAAGAGGTTCATAAAGCCCTGTGGCAAGACCTGGGCTCAGCAGACTGAAGCAGAGCATTCCTGTTCTCTGAGAGCAGCAATGGTCAGGGCATGGTAGCAGAGCACCACGGAGGTGAGTGCAGCCTCTGTGGTGAGCAGCACCAAAGCAGTGTGTGCCACTTTATCAGTCCTGACAGATATTCCATAGAAACCTTCTCAGCTCATCTGGTGCTTTTCACAAGCATTACAGAAAACCACCAGTTTTGCTTCTTGTAAATCTCATTCTTTTTTTTAAAAAAAAAAATTCCCACTGTTTTCCAAAAATAAAATAAAAAGGCTGCTGGTGCTTGTGTCCTCTTTGTCAATTACACAGCTAAAATTCCAACTATTTTAGACTATTCAATGCTACTTCAAGTTAAATCTCACAGGTCTTTGAAAAATGGAGTTAAATTTTTCCAGGCACAACAGCAAGACTTTAACTTTGTAACCCTTGGAGTCCTATTTCCCTTTTTTGTAGTTCTACTACAAGGGAAGCACATAATTGTGCCTAAAGTTACACACATTTCATCATTTCCAAATGGTTCCCTTCTACTTGAAAATGGGAATTCTTTTTATATTGGCCCCAAAAAGACAACCTACATGTTGCAATAAGAAAGTCCACTCTTCCTGTGTATTGCCATTCCTTGGGATTTTCCAGTTCTTCCAATATGAATTTTTTGCTCTCCTGTATGCAGCTAACACCATTTAACATCATGAACAGTTGTCACTGTCATGGTTCCTATGTGAAAAACATTAATGAAATAGTGAAAGAAAAGCCTCAGGAGTGATTCTAAGGGAACTTCATTTATAAACTTCATCAGCTCCAAGACCAAAACTTTTGAAAATGTGTTATTGATCTCAAATTTCTGCTTATTATCTCCATCTTCTTAAACAAAGCTAATTTTCTGCATAGTACCATTTCAAATTCATTACAAAAGTCCCCACAGACTAAAATCTAATATTTTCCTTGCCTATGAAATCTGTTACTTAAAATCCTAATTTAATGAAAATATCAGGTTATCTGATGTGATCATACTTTAATAAACACATGCAGTGCTATATCCTATTTTTTTTTATTTGCTATCATATTTCAGTTACTGTTTCAAGAAATAATCATATTGAGGGAAATTACTGAGGCAGATTAAGAATTTGATGGGTGAACCTGAACAAAGGAATGTCAAATTTTTTGGCTTCCTATCCTAAACAAGGAAGAATAGATGAGAAAAGAAGAGTTTTCTAAAGAGGGATAGTAGAAACCCCAGACCTTTAAAAGCTAGGTCATGGCAAGTGTATTGTTGATTCTTCTACATATTGCACATTTTTCTAACCCGAGTTTTATTACTGGGTAGCACAGTCTAATTATGAGTGCAGTAGTGACACTTAGGAAAAGAGAGATAAATTGTTAAAATACTAAGCATTCAGCCTTAAAATTAGTGTTGCTATTATTGGAATTGTTTTTCAGGTGAGATGTTGCTGAAGCACCAAAAAGTTTGCCTGCTTTCACTTAAGATCATTAACTTCTAGCACCCATGAATTATAAAAGCAAACTTCTCAAGAATTCCCATCCTTTTGAGGCAAAGTGGAAAGAGAAGTCCATCATGTATTACAAGAAAACAATTCCTGTTCCTATATTTCTTCACTATTAAAGCAGAGCAAGTGTAAATGTAGCTAACACTTCAAAGAAAACAAATCTCAGAGAGAATATTGACAAAAAACTCCTCACTATAATATTAGTAAATGCTTGCAGATCTTCAAAGGTGTAAAGACACGGTCTTTAAACAATTAAGGTCATTTATGAACTTAGACAGTGGCAAATCTTTAGGTATTGCTAGAGGGAAATTTCCAGGAGTAAACTTCAAATTCATTTGAACCAGACTCTACATGTCAATTTTTGCTTTCTATTGCATTTGGTTAAAGTGAATAATGACATCAAGGCTAAGGTTTTAAAAACAAGATTATCATGTCAAATAACATTATTATATTTCTCAGAATTTATTAAAAGATGCTTGAGAAGCGATAATAGCAACAAAGTTGGGTTTCTGCAGTAGGAAAAGATGTATAAGTTTTAAGAGTTTTTTAGACCTTAATGAAAAGGAAGAAAAAATTAGTAAAATGCATCCAGAATAAGGTTTTTTTTAAATATATACTTTTAATGGCAGTGGTTTCTAAGATTCCTGCAATTTGGCTATACCCACAAGATGATTTAACTTAAAATGTCGTTATTTTCCTTTTTATCCCCTAAGAAATTCCATTAACCTTGAGCTTGCAATGTCAAAACAATGATGGTGAAATCTGCAGTTTGCACTTCCAAAAACATTTAGTAAAAATATGGCTGAAAGCAATCTGCAGAAAGCACAGGGGGAGCTAATGGAAAATAATGTGACAGATCAACACAAGGACTTTAGAAAGAGACCACTTGTCTGCCAACATCATTGTCACAGTTGCCTCTTTTTCCAATAAATTCTAAAAAATAAAAAGTAAGTGCTAAACTTCAGTCAGAAGGATTCCATACTTTAAAATTAGGCCATAAATATGATTTAATATAGGATCACCATACCTTTTTAATACAAATGTTTTAAACCTTATTTTATGCTCCACATGAATTATACATCTGCAGTTCATATCATTTATAAATGATGTGGCCTTTAAGGAATTTGACAATGGACTGATCTAAGATCAAGGGGAAGTTCTCCAGAATGCTTTTAGGAATAAACATCAATCTGACAGTATAATTTTTTAGGCATTTTGAAGTGAAGTATCAATTTTATCAGATAATTATCTGCTGGAGGTCAGTGTATGTCAGTTCCCAATCATTTTCTATTAGAGATATAATGCAGAGAAGGTATACATGTACTGGAACAGATTTTCCCTGCATATTTATAACTAAGTAGTCCTTCAG
The DNA here is from genome assembly GCA_035582745.1 of Loriotus luctuosus. Classification (NCBI taxonomy): domain Eukaryota; kingdom Metazoa; phylum Chordata; class Aves; order Passeriformes; family Thraupidae; genus Loriotus; species Loriotus luctuosus. Next base: position 11,369,094 of record JAWWEY010000001.1, on the reverse strand, counting down.
GCTTCAGGAAGATAACACAGGTAAAACAAAGATATTTAACCTGCTCTCCTGAGCCAGACAAGATTCATAGCATGGACAAAAGCTGAGGTCTCCTGTTATGGTACTAACAGGATAAATTAGCAGAAAAAGAATTAATTTAGTTATGGCCAATATGACTGATTGTATTTTTCAGCATAAATATATAAAAGACTGTATTTTTCAGCATAAACATATAAAAGATAAATATACCAGAAATCACAGAAAAACACTGCAAATCTTGTTTGAATTTCCTTTGCCTTAACTACACCTTTTAATTCTTCTAAGGCACTACTTCTTTCCTTTAAATGAATTTTATTCCAGATCTTTATGTCATTCCTTATTTAGAATTAAATTTGATCTGTTTCACCATAAAGACCTGGAGCTGCAGTCTCCCCATAATTCATGAATACAAACAAAAGCTGAAAAATTGTAAAGTGGAATATTATGTCATGCAATTATTTCAGAGAAAGGTCTCCAAGAGCAAATTTCAAATTCATTTGAACCAGACTCCACATGTCTGTTTTTTATTTTCTATTCCTATAGGTAAAATTTTCATAACAATTCTAAAATCCTCACAACTACTAAAAAATTAGTGTGTCTTTCAAGGGGATGGAAATTCAGACTTTTCAGGACCTGGCAATGAAGTCCTGGGATATGGTCTATTAACTTCTTTCAAGGCCACCTGACACTGAGTGCTATCACCTTGCAACAGAAAATACAAGGCAAAATTTTAAATACAAGGGTTTTTTTAACTTGCAAAGCAGAACAGGAGGATGGATTCTGCACCTGTTGCAATCTCAGTGAGTCACCATGGGGCTTTGGACATCCCCACTGCTCTTGGGGGGTGCTTCCCTTCTCTGTGTGGCTTGGAAGCCTTCGTGGAATCTTTCAGATTCCTTTCAGACTCTGAGGAGTGATGGAGTGTGAGAACACTGCTATAACTGAGGTAATAAATGCCCTCACGGTCCCACCATATTGCTCTACAAGAACAAGGATCTGGGGGATTCAGTTGGGAATCTGGCAAGATCCAGGAAGGTCTTCCAGCAGTGAACGTGCCCAAATGGAAATACCCATCAACTGCAGCCCCAAGGGCTCATTGGAAGATAAAAAAAGCTACAAGTCAGCTTGCAGAACAAAACCCCCACTGGTTTAGAGGCTTCTCTCTATGTGATTCTTAGGAGATTTATGTTTTTCTGAGAAAGAAATTTTCTCACTGCAAACTTCCGTATTTAACACTGTGAGGGAAGTATAGACCAAAATATAGACCAAAGTATAGACCAAAGCCACTGCCTTAAAAAAAAAAAAAAAGCAGAACATCAAACCTCATGTAAAATTTTAGTTGCTGGGTTCTTACTTTGTCTTTTGTATTTGACTTGAATAAACAAATTGCCTAAAATTGTTGAGTAATGGCATTAGAGTCTGTCATCTCAAACTGCAATACTGATTGGGTTTCATAGATGAAGAAAAAGACTTCCCTGCCCTACATGCCAGCCAGGCTGCTACTGCCTGCTCCCACACCAGGGAAGCAAATGTACATCAAGCACAGGCTTTTGGAGCTTTGCACAGCACCACTGAGAGAGATTCTGTAGCCCTAGGTGCAGACAACCCCAGATTAGGTCTTTTCTGGTACGTCATGTTTAGCAATTCCAGTATGGCCCATCATGAAAGTCAATTTAGAGCCACAGAAAGCAGGTGCAATGCACATGACATGGCCCTTCCACTGTAGGCTGGCTTCACCATGCCACTATGGTGACAGAACTGCCAACACGTGGAGAATCCTGCCTCAGCCTTCCCCAAACCCTTAATCCTCACAGAATAAAGACACTACAGCAGAAAAAAGCAAATTGCTTTCCCTCAAAACCACAGGGAGATAGCCCAGTGTATAACAAATGATATTTTCTCCTTCTGCCTGTTTTTTTATTTTCCCTGCAGGGTTCTCACTATTCATCTCAGAGAGCTTAAAATTCACTGGGAACCCATGAATGAACAAGCCCTTGTGTTACAGTTGTAGATGAGAGGCTGCCCCCTTTTCACAGTTGGAAAAATAAGTGCACAAAGAGAGCAAATGACTTTCCCAGTTGCAGAGCATGCATACCTGTGGCAGAGCTGGGATGGTTCATGGACTATCCCTCTGCTTGAACCACCATCCTACGCCCTATCCCTTCCCAGGACTCATTCTGTTCTCATGAATGGTGAAAACCAGACAGAAGTTCCTGAGAACAGACATACCTAAAAAAAGACTTTGGCACTGATGAAAAATGGCCTTGAAGCTTTAAAAATGCAGTCCATGGCTCTGGAGACGTGTAATGGGTTTTTAAGCTCCATTTTTAGTTTCTGTGGTTATGCAGCAAGATTTTAAGCAGTCTACCAGCCCAGTGCATCTGGCTGTTCCTGCCGGTGATGATAGCAGTGGCCTCTGTTTATTCATGCTGTGCTCATCAACAAAATTCTGCTGCTGATGTGCAGCAAGCCTGGGGTTTGTTCCACTTGGGCTTTGAACTGCAGCATTTGAAGATGAGCAGCTCCTTTCAAGATATTTGCAAACCTTGTCAGAGTCTGATTGCAGCATGACACCGACATCAGGCTGATTATCACTTGTCTGTTTCCATGAGCACACTGGCTTTTCTCCTGCTATATGCTGGGCTAGATATCAGCATGCAGTACTGGGGCAGCAGTGCTACAGCAAAGCCTCAGCTACACTGCTGAAACAGAAAAGGATCCATTTTTTCTGTAAATGCCAAGAATTTTCCAAGAAGATTCCAAGGACAGTGTTGCTGTGTATCTCGGATTAAAAAAAGGACCTGAAAAAAACACCCCAGCCTGACTATATCAACTTCATCAATTTCAACTCTGACTTATTCAGTAAATTTGAGCAATTACAGAAAATCTATTTCACCTAAATAGTATATTCATTGTACATTAGTGTAGCAGGTGGAAAGGAAATAAAGAAGAAGAAGAATATCTTGAAAATGACATAACAATACTTTTCTTCATTGTTTTAGTTTTCTTTCTTCACTTTTCACTGTTTCAGATGCCAACACCCATCTTTTTTATATAACAGAAATATATAAAATAAAACAATATATAAAATAAAAAAATTCCCAGGCTTTCAGTCTGGAATGACTGGACTGGGATAAAGAGGGAGCATGAACATGCCATCTGTACAGAAAGTCACAGAACACTCAGAGCAAATGCCTGGTTCCACTCCATGATCCAACTACTCCTTGGGAACACTGAGCAACCCAAGTGCATCTGAATGAAAATCAGGAAAGTTCAATCTCTGCTACCCTCCCCAAGATCTTATAGACTACTGTTTGCAAATGCTGGTCTCTGGAGGAAAGCAAAGTCACTATAAATTATCAGAAAAAATAAGAAAAATGTGTATTCTATACGTAACCACAGCTCCTACTCACACTTCTGTTCTCTGCATGTGCCTTAAATCCACATTGGGGTTGTCCTCATTCAGACTCCTCAAGCAAAGGCAGGAGACTGGAGGGGACCTGGACTTCCTCAATATCTGATCATATTTTGGCAGTTGTGCAGATTTTCTGCCAAGCATAGTGGAAAGGTTAAATGGTAAATGAGGCAAAGTCCTGCAGGCCTGTGACAGGAGCCTCTGGAAGAAAACTGCTTTCCTGCACCTGAGCAGCTGAGCTAACAGAGACAGCATTTATTTTCAGCAGAGCATGTTGCCACAACCCTCTGTTTATTTTAGCATTGTAAAATTTTCCAGTAAATCCTTTGGGGATATGCTCTGCATGTAACTTTCATTAACTTCAGGGAAAGTATGAGTTGGGACAGAGGGAAAAAAAAAATCCTTACAAAAAAAATTGGTACCTTCTTGTATGATTGCAAGCATTTGTCCACGTTGTTAGTCCTAAAAACTGAAAAGTAATTCAGAAATAAAACATATAGTCAACAGAATGAGCAGAAACTATATAAACTGGTGGTGACTTTCTCCATTAATGATTTTAAGAGATATTTTGGTCTATTGTGCTGCCTACTTGCTAATGATACAAATAATAAAGGAAGAAAAGAATCACTGATGAGAAGGAAAAAAAAGTCTAGAAACAAAAGAAAAAAAGGAAAAGTCATTACTTCTATCCTTATTCAAACACTATTCTGAAAGAAACATCGATTAGAGGAAGAGAAAGTCTGAGAGGATGTGACATCACACACAGGAAGAAGCACAAAATCCTTTCAGAGTCCTGACAGACCCCAGGGCTTGTGTCCTCTGCTTAAACCTCCTGAAATCCACAAGTATCAGAAGGGAATTTGCAAGATGGTTTGTATTCACTCACTTAAGACTATTTGGGAAGTGGATCTAGCTGGTGCACGTTAGATTAAACAGAACACCAGTGCTGTTTACTAAACCTTTTAATTAATCCATAAAATGTGCTTTTAGTTCTGCTCCTGGATATAACTGACAGCTGGGATGTCACAAGCACAGTCTCTACCTCCTATAGATATATTTATTTCCTAAGCTTCTCTACCTCTTCAAGTGGCTTTCCCAATTGTCACTTTAATAGCTTTACACTTCCAAAATAATAAGCTTATGCCACTAACCTACAGTGCCTTTGTTCCTAGTTGCCTTATTTCCCTGAGCAAAACAAACTAAATGCCTAAAAAAAGCTGAACTTTCTTAAAAAAAAAATTAATTTTATTTTTATTTATTCATTCTTGCTGATGGAGCTTGGAGTAAATTGTAACTCACCATTGACTTATTTCTGTGACCTGATGGTTCTCCAAGACAGTCCAGCAATAGCTAGGACATGGAATGAAATGTATTCAAGTCACATGCTTACTTTTGCAGGTTGTCTTTTCACATTATTCTCTTCCCACCTTTCCTACATTTTCTGCAGTGTCAGGCTCTACTTCATTTTCAGCATCTCGTGCAAACAGCCCTGAACAGTCTTTCATGCTCCTGCTTCTAAGAAAGAACTCTGAATGAAGAGGAACTGGAAAATATTTATTAATTAATCTTTCTCAGCCCCAAGATGCCTCTTCAATCTTTCCAAGGTGTCTCTCTCCCACAGAACAGAAGAAACCAACCAAAGATCTGTTAAATTTGGAGATAAGAGCAGCATTTGCCTTTACCTGTTCTTCAGTAGAAACAGAACATTGCCTCTGAGGAACTTGTGCTGCATCATGATAAACAAAGAAATACTGTTTTTCCAAATACAGCCAGTCATAGAAACAGAGACAGCATGATTTTTAAAACTGATATTTATTTTAATTGGGAAAATTTCAGAAATATATATAACATGTTAGCATCTAGAACATTTTAGGAATAAGGCACCAAATTATACATAGAAATACCATTCAAAATTTCTTTCAGTTTAAGTGTTAACCTATATGCAAATCCATTTTGCCCCACAGCTACCCTCCTAACAAGAGACCACCATCAGAACAGTCTATATAAATTATTATCTGGCTTTTAAAATAGGAATTTAGAAAAAAATCGGTGCTAAAATATTTTTATATTTTTCTTAAATTTCTTCAATCTCTGTCTTTTCTTTGCAGATTATTATAAAAAAACATTTTAAGAAAAGCACTCAAAATAACAATGTTCATAATTTTTCAGGTAATCCCAGAATCCTATTAGAGGATAACTGAAATAACTGTGAACATTTTAGGCATACATTTAAACATATATTTATCAGATAAATATAACTATATTTAAGCTAAACTGCTCCATGTAAAGTGTGAATACAAAAATGGCAATTTTCACATTAGGACAGGGAGTAGAAAGAGGTCAGAATATGCCCTAATAATTTTTGCAACTTAAAGATTTCTTCTGTCTGCAGCAGTCATTTGCAATAGCAACTATGAAAATATTCACTATTCTTTCTTCAGCCTAGTTAGTTGTATTTCAGTGCTCTCCAGCTTTAATGTCACAGTGAATTAATACAAGGTTAACAGCAAGAAGAAAGATTTTAATGGCAACTACCAAACATAAAACATAAAACAAAGGGAACAGAAAGCAAGAACAAGAAGATGATACAGACCTGGGGCTGGTGTTTCAGCTGTACAACCTCCCCATAAAGTCCACACACCTCTAGAGACAGATATCTGAAATCAAAACTTTTGGCAAGCTGATCACCTTTGGCATTCTCTCATTTGGGTACTTTTGGTTTGGCACTCAGCAAATTAACAAACCCTTCCTAAGCAGCCAAGTGTGCCAGCCCAACAAAAGGATGCCCATCATCTTTGGGACCTGGCTGGAGAGGACCTGCAGCACCTGTACAGTTCCTCAGACCTGTTCTACAGCTTGCCATCAGATTTTGCTTGCACATTTCTGCTTATGCCTCAATACTTGTGTGCTTTTAAAGCCTCAAATATCAGGTGCAAAGTACAATGGCCTGTCTCTCCTACTTCTGTCAATTTTGCATTAATCATCCCATGGCTTGTCAGCAAAACCTTGCTGCCTTCACAATCCATTCAGTGTGAGGAAAAAAGAAAATCAAACACCAAAACAACAGCGGAAAGAACAATCTGTGAAGTCTTTCCTCTGACTTCAGTGACCTTTGGGGGTTGGCCTCTTCTCCCAGAAAGCCACCTATAGGACAAGAGGAAATTGCCTCATGTTGCACCAGAGGAAGGTCAAGTTGGACATCAGGAGGAAGTTCTTAGTGGAAATGGTTATTAAGCCTTGGAATGGACTGCCCAGGGAGATGGTGAACATCTCCAGGGATGGTGACTCCAAAGAACACCTGAATGTGCCATGGTCTGGTTGACCAGGTGGTGTTTGGTCAAAGGTTGGACTCAATAATCTTAGAGATATTTTCCAAGCTAAGCAATTCTGTGATTCTATTAATCAGGTCCACAAATGCATGAAAGAAATAGACCCAACACATAAATTTTTAAAACTACTAAATAACTAATTAAAAGAACCTAATGTTATTGTGCAAAATAGAATGTAATAGAATGTAATTGTTCTGATATGCACAATGAAGACCCACAAATAAAACAGTAGAGGTGCAAATATAAAGACAGTTACTCTCTCTGCACTACCATTCTCTGAGCTACCGTTATCTCTTAGTGTTGGTTGGAAGGATCAATGCAGATATTTCTAATTTGAGAGGCACAGCATGTTTCAAGAAAGCTGTCAGTAGTAGATAATATATTTTTTATGTTGCTGTTACTTGTTTCCTTAGGTACCTATATACATTTATCCTCAACTGGCTTAAAAAAAACAAACAACCAACAAAAAAACCAGAACATCTAAACCAAGAAAAAACATGGCCCAAAACCAAGCAAGAAAACTCCCACTAAATTCAACAACCAAAACCCTTCAGACCTCTTAAAACAACAACAACATCCATTAATATAAATAATACTACCCTTAAAATCTCTCTCATCAATTGTTGTACCAAATACCTATACCCCAAGTCCTCTGCAGAAGAATTGAAATCTAAGACATCAATTCAAACTTCAATTTTGTTTACCCTGGGACTATGAAATAAATAAAAATTTGTATTGAGATATACTTCAAGAAAAACCAAACAACCCTTTGCATCCACAAAATGCGGGTCTGAAATCAAAATAAGCTACCAGAAGTAGTGGAAAAGGGAAATAAGAAATAAAGAAGTTTGACTAAGAGATGGTTAGCATCTTCTTTAAAAATTAATAGAACAGTGATGTTGCAGCATAAAACAATTCACAGTTTTACATTGTGTTCCAAATGTACATGATTCCAGTACCAGAATCTGCAGCTTAAATCCCCACAAACAGTGTACTTTAGGCAACTGCATATGGAAACCATGTGCAACAGCCAGGGATGCATAGACAAATCAGAGAGAGGAAGGGATCAGCATGCCACATTGCTGAAGTCTTGGTAAGGAGCCCATGTAAATCTTCAGAGCATAACAAACAGCTAAATTGGCAGAGCTTTACAATGAGCAGCAAATCATTATTGCTTTACTCAGGTTTTGTTTTTAAAACAACTCGCTGTATTCTTTTGGCATTCATGTGATGGTTACGCTCACATGCAGCAGGAACTTTGTTACCCTTTAGTGTAAGAAAAGAGGGAAAAGTGTAGGAAAGGAGGAAAAAGAGGTCAGATGTCCCCAGATGAATCCCTGCTGTGCTTACATGCTCAGGACATCTCAATGGAAAAATATTCAGTAAGTTACGTTAGTGAATTAAAGCCAGGTGAGGTTTGTAATGAGTCGGGATAATTATGGCAGAATTCCTCCAAATGGAAGGCCTTGGTGGCTGCTGGCTCATGTGACACAGCAGCTGCCTCAGAACAAGCAGACTGCTGCTTTTTCCTTGACTTTCCACTGTTTTCCAAACTTTACTCCTATTAAGGAGTCTTCCCAGGTAGTTTTCCTTTTTTTTTTTAATTGGTTTTAAATATGCTGTCCAGTGTAGTTTCATGGAGCTATTACTTGTCAAGAGGAAATCAGAAGAAAAACAATCAGTAGAAAAAAGTCAAACCTGTGAGTGTTTTTATTTACATACAAGTTCTTGATGAGTTAAAATCCCAACAATTCAGAGTCCCCCCAAAGGACAGGTACATATCCATGTTACCTGCAAGGCAGCAACACAGCAGATGACAAAATCTAAAAAACACCCTACCAATAAACCATGTCAATATTCAGACCAAAAATGACAGCATCAACTGCTGGTCAAGACAAATATGAATGTGTTTTGTGTGCCTTCCAATTCTCTCTGTTGCATATAACTTGTGGACATGACTACTTTAAAGAACATTTTTAGAGCACTATAAATTGTTTTACTGGTGATATTTTCAGTCTCTATGTAAAGGCCCTTTCAACAAACAATCTGCACATGACAGAGAAGACAAAAATGCATAGATAAAAATTACCTTTAATGATATATTAGAAACAGCCAATATCTCATGAACTGTGATAATGAAAGCAAAACATACTCCACAACAGTTTCAGTTTCTTGGCTTTTCCACAGTTTTATGGCAACAAAACAGGAGACTTAAACAAGTAGTAAGATGCTGGTGCTTCAAATATAATTTTTTCAGAAGGGTGACACACCTGACGAACCACATTTAGGCCCCAACTTTCCAAATGAACCAATGACCCACCATCACACTCTCTTTTTGATACATCAGAGTTTTTCTTAACACATTCTCATCAGAGAACTTGATAACAAAATGGAATTTGAAATTTTTGGAGCCCATTTGTTTTAACAGCACTAGTGTGATTCAAAACCAACCAAGGTGAAGAATAATGCCACAAATGCATTTAGCTCCCCCAAGTTCAAAGCCTCTTGAAATCTCTGTACCTCCTAAAGATCATTTCTAGGAGATGTGCATCATAGAGAAGAAACAACAAAGTTTTGAGAATTAAACTTTCAAAACATTTCAGACAGTGTGAACCAAGAATTAGTATAGCTATTTGACAGAGTGGTTGCCTAAATTGTTGAATGGACACTGAATCTGCTGATTTTGCCCTTGTGTAAAATATCACCTGGCCAATATCCTTGCTTAAGAATTTCTAATTTCTTTGGTTTTCTGGTATGCATGTTCAACTACATGGAGAAATCACACTGAAATCTATGTTAAACTTCTTTAGGGGTTCATATGTATGATTTTTTGTGTGTAAATATGGAGGTAATGCTGATTCCCTTCTATCAGACAATCAAGCAACATGGGAAAAGGTATTGCTAATACAGTAAGACTATTCTTTAAAGATGTTGAAGCAAAACAAGACAGTACTTACTTACTGCCAGAAGTGTCACAGGTAGACAGGAGAGTCAAAGAATGAAAGTTCAAAATATCCCATGCACTATATCCTTTATTAGTGAAGCAGCTGAAGTATAAAAACTTAAATCTCTAGAGGGGAACTTTAATATAAATTTAATTATTATTTATTTTAAAACTTCTGGGGCTTGTAGTCTAGTTTTAGAATAAAATTTTAAAAAGAAGCTGAATTTGGGGTTAAGTTTGAAAAACTTCAGCAGGATCTTATTTGAGTTTTAGGAGTTAAAAAGCAATCACTTAACAGAACTGGTATAACAGGACTTCTTACCCATTTATTTGTGAAAAAATGTATCCCACTTTTTACTAAAAGTTTTCACAATGGAGAATTTTTTTTTCTATGTAATATGTAAAAAGTACATATTATCTTTGCCACATTCTCTCTCTTCCAAAAGACAAAAATAAAAAAAGAACCGTGCATAGATCAAATAAGTAAAAACTGATAATAATGTTATGGATGATGAACTGGTAATAATACTTACTTCTACAGATTTTTGATTAAAACATTTTTCTCTGATTCCCTGAAATAGATTAAAAAAAAGAAAAAAGACAAAACTCTTATGATACTCTTATTTCTAACTGTTAATGCTCTTATTTCTGTCAGCTTCTCAGAAATATCATGCATAATTTTTCTGCATTTTTACTAGATGTGGAATTACAAAACAAGATATGCAGAAATATATCATTTTTTCCACACCTAAAAAAATTTAGACTTACCCAAAATATACAGATGTGAGGTGATAACCAAATGACATATTCAGCTTTGTTTTATTAGACTATACATAAGTCTAATCCATATCTAAGTGACAGTAGCAGACTAGCCTCTGATTTTATGCTCAGTAATTCAATGTCCAACTATCTTTTGGGGAAAATGTGCAGCAGGAGGAAATTGAAGAGATACAAAACGAGGCTCCTGGGAACTTGTTATCACTGGCAATCCCATGCCCATGTGAGATTAGTGCAGGTGGAAAGATCAAGACAAACAACTGCCAACTTTACACTGTTGGTGTGACTGTCACTATTCTTCTCAGGAGTGATAAAGAAAACTGAGGTGAGGTGATGGTGTATCACTCCAACCTTGAAAATTGCAGTTATAATAAACAAGGAGTTCAGAGAAAGATGGTGTAAAGAGAAGTCATACCCAAGTAGAGATGAGCAAAAGAATTGAAATCTGTAGTTTTCCTGCCCTGGGTTTGCTCCATGTGGCTGTAGGGCACTTTGCAAAGGCCAGGGCTTTGTATTGGGCTCGAGGGAGGGAATTCTGGGGGAGCACTGAAATCCATCACCAAGCAAACAGAGTTAAATGACTGATTACAGGAACTGCCCTGGAGGGGATGTGTGTGTGTCATTAAGCCAAGGCCAAAATTTCTAACCTAACTTTTAGCTCCCTCTTCCCCCACAGACAGCCTACCTGCTGCAACTGCTCCAAAACCTTTAGTTGCTTGCAGGTTCCCCAAGAAACTTCTGCTGCAAGCCTGGGAGCTATTAGCCTCCCTACAATAGTTACATTTTAACATTGAAAAATGCCCTTTCCTTCCATCCATCCCACTGCTCCAAGCTCCTCAGCTGCATCACTGAACTGCTGATTCACGTCACAGATGGTGCTTTTAGCTAAAGGCTGCCTCTTTCAACTCGGCAGAAAAATGCCTGTACAGAGACGTTGCTCAGTACACCTAGAACAGGATGCACCATTTCAAATGAAAACACGCTTTTAAAGCTAGAGTCAACAGTATTTAATCACTATGCAAATCCTGCCATATGTCCAGACATAAACCCAGACAGCCATGTCCCTCCAGCCCTGTTGGTCATATGGTCAACCTGGTTTCTGCCAAGTCTGTGGCGAGGGTGTGTTTTTTCAGGGCCCTGGAAGCTTTCCTCATTTCGGATTAGAGCCATAACTATTCAGGGTTCCCAACAGTTTACAGAAGAACTGCCTATGCTCGTGCCAGGTAGAAACCACTTCAGGCCAGGCACTCAAACAATTTTAGTATTTTGCTGCCTGACATGGGCATTTGAAAATCCAATGAAATCTGTTTGTCTGAAAAATACCACCAAGTTTCTTTGCTTTTTTGCATAACACCAACTTACATGTATGACAGACATACACCTTTATCTCTCATTTTGGAACCTTAATTTCTCTACACTGCCTCAGAGGTTTCCCTTTTTTGTCCCCAGAATGGAAATTTCAAATGTGTAATGCAGCGGGAATAACCAAGAAGCAATTGTGAAACCAGTAGCGCTTGATATTTTTGAAAAAGCTTTTTTTTTTCTTTTTGCCACTGCAGCTCTTTCTGCCTGCATTCCCAGTGATGACAGTGCAGTTTCTTTGCCTTCAGGGTCCCTTTTGTCATTTAGGTCCAGAATTCACTAGAAGATGTAGACAACCAGGCCTTTCATTGATCTCTGCTAGACAACTGAGGTGGTGACTCAGCGTCTGTACCGAAATACTGCCTTAGCAATAAGCAATTAACCTGATTAACTGTCCAAATTATCTCCAGGTAATTCTGAGCTCCTAGCATATGCTCCATATACCTCTGTGAATGTTAGCTGCTGCATCTCCATGCTGCATTCATATTTCTCTGTCTGGCAATAGCTGTGCGTGTAGACTGCTAGATGGATATTCGCAGATAAAAGCAATGATGAACAAAACTGCCTCTCCCCCTGCTTTGGTATTCTGTGACATTCCCATCTCAGCAGACTGTGTCTGGCAGTCTCACAATGAGGCACTGCATGTGTCAGGGAGATGGATTATATCTGCAGTGTCTGAATTTCAACCCTGACTACACAAGCTCCTGCTTAACCTTACCTCAGGGATCTTGAATTTTGTGTCATTGAATTAGAACAGCAAATATATATATTTTTATGTGCCCTTATTATGGCACATTGCAAACATTAAGCAGTGTGAGATAACAAAATTAAAGAAAACCATTTTTAACCTTTTTACACATTTGGCAAGGAACATGTTTGCTCTTTATTTTGAACTATAAAGCTCAAAATACTGCAATAACAGTGCAATAGTAATTTTTGGTGTGGTTCGCTTTAGGTGTTGGGAATTAAAAAAAAAATTATGAACTTCTTTTCAGTGTCTCTAGGAAGATCACACAGAAAACAGAAATAAATAGATTAGTATACTCAATTCCACTAACTGAGATGTGAGTACCAATGCTGAAAAAACCCATAATTAAATAAATTGATTAATCTCATCTCCTTCTGTCTCATTAAAAATCTTGCTGCTGCAGCTCACAGCTTAGCTGAAATTTATATAAGGAATGTATTAAAAGAAACAATAAAATGCCTGAAAAATTTCAGTCTCCAATACCAGGATGAAGCAGAAAAAAAAAATCACACTAATGGGAGCTGCACACTATTTTTTCCATGAAAAAAATTTCCATTAACAATTGCTAGACTTGGATCTTCACTGTTATAAATTGAGATGTGGGTAAAACCAGAAAAATACTAAACATGTGAGGTTCACACTTTGCAATTCTTTAAGGCAGTTGTATGGGAAACAACTTTGGCCATTTGAGGTTAATTTGGCCCTTTTAAATTATGACCTAAGATTTATCTTTTGGAAATATAAAGACTATAATAATATTGTTACCTATATCCCTGATCATAGTAATATTGTTACCATGAGTAAAGCAGTGAATGCAGATGAATGGAAAAACTTAATTAGATCTGATAGTATCCACCTGCAGTTGGATATCTCCTACTGCTCACAGTATTGAGCATTGGACTGGTTTCAGAAAGGAAACATCCAGCTAAAATCCTTACAGATAAGTTTGTTTTACCACTATTTTCTCCTTTGTAAAATCATAATTAGCTTATTGCAGCAGCAGTTTTTAAAAGGTGCAATGTGATTTTTTTCTGAGAGGTGGCTACAATGATGCTTTGGGAATACTTTTCACCCATCCTTAGACCCAGGTGGGGTTTAAAATACCATCTGGAAGAGTACAGGGCTCTGGTGGCTACAATACAACTGAAAAGGTTGGAGTAACACAAGGGATTTTAGAACTGTTTAATTAATCTCAATACCTGCACTTTAAAGGTTAAGTTTTTAAAAAGAAGGAAAAAAACCTCTGTGGTTCTACACTAGTTCTTCCCTTTCATAGTCCTGAGTCAGAGAAAAGAACATTAAAGAAAATCTTAGTAGTACAATAGCCTGGGAACACAGTGCTATACATGTGTCTCTCTGCACGTTCATTTCATGCTAACCATATATAATTCCCTATATCAGAACAAGCAGTTAGGAAGAGAAACACCAATACATGATTTATTATCAGAGATGTAGTTCATAAAATACTTCAGTTTTTACACTTAAGCTTGGGTCAAAAAAAAATGTTTATCCATCCTGAATCATCATATTTGCAAATATAGAATTGAGGCACTGCAATAAAGAAGCACTCCTAAAGATTTGCACAAGGGGCCTCATGCTCCAAGTTGTACTTTCTGTCTCATCTCAACTGAGGCAGAGCCCAGGAGCTTTCTCCCACTCACACAGCACAGTGGTTTCATTGATCACCTTATTTTGAGTTTCAACACCAATAAAAAAAATTAGTTTTCAAATTGTCCTTGTTGCTGTAGCTGTTTCATGCTCCCTTTCCTTCTTCGTGCTGGAGACCAAGCTCTAGTTACATACAGACATATTGCACTACCCACAGCATTTCTCATGACTGCAGATTCTGCATATCTTGGAAAGCAATAACCAGAGTGACAAATTCAAAAGTCTTCAGTGACCTTATTTTAGAGACAGGCTTGAACAGCAGAGACAACTTGATACATTTGAAGACCAACGACAGACTCACACTGTCACTGAGATTATTTTTGGCTGCCCCCATCCTCTGAATGGTATGAAAAGCTGCTTCTACAAGTCATTCAAAGTCTGACTGTATTGCCTCAGGGTATACATTGCATTAGTAGTTAATACAGTTACTTCTGTTATGTAAACACTGCTGATGTTCTGTAAATTCGCTATGGATCCCAAAGGCATTTAACGCTGTCTGGTGCTTCTGGACCCAACAACATTGATAATGTCTTTGGAGTGATGTCTTTGGAAACTAGCAGCAATCTGGGAAACTGTCTTGGGATTCCTGCTCACCTTGGGAAGTTCTGCACAAGCAATTTCTTAGGAGTTTTTGTTTCACTAGAAGGAAAAATTAGCTTATGAATGGCTGAGAACCAGCAGATCATATCCACACCATCAGGTGCAAATGCAGAAGATTTTTGTATGCATAAGAACAAGTCATTCTCTCCTCCTTCTTCTCAATCAATAAAAATACATTAGGTCACATACAGACCTACTCCACAGCAACAATATGTCTCTAGAAGGCCGAAACTAGCCTAGCCAGTCTAAAATAAGTAATAGAAATTCAGGGTAATTCTTCATTATTTGAGGGCAAAGATAAAGAAAAAAGTTGCACTCAAATTGCTAAAACTTAGTCTTGAAAATGGAATGTTACCTCTATTATTTTATTATAGGACCTGGTTTTATTCTTCCCTTCAAACTGATGCCAGGGATAGCACCTCAAGGTCTTCAATAAAGCTTTTGTTTTTTTCATCTAGAATTTCTGCCTGAACTTTGTCACTTACAGTACGAAAAGTGCATTATAAACGATGTTTGACAGATGGTCTGGGTGTTTCTCTGCAGACTAAATTCTTCACAAAGTCATTGTTTAGATTTAAAACAGAGAACTAAATGAAAACAGAAAATAGCCAGTGAATTTCACCTATAGAAAATGGTATCTGTACTACATTGGTAGGCCTTTAGAAGATTTCTAACCATCATAAGGATGTCTTAATATTCCCTCCACCCCTGATTTCTCCCTTGGAAAAGTCTGTCAGGTAGGATAATTCTCCCATAGGTATAGCAGCATGCCTGGAAAAGTTAACTGCTGGACAAGTTATATCAATAGATTTGCTCCCTGGGAATTAGGAAGAAAATTGCTTTCAAGATTCAAACTTTTCATCTTCCCTTTATATCTGAGCTAAAACCACACTACCATAATCTTTGGGATTTGTCAATCTGGCTTCTTAAGAAATAGAATGAAAGGGGATAATAAAAGCAGATTCTGATGTAACAAAAGATCAGAATTTGTTGAAACCAAATTTGCATTAACGTACAACTCTTCAAAGTCATCTAAACCTCACAGGTTGGCAACGCGTGTCCAGAGGCTGCTGACTGAGTTATGCTGCCATCAGTCAAATAACAGGCAAAAAGCAAGAATTAAAAGACAGAAGTACTTAAAAACTGCTTGAAAATAAAGGGGTTACCAGTCCTAGGAGTCACATATTTGAACAGATGGTATGTGAACAGAGCAGGTCCACTTCTCCCCTTCCAATAATGAACTCTGAAAGTAAAGCTTGCAGGGTTTTATCCAGCAAGAACAAGGGGAAAAAACACTGCTCTTTCTGTTCGTAAATTGCTTTGTCTTACATTTCTATGAAGCTCTGACTCCAAGTAAGCCACGACAACCTGACACTGTGATCTATGTCTAACAACTCCTCATAACCAGAACAACCTTAAACAGATTGCTCAGCAACACAGAACTAGGGTTCAAACAACTGAATGCTCTCTGCATAGCAGGTGAAATTCAGTCTCTCTAGTTACCAGTTATTTTTGACCACAACCAAAATTATTTCTGACTTTGAGCAGTGGTATCTTAACAAGCTTCCTTTAAAAAAGATGTATGAAATGACAAGTTGATGTTGAGCTACAATGCTCCTCCTCCCATTAACTTAAAAGCAAACAACTAGAAATTAAGGAGGGATAGCAGAAAAAAAATTGACTTTCTAGATGTAGGAAATAGCTATAATACCATCTCTTCCATAAAACAAAGGAATAGTTTGGAGAAGGAAAATGTGTGTCATGTGCAAGATTACAAAGTAGGAGGAACATCCAAAAGTCCCACACATGTGTTGACAAGTCCACTTATTCACCTGTGTGCTATGAAGTTCTTGGATTAGTAAACTTACTCTCAGGAATGATAACTCTTAATCAACCAACTTCACCATAGGAGGAAAATATTAACATATATTACTCAAATGGGTTTGAATTTTCTCCTACAGGTCAAACCCTTTGGAAAAATTCTCATTGGTCCTACATTTGAAGCTCCAGTAAAGTCGCTGAATAAGCATGAAACAGTTAGTGGAAGAAACAACTTTTTAAAATCTGCTATCTTCAGCTAAGTCTGTAAAGAAATCCTTGGATGTTTTATAAGAAGAAGAAGGTTTGGCTGTATAGCTCAGAATATAGTCTTCAAAAAGACCAAAGTATCTATTAAGAGTTAACATGAGTACATACATTAAGAGGACAACAAATGACAAAAAATGAAAATGAAACAAAAAGACCCTAAAAAAACACAAAATAAAAATTGGGAGCTCCAGCTCCTTTAAATCTATTTCAAGAAGGTTTACAGACACAAAGTAAAAAATGAACAAGACTACTGTTATTGAAATTTTTCTAGCTCTTCACTGTGCCAAAGCAGGCTGGGCTTTGTTTCCCATTGAGCCTTTGAACTGCATTTGTTTCTTGTGTTACTCCTTCCTCACTACACAAGAAGATTCAAAGGTTTCCTTTGCCTGTTCTTCTGGTTTTGCAAGGAATGTGATGCCATTCTGGTGCAGTATAACTCACGAGATGCTGAATGAGTATCTCATTCTGAGCCAACTTTTATCCTTAGCAACAGTTCATTACTGTATTTTATTATTTTAATAAGAGATGGAAATAGCAGGAATGTTCAGCAATGTTGCAATAACATAGCTACATTGCTCATTCAAATGAAACTGCATTAGATACAAACTGTTCATTAAAATACCATTTGTGTGGGACTTAACCTTAGAGAGAGGGCAATTCAAAGCCAAAGCTGAGTTTTTTTCTTTCATTTGTGCCTGCACACTGCAACTGTCACACCCCATTGGTAAACAGACAGAGCAAATGATTTGCAAGAACCAGACAGATGGGTCAGCAAAGACTTAACCTCAATTTCTTTCCATCACTTTCTTAAACCTCAATAAGAATTGTTGTTCTATATAATTTTTAAAATTTTCTCAGTACCACAACTTGATAAAAACCATGAGCTCAGGAAAAAAGCCCAGCCACTCTGTGTAACAGATTGGGAGTTTTCCAAAGTCATGCATAAGACAGATGCCCATTTCCAACAGAAGACTGTGCATGTTTTATGAAAGGTGATTTATTTTTTCTAGTTTAGTAACAACTAAACAGATGTATGGAGGAAAAAATGGCACACAAAGAATCTCACACACAAATAGACTCAGGAAAACTCAGACTTGACAACTCATTTTACAGATGGGGAGGGAAGGTATAGCTCTTTTCTCTTCCCACATGAATATGTCTCAGTGTCATTCAAATCAGCCTCATGAAGGCCTTTCTCTAGTCATTTATGTGAAACAAAGGGCTAAAACTGTCCTGAATGGCTGAATCAGAGTTTGGCAAGAATAACACCCATAGTAGTTTTGCTTGTTCAACTGCCAATAATACACCGAGCAACATAAAAATCATAGGAATGGCTCGAGTTGGAAGGGACCTCAAAGCTCATTGATTTGCAACACACATCTTCTACTAAACCAGATTGCTCAAGGCCCCACCCAATGCAGCCTTGAACATTTTCAAGGATGAGGCATCCAGAACTTCTCTGGGTGACCTATTCTGGTGTCTCATTATCTGCTGAGCAAAAAATGCTTTCCTAATTTCTAATCTGAATTTCTCCTCTTTTAGTTTAATGCCATTCCACCTCTTCTCCCATCATTATCTGCCTGTGAAAAAGTCACTCTCCCTATCTTTTGGAAGTCCCCCCCAGGTTCTGGAAGGCCACAATGAGGTCTCCCCAGAGCTTTGCCTCTCTTCTCTTCCTCTGAATGACCCCTGTTCTCTCAACCTGTCTTTGCAGAAGAGGAGCTCTAGCACTTTGAGCATCTTTGTGGCCCTCTTCTGGCCCTGCTCAAAAGCAGATCTTCCTGATATAAACCCATCCCATTCCTCTCTCTCCAGAGATACCAATATATACCACAGTATTCAGGAGGAAGGGCAGAGGATCTCTGGATTTTGTAAACTTTTATTCATTTATATTTGTGATACATAAAGCACAGCCAAATAAACATATTTTATTCATGAAACCAAAGTTGTGAGGGGAGTGGTAATTCCCTAGGGGTTTGCAGAGATGCTGAATTTGTTTGCACCTATCCTCTAGAAACTTCTTGTTCCTCCTGTCTGATCACTAGATATAGAGGGTGCATGTGTGCAAATATGTATTTGACTTGCTAATTAAAACAGGGTCATTTTCTTCCATTTCTTATTCTTCCTTTGTAGTGCTAGCTGGAAAGAAGGTGTCCCTGGGGATCTCCAGGGTTATAGAACAAATTTTGAGATATTTCTGTTGAATGCACTCAGAATGTATTAACAATATATATATATTGACTTCACATTTCAGTCAACATCAAAAATTTTGACCCTTGAGGTAAATATTAATCTCAACCTTGACTCAATCAATATTTACCACTTGGTTCAATACATCTTGATGATCATCTCAAGTTAATTCAATATATACTTGGTATGCAAGAAAGTTTATTACACTGTTACATGGGGTTTATGTACCGTTCTTTCTATTTTGGTTTAAGATAAAGTTTCTAAATGGTATTTTGATAAATAACATTACCTACCTTTGAATTATATTCTTGATCATAAATAAAGATTCATAGACCTGATTTGCAAGCTTGGGGAATGAACTACTCAGCACCAGCAAGTTTTGCTTAAAAAAAATTCAAGAAAATGTCAAGGACAAAGTACACAAATGTCATCTTTAAAAAAAAAAAGTATTTTTCAATACTAGAATTTCTTGTACTCACAAAATATATGAAAAAGAGGAACTGTTGTATTAATGTTCCAGATATCTAGTAATTCAAAAATAGAAGAGACTGTTCCACATGTATAAAAACCTGTATAGCGTACTCCCAGAAAAAGAAAAAAAGATGGAAAAGTGCAAACCAAATTTTTAACACTTCTCAAACAACAGCTCAGAAAAACCTCTGTTCACCACCTGCACACTGCAGCTGTTAAAGGCAAAACCCCTGTTACTGAATCTGTAAGCAGTACTAGGCTCTGAAAAGAACCTGAGGTGTTCTGTGGTCTGAAGAACCTTGTCTCCCCTGAAGCTGCATTTCTCATATCTGCTGTGTTTAACTGGTGAAATCAGAGAAACAAATTTGGATTTGGTAAAAAACTGGTAATCCCAAATTCAATATTTTGCTTAGCTTGGGAGCTAAAGGTTAATAACAGGTGCCAAGCCTAAGCAGGAATCCTAGCACCATAAACTGAACAATCTCCCTGCACAAACTGTTCCACATAAAGTGGCTACGCAAATAAATTGTTATCCAAATAAAGTGGCAACACAGCAGGAGTGAAAACGGGTGGTATTTACTGACACCAAGAGCAAGGCTGTTTTGACAACTGAGTGCAAGGCAGCCATCCTCTCACCTTACCCTGCACAGGTTTGGTGGAACCCCTGACACCCCACGGGATCTCCACACCCACCACTCTTCCACAGGCTTCCTCCTGGTTGGAAGTAAAATGAAAGCACAATGCAGATAAACATCTAAATAACAGGCATGGACTGTGTTTGCCCCACAGACCAAGACTGGCCAAATCTCTATGCTATTTATTTTGTTAGAGAACCCACAGAACAAAGGAAACACCAAATTTAGATTTCTCGATGTGTTGGCGAAAGCCAGACTTCAGATAGATTTTGTTTCATGAAAAAAGTAGAATATACACATTCATTCCTACAGTGAATTATTATATGTTGAAAAACCAGCTGTCACATAATTTTAAAAAAGTTGTGTTTCTGAACCCAGACTGGGTTACCCCCTTAATGTATCTCATGGAACATAATAGCAGAACAAGGATTATCTCTTTTATGAAGAAAAATCTCTCTTTACTCCAGGTTTCATTCAAGAAAGCAAAAACAATCAAATTTTCAGACTGATTTCCTTAACATCAAGAGGTAATTCACAGGCCAAAGTCATGAAGCACCTACTTGGATATCTTTCATTCACTGTACAAAACAATAGAAAGGCTTCTAAGAAAGAAGAGAAATTATAACGTCTCTCCAAACACTGCTATCAGAGGGCAGAGATAAAATTCAGTGTTTTCAGACTACAGTACTTGAAGATTTTGTAGCTTTGACCACACAGCTAATGAGCACTTTAGACATACAATTCACAGGCATAGTGATGTTGAAAATAGCAGACCTGTGCTATTTACTGCCTCAGTATTGATTTCCACAGGAGCAGCAGAACCTCTCAAGGAGAAGATGAGCACATAGTGCACTCCAAATGCTGGATGTATGAAAATATGGGCAAAGCATGCCTAGATTACCTATAAATATAGGCACCTGAAATTGAAGATGTGCTCAAATTCACTGTTTACTACTCCACAGCATCAGATGGTGAATGACAAGTAGTTCTTAGCTCCCAGCTATGAGCTCCCAGAAGCCAGCAGATTGCCTGCAAGAACGAAGAGAGAAAGCCTATATTCAGCAAACTTTAAATTACTGGAGGAAATCTGTTTCTCCACTGGAAAGTTTTTGATTTATGGATCCCTCGTATGATTAGATACCATCAATGAAGGTCCCATCTATTTGTTATGCAAGACTGAAAATGGGATCGAAGTTGTAAACAAACATACAAGATGAAAATTAAGCTAAAACTAGATAAAGCTCCTCTTAGCACAAGGAAAACACTCTGGAGAGCAATTGGGATTCTGGTAAACCATATGGATCACAATTTTTTGGTCTGTTTCCTTTCTCTCCCATTTTCTCCCACTTTACCACCTCAGTTCTGAGGCTGTTAACAACAGTAGAAAAAACATTGCATAATTACAGCACTGAAATGGCTACAGTTCCCAATGAAGCAACAGAAAAAATGTAGGTTGAAACAAATGAAATATAGACATAAACAAGGTCAACATAAGAGAAATCTTTGTTGCATAGGAAACCATTAAAATATACTTTGGCATAGAGAAACAAATAAGAAAACAAAAAAAACCCACTGATAAGATAATGTATAAGAAATTGTCTTTTTTAATAAAGTGGAACTCTAAAGTTCTTCTGTAAGTAGCCAATGCCACAGAACTGCATTTTTATACGAGATGCTGATAAGTCATGAACCTGATCCTCCAAACCCAAACTCTCAAAGCTGAACCAAAGGTTCTCCCACACAGAAGAGTTTTGTCCTTTGACTAAATCTTCAAGTCAAGGGCAAAGACTGGATATTTAAAACAAACAAACAAACAAACAAACAAACAAACAACCCCAAAAAAGGCAAAAAAAGCATGCTACAAAAAATAAGCACGAATTTGGTGATTGGAATAATAATTCTAATCCACCCCAAAATAAAGAAAAAATAATTAGGCAAACCAGTTTTACTGTTTACAACTACCATCAGAGTTAGGTGCAGAGCAAGGGTGGCCCTAAATAATCACTAAGGCTTATTTGGCCCTATTCTCCATTTTTTTCCCCTACATTAAAAATCAATATGTCAGCAAAGAAAAGAAAAATTGAAAGATGGACAAGACTTGCCAGGGGACTGAGAAATGCCCCAGGTACGCCTCATTTTTTCCTATTCCCCGCTCACTTTTCTACCTTTGTCTTAAATCTTGGATTGTATGTGTCTGACAGGACCACATCAAACCACTGCAGGAGACCCCAAGGAGGCAGTGTATTTTCAAAAATGCACTGAAGGTCTCTGTGCCCTACCAGAGGTCAGAGATGTTGCCAGTGAAGCTTCATCAATAATTGCTGCCAGCAAGGTATCCTTAATGGGCATTACTGCACTTAGAGCCTTCTTTCACTGAATGCATCTCGTGAAAATGCATTCCACAGTGACTCTCATTTGATGAGCATTTTATTGGGCACTTATCGATAAAATAAAGATCAGACGTGTCACAGCTAAACTTCATCATCTTTAACCCATAAGAATATCAGAAAATGTTTTTTAAAATAATAAAACATATAGATTTAAAAGAGCTACAGATTTTGCTATCCTCTGTTGAATTCTGGAGTGGCACCAGTGAAGATTTTGCTGACTTTTCCTTTTTGCAGAAATCAAGAAGATATTGAATGATACAATGTTTTAGGATTAACTTTATTGCTCCTAAATTAAACTCACATCTGCAACGTGAAACAAAAAATACAGAGATACCATAAAAGAAACACACCGTCACAATGAGGAACTCTCCTTGGACAAGCAGAAGTTGTCAGTGAATAAACTGGTGATACCTTTACAGAAAGAAGGGAGGAGGTGGCAAATTATGTGTCTCTGGGAGAAAACCCAAGTATGGCAATGAAACAGGTGAATCCCAAACTGAGGAAACCCAGACTGAAGCTACCAAAGGCTCAAAACTCTGGTGCAGTTTACATATCTGCTGAGCAACAACCAGACTCCAGAATGACCTTTGAGGATGAAACTTCCAGTTAAAAATTCCCCATTATAATAGAAAGTACTGGAAAGAAATTGGTAATTTTCATGATGGGATCATGCGACAATCAGAAGTGGATGCTTCCATTTTCTATTCTAAAATAAACTTAAAACTCAAGCTAAAATCTTTATGTTTCAAAGTCTACGGCATAAGAAATGGAAGTAAATGAATTTTAAGAGAACTGTGCCATCATCATGACTCTTCAGGGCTCACTCCTTAACTCAGGCTTACTTTACTTAAGCAGCCCCACTGCAGAAGTCATTTACCCTTACAGTCTAAATAATTTCAACCAGTCCTTACACAAATGTTACCAAAAATTTAGCAGCAAAGAAATTCTCTTTGCATTCCACATGCTAGTCCAAATCATCAGAAGTTGAAATTGTTCTCTGGGTAGTTGGCAACAACTGAAGGGGAAGGAAAAAATAGATGAGACGTACACATTGATTTTACTAACCATTTTTGTCACAGTTTCCTACTGTTTTGAGAAGGACAGGTAGAGTCCTCTGTGCTGCTCTACACCAGAAAAAAATGGTTGTGTAACTCTTTGACTACCAAGGGAGATCTAAGTAGAAATAAATCTTCACACTTAAAGGTAGTGATCTGGCTGGCATATTCACAATTTTACTTGTACTGATATTTTGGGCTGAAAAAAAAAACCAAAAAAACCACTCTCCCTTCAAGCCAGAGCACAAGTGTTATTTTACATCATATCACCTGCCACGCTGTTCCTAGTCTTCACAGGGTAAAGAAACTTCTGTCTTTGAATTTTAAATATTAGTGGCTTTAGTGTCCAGTACCTCAGAAATACTCTGTAAGAAAATGGAAGGTGGAAATAGAAGATATTATCAATTCTATCCTAAGCTGAATCCATGGGTGCTTTTGTACTTTAGATGGCCCTCTTTGGAGGAATGTCAACAAAGCTGCTGAGTTTGAAACCTTGGCAAAGGAGTCCCTCTGGGCTCGCTGAGAAAAGCTCACATATTAAGTGTCACTCACTTGCTCAGTCCAGGTTAGAAAAAAGGATCATGCAAGCACCCTGCCAATAGTTATCTATTTATATTTGGAAATTCAATAGTTTTATATGAACAGAAGTCTATTCAGGGAGAAAGCTTGCATACCAGGAATGAAGATACTTGTTCTCTTAGGAGTAGAGAAATATTTAATTTCTCTTACCATTTTTTCATATTTCTCCTTTTGATTTATTTTAAATAAGCTCCCTTTAGGCTCAGAAGTCTGAAGGGAAGGGTGTTGCTCCCTCTCCTTCTTTGCAGTATGAATAGGAATTGCTCTCCAGGCAGGTTTTTCCAATTGCCCACAACTTTGCTCTTTACTTATATAAAAGGCCTTCGAAAGAAAACAGTGTAGGATGGTTTGTCATCAATTTGAGATTTTTCTAACATTCCTACACTGCTCCAGTTTGGAGGGGTTTTTGGTCAAAACCTCAGCTGCTATTTTCATCCAGCCATAGATGTCAAGATAAGCAGAGCACACTTTGGTACTCAATGCTGGAGTCAGGCACATCATCAAGGATGTGAGAGGGGTCATCTCATCCTCACTCTGTTGTTAACAGAGACTATCACAGCACCCACTGAATTTCTCTTTGTGCATATTTTTAAATTCCAGGCTACGATCTTGTTTCACTCTTTAACTTAATGTCACACCCTCTGCTTCTAAATTTATTCTTAAGCTGAGGTTGTTCAAAAGGCACTTTCAATGATATGGAATGGAAGCTAAATAGGTGTTGCTCTGTAAAATGATATATTCCCTAAAACTGTTTCCATTGGGTATTATAAAGGCTCAGCAAGCAAACTCTCAGGAGGAATAACTAGGTAATGCATCAACAAAGACACAGAGAAACAAGAGGCAGCTGGGCTATTATTAAGAAATGAAGCAGAAGTAGTTGAAAATATAGGGTGCAAGCTTGAGGAAAAAAGCAATTTGGTTAAATAAAAAGAGTAACAGCATCTGCATCTATACTGGAAAGCAAGAACAGCCTTAAAAAAAAAAAAAAGAAAAGAAAAAAGCAGCAAACCCCTATTTCTCACTGTATAACAGTCTTCTGCCTTTCAGCTGCAATCAGAGCACACAACAAAGTCCATGTCTAAAGGGCTCCTCAAAGCAAAATTTTCTAGGCTTAGTTCCATCTTCACTGAAACCAGAGCGACTTTTGGGGTGTGGGCACCCCCGGGAGGGGCGGAGTGAGCCCTGAGCTCTGTTGTTGTCTCCACGTGGGGGCACAGTTGTACTTGCATGAGTCCTGTTGGGCTGCACGGGTCAATCACCCTCCCTCAAACCCTCTAAGCAACACAAGGGCATCTAATCACCTCAGTACAGAATTTGGCACTCTCTTTTGTCTTTTTTTTTTTTTTTTAATAATTTATAACCAGATTTTTACACCCACCATTAACAAATTTCACTTTTCCTCTAAGCTGGTCTTTTATCCATGGCACTGTAAAATACAATGGGAAACCATGAACTGAGATACTTCTGCTCCAATTTTTATTTTCAATGTATTAAAACAAATTTAGGAGTGATACTTATTAAACTTGAATAGAGATTTCCTGTGGAGGCATACAATAAAGACTTCGACATCAGCAGATCTGCACATCATACTTATAATTTGTTTTAATAGTCATGGAAAAGAAACATTCTTTTGACTTGAACTGTGGAAATGCATTTGAAGTTCATCACTTTGTGTGCAGGACACTGAATTCATGCCTGGACACTTCAGTACTGAAAAACCAAACAAACAAATTAGAAAGAATTACAACCATGCAGATTCTGTATTTAATTCTACAAATAATTTCCCTGCCCTGGTGTATTACACGTCCAAGTAAAGCAAAGACAAAAAAATTCAGTCAGAAAGCAACAAAAGAAGAAGATAAAGGCCTGAATAATTTACAGAAGTATCAGAGAACAAGACTACAATTAGTGTTTACATTGCAGTGGTTTTGGACTGAATTTGTTTTATTGTAATCAAAACCAGGGCTTGACCCTCAGCCTCCTAGTTATGGAACACCAAACCTGGCTAGGTTCCTTCAAACCTCTTTGATAGAAGTAGCTCCAAAAATTCAACAATCCAACATTGTCCACGTGTGCTTTGCTCACAGCACAGGCTCCATCAGATGAAGCCCTTGCTGCATTGAACTTAGTGAAATCTTCCATGGTCACATGCAATCAGCACAAGACACTCACCTGGCAAGTGACCCAAGGTTGCAACAGAGCAAATGCCTTCTTCTGACTGATTTTAACACACAGAAAGTGATCAGTTTGTCCACTTACAGCATCAGTTTAATGCCTTAAACATAGCACCAGGTAGATGTGCTTCAAAGAGCATGCAACTCTCTTTTAGTCCCACCTACAAGTCAGTTTTTTACATTTCATCTTTCACTGCCTATGATTTTCTTCTTTCTGTGTAGTTAGTGGGATTACCTGTCTCAGGTTAACAAAGAAGTTTTATACTCATACTCAAATCCCAAAAAATTATATATATATATATGATTTTGTAAATCTCTGGCTGGAAGAAATTACATTTTCAGCTCTTATTGTAACTACTTCATACAAGGAAAAATAAGAGAAGAAGGCCTATTTTTACCAGCAGGCCACATGACCCGTGTTAAACTGCCTGGAATTAGCCTGCTCTCCTTGCTTGCCTACATTGTTATTTATTTGCAGACTTTCCTTTCTCACAGTCATAGATGCAGTCTTTTAAAACTGCTGCCTTTAGTGTGCAGTGGGAGATGGGAGAGCAATTAGGGGCTCCATTAAGGCTTTAAATGCTTCAGGTACCTGGAATCCTGACCAAATTGTTGCCTCAGTGTTAAACTGCAGAGCAGAGGCACAATTCCAGCCTCCAGATTATACATCTCTGTATAATCTGTATAATCTATTAACCCAACATAAAAGTCACAGTTTCAGGTTTATTTCTTACTTGCAATTTTGGAAAGTGGTGAGTTTTCATAGAGCACAGGCATTAAAAATTGTAAGCCAATAAGTGTTCAATGCAACAGAAGGAAAAAAAAAAAAGAGGGAGCTGGGAGGGACAGAGGGATAGATTAAAAAAAAATTACACACCTATGAAAAGGACATACCTACTGACAAAAGAAAGATGATCCAATTTCTATTTGTCTAACCTTAAGCTCATGCAGAGTAATTTAAAATATTTATTTCTAGTCAAGACAAAAGCTAACAGAGGAGGCATTACTGAAATGGGATCACATTAAAAACATTTTAAGGGAATTTTTCGAGAGGCTCATAAGGACTCCATCTAGTTTGCTCTGAAATCATTAAGATACTTGCCATAGATTTTTTTAGAAGGGACATTAGGAAAGAACCTCCCTTGAGAGAAAAAAAAAAAGAGGTCTTTCCACCAATTTATGACTCTTACAAGTGTGCAAGTGGAAACAAAATTTTGTTGCCAGCACTTGCCCTGCCATAACTCAGATATTACATAGCAAGATTAGCAAGAAGCTACCAAACACTGAGTAAATTCACTGTCGAATTTAAGAGCAGCATATACTGTATGAGCACAATTTGCCTTTTAGAAACTGTTCAATTAAGAAGTGTTTAATCTCTTAAGTAGTATTTAAACTTGACTCATCCCCTGCCCCAAAAGAAGTCACCCATTTTGGCCATAGCAAAGGCACTGCCCTGGATCAGCATGGAGCACCATGGGTTAAACAGATTATTAATATCCCTGCCCTTGTGCAATTAAAATACACTTAAATACATTTCAGTGTAACAGGAAAATACCTACCAGCTGATACTG
This sequence comes from Loriotus luctuosus, assembly GCA_035582745.1. NCBI lineage: Eukaryota > Metazoa > Chordata > Aves > Passeriformes > Thraupidae > Loriotus > Loriotus luctuosus. The sequence goes on along the minus strand of JAWWEY010000001.1, from coordinate 11,341,080 downwards.
AAGTCCCTCCACAAACATTTACTCATTTCAAACTGAAACTTCCTCTGTAGTTTCAATGATGACATATGCTTTTGAGTTCTGTGAAATTTTTTGTTAATAAAGACACTGGTATAGGTATATATATTCCCTATTAGAGCCAAAAAAATGATAGTGGTAGAATCTAAAATAAAAAAAAAAATCCCAAAATAAAACAAACAAAAAAAACCCCACCAATGTAAACTAAAAAACTTCAGTGCAAAACTCAAAAGGAAGACATTAAAATTGGTTCTCTATAAAATGTTAGGAAAAAAAAAGAAAGAAAAGCAGAATTCCTCCCCCTCTTAAATTTAACCATTACCTTTATCAACAGAGAAGTACAGCCATTCAAACAGATATGATATGAAGTCTGTTGTGATCTTAAAATTTACTAAAATTTTAGAATTTTCATTAAGTACCGTCACCATGATGCATTGTAACACTTAAACTTATTACAAATAGTGAAAAAAGCCCCATGAGATACACAAAATTTCCAGCAAACTAGATAATCTTCTCTTCTCTTTGTTTTTGTTCTCCCATGACTACAACTCAATATTCAGAGTACAATAGCACTATATAAAACCATGTCATTGCACTGTAAAATCTTTTTAAAATTATTTTGTCCCCTAAACAGATTGTAAGTTAAATTTCATGCACCATTTTCTTAATCTAAGTGATGCCTTGGTCTGTGAAGAAAGAAATTAAGTAGAATGAAAGATGCATACACAGTACTTAATTCTCTTTATCATAAAGAAAATACTTTTATTATGTACAAAGGATTGTAACTTACACCAAAATGTGGTAAACTTTTGTATTCTGTTGTATGTATATATGTACCTCAAGACATCTAGAAGGGAGCCTGCAATTGCCTGCATCTGACCCACCCTGATATAATTTTTCTTAATTGAAATATTAGAGGGAGGGAAAAAAAAATCTAACCTTTAAGTTGAAATTTTTGGAAGCCCAAAACAGACTGGCATACACTCTTTTGAAAGAATTTAATCAGACTGAACACTCAGCTCAGCTTTTTTTATCTTCTTTTTTTTTTTTCCCTCTTTCTGGGCTTGTCTGCACAAGAAGGGATAATGGGGAGGTGTATCATTCCCAGCGAGCTGCAGTTCAGTAACTGCTGCATATTTAATGTCACACTGCAGCCATGGCCACGCAGCCAGCTGGCTCACACCTACACTGCAAATAACTGCTTTCATATCTGGGGGGATTTTCTTGATATTAAGCATTACATGACCATGCTCCGTGTTCCTTTCCCCCCTACCAGCCCATCAGCATCACAGAATTTCACCTGCTGTACATTTCAGACCACAGCAACAAGCAAACAAAGCACATTTAGCAGCCCCCTGATCCCTCTCCTGCCAGGCAATAATCCGTCTCCTCCTCCCATTCTGGCAGCGCCCCCACCCAGACCAGCCACCCAAGTGGAACTGGTGAAGCATTTGTGGTTACCAGCACGAGGGCATCTGGAGGGACATTTGGGGCTCTGCCAGGGCCCAGGGCAGCTGCAGGATGCCAGCCTGCCAAAGCCAAGCTAGAGCCTGGTCACAGAGCAGCGATCAGCCCATCTGCGGCCACCACGAGGGGACACGGCACAAGCGTAGCTGGAAGGAAGCTCCTTGGGATAATGTCTCCCCAAGCCACTGCCCAAAATTCAGGGACAGATGCAGATGGTCAGCTAAGCTGCTCAGCCTTGGCAACATTTGACAAAACACACAGGCTCATCTATCAGCCAGAGTAGTGGAAGTGAGGAAAGATCAGGACATGTCAGCATGGAACATCTGTAATGAGATCATCGCTATTGTCGATGGTAGTACACAGGTGAGGAAATTTGGGTTTTCTTAATGAAGCAAAAGAGTGTTGAAACCACCCTGTCAATGTGGGCATTTCCAGACCAACCAGTATGTTAGAAAATGTGTGAGCTCTGAGCACGGAGGGCAATTGTACAATGAATATGATTGTAGATACCATTTGTTGACTCAGTGCAATTTGGGAGCCACTTTCTGTGCAGACCTGCCAGAAGTGTCCTAGAGACTGGCAGGTTTTATCATCTGGCTGCTATGACCTTCTTAATGAAAACACAACTCTCTTATCAATGGATCTGCCACCATCCTATCTAGGCTAATGACTAATAACCTGGGTGGAATTTTGGGGCAAAAGCAGCTCCATGATTTCTAATCATGCTCTCTATCTGTTCCTGCAGTTCTGGGAGGAACCTACCCTAGATGCACAGGCCAATTTTTTCCTGTGAAGTTTGTTTTAAAAGCATGGCAAAAGTACAGATACTATACTCATTATTCTGGGGGAAGTCACCTGATGCTCTCCTGACCAATAATGACTTTTATTGGACAGCTAGATATTCACCAAAATTGTTTAACCACCATCAGAGCAATTACGTCTGGCTGAAGGAAGGATGCTCTTTCACAGCTAGGCTGGTGCTTGCTAAGCAGTGTCTCCACCTGGTATTTTCAGAGCAGGTTATGTGTTACATAACACCAGTGGAAGCACGAGAAAGCAGCTCTCTGGGGGCTGGGAGGCACAGGTTCAGCCAGCTCTGCAGAGCCAGCAGCCTTCTCTAAGATGACACTTACAAGGGACATGTGTGACTCTTACTATATTCTTGCTCTTCTTGCTAGATAAAGACTTGTCTTTTAAATTAAAGAATCCAATTTCCAGTGGTATGGGGTTTTTTTTTTTCTAGTACCTTGTATAATTTTTCATGCATATTTCATGGGCAGTCTGCGCAACACAACATGAATATTTCAAGGCCTTTTTTTTATTTCCCCCAGAATTCTAGGAAAAGTTCTTTTCTATTTGAGTATGAACATTTTATTATTACTCATTTTTAAAGCATTTTTTCTACTGAAAAAGGAGTAAAATTAAGGATGAGTTAATATACAGGATTAGCAACTACTGGACAGAAATCCCTCTATGAAAATAGTATGATCTAAACTAAACTAGGTGAGATGTATCCTACCTGTGCTGTCTGATTCCAGCATTCCTAAGGATCCACTGCCCCTGGATGTCTATAGGCACTCTTGCAGGCCTGAGAAAACAGCAAATTAATCTTACAAGTAATGGGGTGTATTTGCTTTGGGCTGTGGGAGAAGCAGGACCAATTACCAGGCCAGTTGGCTTTTATATCTGCACTGGTACAAGCATCCCTTTTAGCAGAAGGAATGAGAACAGGGAGCAGAGAAAGTTTCTTTAGGCAGACTAGAGTGATCTCAGCACTGTATATATTGTGTCATTCACCAGGACGGTGACATTTGGCGTAAGTGGAAGGGCAAAGCTCCCCACTGAGGGATGGGTGACAAGGCATCCACGCTTGGCACAGTTTGGATTTAGTAAATTGCTTTCCCTATCTTTCCATTTCATACCCCCTGAAGTCATGCACAAAGTTCACTGTGAAATAAATGGAGTTTTGAAATGATTGCTGACAATGTCTTCATACTGATATGTATTTTCATGGAATTATTCCACAAAATACTTTTTCCTTCCTTATAGTTCGTTGCCTAAGAGCAGCACTAGGTTTTGTTTAAGGGTAAAAACTGAAATGCCTTTGTACAGCTGTAATGATCCAATCTACATGTCACTGAAGGCTGCAGGGAATACCTTGCATGTTGATCCTCTGGTGCTCTGAAATCCACTTCAAAACATGCTATGATATTTGTGGAAGTAAGAAAGGGCTTTTAGAAACCTGTTTCTTTCTAGCCTTCTCAGACTCCTACTCAGCTCAGGTTTTTGTTGCAAGAATTGCTTCTCCTGCTCTGAGAGGTAACCCAGGCCATCTGCAGCCACCTTGCTGCCCTTCCATGAGCTGCAGTCCAGGACTGGTGTCACAGGACCAAATAGCTCTCAAAGGATGCTCCTGCCACTGGAAACAAACACAAACCACTCTGTTCTCCTGAAATGGCTTCTCCCATAAATATACAGGAGAGGGCTGCTTCTTGGCAATCCTTGCAAGCTGAATTCTCAGATTCTTGCTGTTGTTCTGAGGCCAGTGGCCAATCTGAGTGCAATGGCCAGTGAATACAAACGTGTACAGGCACCTGCCCACATTCATGTAACAAATGTTTCTGCTGTAGATTTCCTGAGCACCTATCCCACTGGAAACAGGCCAGCCTAAGGAAATTCAAGGCTTCCAACAACCTGATTTTGCTGCCCTTGCATCCAAGACTAGCTGGAAATAGACTGATCCTGATTGAACTTAAACACAAAGATAGATAAGAAAGAAGAAAGAGATGGACTGTCCTAGTGGGGAGACAGACCAGTGGGAAGTAACAGCATACTGATGCAAAAATACCACGTAGAATAGGCCAATTTTGCTCGTTATTAACTCCATGCTGCCTCATTTACTACACTTTGAAAGAGAAATATGGAGCAAACAATATTCTGTCAGGTATATATATAATATAAATTGTATTTTGTCACTGAAGCTTAGCTCACTAAGCCCATTTGAGAAATTTTACTTAGAACCAGTTCCCTTTCCATCCTCCCTTAGATAATTTCCCTGTTTCACTGAAGAAATGAAAGCATACCAACAAACCATGCAAAAAACTCCTGACAGCATCCTATTAACTTTACAGAAACAGACTGATTATCTGTGAAAGTGAACAAAATCTTCCCTTCTGAAGAGAAAGAACCTCCTCGTTTATTTGTTCAATAATAACTGCATGTTAAAATTCCAAAGTTAATCTACTTCTCAAAAGCATTCTTTGCACGTTCCTCCCCCTCACCTTCCTCTGCTTATGTAGCCAGCAGTCCTGTCATCTCTACAGAAGCTTTGCACTAAATCCCAGTGTTCCAGTGGATTAGACCAAGAACATGAATTCTCTCTCTGTGTTTAAATGCTAAAAATAAAGCATCAGATTTTCAGCTGACATAAATCAGCCTTATTACACCGAAGCCTGAAGAGAGCAGGGAATAACCCAGAGTATAAAATCCAGCTCACAGAAATTTCCAGAAGTTACCCATGTACCTGCCTCAGTGTGTACCCATATTGGCACATGGTAACACAGAATAGGAAATGTGTACTTGCTTCAGTAGTTTTTTTGACCTGCAGTGCTTTAATTTACCTGTTCTTGATTCCAACATACACTTGCTAAATTTTAATTGCACAAAAGGGGTACAAAATCAGCAGTGTAGCAAAGCTAACCATAAACAGGTGCAGAAAGGACCTGTTCACCCGCTCGTGTTACCTGCAAGGGCAAAGCCTAAGCGTGCTTCTGATGATTCTTCCAAGACTTTTACTCTGAGTGACCACAGACTTCCATGCTCAGGATGAGATGTGCTGGTCACATCTCTGTATTGCTGTTTCATGATGTCTGCAGACCCAGCTAAGCACTAAAAAAGCATCTGGAAAGTTTATGCTTTTTGTTCGGTTTGTGACAGCTATAAATATTTTGTACTTTAATGAGATTATAGAAATCTCGAAACCCCAGATCTTATGCTCTGTGGGGGATTCCACTATTTGGGCTGTAAGGCTTGTGTTTGGAATGTCTCATGCCAAAACCAGTGGCTAGGCACAAAGCAGAATCTTGGGTTTTACCCAGGCCTCCCTCAGCCTCGGAAAGGGTCACAGTCCACGATTCACATTTCCAAAGATATACTCAGCAATGGAACATCCTTAAACCAGCTGCTGCAGTAATTTACTTTCCTTCCTGATAAAAAGGTTACCTAATGTTTAACTTCTAGGTTCCTTACTGAAAATGAAGACTATTACTTCCTTCTTGGCATATCTGTCATGAAGATAGGGAACAGATCATTCCTTCCCTCTGCGCATTCTTAAAGATTAATGTTGTGTTTCTCGTCAGACTTCTAGCATTGAAACAAAATAATTTCCCTCCAGATTCTCTTCAATGAATCTGGAAGAGCAGTGGCCAGGACTGAACACAATGATTCAGTTGTGCTTCTTCCTGTTCAGTAAGATGAGTGTATCTTAAAAGCCAAACCTGTTGGTACACCCTGGTATATGTTTTGCTTGTTTTCAACAGTATAATTATATTTAATTCTGGTTTTAGTCTCAACAATTTGCAGGTCCCTGTCCATACACAATTTACCTGGTTTCTCCTCTACCTGCCTTTGCATGGCTGATTATTCCTACCCAAACTTTGCATACTGCAGTTGTCCCTGCTGACATTCATCCCATCCCCACTCAGCCTCAAGATCATTTCTCCCATTTTTGGAATAATTTCAAGCACCAAAAGTGTCTTTCACCATTCTATTCCTCCCTACCTGGAGCTGAACAGACCACTGCAGAAACTTTGAAAGATCTTTCCATCTTGATATTGTTATGAACTGTGGCTTCCCAGGTAGTTTGTTTACCTTTAGAAGCACATAAAATGCTACTAAAACCTTCTTGAAAGTCAGCAAACTTAACATCTGCTGTTACTCTGCTACAGAAATTTGTTAAATTTATTTAGAATGAAGAACTATTTACTGTCTTGTTTTGCTGCTGTCTTCTAGGTGCCTGCAAAAATTCATTTAAACTGTTATGTGTTAGGTAAAATAGTTTTTCCAGTCTTTTTATTCACTTCCATGGCAGTAAAGTTTAGGAAGAAGCTTTATCTAGCAAAGATGACACTCAACAGTGGGATCTTCCAAATTCTTCTTCTATTAATAACATCAGTACAAAGTCCTTTAAGTACCAATTTCTATAGATGTTAAGGTTAGCTCTTAACACATATGGTTGTAAAAGCTGAAACTGCATCAGCTAAGCAGGAAAGAGCAGTGAGAGCCAAACTTAGCCATGTTGTGAAAAGACATCTTGCAGAGAAGAGGCTGTGTAGTACTTCTTATTCCTACCTTCCAGAACGATAATACTAAGGAACAGAATTATCCTTGGACTTGTGGGTGGTTGTCTGCTACTTCTGCTTTTCTCTGTGCCATCTAGCAAGTCGTTTAACCTTTTTCTGCTGCAGATTTTCTGCCTATATGATGGACATAATGGTGCTCACTATCCTTTTAAAAATGTGCTTTAACAACATTAAAGACAAAATAAAAAATTCTCTAAGTGCTAAGGTGTTATTTATGAATCACTTTCCCTGGGCAAAGTGAAATTTAGAAAATGTTGTGGTTAAAAAACTCCAAGCAGGTAGCATCCAGCATAATAAAGATAATATGTATACAAAAACATCAGAAGTTTCATTGTTCTGCTCTTAGAAGTAAATTAAGATGTAAAATATGTTTTTAACTCCTCCTTCATTTCACCAGCTGTTCCATGCAACCTTTAACTCCTAAAAGTAGAAATAAGCTCATAAAAAGTGCATTATTGGTTGGAAAAAAATTCTTGACAATTTTTGCTCTACTATATTCACTCCACAAACATTAATATGAAATGAGGATTTATGGAGTTGGTGTCACTTTTTTGTAAGATTATTTTTTTTTTCATAAACTTAAGTATCAATCTTGTTTAGATATTGATGACACAAGGTAAGCTACCATGTCAAATAAAACAGCTATCAGTGCAAAGAGCTACAGAGATTCTATGGATGACAGCAGAAGAGGTTAAGAAATTTGAGTCCCAATAATTAAAGTTTTCTCAAGAAATCACATAAATAAATAAATAAATAAATATTAGTATCTATAATACAAATTCAGTTAAATCTATTTTATGACTCCTTGTGAAAGAATGTACAGAAAAAAAAAAAGAAGAGGAAAAGAGAAGAAACAAGAAAATGGTTACTGGGGAGCCTTGACCAGACCTGTCATTCAATTTAACTTGAAATATTTTATTAAATTCTGTTTACACCTGTGTCATCCCTTGACTTAAACAGCATCAGAACATTTTGTCCGACCACATTCTGTCATATTTCTTGAAAATGTGAAGTAGTTGCTGAAACAGGAAAGTAAAGTTTGAAATCTGAAGTGGAGGTTTTCCCTGGTGAACTTTGGAAGCACCCAACACATGCTGGGGGGTGGTGTTCCCCTACAGAACTTGTCAAAGCTGTATAATTGTGTGGTAACATTTGTAAATCCCATTTGCTAGAGCGTCGCCAAGTTCAAACCAGCAATGGAAGTGGTCTTCACACGCATTTCCATATGCTTGCATTTCTAAAGTACTTCAAAAGGAGTATCAGGAGTCTCCTGCTCACATATGGCCTGTAGAAGGCATTTAGAATTCTGGAGTGTTAACTTGTGGGATGGGAAGCAGCTCTGTACAGGAGAGACGGTTTCCATCTGCAAATGCAAAAAAATAGAATTGTATCCTCATCAGAGCTTCAACATTTACTTTTTGTTTCTTAATTCTCTTTATTGTGAATTTTGTATACTGTGAATTACACATTACAGATCTCCTTTTAGCTTTTCTGCCACAGTCAGCAAATGGAAGTCTATTCCTTATGTTTTGTTCTTTTATTCCTTCCTCTTCTTGTATTTTCTTAAACTCTCCATTACTCCCCTTCAATATGACTACCTGATTATCTCCTTTATCACATGCTCACTTTTGCTCTACCTTTCACTCATCACCAACATGTGTTTTTTTCATCAACTTATCCACTAATCTTGAGAATAGTACACTGTGGTGGCTGGTTACACCCTTCTACATTTCGTGTTCAACTTTGTGACTGTTTTTTTGCTGACAATGCAAAATATTGGCAGTAAACTTTGGGTTCAGGACCATTCTCTTGATATTTCTCACAATATTGTTGTAGTCTGGACTATATCAGCCAAACTACCTTATAAATTCATTGCCAGCTGAATAGATCCCAGCTGAAATGTTGTTTCTCATTTCAGTGTGGATTCTAAGAGTTTTAGACATGTCCATCCTACCTTTCATCAAATATTACTTGAAGAACAATCTTTCATTTGAATATGTGTAGTCTTCATAATTGTCCACTGGTTCCAACTCTTCACTTCACTTGGGGCAGAATCCTCAAACACTGGCAGTCTGGGATGTCATCAAGGTTTCACCAGTACCTTCACTCACAGCTTTAGATATTTTCATCATGAAAAAACATTGGAAGACATTTGAACTTGTTATTTGATGCATACAGATCTGCAGCTGAGGGTATTTTGTGATCATTTCCCTGTACTTGGCACAGAACTAGGTGCACCTCAAATTCTGCGTTTAGTTTTGGGTCCCTGCTGAAAGGAGGACATTGAGGGGTTGGAGTGAGTTCAGAGAAAGGCAACAGAGCTGGGCAAGGGTCTGGAGAACAAGTCTGATGAGGACCAGCTGAGGGGGCTCAGCCTGGAGACAAGGAGGCTTGGGGAGACTTTATATCCTTCTGTACAACTCCTGAAAGGAGGCTGTAGCCAGGTGGGGGGCGGCTTCTCTTCCTAAGTAGTAACTGATAGGACAATAAAAAAACACTAGGAGAGATTTAGGTTGGATGTTAAAAGAAATTCTCAATGGAAATGGTTGTCAAGTTTTGGAATAGGCTGCCCAGGGAGTCACCATCCCTGCAGGGATTTAAAAGTCATGTAGATGTAGTACTTGGGGACATGGTTTAGTGGTGGTCTTAGCCATGCTGGCTTAATGGTTGGACTCAATGACCTTAAAGAACTTTCCCAAACTAAACAACTCTATGATAATTTAAAGTGTCAGGATAATAAAATCATTTTTGGCAGATTATTTCTGCCAGGTGTTTTTGATATGTGTCTGATATTTCTGAAGGCATAATCTCCACATTTCAAGTTGGTAGGTAGCCTAACTTAAGGATTTCCATTACAAGGCCAATCATAGCTTAAGAAGCAACTATAAATCAACCACACTAACAACCAAGTAATCAAACAATTCATCTCCTCATCTGTTATGAAGCAAGTTTGTAGAGCATTTGCAAAAACTCTAAGCTTACTGTTCCAAGACAGTTTTTCAGTTCAATTCTGTTTCCCTCTTTGAGCAAACTCTACAGCCAAAAATCTATAAAAAAAGAAGCCAATAAACTGTCCCAGGTCAAGCCAACTCTATCAGGGAATTTCCTATTATAAACAAACCTTTGGAATCACAAATCAAAACTTGGTATCTATATTGTTCTTTCTCTCCCCAAGTTAACCTTGTTCTTATCCTCCAAACTCACTTGATATGATTGTCTTTGAGGGGTAATTTCCTTTATGTATGTACAAACCATCGTTGCAGTGATTGATAATATGAATAAGCTGTAAGCACACATGTCATCTAGGCTTGTACTGATGTCCATTTGCTTGTAGCACTGTGTTAGGGATATTACTCATGAAACTAAACAACTAATTAAAATAACACTCCCCTGCACAGAAAGATGATGCCTGCCACGCTCAAGGGAAGTGAAGAGTCTCTGTCACACTTGCTCCTCCTTTTGGACTTGCATTTCTATTTTGAAAAGAAGACTAGTAGGAGATCTGAGCTTAGATAAATCCATCTTTTAACAAGACTGTCACACAAAGCACTTCTAGAGTAATTCTTTTTTGTTATTCTATACTAATACTTTTTCAGAAAAGCTGATTCAATTCTTTTCCTTCTTTTACCAAAGCATTCTGCCTCCTTTTTGAGATAGGATAAAAAAACCCTAACAACCTCTTTCTGTGTTGTGTTCTTGCTCTTCCTCACAAGCTCAAAGAGGAATCATTAAATAATAATTTAAAAGTAACCAATGACCACATTTGTGATTTCTCAGCTAGGCCAGAGATCGTTCAGCACCTCAAGTTACCCAGTCCAGCAAAACCTGGAACTGCTCAGCTCAGCCTCTACAATTATAGATTTAATTAATGTGCAGAGGTAAACTTCAGTGCTCTTCCAGGCACAAATTTTCACAAGTTTCTAATCCTTCTTCACCTGCGTACTCAGGCAGGATGCTTTGGTTCTTCCAATTACTTCTCTGGGGGGAAGGTTTCCATGTTGTCTGACATCATAGACTAAGACCACCAGAATGTCTATTATTGAGAACCATTTCCTAACTCTTTTCCCTATTATTTTCATCTGCAAAATTCAGACTTCTTACTAAGGGCCGATAAGCCCATAAGAACATCAGAGTGAATCTAAATTTGTCAAAGGAGAATTCAACTTATCCCAAGCTAAAAGCAGTTCACCCAGTTAAGATTTCTCTCATCATTATTTTTCTTTGTGATTCCTCATGTTGTCCTTCCATCAGGTAGTCCCACAAACAAAGTTCATTATTATTTTACTAGTTTTCTGAAATATCTCAAAGTCTTTATTTGGTGGAATAAATAAATCTTCAACAGAAGAGCAAGCTATTTAAAACAGGGTGTGCCAGTATCAATTTCCCATGCTGCCCTGAACTTTCAATTAAAAGAAGAATTAGGAAAAAAATCTAAATAAAATAGAAGTATATTTTCCTTCTGCTTTTTCCCCCAATAGAAGGCTCAAAGATTAATATACCATGCAACAGAACACATGACACTTATAGAGATCTTAACAAAAACAGATACAGTGAAAACAACTGCATTCTGCGGAGAATCTTTTAGAGACAAAAGTGCTCTTCAGACGGGGCCTCTGAACAGGTTGTTTGCAAGTGCTTCTTGATAAAGAGCTCCCACATGCAGCTGTGCCCACCATTCCCTGAGGAAGATAATGCTTCCCTTAACACTCTTTGATGGGCCAAAACTCAGCACCAAAATCTTTCCAGCCTGCAAGAGAGGCCTCCAGAGTAGGAGCATGAGCTCAAATAGAGCTGGTGGGTCCAAGATGGGGGTGTGGGTGAGGGCACCAGGTGGGGCTGGCCAGAGCCACTAAGGCTTACTCAAGGCCCTATGATAGAGGAAAGAGTCAGAAAATTGAGAATGCAGCCATAATAGTAACAAAAACAAACAAAAAACCCCAATATTAGTCGCTTTACATGAATTTCAAGAGAACTGCTTGAAGACAATTCCTCAGTAAGATACCATGCTTTGGGAACTATTAAGTAAAGTTCTGAAGGCTTTTCTTTAATGATTTGAATATCTAAAGCTTTTAGGAAAAGAAAAAAAAACCCCAAGCATTATAAAATAAACTCTCAACGACACAGACTGTGTATCTCCTCCTGTTTTGGTACACCATTCTTTAAATTATTCAGCCAGTAGCCACAAACACATCTTCATGTGGACTAGGAAATATGCTTGCATAGACTTCCAGAAGACCTAAGTCTTTTTCCACTACATCAAAAAGCCATGCAACAAAGTGTGCTGAAATAGGAATGAAACTCCTGGTACTTTCACAGACTTTACTGGTTCAGTGCATATTTGTTCATGGTAACTTTTGACAAGAAACAGGACACAGGTCACTGGATATTTTTTCAACTATGATCCAAATAATATGACTTTATCTAATTCTTTTCCCACATGGTGAACTTATCACACAAAAGTTTTCAGAGGAAAAACACTCCAGCCTATTGAAAATAGAAGTGGTAGCCAACCATCTAACTAAGAAGCAATGATGATGGTAAGTGCAATCTGACCTCATCTTGGCAGCAATGTTGGCTGATCAAAGAAAGTTAGACACAAAAAACTAACACATGAGATTTGCCAGTAATTTCGACTCCACCTTTGTCAGTGGCAAGTGAGTCCATGTCCAGCAAATCCATTTCCATACTGGCAGGACTGGAATAACCTTTATGTGACTGATAGTCTGCTTCTGAAAAGACAGCTGATTTTGATCCCTCAAGCACTTCAGAGGGCTGTGTTAGTCCAGTACCTTTAAAAACACAAATTTATAAACAAATACAAGGTCAGATCACAACATGCTGTATGCTAGACTGTTTCATTTTTTTTTCCCAGCACATTCATTCTATCCAGTAAATAAGCATTTGGAATGTAATAATTTAAGTGTAGGAAGGGAAAAAAAGGCACAAATAGTAACAATCACCAGGGCCATTAATCTCCTCAAAGCTACCTGCCAGATCTTGGCAGCAGAGGCAACAGACTAGTTTTTTTGGAAAGGACACAAATACAGTACTGTGGTTTATTACTTCTCCAGATATATTGGTTTGGCTCTACTTATATAGGGCTAAGTGGCACACATTGTCCAGAAAGTAAGTTAATACTTGAAAAACATGAAGTTCTCATGTCAGATAATGGACTTTTAAAATAATCAAAGTTTTCATAGAGCTGTTACATTTAACATCGTTGCCATCGTTTATTTTGTCCCAGAGCAATGGGGGAAAAATGGTAGAGAGGAGAAGAGCATGAACTAGAACATATTAAAAGAAAAACAAAACCCACAAACCATCTGCAAAAGTTAATGGGTTGATATAAAAAAATCTAGCCAGTCAACAGCTATTGCACCTGGATGTGCTTCTGCACAATTTCTTATGGTAAGAAGATTAAAGATGATTCTATCCATGGCACCCAGATAGCCTTAAACTAAATGTTCCAGATGAAAAGAATGTTGAATATGAGAAGATGATATAAAAATCCATCAACAACAAATGTCAGTGGTTGGCACAGAGCAAAACCACCGCCTGACCTGAGACTGGGGACTGGAGCTCTCACACATGTGGAGCTTTTCAGAATGTAGCAAATAATCCCAGCCTCCCTTCTGTGATGATTCAGGAGGATTTCTTTGGAGGATCTGGGGTCATCTGCAGTATTTTCCAGTTCAACAATGAGAAAATCAAGGACCTGTTTGCATTCCCTAACGAAATGTAAGCTACTTAGGAGGCTTCCCACAAGACCACATCAGAAGCCAGAACTATCTTACCAATGAAATGATCTTAAAACCTCTCTCCACGGGTATGCTCCATAGGCGTTTGTGTTTTGGAAATGTTGATTTGTCATTTTAAGTTTTAATGCAATTGCCAAACAGTACCATGATCTATTGTAAGGTTAAGATAATGAACACGGCAATTTCAGGAAAGAGCTTTTCCTAGCAGCATCATGAGCCGCGTTATATAAAACAGGGCAACACCAAATATTTCATTTTGTGTGAGATCACCCATATCAAAAGACCACCCTTTTCTAAAACAAAATACCACTTTTCATGCTGGGGAAGGCTTATGTTAAACTCTAACAACCTGGAGTAAATATTTGACACAGTTGATGCAGCAGCTTGTACTACAATGATCTTGTTTTTTTCTTCTGGTGACAGAGGCCTTCCTTAGTTTTGAACCACCAGGCTCAGTTACTTCTGGAATTGAACATATAGTCAAATCCTGGATACAGATAACCCATATATGTAATTTTATACAAAAAATTAATCTTACTTTAAACCTAGACTCTTTAAAACCCTAAAAGAAAGGAATACCCTCAAAAATCTTACATGCAGATATGGAGGCTGCATGGTTTATTAAATTAGAATAATACCAAAACCAGAAAAATGGAAAAAAAAATTAAGCCACCATGGACAGTTAGAAGAAAAACTGCATAACCTGAATCCTGTGGTGAATTTAGCACAAAGAACCTGTTTCCTCAGTAATTTTGAATATCTGTTCTTGAAGGATAAGAGGAAGATTTTTGCTGTAGTGACAATATACAACAAAAAACAGTACTACTTCAGAAGGACTCAGTAAAGCAGCTCCAAACTGACAATATCATGAAGAAGTAAAACCTTTGCATCTGACTCCAGCAGAGATCAGATCTCCACTGTAACTTTTGTCTGTTTGGTGGATTTTATTTCACTTGAAAATTTAATATGTAGTTGGTATCTAGATGACACATGTTGACACGGTACCAGTATTTCCAGTTCAGGAGATTTTTTGCCATGACTGGTGTCCCTGAAAGGAGTACAACAACCATAAAAGTCCAAATCTTGCCAAAATTCATAGTTTCATAGCTGCAGAAAATACTGAATGGGATCATGCTAATCTCCCCTTCATGGTCTTCCAAAGGAATAGGGAACAGACATGGGAATGAGAGGGAAAGGCTCCAGGTATTTCCAGCTGTAGGTGGACCTGTCACTTCCCTCCTGCAGGGCCATGGGTGGGCACACGACTCTCCATACTCCCAACTTTGGAGCCTGCAGAGGCTCTAGAGGAGCCTGAGTCCCTCTTCCAAGACAGGGAGTTCACTCAGAGGATCCCACTGTTCAAAGGCACAGAAAAATCAAAAGGGAGGCTGCAGACAAAGTGCGAAACTCTTTCCCAGCCTCCCCAAAATAGATTTGTGTATCCTCTCACTGAGATTCTCTCCTGTTACTTCAGTTCTTCCATAGCCTTATTTATCAGATTTCCATCATTTTAACACAGTAAATTTGCGTGCCAACCAGGAGGAGCTGAAATTTGTGAACTTCCCAGGCCCAGGTTCAGAACTAAGTACATATTGTTTCTTCCCTCAGTTAGAGACACACAGCTGCTCCTGTGTCAGCCAAAGCAGTGCTCAGACATCCAAGTCTGGGAGTTTATTTTTATCAGTCAGCAGTCCAACAGAGGCTTTACATGGGTTGGTTAGAATCCTACATTTTTCTGTGTATTTTATCTATATATCTCTCTATCTATTGTATATATATATATGATACATGCATCTCTTAAAACAAAGTCAAACCTGTCATCAGCTGAATGTTTAATGCAGATGCATTACTTGCCTAGAAGTGAATCTGCACGAGGGAGTACTGCAAACCAGCAGAGTGCATTTTGTGCTTTGGTGCAAGCTTATCTCACCTCCATTTCCCCTAAAAATCCTGGTGGAAGAGGAAATTAAGGGAGACAAACTGAACTGTGATGCTTAGGGAGTCCCTTGATTCTGCCTGTCACAGTTTTAAGCCTGCCTGGGGCCTCAGGGGAGTCTGGCTGTTCTTACTCCTCCTCTGCCAAGCAGACAGTAACGGCCCAGTGCTTTTATTCATTACCCTGAATGTAATGCACTAAATTTAACAAGTAACACACTCAGCGGGAATTTATTGGCCTTTTGCAGCATGATTGCAAGGTAGGATATGGATATGGATTCCAATTACTGCTGACACCCAGATAAGAGGAACAAAGCCCATATATGATTGTTATTAATCAAAGGTGATATCTGGTACTGCGAAGAAAAAGAAAAACAAACCAAGAATAATTTAAAAATACTTAACTAAGTACTTTTTTCCTATCAAAATGTCAGTGGTTGAAAATAAAATTATGCTGGCATTTTCTAGCTGGGAATAATAAAAAGGATAAGCAGATTGTGCAAAAATAGCCAGAAAAAATGTAAATAAAAACTGCTATTGATTATAAAATGACATGCAGAAAACTTACATCCCAGTAGATGTAATATGCTATGTAAAGCCTAAAAAAGAAATATGCCTGGGTTCACAGCTGTAGAAGTATTAATAATTGCTAAACAAAATGAAAATTCTGTGTTGCATATTCCAGGGAGCTGAGATTCATATTCATCTGACAGTATTAAAAGATGGGCTAGGAAGAAATTAATTTTTCTTGTTCACATCTGGAGTTTAAATAGGTACAATATGAATGGGCAAAGAACAAGCCAAAGACCACTGCATCAAAATTCCAGAAACCAACAGATGTGAAACACATGTAATATCTCTCCTAAACCTCTCCCAGGTGTGCACAGGATCGAGCCACTGAGTTCTATGGGATTGCATTCATTTCATAGCACTGCACCCCACAGCATACTGAATACCATGGTCATCCAGAGCTCTGAGAGGCAAAGAATTTGGATTCATAGTGTTTGGAATTGCCAGTCAGCTTGGACATAGAAGATGAAAGTCCTTTCCAAGTTGTCTAAACTGTTAAGGCCAGCAAAGTGGAACATGACAGCTTATGAAGTTTCTCACTACTATTTCCAATATTCAGATCACATCAGATGAATATTTTCTGCTAACAACTCCTTTCCCTTTCTGAACCATAAGCAGGATGAATTACTTTTCAAAACCACAGTGTTAAAAGAGATGAAAATTTCTGAAAGACACAGCAGAAAAATTTGCTTGAAATCCAGTGAGTCTGCTATTCTCTGACAGGCTGCCTTATTCGCCTATAACTTATGTATTACTTAAAAAATAAATCAGAAAATGTGAAAATTATGTTACAAATACCACAGTGGTTCTTCCTGGAGCTATCCTAGAACTCTTTCCTGCTTCTTGAGAACATTTTTATTTCCCAGTCCCTTCAGTATTTGTAAAAGACAATGTATGTGCCCACTGGGACCAGAACTGACACAGTTGCTCTCTCAAACAAACCATCACAAACTTTTCTGTGAGGCTTCCAGAAAGGAATTCAATGCAATGACTTGGAGAACAAGCTTGAAAGAGCTTTGACAATCCTTCTGTCTTTAACTAAAGATTTTATTTTACAAGGCATCATTATCACATCATCTGCATAAGACACATGTATAAGTTTTACACCTAACTGGGGTTAGCCTGCCTTTCCTGGGGTGCTGCCTCTCTTGTAAAAAGCAGTTTTTGCTGACATTGAGAATTACATTTTCATCTCTCCTGCGAGGAAAAATGCCATAAGCATGCTCTACACATACAAGATATATAAGTTATAAAGATTTATACATTTCATCAAATAAAGAGGTGAGAAAAATAATTTTAACAAAGGCCTTTACTTAGTGAAACAGAAAAGCAATCATGTTTTCTCACTGCTTTTTGCCACTTTACTGGTATATGAAGTGTTTTCAGAGTGGGTACAGCAGGAAGAAGACGAGAATAAATAGGAATAAGATATTTTTAGGAAATAAAAGTTTTTTAAACACATCCTTTATACATTATATACTGTATATTATCTATCAGATGACATTTGCTATTTATATGTGAATGGTGGATTGTATGAGAGCACAAAATCTTTTTTGTTGCATTTAATGCTGTAAGGTTTTCCTGATAAATATTTGATTGCATTTCTACAGCATTTCAAACTGAGGGACAGTCAGCTCAGTGATGCAGCCTTGGATATCAAACAGATCTTTTCCTTTTATTAATAGCTCTAGCATTTTCTTGCAATACATGAAGTTTGTCACTGAGGCAGAAATGGAAACAGCTAAAATTTTGATTCATCAGAGCATGCAGCTATGTTTATAATTTTAAGCTTGAGATTACTGCTCACCAGGGCTTTGTAAATAAGGACTTTACTAAGTAATGACTTAGTAAATACACCATTTCCCCAACATTGGCTTCAGAGATTACTTCTGTAGTCCTCCAGCTAAAATGCATGCTAGTGTTTTACAGTCCTTGCTCACAGTAAAATAAATGCACAGAAGGTAAGTTTCTGTGATTGTCTGCACGTTGTTTTCCAAAGGACATGAAACTAATGTTGTTTCCTCATATTGCAACTAGAACCTTATATGAGGAAAAGCCCCACGGGTGGCAACAAATGTTGAAACTCCAGTCTTTTGTTCTCAAATGTTAATGACAAAAACCCAACAACATTCTCTGAAAAAGATTACAATTTAAAATGGTAATGGTACATTTGTCTCAAGAGAATTTGTATTCTGTCTGCAAACCAATCAAGATATGGTAAAAGGATTTAGAGAGAAATCACAGCTGAATGCATAAAATCCGGGGAACAAAGAATGGTACCTGCATACAGGAGACAGCTGGCAATACCCACCAGTGGACAGAGAATGCAATTCTCTTTATTCTTGCAAATACAAAACCACCTTCATTCTGATAGTTGCTGCTATGTGTGACTGGTTTTATTCACACTGTCAAGGAAGTCACTGTGTCTTCCATATTTTTGCTAGTCCATACCATGGATATGCATTGGATCCAAACTCTTCTGATTGGAATAAAAATCACCAAAATGTGGATCAGGTTGATAACTCTAATGTAAAATATTATCTTCTCCTTCCCCCACCCCATCCTGAATTTCTCACAATGCTTTTAACACACTAATCCTTAAGAATCATTTAAGCAATAAGAGTAGGAGAAGGTATCACACTGGAAGGGAATAATTTCATGCCTCAGCTGTGTTGCAAAGCATGAGGATGAAGAATAAGTGACTTCAGTCACCTGAGAAGTGCAATAATTCCCAGAAATGCACCGCCTAAAGTATCTTTTTGAAATTATTTCATGGGAATTATTTTAGAAAAGGTCAAAAAGAATGATTAGATTTGAGTGATTAAGGTGCCAGCCATACAGCTTGTAACTTACTTTTTAATGAATAAGTTCTCTCATCATGCATTTAAAAATAAAGCATACATTTCAAAAATTAAAAAGGACCTCCTTGCTCAGTTGAACTTCCACCCTGGCCAAGGTCTGCTACAGGAGCTGGGAAAACACGGTTTGGGCCACTCTGCCTACATGAAGAGACTTTCATGGTGACATTTGTCCAAACCCAAAGCAACCATCGCCATTGGGAAATGTCCATTTCCTCTTCCTCTGAGTGATTCCTCTGCCACAGTCTTCTTTGGTTTAGGAATGTCATAGTAAACAGATGTTTTGCACCACTGTATAGGCAAGAGACATCAGTGCTCTCTGGGTCAGACATCTGTTTGGGAGCAGGTATCTCAAATGTTATTCCTAGTTTTGTTGGAACTTTTGTCACCATTTTGTTTCTTTTGCATAGAAAAATCACTTCTATTCTTCAGGGTTGAAAAAAATGGTGTCTTCTTTGTGCAGATTTAATTTTTAATTAAAAAAAGAGGTTTCAGAAAATCTGTAAAATGAAAAATTAAAAAAATCATCCTTCATTACACAGATAACAAGCTACAGTTCTGTTTGCTGAGGCATCATCTCATGGGTTCTACTAGGCAAATTATCAAGTTTTGAATGGAAACAACACTTTGGTTTTGGAAAAAATGTATCATTTTTCTTTTGAAAAGAATTAAGCTGTAGCTAATTTTTAAAGTTATATCATTAATCTGAAGTTTGATCTTTAAAGATCACACTCCTACTCTCATTCTTGGTATATGTTGTAAGATACTGCAAAACATTTTCTTTCTTCTTTATGTCATTTTATGTTTCTTTGATGACATGATACTAGGGGATATTTTATTTGCCTGATAACATAAGGGGGGAAAAAATTAAAAATTTAAAGCCAGAGGAAAAGAAAAGGTATTCCAGATTTTAAACCAGAATATTTCATACTTCTTGTTATGGCTCTGAGGAACTGATCAGAGTATCTGAAGCACTTTTGACATTGCTGTCAAAATGAAATATTTAAAATAAGAGACTTATTTTTGCTCCCCTGGTCAAGTACCACATACGTGGTAAAATGTGATAAGAAATCAAAAGGATGAGGCACACTTGAGGGAGTATCCTCTCAGCCTACTCAAGGCACATAACACAGACATGATCCCATGCAGCTAAGTTTAGCAGCCAACATCCAGCACAGAGGCAGTCATGTGTAGAGGCAGGTTCTGTCAAAGGGTAGTAAAGAAGATTATTTAGTTCTAAACAACATTCAAGCTAAGTTTACAGGGCATTTACTGGTTGCTTCAATGCATAAAATGTTGTAATTTCCTCTTTCTAGCCTGAACTTCTGCTGGTGTACCACTTTTGGCAATTGTTCTGGGCATAAAGAGAAGTGAGTGTGTTGGTCTCATCACCTGAGAGCAGGAGAGGTCCTGCAAGTGTTTGGCTTTCACATTAGAAAGGATCAGCTATGGAAGGACTTTGAGGGCTCAGAAGGCCTTGACAGCTTTGCATCCTCAAGAACAAACTAATTTGCTGCCAATTGTAAGCAATATATACTGGGGTGAGCAGTGGGCTTAATTACCTACAATAAAATTTCTCAGTTTAAGTATTCAAATTAGTAATCATGAAATCATTTTCTCTTAGTCATCATCTTCCCTGTGCCCCTCCCTGCTTTCCCTGTGATCTGGTTTACATGCCCTCATTTGCAAATATTTTTGGGACAATGTCAGGTTGCTTTAGGCCAAACAATGAGATTTCTTATCTATTTTTATAAAATTTAATCCCACTGGCAATGTTGGCTTGATTTCTCTAATGGTGCAATGAAAACAGTGTTTCACTTGGCTTTAAAACTGTGATCACAGATGAAACATTACAGGGCTATGCCAGAGTATGAGGGCCAGGCACCGAAACCAACTCTAAACAAAAACTGAAACTATGTAGTCTGTATTTTCGTTATGAAATCTGTAAAAAAAGGGGGGGAGAATAACCCTAAAACCCCCATAAAAGTTGCTTATATAAAGAAATAAATTTATTATATAGCAATATACTGCTGCTATAATGTAACATGCTGCTGATGTGGTATCAGCCAGAGGTGTGGGGTCCCAGATGGGGCAATGTTCATTAACACCCAGCAGCTGGATAATTCATCAGCCAACCAGCACATGGAGTTTCACACCCCTCTTCTGCAATTCAAGGGGGACCTTCCCTTCCTGCCCACTCCCACTCTGAGTTTAACCCCACAGCAAAACTTTTAGGTTATCATTGCAAGGATGCCTAATCCACACTAAATATGCTAATCGAGAAATACCCCGAGGGCCTCTTTGAGCTGGTTTTGGTTCTACATGTATGCTAAATCTGCAGCTTTCAGCGTTATCTTGGGTAAGAAGTCACCATCTCTGGTTCATGAAATGCCATTTTCCTTGTTCTGTGTACTGGACAGGTTTCAAACATTATCAACAGACACAGGCTGGGAGATTAGCTCAGAAGGACACATTCCATAGAGGCAGGATGGATGTTCCTTCTACTCTTTGACCTTCTAATCAAGAGACCTTGGCACAAATAATTTGGTGGGGAAAGGGGAGGGAAGCTGAGAAGAAGTGTCCACCTTGCCGTAGCATGGACAGAGGATACCCTGCACACAAGAGTATAGTGCTTGCAAGTCCATCAGTATTTACAGCCAGTGTCTTTTATTTTTTTTTTTCTTTTTTAATTGTGAGATTCCCCAGAAAGAACAGTCCCAGCAGCACCATGGTGTGCACTGCCAGATGCCAAGAATCTACAGCCTCTGAGAAGTAGATACACTACTCCTACCCCAGTGGTCCTGTGCTTCTCTGGAACACCCTCTGGGATCTGCCAGCTTTGGGAAAAAAACTGCTTGCTCTTTTAAGGGTATGAAAAACCTGCCTTATCCCATGGACAAATTAAGCAAATATCTGTTAGTGAAATCTCATGGGCTATCCCTTCTATCAGTAGTTTTAATTGCAAGTTTTTCATACAGAGAAGAGGGGTTTATATCCTGGCTTGAAATCACTAAAACTGCAAGACCATGTTACACTGCAGGTAAATGTTGGGAAAGAGCACATTTGAAAACTGGGCTGAAGAAAATGGTGTCTCTTCCTCCTTCTCCAGCCCGATTTTGTGAACTCAAATGTCCATCTGGTGTGATGCTGCTCTGCCTGCACCCACCCCAGAGCCTGGGTGCTGGGCCCTGATGTATTCCAGTGGCAGACGCCCAGAGACTCCAGGCTGGACCCCCTAATTCCCGAGGAGAAGAGGAAAACCAGGGTGGTACCTAAAGAAACAATATGTCAGTTCTTTGTGGCTTTGCTCCCTCACTGCAGGTACCAGCCTAAGATGGGGCACTGTGTGCTAAAACAGACCTCTTGTAAATATTTCATATTCATGAGACAAGCAAAAAAGGCCTGTCACCACCCTGTGCATTTCTATTATTTAAAGGGTCACTAATCAAGCAGTGAACTTACCTTTCCGACAAATCTCCATACCAGACAATCAATATTCATCTGCTGCTAGCGATACCCTTTCCCCGCCCGCCCTGCATGGGGATGCAAGCTGGGCTCTCCTCCTCCTCCTCCCTGGGGATTAACACAGCCTGGGCAACGAGCCCTGAGGACCTGGGAGGGTGTGCTGTGTCCAGCACCCCCGGGAAAGGGTTTGGAATTGTCGCCGTCCGCCGCAGCGGGTACAGTAGCAGCAGGACTAGGAAGGGTTAAAGTTTTGTCTGTGACACTGAAATTGAGGCCAGCTGTAGGTCATATTCATGTCCCAGTCACAGGAAAATGAACCTGTGAGACAGAACCTAATTATCTGCTAAACCAAAAGCCAGTCTCAGTTCAATAACTTACGACAGAGCTGGCAGCCAGATATAGTGTTGTCATGGTAACGCCGAGAAAAAAATCCACTGCAGTAGAGAACAAGAAGGAAAAGAAGGAGACTGTAACCCTGAATATGCTGTAGCCATTTGATCTTGGACAAGTAGATATGTCTAAAGAGCCAGATTGCTACAACTGTCTATCCACTTTAATATCCTCTATAATTACTGAAATGAAAAATGCAATTACAGTGTGCTCTGAGCTAAAAACCAGGAATAACTGGCTAACTGGGAATTAATTTTAGAGGGAACAATATCGGTTTCTTTCCCCTCTCAACAGACATGGACTGAGAAGTATGTGGGGGCTGGAGAGCAGAGCCGCCTGCTTCCTGCTAGTCCAAAATCACTGCATGCCAATCAAACCTTTGCTTTTCCCCATCACCTTCCCCTCCTCCCTCTTCCAGCCACAATCCATTACAGACAAGGGAAAAGTTCAGTAGAGCAAAGCACTAAAGATCTCGCTTTGTGGACTGCAATGTCTGAACTACGTGAAGTTGAGGGTGACAAGAGTTTACAGCTCACAGAAAAACATCCTGAGCGTGGCCCCTTGCACGAGACACACAAAAAGCCAGAGCAGTCCCTGATAGAACCACCCTCCTGGAGCCAGGGGGCAAGGAATCATGTCCCCCCAGCATGCTCCTATGGGGAGCTGAGCACAGCATCCTCAAGCAGGGCTGGTGCTGGGTATGGGGCTTTTTCCAGCTGAATCCTGCCAGGTAGCAAAACAAAGGACATGGTCCTTGGATTGCTCACCCAGCTGGACAGGCACAAGGGCACAGAGCAGCACCTTGGCTGCTGGACCACCCCCACTCTGCCAGGCCCCTCAGTACAGCTGAAAAAAAGTTTACACCAAATCAGACACGAGTGCACACCAAACACAAAATCAAATTGTACTTTGAAATATATATTAAAAATATATATATATCTATACATATATATATGTGCACATATTATTTACTTTTGTGAGGACCACAAAACCTATCTCTGTTCATTTTGGTCAGAGATGCAGATTTGATGTAGGAAAGATCAGCAGTGATTCTGTGAAAGAACCTATATCTGTTCATGTGTATTAAAGACAGATTGTAAGTGAAACATCATGGTTAGAACAGTACAATTAAAGCAAATAAGCTATTTATTTGTCACTCCTGTATCAGTTTTTCCAGCTTGCTGGAAGAGCTATCTGTGCTTCTCAGAGCAGCTTGCTGAACAGTGAGACTTCACTCCCAGATGCTGGAAACTGCATGGTTTCAGACTCTCACACAGGCATGCTATTCAGACTCAAAATGTTCTTGCCATTACTAATTGCATGAGAGGCTTCTGAAAAAATTGCAGTATTTCAGATGGTTAAGATAGCAAAATCATTTCCAACCTGAGAATGTGATCAGGAGATGTTATTGTCCTCATATTTTTACTGTGCACAGGTTTTCTTTCTTCTGACTGGGCAACTAAAGATCAGATTTGGCAATTCTTTTCCAGAAAAAAAAAAAGCTCTTATTCTAGTGATAATACTCTCTGGATAAAAATTACTCGTTTAATTGTGGCACCTTCTGGAGAATGTTATGCATCAATCACCAATCCACAGCGCTGTGTATGTGTATGTGAAAAAAAAAAAGGAAAGTTCATTCAAAAGCATGTTATTGGCATTCTAGTTTTTAAATAAAATATGAAATAAACACTCAAAAAACCAACCCAAATTCCACAAAAGTCCACAGGCAACACATCATGTAGATCTTCATGTCTCTATATAGTTTGAGACCCCCATCCTGATCTCATAAATATTTACCATTAGTACCCACTCCAATGAGTAGTTCTGTTGAGGTAGTAGAGGTGTCTGGTATCTACAGAGAAGTGGAGCATGACCTTTCTACACCTGCACAGTTTTTGTCAGCAGTAGTGCAGACCAAAAGATGCCCATAGCAATATTTTCAATCAGCCAGCCAGGTGCTTGGCATGCGTGAGATCTCCTAAGGTCTGTGGGTCTAAACCTGATTATGGTGGTCATTAATTTGGCCTGATTTTCATCATGGAAAATATGAATGGCCTCGTGCTTTTCTTTCATTGATCTCTGTGTTTCTGAAATGTTAGCAACTTGCTTCTCCACCAGTCTGAGAATTGCACTTAGTCTTTTCAAATTATTTAAAGGATTTTTAGGAAAATATCTTCTGGAAATTGGCTTTAATACACTGGTTTTCAGCCTTCAAGAAATCTATGTAAACTGATAACTCATTTTTGAGAGAAATTTATCAAAAAGGCCTCTAATCTTTTCTACAAGGATCACTCTCGCAGGAATTTCAGAGGCATGCAAATAATGCAAAAGAAGAGAAAAATTATTGGGAAAAGGTTAAAAACTTCAGCACGGGGATAAGAAATTCTGCTTCTATTTAAAAAACTGAACTGAAAAAGACCCTGGTCATCACACATGGTAAAAGGAAAAAAGTCTTGATTTTGTTATGAAATGTGTGTTTTGTTTCTCACCTGAGCCTGCAGACATTCTGAGACAGCACTTCCAAAAAGAGTGGGCTGCCCTTTCCCTGTCTCTGACATGGATCTGCTGAGGAGAGACAGGCTCATCCTGGGGTTGAAGCAAAGGGGAGCCCCAGAGTGGGTCTGCAGAACCTGTGAACAGCAGAGCCGCCTCTGCTCACTGTGAGTCTGACAGGGCCACTGTTAGGGCTGGAGCTTTTTTGGGAAAGAAGCACCCACCCTCACCTGTGATGTTGGCAGCACATTTATCACTAACAAATCCCAGGACTGCACACTTTAAGCTGCTCGTTGTAGCTATGAAAGGAGTTAGCTAGAGTACTGATATGTTTACACAGCTGAAATCCAAACGTGTGCCTCAGTTGGTGTTCTGACATTTGTTGAAAACAGACCAAAAAGAGACCAATTAATGAAAAATGAGAACACAATTTTGTAATGGCAGAAGCATCACAGACAGCTATTGGCTAAAATGTCTACCTTTTAGCATCAACATTAAAAAATAAATAAAGGAGAAATTAAAGGAAGAGAAATCATGGCCTGACCACTATGGCAATAGCCGTGGTCAAATGCTGTCTTATGTCCCCATATGAAACTGCAGCTTTCATAAATCTGAGCTACACCAAGTATCCACTGACATATTTTATTCATTCACGCTTTTATCCAACCTCCTGAAACCATAAACTCAGAATATTGAAGCTGGTTGTAATAGTCACAGTTGAATATTTCAAGGCAGCATTTCAATTTTCTGAACAAAAGACATAGTTTGTGAAGTTCCTGAGAGTACAGTGGAGTGGGACAGGTAACACAGGACTTGATTTCATATGTATTAAGTGTCTGTTGCCTTTTGTGATGACTTGAAGCATCTGAGACATCAATGTGAGACTGGCAGATATGTCACTCAGTTCCAGTGGCCTTGTCGTCTTTGAGAGTAGCACCAGTAGGATGCCCTAAGACAAATGGCAAGTGTAACTTCACATTTTCTAAACACTTCTAATGACTCCAAAGCCCCAAGCACTAAATTCTAGTCAGACCCGAAAGAAATACCAAATAACCACATGAATCCATTTTGATTTGGCTCATCAGCTGGTTTGTAATATGCCCTAATGTACTGGCATTATACTGCAGAGTGCCTGTACTTGATCTAATTCCCCTAAAATCAGCACTCACTATTAGGTGCTAAATTTTGTTCTAGAAATGAGAGCTCAATCGCTGTATTAAGAAGTGAGGATTGTGAATTACTTCAGGTAGAGTATTTGGTAATATCATACAATTTATAAATTGTGATGCTATAGTTACTTTAAAAAATCATGTATGGTTGACATGAATAATCCAATAAATCTGCTATATTAAAAGCAAAAATCTCTGTTTAAACTAAGCAGTTAATATTTAAACTCATGTTCCAATCAAAATATGCCAGGATAGTTTTGCATCATGTTAAATGATACACAGTGAGGCCACTTGATTTGATTCTATTTTTGTTGCAGTTGTTAGGTCTTGAGCAAAGCAGCTAAATATTATATTTCTTTGGTTGAATCTAAACAGAACCTTTCAGTCTTGGAATATAGACAGTTTAGAGTCCTTTTTCCAGAGCTAGCATTCTACTTTGGTGCAGGCTTCAATGTAAACTTCCCATCTTGTCCTTGAAACCCATGACTAGGTAGATGTGATGTTCTGACAAGGAAATGCTTCCCAGGGTTCATTACACTGTCCCCCATGTAATCTGGGGATAAATTAAGCACAGAAGGATCCAGCTCATAGTATGGAGCTTTTTGAGAGTGGAAATAATTTAAGTGTCTTGTAAGGATGGTGGCTACTCTTCAAAATGTTTAAATTTGACTGTGACACCTTAGCAACTGAGGCCAAGGGCTCCCCTTGACTTTAACAAGGCCAAAGTATTCCTTTACGGGAACTACAATGCTGCAAGATGCCTCTGTCTTCCAGGACATGCTTTATACTGATAAAAACAGTCATGAGAACATCACAGTGCCAAATGTCACAGTTCTGATTTAATCCACCTTTAAGTCTCTCCATTGTACAGCCAATAACCTACACATATCAGAAGAAAACATTGGCCCCAGGTAAAATCTCTCATATGAATGAACATTAGAAATTGTCCCTGACAAGAAAACACTTAGTGACAAATGAAGTGAGCATAATGATGCAGGTTACACAGAGGCATTGCACCTTGGAAATCCATGAAAACCACTTACGCACGGCTCCAGCGTTTTCTCAGTCTTCTGTGGATGCAAATGAATCTGCAGAGCATGGAGATATTTGTAATCAAGGAAAGATACTATTGTTATCACACCAAAAGGGTTCCGAAAATTAAAGCACAAGTAATTAAACACATGCACAAAAGAAAAGAAAAATTCTGCCAAGGGTGCTTAAATAGGTTGGTAGCAGCTATTAGTCACTGTATTGAATTCCACGGGAGACAGGAAAAAAAAGAAACAAACCACAACAGAGAAGTATCACTTTACTTGTCCTGATCTTATCCTTTTCCTTGGGCATGTCCTAGTGGCTATTGTCAGAGAAAAAGGATTCTGGGCTAGATGCTGGCAATTTGCTGGATTGTTAGCATTTCTCTCCATACCAGATGTGTCTTACTGCTCTTTGAGATGTGCTTTGATAAAGCCCACGGACAGTGTCTAGACACAGCATATAGCTAAGGCCCTTGGAAATCATTTGATGCACTGTGTCTGTGTTATATATGCATGATTTTAATGAGGTTCTTACAGGCTTTCCAGGAGTACTGTGCAGCAGGCAAGATACACACAAAGAGAGAAAAATCCTTACCTTTGATTTCACACCTGTTGCTATAGACACCACAATGTGTTTCACTCTATCCTGTTTAAGGGGCTTAAACATGGAATGGCCATCAGATATTTTTAATCCTCTGTATGCTAAGGATGCTTTTCCTTTCTCAGTTTCACACAGGAATGCATCTGTTGGCAAATTTAGGCACAGCTTACTCACTGGCTTAGATTCTCATGCATGCATTACCTCACGCCACCTTCCTTTTTTTAACCAGTGTCCTCTCGATGGTTTTGTTTTGCCAGGTAAGAAAACTGAAATTTTGCAGAGCATGGTAGGTCCTTGTGAAACTATTGGAAAGAAAATTTCAGGCTCAGTTTTGGACCTTTAGTCACTGGAGGTCTGATGCCACCTCAAAGCCTTCACCTTGGGCAGTGGCCTTGCTCCAAAGGGGTGTTGTGCTATGGATGAGAGCCCTCAGAGTGAAGGACACTTGGGATCATATTTACTAACACTTGTTAGTGCAGCAGCTCCATGGGTGCTACAGTCACTAAGCTCATTCCCCTCCCTCCTTGGATGGGGAATATCTTGTCTTTAGAGTGCATTCTTACCACCCAGGCAAAAGAAAAAAGCAAATAAAATAAAAAAATAGAGACAGCCACTTTAATTTTGCTTGGGCTTTATTTTTGACTCTTCAAATAATAAAAAGTGCAGCTGAAATTTTTAGAGCTTCTGGGCCATTTTTGCTACAGAAAGGGTGTTACGAACAGGACAATTTATTACATAATGGGGAGTCCTGTGGTGCACTGCACACACATATTTCTGTAATTTTACACTTTATGTGGCAAACCAGAGTCACTGCACAGAGCAACTAATCTTCCAACAAAATCATAGAAATTCTGAATAAGAAGCAGAAAAAAAAAAAAAGAACAAGACCATATTTGGAGTATCCCAAGATTTGTGAAATGAAATTGATTTCCATTCAAATCAGGTCTTTTACTCTTCTTGAAAATGTCAGGGTGTCAGCCTTGGCCATTACCAGACTGTGATTTATAGTTGAGGCAGAGCAATAATACTCAGGTGACTGTCTGGAACTGTACTGCTGTGTCTGGAAAGGCTACAGATGACAGCTTCCTCCTTTCTTAACCAACTTGCATTGCTTATCTAAGATCAGTCTTCCCCCATCCCTCCTCCCCAAACACATGATAGGAAAATGATAAAATGTATAGGCTTGCAGATTTACTGAGATGAGGCAAATAAGCCTAGTGAAGGGACTAGGTTAGAGAACTTTGGAGAAACATATTAAAAATAATCCTTTAGCTAGCTATATCCTAGCTGTTTGGATGGATACCTGTAAAATGTGAGACTGATTGCCTGGCTTCAACACATGGGTATGTTTTAATCCATCTGTAAGATCTATTTCTGTAACTTAAGCATACAAGAAACATAGGAAATGCTGAAACCAAGCAAGCTTTCAAATAGTAAGAATAATACAGCTGCTGTCATTTCCTTCTGAAATTAAACTCAATTTATTCAATAAATAGATTAATGGAGGTCAAAAACTACCTGGCTAATAATTACTCAAACACTGATAAGCTAATTTCGTTATTTCTCCCATTGACATAAGGTTTTGCTTAAATAAAGGCAACAGAAGTACTTAACAGTTTAGGTGATAAACTCCTACTAATTTTAACTGGGATTGGGAACTTTTAAATACCTAAAAAAAGACTTTTCCAAATCATTTTCTCTCTTTATTCCTTTAGCTACACTTGTGATCTCAGTACAGTGAAGCAAAGAAGAGAATAAACAAGATAAATGAGTAAGAAAGTCAAACAAAAGAAGAATTACTAGCAAGCTAATAATACCATTCCTGACATCAGCTCGCTCATTCGGCTATTAGTATTTGCAGAAGATATTGACAAGAGCAAGCAATGTAGTCTGATCTTCCCAAAAATCTTAGAGTAAGACAATGAAGACAATCTCATTAGTTTTTCCACTGAAAATCCTAAGAGGGGGAAGGAAGCAAATGACCATTTAAATTGTCAGGAAAATTAAAAAGGTAGCTGGAAACTAATGCTAAAAAAATTCTAATTGGAAATAAAGGTTATGTTTTTGATATTGATGTAATAGACTACTGGGAGACTGTTCCAGGAGGTTATTATGGCTTCTCTGCCATCCCAAATCCTAAATATACATGCTAACCAAACAGAAATTGTTGGTGTTGATGTGGGAGTTGCTTGGTGAATGCTTTGGCATGTTTTATGGAGGAAGTCAGACTGGATGATTGAGTTTGCCTTGGCAGCGGACAGGATATTTCTGCTGTGTGTGGGAGACACAAGGGAGGAGAGTAAGGGGGAGGGAAAAGGAGGGAAAGAAAGAAAGAAAGGAAGGAGATGTCTGGCTGTATTTCTAGCCTAGCCCATGTAAGGTGCAAGTCCTCATGGCACCAAGTTTCCTCATCTAGCGAATGGCACATGGTATCTGGAAGCAGAGAGAATATAGGAAGGCACCCATGGCATTCATGGATTGCATTCATCCACAGGTTTTAGCACAGGCAGAAGAGCTTTCAAATCCTCTCAGAAGACTACTGCAGGTGTTAAGTTCTGCTGTCATTTCATAATCCAAGCTGAAGGATTTTTTTTCACCATGCTAAAATCACACAGAATTGAGACACACACATTAGACCCATTTATACAAAAATGATGAGCCAGGGACTCTCTGTGGAGCTCATCCTTTCCATTCATTTTCTTACTTGCTTTTGCAGAAGATCTTTGGGACCATTAAAAATATCAATCTGAAAAAAAGTAAATGTGCATATCAAAACTAGTCTGAAGAGTTTCAATGGAAACTAGTTGAATATTGGGATCTGAGACCCCATAGATTGTTCAGATGCAACTCTCTCTTTCCAAACACTGCACTAAGTTACTGTCAATAAATGAAGGACAAACAGCAGAAACAAGATGGTAAAAGACATGTATAAAACGTTGCCTCACACTGCCACACTAAATCATGACCTCCTACTTGGCAAATATTTACTTTATACTGAGGTCTCAGAGCTCTAATAAAATCCAAGGTCCCCCTGTGACAGTCACTGTGCTCCCATCAGTGAGTGGTGTTCCCCACATGAAAGAGCCCACAGTCAGCCTGGACAGCATGGGAAAACGGCAGGGAAGGAAAGTAAACCTCAAGGGAACTTGTCTGCATTCATGATGGGTGCCAGGAAGTGACCCTAAATCTTTAGCCATCGGTGTAGAAAAAAAGAGCACGTAGGCAGCAGTTCGGAAACATTTCAAAGGGCTTTAAAAGTGTTAGTTATTGCATGTAGTAATTTTGATTTCCCACTAGCATTTAGGGAATGATTACCAAATTTCAGAAAGCCAAGCTGCAGTCCTTGGAATTTATTAACTCATAAAAGCCTACCAAACCTCAACACTCAGATACTGGCAACACCCACAAGAAATCTGACCTTCTGAGTCAGCCAGGAGAGGTTTCCAAGGCTGCACTGGTAACCTGCTTCACTTCTTAACATCCAGCCATTGTTTAAAAACCAGGTACCTCAATGGCTCCTAAAACATCAATATTTTGACCATACTCCTCTATTTCAGTAGGAGACATAAGTTTGAGAATTAAGATCCAAAATAATATGCCAACATAATAAACAACAGAAAAGCACAGTCTACTATGTTTATTTAAAATGTCACAGTAAATCTATCTCCCTGAATACCCCAGTGCACGTATATAAATAACATCAGCAAGAGCTATAAGCACTGTGTATCCTCAGACTTGTGACAAATCTTCCCAACAGAGGAGTGAACCCTGTGCTTCCAGCGGAGAGCTATAAATCCCACCACAAAATGGCTGTGCCGGCCATTTCACGTGCTGGGTTTGCTGAACACTGATTCCTGAGCTTTTGGGACACCGTGCCATAGGGATGGAGAGGGGCTGTGTCTGGGTTAGGATCATGCCAGCTGCTGCAGGATGGCAGCAGTGTGAGAGTCTGTGGAGCTGCCTTCTGTAGGCCCAAAGCTGAACTAGGCTCCCTGAGGGCAAGGGCCGACTGTCAAACCTTCTGGAAATATGAATCTGGCTAAATGCTGGTGGCAAAACTTTCCTGCACGTGGCCAGCAGAAACTACCTCTGCTGAACAGAGCAGCAGAAAATTATCCTTAGCCTGCTCTTCCCAAATCACAGTTATTAAATCTGATGTTCCATAAATGAACCTCCTTTCTGATTGTGCAGAGATCAGGACTATCATGCCATTCTTCAAAAAAAAAGGAGAAAGATGATCTTTATTTTGAAAACTGCAACCAACAACCTAATATCTTATGTCTGACTGCTGGTTGTTTCTGAATGAGGCCAAGGGAGGAAATGCAGAGTCTGCAAAAATTTACAAGTAGGGGCAATTTATATGTCCTTCATGTTCAGGATGAAGAACCACTGTGGGGAGAAATGCAAACAGAGGGAGAAAGGCTGGTTTAAACTCCCAGGAGAACAAAGCCAGCTTCTTGTAGGCCTTTACAGTGAGGCTATGGAAGGGGCTGAAACAAAGAGATGAAGAGAAGAAGGGGAGAGGTGATTGTTACTCATTAGTAAGATTCTATTTCACAGAATAAGTTTGGCAGAAGAAAAGCAACCACCTTGTCAATTCTCTGGCAGACGTACACTCACATGGACAGAAACATTTTAGTTACTAGAGAGTGAGTGAGGATCCCGCAATCAAACTTTTCTGGACACAAAGTTTTCCCCACATGCTTCAAAGGCAGATTGCAGAGGAGAGAGAGTGTAGAGGAACAGACAGTGAACCAATAAGACTTTCCCACTGCTAACTCTCTCACTTGTATGAAAATCAGTATATAAACAGGATAAACAGAATCTACTTCTGTATGCATTGGAGGTACTCACTTCATCTGATTTATTGTTGTCCGATGGAAATGCTTTAAGCAAAGGGATGCACTATGAAGAATGCATTCTACTAGGAAAGGCTTGAGTTTGAAATTAAATCCTGTGCTAAACTTTTCAAGAAGTATCTACCTTCACAGAAGTCTTTTCATAGCCCTGCTTATTTCTACTTTAAACTTCTCATTTATTGTACTTTAAGCCCCATCAGTGAATGTAAATGGGGTTTCACTATACGTTTAGTGCATTCAAGCATTCTTTGTTACAGTTCCCACCCTGCCGCATTATGTGAGCTCTGCCACGGAAGTCCAGCAGTCGGTTTGTTTTCTGCTATTAATAAAAGAACCTACTTTTCCGCACTTCTTTGAAGAAGTTGAAAGGGCTACATGTTAGAGGGGGAGGTGGTGGGGAACAGACTGTGGTGTAATCCCCAAACGCAAATGCTGTCTAGATTAGAAACCTCCCTGAAGAAAATTTACAAATGCTAAGACTGTGCTTTTTGTGTGATGAACACTAGAGCAATAACTTAGCCACATACTGGGTTCTGCCTAATGCTTAGGGAGCCTACTAGGTGAAAGGAATTAAATGAAAAATAAAATCTTCCAGTTGGCTCTGTGCCGGTGCCATCCAACCCTTTTGGTATCAAGTGACTTACTAATGCAACTATTTTCATGTGTATTTCATCACTGACATATCTTAGTATAATACTTAGGAATCTGTTAAAATAATAATAACAAACACACAAATGGGATTTACACATTGCCAGTGTTTTTACATAGTCCAGGAAAAGCTTAATTAAAGGGGTGGGACGTGTCTCTGCTGAATAGCTGTTTTCCCTTCATACCTTCCCATGCATGACACGTACACATCCAAGAAAAGAAGTTGGGGGTGGTGGTGGTGGAAGAAAACCACCCAAAACCAAAACCAAAATTACCAGCCCTAAACTACTCAGCACAACCTTGTTGATTTGCTTGGCCATTTAAATAAATGAACAGGCTTCTTGTAGAGAATCACAGCCCCAGTGCAACAGCTAACAAGTAAAAGAAAAGTACAGAATATTGTCTGTCTTGTTCCCTATAGAATACTCATATTGCTCAAACTATCATTACCATATCTAGTTTATCCCACAACTACAACTAATCTTTAACTCCTAAATAAGTAGGAACAGGCGTAAAGATTGCCCTTCTGAAAGCCTACAAGATAAACTTTAGTCTGTAGCCAACTGGAAGATTCTGTGATTAATTTTAAATCCTACTTAATAGCTTAAAGATGTTTTTAAAGATGACATAATTTTATTGTGTTGATTTTATTAATCTGACTTTCAATTATTCTCTAAGGCTCCAATCCACTTGTTGCTACTCAGGCACTGCAAGTGAAGCTCATCAATCAATTGAGCTGGATTCTGGTCAGAATATAACTCCCCATAAGAATCACTCTAGTGTTGCCAAGAAGTGCAACAACACAGCATCCAACAAACTTGGAAGATGCCTATTGTAATCATCAAACAATGACAAAACTTAACAGGGTGATGAATGCCTCAGATAAATTGTTTGGACAAAACCACTTTAAATGAACATAATAAAATAAATCTATTTTTAATTGAGTGATACAGTTTCAGCTGGCATTTTTATAGTATTCCAGATATGTTTTTTTCTATTGTGTGACTACCTAGCTAGTCATAGACTTCAGACTCAGATGGCAGGCAGTCTTTCTTTCTTTTTTTATTTTTTTTTAGTAGGCTACAGTTGGTCCCTAAGAGGAGATGACTGCTTTTCAGTGTGAAATTATGTACCTAGTCAGGAATTGAGCATAATCATCACATGGGCAAATCAAAATGATGGCTACATTTACTGCCTACAGAAATTTCTGCTGCACTGCATATTAACACACTGAAAATGTTGTGTTAGCTTATCGTGGATGTGCCGATTTTCATTACCCACAGAAATGCAGAACATCTTCTGTTAAACCTCATTGACATTTTTCATCAAGTGAATAGAGCAATGCCCTGAAATGTGATAATTGTAGATTCTTGTTATACAACTTCAAGTAAAATATTCTTCCCTCTAATTCCAACAGTAATTAACTCGGATTGGAATTCCCTTGACTCGTGTAGCAGTCTTCAGCACTGTATTAATGGATCTTAGAGTTTATATGGTTGGAAAAGAAATCCTGTCCCATATACTCAATACTACACAAAGGTGCTAAAGACTTTCAGGTTAATGAAAAGAATTGATGAAATCACCCTAGCTTGAGCTATGAGTTTTTTTATTCTTCTTTTTTTGCATTGT
Organism: Loriotus luctuosus; assembly: GCA_035582745.1. Classification (NCBI taxonomy): domain Eukaryota; kingdom Metazoa; phylum Chordata; class Aves; order Passeriformes; family Thraupidae; genus Loriotus; species Loriotus luctuosus. The sequence continues at coordinate 11,305,829 of JAWWEY010000001.1, read as the reverse complement.
TTGGGTGAAATATGAAATGATATATTGCTGAAACTTAAAATGCCTCAAAAATGAAGCTCCAGAAAATTGTTGCATCTCCCATGAAGACTAAAAATTAAAGTAGACAATTATCATAATAATAACTCAATTGTACATGGCAGACAAAAGAGAAGCTAATACTTCCCTCTATTTTTTTTGACTGATGTTTTGTTGGGCTATAGCTAAACAGCACTTTAAGTTGACAGTAAATTAGCAAACAATATGAGGGAGGAAAAAAAGAAAAAAAAATCACGCGGGGGTTAAGATGTTTATGTAAAACAGTGATTTTCCTTTTTGAAATTAAAACGTACAAATAAGCTGGTGTCAGAGCCTAGGTGATCCTTCATTTCCACCGCATTGAGCAGGCTCCCATCAGCAGCAGACAGCCGCTAATATATGCGTCTGGCTCAGTCTGCTCCACCAACTAGGAACCCATCGAATTGTTAATATCAGTCCTTTTTTGTATGCACCACACATCTTTTTCACTCTCTCTCTCTCTCTCTTCCTCCCCCTTTGCAAGAGCTTGTGTTTTTGTTTTTTTGTTTTTGTTGTAGCACAAGCTGATTACTCTGAAATCACTTATTAAGGAGCATTTAAATGCCTTTTGCAGTGAAACAACATCAAGTTGTATAGAAATATATGATTCCTATATATAGAAATGTATCAAAATTCTACACATATATCTAAGCATAGCATACTGAAGATTATGCTTTCTATTTATTTGTGCTAATAGAGACAGCTTTCATATTCTGTCACTGGGTGAATGGGACTGCTTCCTGAATGGTCTCTGTAGGCGTTGTCACGCAGCTCCAGGACACAGAAACATGTTGTTGATGCTGGTGGAAATTCTGCCTGTCTGAAGACCTTGCTTCTTCCTCCCCTTCATCCACCTCTGCCCTACCCGTACACCTGAGGTTGGGCTGGCTGTGCTGAGACTGGGGAAGAAGAGGGAGCAGGCAAAGAGGCAGGCAGTGCACCAAGTTTCTCATCACTATGGCAAGGGGCAGCAGTGAGTATGATGGGCAGAGTGGAGCCACTGGAGTCATCCCAGTTCAAGCAGGAATGCAGAGGCAGGACTGCGTATTCACGACTTTTGCTGGAGCACCAGATACGTCAGGCAGGGGTGTGTAATGATTCATTTTCTTCTCACTCTCAATGCAGGGCAGAGCACAGTTGAAATCTTCAGACTGACAGAGACAAAACGTTTCACACCACAGTTTCACCTTCATTGTACATACAGTGTTAAATGCAAAATTAATTCAGAGTGCTGAATGTGAACTATCTTCATTCAAGAAAATTTCGCTGATCGAAAAATAAATGCAACGACAATCTTTGATATGCATAGATGGGTGCATCGTACAGTTGATTAAATCTATGAGGACTTTTACTTCAATAAACATTATGTGTAATTTAAATTATATATTGACATGTATATAGCAACACACAGTATAGTTTTATCTCATTATACAGCTCGAATGAACAGAATATGTGTTCACCTGATCAGTATCTTAAATAACCTGCTTTCAGTATTGAAAACTGCTACAGAATATGTGTAAATTCCTAACAATGTGCTTCACAAGTGTAGCACCTACCTGGGTGCATTTGTCTTTCCTATACACATTCAAATCTACTTTTCCAATATTTCCTAAACAGAAATCAATGTTGAATATCACATTTGTGTGAAAAAGATTATCTCTGTATCTGAATTTTTGCAAGGAGCTCTTTTGGGCGTTCTTAGCATGTGGGATTGACAGTTTACGAAGAAAAGAATTACATATTTACAGGAACTGTATCATCATTGTAATTGCTAAGGCAATATTTTTTATGACTATTTAAAGACTAATTATATCTTGAGCAACTTGAAAACTACGTACTGAGCATAGTTTCTGCCTCTTAAGAAAACAAGACAAGAAGAAAAAGTATTATACTAACAGATAAGAACAATTTATTTTAACAATAGTGTTGATGCTTACAATAAAACACAATTCCTCCCACACAAGTGGAAAAAATATACTGTAGCCAAAATACCACTTTTGAAATGAACAAATAGTTTAGATGCCTGTTTTGTGTGAAGCCTTTGTTTCTGTAAAGTCTGATGTATCCACAAAATCCTTCAGCATCTTGGTTAGACACAGGAAACAGAGAAAAATGACTCAGAACTAACTCACCTATAAAATATTAAGAAATACAAATCAGATTACGTGTTTTAGATCAGATGTTTGAGACAAATAAGCAGTGCAGAATAACTCATGTGCTTGTGAATCTCTTTATGCGAAGTCAGTAAAGAACTTAACACATGAGGGACAAGCTACAGCTCACACTGTTGTTTTTCAGAGGGATAAAAATATAAGAAATGATGGAGAAGTTACAAGTTGAGTCCGGTGCTTAGAGTATTGTGGGTTTGCTTTAAATTGAGCAGGTACAAGGAATATGTTTCTGAGTGCAAAGGGATGTTAATGCTGCAGTATGATTTTTAAACCAATATTCTCTTTCAAATTAAAATGTAAATTAAATGAGAGAAAATTTTAAATGACATATTGTGTTCTCACTTGGACAAAGAAAAAGGATGAGAACTAAGTACAAAATACTCTTTGTTCCATGTTACAGGAAAAGCTAAGCAACAGTTTTCCTGTAGACTGAAATCATTATTCAAACAATAGAATGAATGTTTTCTAGGCCTCAAACATCAGTGTTTATGTTTTATGTTTTAAAAGTCAATTGATGCTTGAACAGTAAGGATGAATATATTCTTTTTGGTAGTTATTTATCGGAATTGTCCACAATAATAATAATAATAATAATAATAATAATAATATGGTTGTAAGTCTTTTATATATGTTAGTCACTGTTTTGAGTGAGAGTTTTGTTGTTTTTGTTGTTTGGGGGCACTTTTTTCGTGCAAACTAACATCCAGGTTAAATTATAATTCTAAATGTTACATGATATTCAGTCCAGTTTTCTAAACATATAAATATGTAACATCCAAATGCTGCACGATGAGTAACAGTTGTTTGGATTTTTTTTTTCTTTTCTTTTCTTTTTTAGGAACAGTTCTGATGCTTAACATTTAAAATAGGTATATTTTCCTTTTTACCCTTCCAGGCAAGGAAAGCTCCTTTGGTTCTCTAAATTCTGCAGAGAAACAAACACAGTCCAAAGCTGCTGGTTCCCCTCCGCCTAGGTCCCAAGAGCCTGACTTGTGATTGTTGCTAAAAAACCTCACAAGTTAGGGTCTCAGGGACTAGGAAAAGTCCAATATGATCCAGAAGAATTCGTCTTCCAATAAACTGAATTGTTTAGTAGTCATAATCGCTGTCACCAAAACTTTCACTGCTATTGTTAAATAGAAAAAAACCCCAAACCCAAAAGAAACCCTAAAACCAATGTCCCGTCCCCCCACCAAATCAACACCACCTCCTTCCCTCCAAATAAACAAACCACAGTTTCAAGTAGGGGGCAGAAAAGATCAAATAAGCAGGCAAGACGCATACATACATTCGAACAATGTATCAGCTGACCGAACAGACTTTTCTGAGAGTATGGTCCTTAACTTTTGAAAAGAAAAAACAAAGAACGCAGGATAAAAATCTTCACTGCCTTGTCTCACAAGTAGCTATGTTACTATAATGCATCAGAGGGAAGTGTCTACAAATGGGTTAAAATCTGCTTCCAGCAGATTTGTACAGTAACAATTTTATTCTATTTCCTTAATGCCTGAAAGAAGGATTAAATGCTTGTTAAGGGGGTTCTAATTGAAATATTTCCCCGGTATACTTTTAGTCCTGCTGTTCAGGTGGGCCCTGGGTTAGAGAGTACTTTAAACCCATTCACGATTCAAGGATAACCTTTGGGCGTGTATTCACTTTTTGCCTCTTCCCCATGTTCCACATTTAATCCTTCTACAGACTGCTAGAAAAAGCTTCTTCCTTTCCAAGGGCAAAACTAGCCTTCACTCCATAAGCTGCAGAAAACATTGACATGCAGAGATTGTTGTCACTTGAACCAGATTACTCAAAGCACACATAACTTTCAAATACTGTCGATACAGTAAGAAGAATTGCTCGGATTTCCCAAATAATTTTGTTCTGAAGCCGAACACTTTTAATGGCACGACCACAATCCTGAATTACTTTTGCATTCATTCTCCTCCGATCTTTAGCCTTGTTTGCAGAATGAAAAATAAAATTTCTACTTTAGGGACAGGATCCATCGTGGCTTTTTTTTTTTCGTCCATCAGATCCCAGAGCAAAAGAAATAGCAGCCATAAAGGTCCTAGCCACTGGAGCAGAATCTGGCATAGAAAACTCAGAGCTCTTCGGGAAGCTGTTCAGCTTTAAAAAGGAAAAAAAAGAGAAGGGGGGGAAGAATTAGAATCTCTGCTGGTCGAACAGGTGAACCATCCATTTACAAGAAAGCTGTACAGAGTGCTCTGCCGAAGAAAAGATTTGCCAGTGCCCCCCACCCCCACCCCTGCCCTTCACCCTCCCTTCCAGACTGATACTTCAGATTTCAGAACATTTTGGATTATTTACAATATTATTTCAGCTGATGATATAAGGCAACATTACATAAGAGCCGTTCCTTTGTCACTGTGCACCATTCAATCAGTTATGCCTCTGACACAAAATAGTTAAATGAAACAAAAAAAAAAATAGATACATATATGAGAGAGATATAGATGTATAGCAGTCCCTAGATTTCATTCAATTTCTTTTTTTAAAGCTGATCATGATTTAACAAACAATTTTGACCACAGCTTTCAAATCAATAATTAGAATGAAAAATCTCTCCCCTCTATAAATATGACATTAACATAATTATACCACCCCCATCGCATAGACCCATCCTCTTTAGGGAATACATCTGATGCTCTGAAGATGGAAATCAGTCAGATTTTAGTTGCTCTCGAACGTACCTTTGCTTCTCACTGACTGACTGGCTTTACCTTCCATGCACACACACACACGCACGCACACACGGTCACGGCACACACACACACACGCACACTCACACACACATGCGCGCACACACACACAGACACTCACACACACAGGCACAGAAAGGCACGGCAAAGCAGCGGATGCTGACTCAGAGCAGTTGTGTGTGGAGGGGGTGGTATCGGCTGGTATTTTCACTGCACTCATCATTAACATTAACTCACTCTCTAGCATCCACCCTCTCTCAGACCTGCTGGACTGCAGCATTTGCATGACGCTGTCACTCTAGCCCTTGTGGGTCAGATGTTAGAAGAAAAAAAAAAAAAACAACAAAAAAACCTCAAGGCTCTCATAAGGAATGCCTTCATTTCTTCCAAAGGGTCCCTCTTCTTATTTTTCCACCTTTCTACTTCCTCTGTTGCTGTGTCTCAGTTGTTTGACATCTTTCCGGAAGAAAATGTCTTGAGCTGCAATAAGCCAGTAGTCAGTCGGTCCTCCCCTCACCTCACACTCCTATTCCCACCCCCTTTTTTTCCTAATCAATAAGACAGATCTCCAAATGCAGTTGTGAAAACAGGCTCTGACACACAGACTTTCATCCTCGATCCTCTGCCTCAGGAATAGCAGGCAACCCAGGCTCACACGTGATGTAGAGAGAAATAATGCCAGTAATTCTTGAACAGTCTTAGGAGTTTATTCTACGCCTTCTTCATTTTTTCCTCTGCTCGAATAAATACCAGTGGGAAGGACACACTAGCTCTCAAAAGCTACAAGGATCCACTTCTTCAGAAAATAATGAACATTAAAAGACTAATATTAATCTTCCTCAAAATTAATGCTATCTTCCTCCCCCCTTCATTGTACTCTTTATAAGTAGGAATTGTCTCATAGCCAAAACCCTGCCAGGGTCTGAATCACCATTCACTGTGCTGAAATCGTGAGTTTCTGGGCTTCAATTGGCATTTAACTGGACTAAGCAATTTTTTTCCTCTTTTTCTTTTCTTTTATTTTAGACTTCTTAGTTAGAATAAAATAAAAAAATAGAAGCTGCCTGTATCAAAGGGAGCACTGCAAGAGAACAATGGCAATACACCCGCACCACCACACTGAGTACTGAAAATGCATGTTTGAGCCCCACTTGTGTATTTTTTCTGTACGATATTTGCTCCGTTTTGGTAGAGAAGTCTCACACATACATACACACCGAATACACACACACAGAAACTGAAGACACGTATAGAAAATATACAACACAAAACAAAGCACAAAGGCTGATAACTGAAACACAGGCACAAGTTGTCTGACAGGCTATGAAAATCCACAGAGCATAATCATTGTGTGCATTTTTACCTTGTTCCTTTGTTCTTAAGGCAAGGGACTTTAATGGCTTACGGTGTTGACAGTCTTTCGGCTTTTCCCTTTTTTACGCCAACAGTATTTGGGAATTACTTTTCCAGACAATACCACACCACTGTGATTCGCGGTATAGAAATTATTTACCAGAGGGGGGGGACAGGTGATACGCAATTCACCAGCCAATTCTCTGAGCTGCCTGGTGCTGTGGAAGCCCTCGGCGTAGCCGGGCGGGCAGGTCCCAGGATGCAGCACTGCAGTCCCGGCTCAGGTAGCCTTTTGGCAACCCTACGGCAGCAGCAGCCAACGGGAAGGGCATCTGCTTGCAGGGAAGGTCCAAAAAGAAAATACCACACAGCCCCAAAGTAAAGGAAGGAAGCCAAAATGCCAGGTACACGCCCTAAGTCCAGCTAGTGCGCGCTTGGGACCAGTTGTGGTGATGGTGATTGATTTCTTAGGAAAAGGATGGAGGAAAGTAGACAATTAGGAAACAGTTAAGTTTGTAATCTCGGAGAAAGGGAGAGACGGAGACAGACACACACCCACATACAGAGAGCGAGCGAAGAACGCCAAGCATGAGACAACAAAAACAAGACCAAAATCAGATTTGGGAAACTGAAAAAATACAGGATTACAGCATTCAGCTTAGCAGTTACTGAGGTATATGAAAAAAAAATATTACCACATGCACAGCATGGCTTAAAATACTTATTGCCATCAACAGTCTGTGACGGATGCCGGCTTCTTACTGCTATACGTACATTAGATTGGTCATCGCCTCTTAATCTCCTTTTGCTCAGACCCATCCATTTTTTGCTGCTCCAGCATCTGTGCCCTTTATGCTTTTTTTCTGTATAGTTACCCACAATACCCTGGATAAATTAATGTCATGACCTCACTATGGCTATCAGAAAGAAAAAAAAGTCTACTATTTTAATAATTGAACGTGCACATACAGCAAACTGCCTACTGATAGCCCAGTTTTGTGGACTGCCTCCAAAAGCAGCCTTTGCTAGCTCTGCGAATCAGAGACAACAGATGCAAATACTGGCCACAGAGCCCCGGCTCTCTGCCTTGCCTTTTTTTTTTTTTTAAAAACCCACCCTTTTCAGTGTGTGCCACTTCATTTTCCCTGTGCCTCTTCCCTCAATGGTTAAAAACATTAGCCTGATGAAATTAGAGACTTCTGAATAAAAGGACGAAGATGAGTGAAAATTATAAATGGTTGCAGATTCTGGAAATTTATATCCAGACGGTGAGTAGGGAAGAGTACCCAGGTTCAAGTGCTGAGCCTCACTCGGGAGCACCTCTGGGGCCAATGGGACTGCAGACTAGATTAAATCAATAGTCGTCTGAAACGAGATGTCGTAATCAATCAGCTCAATTACCACTGTCATAGATCTGGGCTTAAGGTCTTTCCTGATTCCACTCTTCTAATCATTAACCCTTATACATCCTCATAACAGGAACTCACGCTTGCTCTGCTGCCCTACCTTCAGACCAACAAAGTTTAGCTTAGCATTTTCTCCTCTTTTTTCCATTCCCTGTTTAAATAATATCTGAGTGGGTCAGCAAGAAATGTTTTAAATGTGAATGTGGCGAGATTAGATGCACTCCTTTAAGTGTACCTATTATATATGTGCTGCTGTGCACTTATATATTATTATTATGCCTCCGGGAGTGGCTGGGTGGATCAAAGACTGCTGTTTAATTAACATTCAACTCAGCTGTTTCCTTGGAGATTAAAAATAGAAGACTAGTTGAATTAAACTGAAGCTGTTCACTCCTTTCACTAATCCAATATCACAGAGCCCTCCTCCCCACAACCTAGTTAGAAACAACTCATTTCTGGTTAATCAGCCACCGGGAAAATCCATTTTCAGTTTGAAGGTAAGTGTGAAAAAGTTGGAAAGACAGTTTTGCGTGCATGTCTGAATTTCACAGAATTGCCCATCATTTACATTTTGCATCCACAGTACAGTAAATCCTCATGCAATGCAAGGAGAAAAGAACCATCAGGCTTGACTATGAGCAGAACCACTTTAAATTCTTGCCTGTAATTATTATTTACTGTATGAAGATTAAATGTCAACCATTAAACTTTCTTTTCTTTCTTATTCCTGTGCAGGAAAAGATCTAAGAGCTTTTCATTAAAATGCTCCAGCAATTCTCATATATCTGTCTCTGTCTCTGATTTTGTTAGGAGGAAAGAAAGAATACAGACAGGTAGCAGGTATCCAGAATTCAGGTCTCTCAAGTCTGATTTCTTCTGTTAGACTTAAATAATAGTCAAGAAAGAAAACCCTGGTACATTTACACTTACATCACTGCCTGTACACACTGCCTCTGCTTCCAAGCAGAACCACACCTTTTTTAACCATAGATCTGCTTCTCATCTGGACAGACAGAATGCACAGCCCCACTCCAGGCAGCACTGAGAATACCAAATAGCAGACTTAGCTGTGGTAATGGTATTTTGGGGGGAAATTTGTGCTCCTGGAGATGCTAGCAGTGGGTATGGGACAGGGGCAGCAAACACAGATCTCACGGCAAAGGCTGAGGTCGGGGGTCTGTCTGGGCAGGGCTCCATGCTGTCCAAACCAGGTTATAATTGGAGATCGACTGCTGGATTTAATGACCCGCTGTTTTCATTAGTAGAAATATAAAAAATTGGTCTCGAAAATGATTCAGCTGCTAGCATAGGTGCTTTTTAACAGGCTTATACCTCAGCCAGGAACAGCTTGGTTGCAGTCACTGACCCCTCACAGATGGAAAAAAAATGACCTCAGCTTTGCCTCTTTTCTGGGAAAGCTGTAGCTGGCAGGGGGATGAGAAACAAAAAGAACCTTAATTTTGTCCTTTAGTCATGCTAAATGAATGCACTGCACCAGACACCACCTTAAACTGGCTGAAGGGCACTGCTCAGTTTTGCAGGCAGCAGCTCAGACTGTGAGCATCATCCACAAGGGGACAGCATCCACATCCACACTGGAAAGATGCAGTTTGTGTCTGTGAGGAACAGAAAGGGGAGCAGCCATTGCTGAAAGCACCCAAAAAAAAATTAAAAATTAAAAAAAAAAAGAGACAGAAGAAAAAAGAAGACATCTCCTGGATTATTACTCCTGGACAGAGAGGGGGAGAGGTGAGACTGGACATGCGTGTCAGATATCAGAACCTGCTCAAATACAGGATCAACCTTTTGTTTCTTAAACAGCGAGAGTGAGGTGATTTGCAATATTAACACAAACTTTGTGCGACACATAAGGACTCTCTGGAATAACAGATAGTAATGTTGAGAGAATGTGATGAGAAGAATTAGATACCATTGGAGCAAAATCAGAATGTATCTAATGGGAAGAAATGCACTAAGAGCAAATGTTATTCTGATTTTACAGTTCTCATCTTCATATGCTCAGTGTGCTTGAACTGAGACATAACACACTCATCCCTTCTTTTTCTAGAAGCAAAAGTTTCTTCATCACAGTGCACATGGAAAGGATATTCATAAAAAAAGATTCTCTTAATGTAGGATTTAAATGACTTAAAAGAGTAACACTGTTAAAATGACTTGTGCCTAGTTGGAATGACCTACACCACAGCTCTGTGTGATTGTCCCTAACACATTCTCACCTCACTGATGAACAGCAAGGGGATAAAGACTTCAGAAAATTCCCACAGCTATCTAGTTCCAGTTTTGCCATAAAAAAAAAATCTACTCTTCTATTTTCTTATCTAGAAATGCTACATCCAGAATTGATCTTGTAATTTAGTAAGAGTGCCTTTTTTAACTTAGCTGTAATTCCCACCTGATCATAAAGTATTGAAAATATATGTAGCCTACACAATCTATTACAGAAGGGAAATCACAGAAATAAAATTACAAAGAAACAGCAATATCCTTCTCTTCCTACGCAAGCTCCATCTTACTCAAGAAATGCTATTATACAATCTCCTTGCTGACTTGTCAATTTACCTGCCCTTTATTAAAACACAGACATATGACAGCAGAAATTATTGCAGTTTGAATTACTTTTTGTGTGAATTCTATTTAATAGACCTTGATTTTGACAATACTTTCAATTAAAAAAAACAGTTATACGTGAAAAAAAACCACTGTGATATGTATACTTTTTTGACCTATGTTTCCTTGAGCTGTGAGAGCATGAAGTAATGAATGAATTGACTTTTCTATTTATGAATACTTTTTACACTTACTTCACTAATTGCTTTGTGTTACTAAATACAGGAACAGCACAATGTGAAGAAAGGAAGGACCCAGCACTAAAATGAAAATCCAGCTGTTTAAAACCTGGTTTTCCCTAAACTGCCAGGTCTGCATTTGTAGTCTGTTCAATAAGAAAGATGCAAAGTGCCAAGCACTATTTTAAAAATCCCACTTAGTAAATTTTCCAGTATGACATTTTTACTGTTCTCTGACCTGTAGATATACCTGCACATACACACACAATTGATAAAAACACAATATTACAGTGTGAATAGACACCAAAATATGCTGTCTATTCCCAGAAGTCACCCCTCCATGCTGGTTGCAATCACCAGTGGGCCTGATCCTGAATTAGGGCAATACAAGTCCCTTTATTCGGGTGGAAAATGTTTCTGAAATTACCTAAACAATTTCTCTGAGCACTGACTCTGAGGTGTGTATTTGCCACATAAGGTCTGAGTTTGTAAAAGAAAATTAAGGGTATTTGGTACATGCTGCAAACACTATGAGAATGTACAGAATTCTGCTGTAGGACAAAACACTCCTGTTTTCTTAACAATGCAATCTGAAGATAAACATTTGTGAGAAACATTCAGACACAACATTTCTACAATGTTGTTTTTAGAGGTTTCAAAAGCAGTCTGGAGAAAAGGAAAGCATTCTAAGAAGAAAATACAAAATAGGTTCAATGCCTGCAAAACCCAGAATATTTTAAATTTTCTAGACAGTGAAGGTTAAAGCTATCCTGCATTCTCATAGTTCTCTCTCTCTCCTTTCAATCAATCTCATTGATTTTTTTTAAAGGTCAGAGGCTATACCTTCATTGATCAAAGAAACAGCCTGACACAGCGAAAGAGTCTGCCAATTCCAGACAGATCAATCACACCTTTGTCTGCTTTTGATACATTATGGTTATTTATTCTGCATCACCACGACTTTCTGTCGCAGGGCTCCTAATGTAATAACGCTGCTCGGGGACAACAATAAAAGAAAAGGGGGGAGGGGAAATATTCTATTTAAAATATTTTAAGCCTCTCTCTGGTATTTCTGAGGGTGGCTTATGATGGAACTTGGCCAACTTGTTTGATTTCATTTTTTGCCTTGGAACTCCTGTTCTGGTATTTAGCTCTTCTTGGTCAGCGCTTTGTAGGATTTTAAAAAGGCAATCTTTTGAAAACAATTTGTGCAAACTGTTTTTAAAAAAGTAATTGGATCTTGATAGAATGACAGTTGTGATCTAATCACAGCCATAATTTTCCACATTTATGCACCATTTTAGAAATGCTTTAATAAATAGGATGTAACTGATACTTAGCTACAGCTACAGCTTTATGACTGTAAAAAGAAACTAATGGTCAGCCTAAAATAATTACTAGGAAATATTGCTGAATAAACAGATATAACTGCTGAAAAGCTCCTGGCTTTACAAACTATTATGCTGAAAGCCAGCTAAATCTTTAAAAAATTCACTATAAGCTCACTGTCTGCCATCACTGAAAGTTCTATGCTATTATTTTGCTCTCCATAGCTCCTGCAAGAAGCCTTTAAAACTCCTGTTGGTCTAATATCAAAACTTTGGTTCACACTTGGTAGCATATCACTTCACTAGCATTACTAGCAACAGTTTTACTGCTTAAGAAAAATCACTTGTGGGTCTTGGGATACTGGTTATAAGTAAAAGCATTAAAATACACTTTTAAAAGTGAAATTGTATCCTAAGAGAAGCCACTGGTAACATGCCCAGTGACTGCAATAGAGCAGGGACTTCCTGGAAGATGTTAATCTCAGCTCCTTCAACCCAAGCTATCTGCAGTAGAAAAGGCAGTTTGTGAGATTTCAAAGGACCCTAATCGTATAAAGATTTAAAAAACCTGACACATTTCTTATCAAAATAGGTAACAAAGTTGTGATGGGCTCTATGCACCACTCAGTCCTATCAAGCAAAGTGGAACTGTTCAGTAAAATTAAGCATGTAAATCTTTGCAGAATCAGGATATCAGATAATAAGACATAATCACCATAGTTAGAACGTTAAAATAAGATAAGCAATAATCCAAACACTTGGCATTAGTTTCTGATTTCATTGTGCCTGCTCTGTAAATTATTGTGCACCCAATTTACAATTACATCAGCACTATTATGTAGAGCAAAAGGTAAGTGGTATACAAAGCTGAAATATTAAACCCATTAAAAAGTTATGAGTTTGACAGAGTCCCTACATGTATTTGCATTCATGCCAAGAAGTGCATTTGAAAACCTTTAACGAAAGGAAACTGCCTTCCAGTGATAAACTGCAGTGCCTACAAGACATTGCTAAAATGCTACTGCCACTTTCAAAGGCCAAGAGACCTTAAGAATGGTTGCTGGCTGACAGCATTATACAAAAACATACAGTTTCTTCTGTAAAGAAATAAAGCTGAATGCACAACATTTCAAACAAGTTTTGAATAAGTCTATTTGTCCAGCTTACTTTGCAAAGGCTCTGAAGAAAACAGCACCATAAACACTTTCAGTCCCCACACAAGGGCTAAACAAAGAGTCCTCTTTCTAGCCATTTAATCCAGTAATTTATTTTTTCAGCCATCACATAAATCGAAACACAGCTGTAACCAATGACTTGCAGATCCAGTTCCCTGCCAGCTGGATCCTGTTCTGCTGAAGCAGCAAGATTTTTACATTGTTCACTTCTGTACATCTGGAGAAATCATTTAGGTTCAAAGGTGACTAGAAAAGCTCTTTAAATAAACTCAACGAACAGTGAAGAGGCCTATGTATCTAGGAAAGCTCCACAGAGTTCCATTTTAAAAGTTTTTTCTTTAAATCAGTGCATGGAGCAGTTTGCTTCTTTAACTATTTTTGATTGTGACATTTTAATTGAATTCTAACTCAAATGTGCATTTTGATAACAAAGAAATATTTAATATTTCCCATGAATTTTCAAACATTGTCAAAAGTGATCAGAGTCAACAGTGTGTGTATTTATCACATCAAAAGAATGACCAAACAAATAGCAGTGTATACCTTAAAAAAAATATATACCTTACAATTAATGCATCTTAGCTGCTGCCTGAAATGCACCTCAACTTTAAATTAAAAAGAAAACAAACAATAAGAAAGCATGTACTGTACTTGGAAATGCTGAACCTGAAATCTCTTAGAAGTTAGTCCTTAAAATAGCCTTACTTCAAAAAGTCTGCCTCATCCCATACTGCAGGAGTCTGCAGGTTAAATAACAGAAATGTCCCTGACATTTTACACTGCACACAGAAATTGATTACAATGCAGCATTTCTTCCACAAAAGCAATTGCAAAGCAAACCAGCTGAATCTTTCAGAGGAAAATAACAATGAATATTAAAGGCTTATATAATCTGTATCTTTGATTGCTTTTCAGGCAAAACAAGCACTCAAACACATTGACAATGGAAGGGGTTTGTGCCTAGCCCAGGCCCCACTACCAAAAACATTTATAACATTGAAAGTTCTGATGATAGGTCTTATTTACAAATCCATAAGCACAAGCTCTCAATTACAAATTCAACTAAAATTTTTCTCTGTCTTTGTGTTTCTGTTGAAAGCAGGTGAGCTAGACACATCCAGAACATGCCCCAGTTGCTCAGGTAAAGATGTACTTCTTGTCCTGCACATTATTAAAAGGCATTTCAAAATTCAATTACACTTCAATACTGTAATTGCTTCTTTTCCTATTTTAGTACTTACTGTAATAGCTCCTTTGAAACAATGCTGATAAAAGTATCCTTTCTGCTTGCCTCTCTGGCCACATCTCTGCACTTCTTCATCTCATTGCCAGTTATCTTCCCTCACAGATTAACTGAGAAGCTACCTCACCTTCAGCTCTTGCTTCTCCTTGTCAACTCTTGCCTGCACTCATAATTATAGGAATGCTATCTGTGCTCTGTTGTGAAAATAGGAGCATTAAAAAAAAACAAAGAAGGAAAATATAATGTATTTAAAAGCCAGATAAGCCAGATAAATTACCTGCAGAAATTAACATGCACAACTCATAGCCAGGTAATTATCACATCACTCCAGGGCAAACTTCAGAGCATGTAGACATGCATTTCTGTCCACTAACATGTATAGATTCACATAAACATGCTAAAATTAAAAGTATCTAGTTTTCAGTAATTACCACGTTTCTGGAAAGCTTTCTCACTTCAGTTCCTGATGTGTATTTACCTGTAACTGTGGCTGAGTTTTTGCTTGATAACCAAGGTAAATGTCATAAAAGGATGTGAACTTTGTCAGAACAGAAGCAATAAGTGCCCAGTGAGTGAGGCTCTGCAGGTCTTACCATGATCAACTTTGTCAAAAACATCAGCATGATTTAACAACATAAACTTCTTTTACCACCCATTTCTTTTGTTTCACCACCAGCAGCCCTCTGTAGTTCAGATTCTGTCTTGCCAAAGCTATTCTACTCAACAGGCAAATGGAAAATAAATTTCTATCAGGATTTATTATTTAGTTCAGACATCATCTCTGGTCCATGATGTGACATTGCCTGTTTTCTGCCTGCCTGCCTAGGGCTTCAGGTAAGTTTGGTTTGGGTAACTTTAAGTCACAATCGGAAATACACCCTTTGAAGGCCTGTGGCAGACTAGGAAAAGTAAAGTAGCCTGGAGGGAGGTGTTACCTATTTTTGTTAGCTGCCTTTGGCTGCTTAAAAGACCTCTCTTAACTCCCTCACATTGCAGTTGGCAGTACAGATGGTATTCTGATTTATCTAGGACTATAACTCCCATGGCAGATCCTGAGGAGGTTTCAATATATATCTGGTTTAAAACCCAAGCTCTGCTGAAAGAGTCTCCCAAGTGGAAATCCAACTCACCAAACTAGGAAGACCAAATCAGAGATTCTGAGATCCTAAAGGCCAATTTCAGAATGTGCTAAGCCAGATATTCCAATTATCTGCATTTTTGTTTGGCAAATGTTATGGGCGCTTCTACCTAAGAGTTTGGATAATTATGTTTGTCTTCTATAAGGCATTTACTTATGCCAATTTAAATTGTGGAGAGTACTTTATGTAACCTGTACCACTGGGTACTTGCAGCAGGGATGAACAGCTTACAAAGCCTGGAGTGCCAGCCTTCACATACATCTCCTGTCTTAAAGACAGAGCTTGTCAGTAGGGACTGAATGGGGGGGCAGAACCTGCTGCCATTTAAAGATGAGTGATGTTGACAATCATCTTTTTGGCAGACTCCTGCTCCCATGCAAGGCAGCAATTCCCATTTGCCAGTTCCCAGTGAGTGTGCAGACCAAGACCTGTAGCATAAATCAGGACATCTGCCTGAGGTGGTGGTCCTTTCTCCTTTCCCTCCTGCGTCGGGTCATTTGTTCCTCCACCTTGTTTGTGCTGACACTTGCCTCTCACAGCTGCATCCTAAAGCAGATTAGGGAACTGTCCCAAAAAGCAAATCAGAAGAAATACAAGACTAGTTTCCAGCAGGATCAATCCTTCATCTGGCTCATTTAACAGTCACATGAACTAAGTGCCAGCACAAAAAACCAAGGGGAAATGAATGCCACTAGCAAGAGGATGGAGTTCTTCTTTCAGTGGCAACCTGAACCCAGGCAGAATATATGTGGCCTTGCACCTAGTTGGAACCAGGAGTTGTATGAACCTGGGCTTCTCCAAGTCAACTCCTTAGGACACTAAAGGTCCCCATATTCTGACTATGAATCCTCCCTGGCATCTGTGCTGAGCTCTGCAACACAAAAGTGAAAATACTTTCTGATGCAAAGGTATGAGACTGTTTTACAGCCAGAGAGAAATTAGAAGCTACAGGCAGGGGATAAAAGACTAGACACTCCAGGAAGTATCATGTAGAAGGGCTGTTCAGGGTGGTCAGAATAGTAAATGAGATATTAGCAACAGTCAAGCAATACATCAAGGCTGTAAATAACTGTGAAATCAAGTATTAACAGTAATCATACAACACACAGAGGCGGTGCTCAGAGATTCCAGTACACTTGAAATGCAAATTACAGTAGAGCTAAGGGTAGTTTTGACAACAGACTTGAGCCAAAAATATTAGATCTCTAATTTTCAGACACTATGAAGAAATGTATTAGAACTTTGCCAAAACAGGCTGAAATGTACCATATACATATAATTACTTGTACAGTATTCTCCTTGCATGTATCTCATTCCACTTAGCCTATTTATAACAGTGTTCTCAGTCAATTATTTACAAAGATAAAATGGACAGGCTTAGGGCTTTCATAAAGTCCATTATAGCCATAAAGCATACAGAGAGAATCAATAAATTGTATGTTATCTCCACATAGCATTCAGCATTTTCCTGTCTTTTTTTTTTAGGGGGGGTGGGGAGGGGAAGGGGTAAATAACACACCTATTTCTGATGTAGTCAGTTCACTTTTCACTGGATTTTGATCCACACACCACAAGGCAAACATATGCCTTTTCCTTCACAAATCAAGTGCCATCAGTCACCACACCCGTGTTTGTAAATCTTTTCCGAGATGCTGTGTTCTCACACGTGCAATTTGAGAGCAACAACATAAGATGAAACGTATCATTGTGAAACATATCACATCCAGGACTTATGAAGAGGAGGGGGGAGAAAAAAAAAAAAGAGGTGGAATGGCACTATCCACAGCTAGGTTTACGTTGTGCCCTGAATTACTAAACAGAACATCTCAGCACAAGGACTGAGCATTTCAGCCCCCAAAGGCCCATGCCTCTCCAGGGATCAGAGCATTTGCAAGTGCATGGGGATTCCATGTGACGCAAGCATGTGACAGACTCTGCCTGGGAAGCCACCAGCTGGCTGGAAGAGACCAGCAACATGTGCTACCAGGCAGCTTAAAGAATTATTGCACAGACAGAAAATAAACTTCCCACGTCCATGCTCGTTTACCTTTATAACAGCCCCCAAAACATAACTACTTCTGTAATAAAGTAAATTTGACCCATAATGTTGGCTCAAAGCCCTTTATTTGCATATCCTCAAAAGAATATGTTCTTGAGCATAATCCTAGGGAGATGTAGGCATCAGAGAATACAGGTATCTTTTCCATCTTTTCTTAATTTTTGATTATTAGGTTGCAATGACAGTTTGAAAGGCACAGTTTCCCTTGTGAAATCCATCTGAACACAGTCTTGCCTTCGCAGGATCCAAAACTGCAGTTTGTGACAGCAACACAAAGACATTGAGCAAATCCTCCTTAACACACCAGTTTTCTCCACAAAATCTGTGCTACACTTTGAAAACACTTGCTTCCATGCTAGCAGAAGATATGCCTGTAGGATAACCAGCAATAGGATGAATGTAACTCTCAATCCCTCATGTAGCATAAAAAATGGCCATAATGGGTTAAATCCAAGAGCCTTCTAGCTCAGCATCCTGTCTTCAACACTGCATATAAATAGATGCCAAAGGTCTTCCTTTGAATCAGACAAGCACAGATGATCCTTCTAACAAAAGACTGTGAGGTGACTTTAAGAAAAAGGAACAGGTTTGTATATTATTAAGAGACACTCCAAGTGAGAAAAATGAAATATCACAGAATTTTCCAGTCACATTTTTTTTCAGGAACTGAAGGGTGGCAGAGGACAGGGAGGGGGTTAACATGTTGTTCTCTGAAACCCACTAAAACTTCCCTGTTCCCAGCTCCTCTCTGTTTTCCGTGGATACCATTACAGGGATTTCAAAGCCTCTTTGCAATTCTTTCATAAAGGTCAAATTCCACACTCTGTTCAACATGAGCAGTGGTAACTGCACTGCCTTTGAACATCAGCTCTCTGGTGCAAGGAATCTCTTGTTACCAAAACGGGAACTGCCTCATACAGTCAGAGCCTGGAGTCTGTTGAGTGCAGCTACCCAGATGACAAAGAAGCAAAGCCAACAAAACCCAACAACAACAGCTAACCAAGAGAAATTATGTTTAATAATTTGGGTTTGTTTTTTCTTTTTTCTCTCTATCCACTGATCCCTCAGAATCTGTCTTGGGAGCTTTGCAAAGAAAGAAAAGTTATAAACAGACTCCTAATGAGAGGATCGCATATTTCAACTACATCTGGAAAGTTCAGAGAGCCACTTTGAAGATACTGTCTCTAGGTGAGTCTGATAAACATAGTTAAAAGTTCTTGTGCCCTACATGTCATCAAATACACAACTGACAAGTTTAAAGAGAGCTACTGCACTAATAAAATGTACAGGATGCTAAGTAAATATATGTTTCATTTCTGAGGCATAGAAATTCTTCATAAAGCCTTGAGGCAACAATTGAGAGCCTTATAGTCTGAATTCTTATATATTTCCTTTATTAGACAGAAACATTATACCTCTGGACAGGGTACAGACACCATAAGCATAGTTACTTGAAAAATTAATTACCAAAATTTTCTTAGTGTATTTTAGTTAGGTAACTGCAGCCTTCATGGGCTGAAAACAAAAATCTGTAATCTAGCCAAATATCTAAGTCTCCAGATTTATGAAGTGGTTCAATGCAATGCAGAAGTGGCAGGCTGCTTTCCTAAATCCACCTGCAAGTGAAGTGCCACGTGATTATTTTTTTCCACAAGAGAGTGGCCCTCTTAAGCCTTGATGATATCAGAGTTCTTCAAATGCAAGATGAAGCACAGTATTTTTTCAGCCTGCCTTTACACTTGCTTCATTCTTCGAATTCAGCAAATAAATCAACAGGCATTTTCATTGTTCAGTGAGGAGCATCAGAAAACATGAGGCAAACAATAATTGGGGACAGGTTTATAACTTCTACCTCTCCATCAATTCTTACAGATTTCAGTTGTTTAAATTTTTTTTCTTCACTCCTGTCACTACTTTAGCTAGTGAACTCATAGCAGCAGCTTTTAATTTTAAATACCAGGCATTCACACCTCAATAAATGTGCAGCAAATTACACTACACCAGCACAGAGTTTCCCTTTGTGCACAGGGAAAACTGCTTCTAAAACTGTCTTAGGACTCATACTATTGGATTTCCAGATTTTTTGGGCAAAGATGCACCAAAAATATCATGTTCATTATTAATCTAATTTATTAATATTTTTCTATCACTTTTTGGAAAAGAAAAATAAATTATATTGCATTCCTTTGAAACCCAACATCCATTTGAAATTAAAAACCCAACCCAAATTAAACAATACCAAATGACACTCCCCATTCATTCATTTGGACTCTTGGTACAGCTATTTGTGCTCATGGTTGGGGAACCCTGGATTCCTCTCACTCTTAAGTTCCTCTAGATGTTATTCTGTTCTTAAGAGACAAAATTTATTTGACTCATATGAGAATAGGAAATTTCTGACTCCTCTGCTTCAGGACTACGGTCAGAATTTACCCAAATTGGCATTGAACAACAAGCTTGCACTACACATTTTTCCTATGGGAATTTTCTCCACTGATGTAACCTATATGCAAACAAAGTGTAGGAGAATATTTTCTCGTTTACCATTGCTACCAGGGTACAGCCAAAATTAGCCTAAAATGAAATGCACCAGTCAAATTAATTTTTATTAGCTCCTCCCGCTCTTGCCATGTTGTTATCAGAAACACTTTGATAATGTGGAGGGATTTCAGAAAAAAAGGAAAAAAAAAAAAAGAAAATTAAAAAAAAGTTTTCATTAGGCCAACATAGTCTGGAGAAGAACTGTCAAGAGAGATGCTTTATTTTAAGCAGATATTTTAAGCACTTGCACAAGTCTACAAGTATTTTTTGGGCAATACCTCCACAGAAAAAGTGCAGAATTTTTCCATAAAGAGTCCTATGCAGAAGTGAGACAGAAATAAAAATTTCCAGTTGTGTAAGAAGGAATTCTTTTTCACACACCACTTCAAGACAATGGCTATCATGTACAAAACTATCTTAGACCAAACAGGAGCAGGGACTAATACTTCTCTAGCTCAGAAAGCAACATGGATCACTTTTAGCTTTGGTTCCTAAGGACTTTCATACAAAAATAAGGAAGTCAAAGAGTGATATCAGTGGTGGGAATCAATAGGGAGGAGGCACTTCAGAGCATGGCAGGAGTTCAAGGTTTCATCTGCCTTGATAAGGACTGAAAGAAGATCACAACAGCAACATCCCAGTGAGAATTCTGCAACCTGCCCTTCAAGAGAATTGAGGTGTTTATGAGAATATGAAAATATTGTAAACTGTAGAAAAGAACAGGAAGTAATTACAGGCTAGGAGGACTATTCAATGACAAAAGAATGATGAAACCTTTCGATGTTGAAAAATATTTAGTAATTTAGAGGAATTTTCAAGTATACAAAAGAACATAGGACAAGACGAAACTAACAGAAAGCAGAAAAGAAGACAAAGAATAGAGTGGTGCATGGATTTGCCTTGGAGTTAAAGGTAACTGTGAAAAGACTTCGATTAATTTCTTTGATCTGGGATTTTACGGAGATTCTTTGCTGCAATTTCAACATGGAACAATTTGGCAAAATATGAGACAGCTTTATAACCATAGGTAAAATATGGACCTTTTCTGTATGTTGAACAGTAGATAAATGTCAGCATGCTAAACTCATACTCAGTCCAAACCAATTTAGTAAAAGAGGATAGAATTATAGCATCAGAGAATCATTTAGGTTGTAAATGGTCTTTAAGACTACCAGGTCCAACTGTTAACCCAGCACTACCAAGGCCACCACCAAACCATGTCCCTCAGTGCCACACTTCCACATCTTGTAAATACCTCCAGGAGCAGGGACTCAACCACTTCCCTGGGCAGCATCCGACCTCCTGCCTCTGCCCCTGTGAAATCTTTGGCACCAGAAGTTCTGTCAGGGAATGAATCATGGCCACCTTAATGAGCACCTTTTAATGGATTTCTGCAAATCCTCTTCTTTTCCAAATATTTTTAAAAGCACCATTGTTTAACAGCTGCACAATGAACTTTTCTCCTTGAAATCTATTTTAATCAGTTCTGTACGTAAAACTAAAAAAAAAAAAGAGGATGCTCATTTTACTTTTTCCTTCCTCTCCTCCCACGTGTTCTGCTTGGAGGTACACTGTGTAAAGATCCCTGCTGTGGGTGTGTGACTGTCCATGGGAACACTGGCACGGTTCTTGTACAACTGTGCAGTTAATTTTTTACAGCATATGAGATTTACTATTACCCTCACCTTTGGACTGGAGAGAGACACATGTAGCCCAGCAAACGCAGAGGATGCAGTCAGGTTAATTACAGGGGTAACCCTGCAAACCTTAGCTGTGCTAAGTAATAACTAAAATGGTAAGCAAGGAACAAGGACTGTCCTGAGAAATCCCTCAGCTCTTTCAGCAGTGGCAAAGACGGTAAATCTTGCCCCACAGAGGGAACAGTGAGACAGAAGGGCTCAATTCAGACCTTCACTGACACCTCCCCTCTCTGGATTTCTGAGAAAGAAGAAGAGTCTCTATGGGATGTTCAGCACCCTGAATAATAGTTGATATTAGAAGCACTTTTATCTCAGTTTGACTTTACACATCTAAATTGCTTTCCCAAATGTAAACACCTACAAGTTTGGAACCTTCTTGCATAGACTAGCATTGAGTTACTGATTTAAAGAAAAAAATGTGCTATACCTGCATAGATAAAATTTCTGTCTCCTCACTTTTGCCAAATCTTCATTCATTCTACTTTAGAAAGAGGTACAACATATTTATTAGGAAATAGGTTATTTTTTTTCCTCTTGTTGCTTATTTCATCTCTATCAAAGCAGTCAGAATAAGAGAAGTTGCTGCATTATACTCTATTGGCTGAACTGGTTGTAGTTTATTGCACAGACAGGGTGATATTGCCATTAATTCTCGTTTTGTTGTGAGGGGATCCATTTATTTGGAGAAATTATAAGAGGAAGGGAAGGGCTAATGAAACTTTCACGAGATCATAGGTTTTATTGAGCTGTCCACAATGACTTGATCTCTTTTTCTGGTATTTCTAAATTAATTTAGTACCCAAGATAGGTCATAAATAGTTCAAATTACTTCTTTCAGTGCCTGCTAGCTTTCATACTGCTGAATTTTGTTTGACATCATGTCATTCACTGCTGTAGATCTCAGTGTTCCCTTTTGAAATTCCCCACATAGTGTGTTTTGGATCTGAGCAACCCAGCTAATTGTGACATTTGCAGGTGCTGTCATCTCATTGCCTAACTTTCTTTCCATTATTTCCATGGGTTAAATAACAAACATCATAACATGAGGCAGGGGAGCAGCCCACTTAATCTTTCAGTCACAGTGGAGGACGACTATATATTTTTACTCTAGACTTTGTCATCCAGCCATTTTCACTCCATGAGGAGGATTTTACTCTCCCCCAGTGACTACTTAACTTCCTTAACAGCTGCTCCTGTGGAGAAAATTTTTGAAGTCCAAATATTATGTTGACTGATTAATTTTCTCCTTCTTTTCTAATAATTGGTTTAAAAAAGAAAAAACACAAATAAGAGAGCTAATAGAATAGTGAGAAATTAATATCTTTTCCAAAAAAGACCTGGTAACTATGATATTAGCATTTCAGCATCTTACTTTAAATAGAACCCTCCTCAATTCCCAGTCTCTATTTCTTCCTATTGTGCAGAAATAAACTTCACTAGATTAATCTGTAACAGCTTTCTGAAAACTTGTCACAGTACTACTCAATTCTTCAGTAATGAAGAGTCATTACTCTTCCTTTGTCATAGAGAAACTAAAACATGGCCACATATAAATAAGAAATGTTTGCAATTTTTATCATATTATTCCAAAAAGTACATTTCTTTAATGTAAGAAGGAAGAGGTATTGTCACTTTCACAGACCAGAGAGATTGAGACCTTTGAATTATATTAGCATCCAAATATAACAAGCAAAGTCACTCAAATCAGAATAAAAATCCACATTCCTAGGCACTTTTTGATCTTAACCTTTCTGTATTTCTACTACTTTTATAAGCTTGAACTGAGAATTTTACAGCTAAACTCTTTCTCACTCAAGTGTCAAACATTATCCCCACAGCTGTGGGATTCTTAAAATTTGTATCTGAATACAGCAGTTTGAGATTACATAGGGCTTTTTACCACATCCTTTAAAGAGTTAAGAGAACAATGCTCACATAAATACTTTAAACTTCTTATTCCTAAGGTGCAGAACATACCGTTCACACCTTGTGGCAAGTGGAAGTAAAATGGATTTAATCCAATTTTCAGCCTCCTTTATCCTGGGCTGCTCTACATCCCCTCACATAATTCACTTGTCTCTTTGAGACTGCCTAGGTCTGAGCAGGAAATGCTCAGCTGCCCATGAGCTCCAGCCAGGATGGCTGGGATTTGTCCAGCAGTGCCTGGCACACTTGGAGTTCCTGCACCCTCAGGGTTTGCCTGGAAAGCAGTCTAATGGCCATTTTCTTGCTTCCCTCCACAGCAGAGTTCTTCCCAGGCTGGACCTGGAGTTCTTAGGTCCATGTCTGGCATGTCTAGTGGTTCTTTCCATAGAAAAAGGGCCAGGGCACAGAGGACACAGAACAGGTGAAATTAAATGCTGTGGGTAAGGGCATCTCTTCAGCTTCCTTAAAAGAAAGTCAATGCTGCAGATTATTTAATGAGAAAAGTTTGGACTTCCCATCACTGCTCCCCCTCCTTGTTCATATGCCATATTCCTCTCCTTTTAGACAATGAAGATCAACAAAGGCAATTTTCATTTTATTTGTACAGCTACATATACTTTCAGGATCCACTGAGCTTCAGCACTTGAATTTCAATTGGTGTTGTTTATTTTAAACACCTTCATTACTGCAGTCTTTATATGTGCATATATTATGTTGCTTTTAATATTTATGACAACGAAATAGTCTTATTAAATGTGTGTTATTATTAAATACAAGAGATGCATTAATTTCAAGAAGAACTGTGGGGCAAGCTGTGTAATTACTACATTATAAAACACAATGTGAAAACATCACACTGATAGAGAAAACACATTCCAACGTGATACATCGACTTCAAACTGTGAGATGGTGCTGTTTAACTCAGAACACAGGCACCAGGCCTTTCATGTACTGCCCAGAAAGGACTTTCATAAATATGTGTTTTGGACTAGTCATCATTTTGGCAAACCAGAGGGCTCATCCCTTGATCCCAATGCTGACAATGACATCTGGCACGAACTTGGGCAAACTATTAAATTGTCCTGAGATCCTGCTTTTCACTGTGGGTATCATGTCACAAAAGGATGCCACTCTCCTAGGTACGTTATTTGTTATTTAGAAACTGTCTGTGGGAAATTATTAAATAGAGGTACATGAATGGAGAAAGACACAAGAACCTTTGCTTTCAAAGCAAATCTGGATGCTTTCCTGAGTACAAATGTCCATAAAGACTTCAGTGAGCTTATCATGGAAGAGGAGGGGCTTCTGTAAAATTTGGATTAGCCTGTTTTTCTAACTATTCCCTAACACTTGATGAATGTAATTGCAGTATCTTATTCATGGATATGTATCACTTAAAGGTGCATCATATTTATTCTACTGAAAAATGTGAATACATTGAATTTCTCAAAATGCTGTGGCTTGTAGCCCTGGCAGTAAATAGATTTACTTTTTTCCATATACTGATGATAGTAATATTTTTAAGTGGATGCCATTGAACTGCTGTATATAAAGCTGACTTTAGGTCAGTCTTACTTTAGGTAAGAGATTTTATCCCACAAAATATATAGATTGGTGAAAAGGTAATGGTTCAGACAACTAGTTGGCAAACATTATCTGGTGAACAATTATGGAGATTATTTATATTATGCTTTCCATTTTATATTTATTCCCTTTTCCTTCACGTTCTTCTACTGAATTACTTTGAACCGATTGTGTGCAGTTTCACATGAACACTAATATTTACACTTCTTGGACTATGTTATTCCAAAGATGCTAAGACACATAAGTACAAGGACTTTTAGGATCACTGAGTCAAGAATCATGGGGTAATTTTCTTTGTCTAATAGATGATCATTAATGATTCATTTCTCTTTTCCCCTTGACTACTACTAGTGCTAGCAACAAGGCCCATTTCTCTTGCCAACTTGTTGGTGGTTTTTTGGTAAATATTTCTTTCCATTTACTTATTATTTAATGTTAAATTGAACAATTATTTTGTCCCTGAAAGAACCTGACATTGTTAAGACTCCATTTGTACACTTTCTATACTTTAAATTTTTTCCTCGATAATGCTCAATAACTAAGTATTTGGTCTTCACTTAACTATTTCCATAAAGAACAGAACTATTGTCTGTCTGCACGCAACTGTTTCTTGATATCTGGGGGAACTCCTACCTCCAGGTTTGTAGAAAAGCTTTTAGAGCTAAAGAAGAGACAAGGATTCACCATGTTCCCTCAATCATTTATCATCTCACTTGTTCTTGTTTAACAATAAATGAAGCGAATTTATATGAACAAAATAATGAACTTTGGTGAAAATATATACATAAAAAATTCAAACCAAAAAAAACCAAACAAAAGCCCCCACATCTATATGTTAGGAAATGTTCTCACTCCCTTACGTTCCACAGAGTTAGAACTCAATGTACATGCTGTCATTAATGAACACTCTTAAGTATTTGTCAAATATATTTATACATATTTACTTCTATCCACAGATTTAAGGTTTAAAGCAGTTTTAAAGCTTATGAAGTCCTCTGTAGCTCTGAAGCCATACGGAAAATTTAGAACAAGTATTTTCAAATGTTATTGTTCTCAACAAAGATATTTACGTTTTTAGTATTTCCAATGCTATGGACCCTAATGATGAAAGTGACTGGGACTGAATTTATTTGAATATTTTAAAATCAGCTAGGATTTTATTTATTTCTCCTTATAGAGAGGTTTTGTGGTTTTTAAGGTATTTTTAAGGTATTTTGAACATCTACTCACATTCAAAAAGCTGTGAGCAAAAAATTACGTAAATGAAAGCAATGTACTTAATACATTTTGAGAATTTGACTTTCTCAGTATTTCCTAATTTAATATATGTTGATTGAACTATAGACTTATATTAGTAAACACTTTTCTTTATGCAGGGATCCTGTTTTCATGATCACTGGTTCTGAAATAAATCTTCACTCAAGACTTCACTCAAGGAGAAATTTACTTTCAGGTCTTAAAAATGTAGCATCGCATATGGGGAGCTGTGTTGGAGATGCAGGATATAAAATGCACTGACAGAAAGCAACAGTAAATTGAGGCCTGACTGGTATATTGCAGTTATGTCAAATGGAGAGAAGAGAAACAACTGATGATGATCACACAAGTCAGTACAATCCTCTAATGCAACGTTAAAAACATTGTAGAATTACTGTAATTCTCTCCAATGAGAAATTACTATCTGGTAAATTAGGATTATCTTTTAGAAGACATATTGTTTATTTTTTTTTCCCCTCACAAGAGTGCCTATGAATATGGTTCACTTCACTTTGTGTTATGCTACTATTTGTTTAAAACAAAAGCTTTGAGGATACCCTACGTGAAGATTAATCACCATTTCATAACCATAGCAAAAGCCTGTTTTATTGGTTAGCCATTTCACTTAACAAGCAAATAACCTTGTAACACAAAACTGAAATTTGAAAGTACCTAATAATATTATTTATCTCATACCATAAATATTCACATTCCCTCCTTTTATTGGGCAGAGAAATTAGTGTTTATATATAGACTAGAGAGGTAAAAATTATCCTCAAAACAGGCTTGAACGTAAATCTGTGAGCTCTTTTTGGATGCTGAATAAGCTGATCTCCTTCATAGAAATAACTCAGGTTAAAATCATGGCATCTCCCAATGTTGACCCTGCTGTTTTAACAGATTCCATATTCTGCAGATGTTTTCACGGAACTGAAAAATTGGAAGAAGCTAAATTTACTTCAAGGAGATGGAAACTTATGACTTGACCAGTTTAGTGGCATTTAGGGAATTAATGAGATATTCCATTAATTTGTGTCATGTGGAACTGCTATTACACTCTAAAAAGGACTAATAGACCACCAATCTGTGTCTGGAAGTGATCAGCAGTCAATAAACTTCATTCTCTCATAATTTTAAAGAGAAAGAAATCCTGGAACCTCAACAACTCTTCAGTGCATGGTTTGAATCAGAAATATTGCTACTTCTAGCGCCACTGCACATACTGTTCTTATTCACACAAATGTCTAACATTCTTGATTCTAACTAGGAATTTCCCTAAATTAAGTTTTGTGGTAACAGGCTGCAAATTAATTACAGTTCATATAGAAGCTGGAGTTATCTTATTCTTTTTTATTCAGGCTTTTGGGAGTTTTATATTTCTCATTTACGCAAATCAACCGAGCAGATGCCAAGGGAAGGGCACACACAGGAGTTAATCCTTCCTTATGATGACACTGTGCAGTTATAATGTGGCCATAATATAATCACATTTAGTGTTTGTTGTCTCAGACTAAACTGAACTAACCAGCACCACTGCTATATTGCCTGCATTAGTCAGAGTTATGGCTATCTGTGTGCCTTTGCTCTGGATTTTCAGTTTATATTTAGATTTATATTTTTGCTTTCCTAATTTTCAGTAGTGGGGGATAATACTGAGATGGTTTCCATATGTTTGAAATGTGTAGCACCCTCAGATGCTACTTTTCATAGTTACTGACCTACAAATTCATATGTTATAACGGAGTTTTCTGCTTGTAAAATAAATAGGAATTGACCAGGAAATACAAAAAAACTTATTATCAGGAGGGAATATTCTATTTATTTACAAATATGAAGTTTTATCTGTAAATTTTCCCTTCTTTTAATATTTCACAGCTACCAAGATGCGCCAATGTCTATGAAGCACAACAATGTGAAGCTACAACATCATCATGCCCATTCTCCATATCTTTCAAGTTCCTTTTTTTCTTCCACTTTCCTGAACTCCAACATTCCCAGAGTTCCTCTAAGTGAAAAGAGCAGTGACTACAGCTCCATTCCTTGTAGCCTCTCTCTTATTCCATGTGCAGCTTCAATCTCCTTCCTTCTCTTACATCCTCTTACATTTCTTACCACATAATAATTCAACATCCCTATTCCTTCCTTCCTCCCAGGCAGATACACTCTGTGTCTCTTGCTGCTTTTTTCACTCATTGGCTCAAGTGCAAAGGTTTGGTTTTGGAAAAGGTAAAAAAAAATATCATTAATTAATCTCTTCCTAGCTCCTCTCTGTTTGAAGCACTCATTTCTAAAAGTTATGAATATTAATTTATAAATAATTAAAAGAAATAAAGCTTGTCTTTATAAAATTACTGATAGATTTCAAAATCATATAATCTCTTTGTAAGCTTTTCAATCTTTACTTTGAAAAATACCATCACCATGAAAATAAATAGGAGACTGTTGAGGATGCTTTTACAGAATTTTTTTCTACATTTGGAAAATTTATTACTAATGAATAAAATAATAGATTTCCAGAAACTATAAGTTACTTATTTTCCATGAAAGTTTTGCAATTATAATCTCCAAGATGTCCCCTTTAAAAGTCCATTATGCAAAATTCTATAAATGAAATATTCAATTTACCTTTGAATAGATATTTAGTATGAGAATTTGGGGGAAAAATCCACAAGAAAGGTGGGTTTTAAATAACGGATTTGCCAATCTGCTATTTAAAAAGTGAAGTTTAACTAAGAATTTTCTTTCTTAAAATATTTTCACATTGCACCTGAATGACTTGTTATTGAAGCATTTGAGTTCAAGTTCCATCAAAAAATTCCTTACCAAGCTGGTTTTGCAGACTTTCATTAAATCTCCGATGAAGCTTCTGAGTGCAAGTCCAAGTAAATTAAAGGCCCAATCAATAAAAATTGAAATCAGCCTTGCAAATCATGTTGCCTGCTAAGAACTGTCATTAAATTAGAGTCAAATCAAATTACACAATAACAAACAACAGCCACTCCTCACGTATGAGAAGGATCCTCAGCACAAACCTCCTCCTGCCTGGAGATGAGCACAGCCTGACTCTCTCTCCGGACTCCCAGGGTCACCCCTTGGAGAGGATTCCCACATCCTTGGCTCCTGCCTTAGGGAGCTGTGTGGGCCCAGCCCCGTGGCCTTGAATCACAGCCCTGATCCTCTTTGGTATTTCCAGCAGCTCACACGGCTAATAAATAGCACATTCATTAGGCAGGCTGCGTGTTTACCGCCACAGACCAACACTGGGACTTTTTTAACCAACAAAACCCCAAACTGACTCAACGCTGCGCTCAGTTCCTTCCTTTTGGGCACGAAACTGCACGTCCCTGTCCTTGGCAGGGTGGTGACTGCAACCCCTTCTAGTGAGAGCCCCCTGCCCCAACAGAGCATGAGGCTCCCTGGTGCCCCTGGTAGGACGGTGCCTGCTGGTGCTAAGGGCAGAGGCAGGAGTGCCTGGCAGCATTCCCTGACAGCGCTGCCCTAAAAACAGGAGGCTGGAGCCAGCACTGTCTCCCACAGCAGACAAGTCCTCCCACAGCACCAGGCAAGGGGAGGCAAGGAGTCCTATGTCCCCTTGGAGCACCTGTGTGGCTGGCAGCAGCACCAAGAGGAGTATCAGGCGTGCAAGCTGTGCCTGTTTTCTCTGGCTGCATTGTTTATGTGCCTTTCTTTACACCAGCCAGAGGAGAGTAATTAAGGGGCTATTATCTCATAACAGAGGCTAAGAGTGTATTGGTGCTCCATGTTTAAGTGTCTGACATGCAGAAGCACAACCTAGAGGCAGCTCCAACCACTTTATAGATTTAACATCCTGTCGTTGGGTCAAAAAGCTGTAAAAATGCCTTTGCACCTGAGGTTTCTCTTTTAAAACTTGCCCAGATGTTGTAAATCAAGAGGATGCTGGCTGCTAAATGCCTAAGATATTTTGGGAAAAAAAGCAGGATTGCTTCAAAACGTTACACTAAGTATGATTTAGGTTCTTAGACTCATCACTAAAATTTACATTTTGGCCTTTCTGTTACAGCTATAATTCAAAACCAAAATAATGATAAAAATACCTCTAAATTGTTCCTGTATCAGATGATAAACATTTAGGAAGAGCAATAGGCTTTGCAATATTTAATAATAATCACTCACAAAAATGCCTTTATCACCACAGGAATCACGTACTTCACAAGTCACATCCTGAGTAAATGCTGTCTAAAGAAAAAAATACTTCTGAAGCAAAAACCTCCCTAGGGCAGTAGCCAAACTGCCAGCTGTGGTAGCTCATATGGACTCAAGCCTTCAGTCTCATCACCAAATGTGTGGGCTGTGAACAGCAGAAGTTGGGAATTTTCAGACACTGCCTTCCTATCCAGTGATGAGACACAAGTGCAATACATGATTTAGGTGGTCTGAGCTTAGTTCTTTACAATACACAACATGGAAACATATTTATATTTCGGCAGTAAAGATGAAGAAATTAGAAGTGGATATGGTAAAATACAAAATGTTGGAAAGATCTAGCCTAAGAATCAAAAGATAACATTTGGACAAAAGAATATTACTTAACATAGAGCTAAACAGTTCCACTGGTCCACTGCTCCCTGTGCCCCAGCTCACTAGGATGTCCTCCCACAGGGATGTCAGCCTCAGCAGCAGCTCTCAAACAACTTAGCATAGTATCAATCCTACTTTATTAAAAATTCTACCCCCAAATAATTCTCCTCCCAATAAAAGGCTCGGCTGATGCAGGCAAATCTGCAGGTTCAAAAACTTATGGAATAAATCCCCTTCAATTGTGCAAACTAAGTGCACTTAGGCTTTCTGAAAGGGTACAGATGGAAATACTCTGAAAGTGTAAGATTTGCTGGACAAGCTGTGATATAGGATAGCAGACAATGATTTTCACCTCAGGGTGTTTGAATACTGGAGGGACTTTCAAGCCATGTCTCCATCTACCATGGAATCTACTTCCTGGTCCAGGCAGAACACCTTTCTTGCGTAACTTTCCAGGAAACCAGCCATTTACATGGATTTAGCATGCTCCAAATGCTATCCATAGTCTAAAGTGAAGTTCTTTCAAGCAACAGTGAAGTTATCATGGTCAAGTTCCCATCTGATGGTTCCTTCTTAATATGGGAAATGAACAAATTTGTCTCAGCAAACTAATTGCAATGGCTGAGATGGAGAATTTTGGGATTGTGTTATTTCGCTGTGTAGTGTAGTGCCAAGCAAAAATCCCCGACAGCAAATATACATAAAGATATGTGTGACTGACAGTCATCTTTTCTCAGACATGCAAATCTGCTTTGGTATTGCAGTAACAACAAGGCTGGGTTTTTGTCAGGGAAAAGTGAGCCATAGACTACTTTTGTTGTCCGGGGGCTTTGAAAAATGTGAGTCACACAGAGTTTGAGCAAATTCAACCCCAGAGTCTCAAGGCAGACCTACAACAGCTTTATCCTCCTTCCCAAGCTGAAGAGTCATGACAGACAGGACCCATGGAGAAGATGTTTTGAGTAAACTTTGGTCTCTGCTAACCTTATAAACATGACAGCAACCCCTTTCTCACCAGCCATCAGGGCATTCCCAATCCATCCCTGTTCCCAGTATATCTGCAATGGATTCTACATCTGTTGCCAGTATTATCATGATGTCAGTAAATGAAGAATCAAAAAACGACCGGTGGAAAATGTGTGTGGAGACCAAAAGTAAAAGGAAGGGAGTTGCATTTCCCAGATAAACCACAGACTAACCCAGGTAAATCACCCTCAGCCATGGACATAAAGTTTAGTTGAGGTGACTCATAACATTCAGATAAAGACAATACAAGTATAATACATGTAGGTTAACCACATGCACAAGAAAATACAAGAAAATACACCACTCCCATTTCCCCCAGCCATGAAAGCAAACCAGTACACAAGGCTGTTGTGACTCTTAGAAAAAGGATTAGTCTGCTGTTCTGTATTTGTGTCTTTTCAATGAGGCTCTTGGTGCAATGGTTTATGCATATTGGTGCCAACCTTACTCAAGCCAGAAAACCACCTTATCCAGAAAACCTCCACGTACAGGTGTTTATGGGGGAGATCTTTCCATTCAAAAGGAGGTGCAACAAAGCCCATAAGAGTAGAGGGATCCATGCCTATTTTGCTGCAAGATCAAATACCATGCCAATTATATTTGCAAAAGAAGGGATAAGGAGACAGGAATTCCTGAACAAGGATGACATTCTAGAAAACAAAAAAGAGAGGCCTGATCTTTGAGCTTTTACTTAGAGTTTGCAAGGATTCTTGAGAAGACTTCATCAATGTGAGGCTTACTCTTACTGTTTCTAGAAGTGACATGAAAAAAGAGATGAAGGGAAAAAAACTAAAAAAAATTAAAATTAGCCTGAAATTTTTATATACATGATATATATTACAATTAATTACTACTTAAATATCCAGAAGCCTTATGCAAAATTAAACTCTACCAAAAAGATCACTCTGATGTAAATATTTTTACTATATGGAGGCCAAAGCTGAAACTATTTCATTCTTCTGTAGTGTGCAATACAAAAGCATTAGCTTTTCAAGTTTGTATTTAACTGTGCTATAAAAGCAATACCCACATTTAAACAGGGGCTGCCATATGTATTGAATGCTTCTTTTATTAAAAATATCAGAAGCTGCTCTCAATAGATAAATGAATGCCATATGGAACCACATCCGAAAGATCTAAAAAACTTCAAGTGCACTTCTATTCCAACTTTATCGGACAAGTCACCTATCCCAGGTCTCTTGCTGAAGAGTTTCAAGAAACAAGTTTTAGAGATTATTAAACTCTGTTTGTCATGTTTAAGGGACAGATTTTGGAGGAAAACCTTTTTTTGGGTTGCTTTTAAGTATTTTAACACATTCTTTACCTAAAAATCTCTAAAGAGCTTCATCTGTTTTGAAGACAAGGAAGTTAAACAAAGGATGAGAGCAAGTGAAACTCCACATTTTCTTTTGCTGAGTAGAATTACAAACCCAGAAATCTGCTCATATATTTTTGGCTACTTTGTGCTATTTGAACAGTACAAAACCAGTAATAATTTACTTTACCTCTTCTGCTAAGCTGGATTAATGTCACCTTTGATACAGGGAAACGTCTCAAAATGGCTGTGCCCAAAACACCCAAGTTATGTCAGCGCTTCCAAGTCATGGCTGTTAACTCAGAAATGTCCTTCTTGCTCTGTTTTCTTTGGATATGCCTCTGGACATAGACACTGTGGGTTGCAGAAGGAAATAAAAATTCTCCCCAGCTCTCTGAAGTGACTTAGCTCTTAAGACAGTCAGGACCTGGCATTGCAGCCAGTTTTTGTCATGCTGTAATTCCTTTGTTGGGAACCAGGCCTACCATGGATCAGACTTAATCTTTACCAAGAAAATTGTGGCAAGCAAAAGAGTGCTGGGTGAGTCAGTGCCTCTGCAGCTTTTCTTTGGGACCAAACTTGTGAAACACTGAGGACATATCTCCCAAAGGAACAACTGGGAGTTGCAGATCCATTGGATCTCCAGATTTCCCCTGAATATCTTAATGGAGATTTTTTCCAAATGCAAGAAGCAAAGTAAAGCCATAAGAATGACAATGTTCTCTCTTACTTACAGGAACAAACACTCTCAGATGGGCCCTAGGTTGGAACCCATCCCCATTTAGCCATGCCCTAAAGTGCATTTATTTCCTACAGAAGCATCACATCAGTGTAATGCTGAGTCTATGAGGCACACTTATACCCCAACTGCACTGCAAAGGTGAAATATGTCAGACTTTACTTAAAACAGACAATATGTTTTATGACTTTAAAATGAAATCACAGAAGACCTAACTCCATCCAGCTGTTCTTAATAGAGATTTTTCCCCCTTTGTTTTTCATTCTCTACCTTAATCCGCTTCAAAATTACCTCACAGTCTCATTCATTTTTTGCTTGTAACTTGATAACTCTAACCAAAACAATGTATTGCATATTACAGGGTAAAAAACCTAAATTAAAGAACAGAGAAAGAAATAGAGAAAATGTATATTCATTAAAGCTGGTGATGCTGCAATGAAAATTTGCATAGCAACCTGCAACTAGGCCTGATAGAATTACAAATTTATCATGCCTTTGAAGGACAGATGAAACATTCCCACATTTTCTGCATCAGTCATTTCTATTCAGTTCAGCTTAGTATAAACAATTCCCCTTATTTTGCAACTAATTGAAAAATTAATACAAAAGGATTGAACACCTGTTGCTCTGTTGGCAGAAACCAGCAATTACAATGTTTCTTCCCAGTGAACTTAAACTACAAAAGCAAAAAAATTAAAATAACAAAAGAAAATGTACTGGTGACCAGAATCCACAGAGGATATTGCAGTTTTTAATCAGATTGTGAGTGGTCCCTGTTAGGCTTCACTGGTTGATGGAGGTTTCCCCTCTATCCTCCCATTTAGCCACTGCTTCCTTAAGCATTTTCCATCAGGTTTGAGCAATTCTGATTCACTCAACCTCATCTCTCCTCTGTCCCATATACTTTAAGACAGGCTTAAAATTCAGTCTGGATCCACCTGTCATGCAGATGCTCTTTATCAATTTCCTATCACAAAAATTTATCACTGCAAATAAGTGCTGTTAAAAAGATAAACTAAATCCATTTTCATCTCCTCCTGTTTTTCCTTTTCTAGAAAAGGGTTCAAGTAAACCTTAAGCTGGTAGGAGAGAAACATAGGGACCTGTGAGCAAGTGATTTTCTTAATACACGGACATGGAAAGAAAACACAACCAAAATACAATCAACCTTCAAATCCACTTAAAATAAACATTCTTAACTGTCCTTGCTGATGCAAAACACAAAACAACTAAACACTGGAAATATCAAACATCTTGTTATGTTCACCTCCAATAAAATGAAGCCAGAAGTTCAGGGCTTCCAAACACCCTGAAAACAGAACTGTTTGCTGGTAACCCAGTAGCTCCAGGAACAGAAGCCTCACCCTTATGTGGAACAGTCACATTTCACCCTCTCCTCATCCCACAGGAGTCTGATCTGTCCCTGACCACAACCCCACAGGGGTGTTGTGCTCTGCTCTTTCGCAGAGCACATAAACAAACCTAAGTCACTTTCCAGCAAAATTATCACTATTGCTGTCTTTAATGACAAATTATTCTTGAAAATAATACTCCTTTTCACTTTTTATGGAAAAGCATGTGGAAAAAGACAGTATCACTTTTTCCCAGCTATTGTGGAATGAGCATCACTGTCTGGTCCAGATGCTCTGACTTTGGCAATAATGTTTGTTCCATCTCACTGGGGAGGCCTCATCTTTGAGGTCAGCTCCAGAAGTAGCCCTCACTTAAAAAATCATGGTGAATATACAGGCACAGCTCTTTTCTCTCCTTCTTCATAGGTGTTTCTAGGAGTGGAAACTCATTCTTTTTGTCTCTTTTTGTCAGGATACCTGCTCATGGGAAGTACATTTTAAGGGACATTTCTTTGTTTTTCCAGACAGGGTGAGGAAGGCTGCAAACCAGAATGAAATGGGATCACATAAATTGGGGCATAAACCTCCACAAGCCTAATTCTGTCTTCAGAGTCAGATTGGGATCTTTTTTGTTCCTTGGTTCATTCTGGTATTGCCTTAAAAAAAAAAAAAAAAAAAAAGCATGCAGAAGGCACGCAGATAGAACACCAGGATTGAGGAGGGACAATTTTGTCTATGGCACCCATCCCACATGGGTAGAGGCATCCAGTGCTGAGACCTGGTACTGGGGGTAGTTTCCAGTGTTTTGGAAACCACTGAAACAGACAAGGTCATTTTGGGTCAGGTATGACCCTGGCCTGACATTTTTCCTGATGTGCTGTGTAAGGACACAGGTGCTGAGACCCCAGAGTGGGGCTGGGCTGAGTCAGTGAGTCACAGGAAGGTGGGAACACAGGTGGGCCTGCAGGTCATTTGGATCTGTGCTCATAGCACTGAGTTCTTCAGGCACAAAGAAATAATATCATAAATCCAGGGAAGACCAGGATCAACTTGTGACATTGCCACTGCTATCCAAGCAGCAGTATGCAATATTTTCTGGTAAGCATTTTAAGGACAAAAGCAAATGTTCTTTTTCTTTCAAAAAAAATATAGACCTATATAACACCTGCAAAAAAAATCAAATGTATAGGATAAGCTACTCCCTGAAGAAAGAAAAAAGCATTAAAAACTTGGTATTCTCCTGAGTTTATAAACCAAAAAAACTTTTAAACCTTTCCTGTTAATGGAATTAAAATAATCATCATTCTTTCCTTAAGTGTCTGCAGTACATAGTCACAGTCCATTAAGGCAATGTGTCAGCATTGTTCATAACAGGATTTAAATGAAATAATCAAGTCATCAGGACTATTTCAACATCAATAAAGCCTCAGAGTGATCATTATGTACAGCCATGAAACAATACCTTTTTGCATACTTTCCCTGATCAGATTAAAGTGGTGATGAATTCCTCGATGGCTCAAGTGTGCTCCAAGGAAAGCTAGAAGGTTGTACAGTTAACTCCCAGGGTGTAACTCTAAACCATACAACCTACTACCTCAACCCGGATGCACACAGCTTCCGACGGTGACCATAAAGTCTTCTTCATTTCTTCAGCCTTTCTTTGAAATGTGACAGCAGCCACTGGCCTACATATTTCCCATGGGGGGAGGCTTTCCACTGCAGTTATTTCCCACTTTTCAGACCACAAGGCATGTTCTTAGATAGATTTTTCTACTGCAGAAGTAGAACTTCTGTTCTATCCTGTTTACATATGTATAAAGATATATACGTGTGCTATGTGCGTATATATATACATACATACTTGATAGGGATGGTGAAAACCCAGAACATCTCTGGAAATAAATGAGTATTTGGTGTTACTTAACAATAAGAGTAAAATAGAAATGCCTTCTTTCTTTTTGTGTGCAATACCATGGAATGGCATATTTAATAAGGCCAGGAAATTGTATATACTACACTCCCTCATTAGAAACCCTACGATTCCCTCACACCTCTTTCTAAATTTTAACAAGATATGAAGCCAAAGATGCTTAAAGCAACCTATAAAAGAACAAACCCCTTAATCATGTTGGAAGGCCATGGACAAGAGAAGAATTCCAGAATGAGCACATGGTTCTGTACCCTCATTTGGGCTTGTTGTCAAGTACCACTGCAGTGGGTGCTGCGTGAAGTTTTGCCAGATCACCACACTGACACAGACCCATAGAAGCGAGCTTGTGCAGTGCGTTTCAACACAAGATCGGATCTACGGGTTTATGCCAATTGGCATGGCTGGTTAGGGCTTTCCTCTTACCTCTTACAAGAAAGGAGTGCAGGAGACTTCAAACAAACAAACATACCATGCGATGTGAGAACGACTACCCAGGAGGGAAAACATTACTATCTATTGCAAAGAAGGCTCCTCCAAGCTTAACTGTATAAATGGTGAAGGCAACAAACAAGCCAAAGATTTGTGACTAGTTTCTGTCTGAAAATGGAAGGATTTTTTCTTTTTTTAAAGTTTAACAGCAAGAGATTGTTTTGTCTTCAGCTGGAACTAATGTCCTTTTGTGCACTGTTTCCCTTACTGATGAACCCTCAACTCCCAACTTGCATCTGACTGTGGCGTGCTCAACTGGAATCAATAACTGGACATGTCATAAAAGTGAACAGTACAGGTTTTCCTTCATGTCTGAGCTCACATGATGTGCTACAACTCAAAATAAAATTCACCCCACCAAATCTGAGATGCAACAAGGCACAGTGGAGCGCTGTTCCCATACAACATTGTGAAAACTGCATAGATATTTCTTCACATTACACTACAACTAAAGTACTGCTTGACAATAACTTGTTGATTGGATAACAGCCACTAAACAAAACAAAAAGTTAATTTGTATATTTTATTCACTAACACTCCCATCAATGCAATTCCCTAGTAATGAGAATGCAAGTGGAAATGCAATCTTGCAAAACTTCAGAGTTAACACCCACAACAAATCCATCCTTCTTGTGACCGGCAAGCAACCCACTAAAAATTATCCCACACTTAATGTAGGGTACCCTAAACAACAGACTGAAAACAGCTTCTTTGGGGCAAAACCCAGTAATTCAGAAGTGTGACACACAGACACAGTTTTATAACTTTTATACTCTAACCAAAAACATTGATAAACACTGCACCTTTAAGCACAACACCTGACGCATCAGAATAACTTGCAACATTATGAATGCAAAGGCATTTGTAAAACGTAGCCATGAGATGCAGCTATAATTTTAAAACCAGGCACCATATAAAAGTTTCTTTTGATTTGAACAGGTAACTGAAATGTGTATCTGAATAAAATTTTAATGGCTTCCTGCCTCTAGTTCTCACTATAGTCCTAATTCTGCCATTGTTATTTGGGCAAAATCCTTTTCAAGAGAATAAATGTTTGTCAATAGCAAAGTTTTTTTTACCAAGGCAGTGTTTCATTTTCTTGCAGACTTCAACATGCATTTCTGGTTCAGTAATGACAGCTGAGCATTAGTGAATCACCGGTTCCTTCCCTTTTCTTTTTTAAATTAGTGAATTAAATCTTGCATGTTCATATCCTCTTGCATTTTAGAATAACTTTAGTTTATTTTCTAGAAAAGTCTCTTTTAAACCTGCTTTCACTTTCTGTGAAACACTTCAGCATTCAGAAGGAATGATATTTTTATAACTGCATTCTGCTGACGCTGTAGAGAATATGTAGAGACAAGCCCTCAAACTAGAATAGTTAT
The DNA here is from genome assembly GCA_035582745.1 of Loriotus luctuosus. Classification (NCBI taxonomy): domain Eukaryota; kingdom Metazoa; phylum Chordata; class Aves; order Passeriformes; family Thraupidae; genus Loriotus; species Loriotus luctuosus. The sequence goes on along the minus strand of JAWWEY010000001.1, from coordinate 11,266,573 downwards.
CCTAGTATCAGAAATAAGTATGCAGACTGCATATACAACTTACTGAATGATTGTAATAAGTGCTACAAAATTGCTTTTCCAATTTTCTTTCTTTTTTATTTTTGTGAATAGAAGATATATTTCACATTTGAAAAATAATTGGTCACTGCATTATAGTTACATAGCAGAAAGTAGTTATACGTACTACAAATATATTAGTAATTTGAGTATAAATTCATGTCTTATACATATTATATATCTTATATACCTGCTAGGCCTAATCAAAGAACAAATTATGTTTTGATTTTTCAGTTAATTCTTAAGCTTCATGTGAACATACAGTACAAAGCTACATCTTTATGCAGTTACAGCTACACAGCTACACAATCTGCAACATTCCCAACAGCAAATAATGAGAGCAAAAGTTTAATACATATCTCTGAAATTATATTTGTAGGCTGTCTCAAGGAAATATTTTTAAAACTGCTTCAGGTCCTTGCCAATAGCTTTACTGTATAACCAAAAAAAAAAAAGAAAAAAGTTATTTAAGCTCATTGTATTACCTTCGCTGAAATCTGTTATCATTAACTTCTTCATTTTCCTTTTTCATTTTAATTTTTCTTTCACTAAAATAAAAAAAAAAACAGTGAGAGAAAGATTTTGAAAAATCTTTTTTATATCAAGTGTTTTCTGAGCATGGAATAGACACAAAATTAGTAATTACGCTCGTAAGATATAAACCCGACAGTGCTGACGCCCCTCCTCAGGGCCATGGGAAGACATGCTGTGAACATGCAGGCTTTGGAAAAGGGACTCTTTCTTTTATTAATTTCCAACCTTTTTTCAACCTACAAATACTTTATTTCTATTAGGAATTCGAGAAGAGAAGGAGCAAACGTAACAAAAGGGAGTACTTTTTATCAAGCAGGGAACACAATGAAGTAATTAGGTACGGAACTTCAGAAAAATACGGACATAAACTAAGTGGTTCAAATTAAGAAACATTTGCAAAAACTTATTGGTGGGGGGGATTAGGGGATTGTCTGACCAGATAGGGAAATTTGGAAAGTTATTTTAAGCTAATGCAAGCCTTGGTTTCTCAACAGGCTTAAGTATCAATGACAAACAAAACTATTCCAACAAAGTATTGGGGAGGGCAGTATCACCATAAACTAAGAAACACTTTCTGGTCCAAAATGGGTATATGGAAATGCATGTGTCATATATATATAAGGTCTCCATTCAGCAATTTCCCAGAATTCATTGCAGAACAACAAAAATATAAAGTAGCAAAACTAGCATATAATCTTATAATCATATAATCTATAATCTTAGAAATTACTCTCCACTCAGTAATGTATAAAAAAGTGAAGAACATGTTAAAACAGTTCTACTTCATAAAGGAATATTTATAAAGCCTTTTATTATAGATGCAAGTACCATGAACATTTGGAAAAAAAACCAACAAATGTAAGAGTTTCTGATGAAAGAGAAGCTGTAATTTCAAAGTAATTTCTAGCTAAGAACATCTCTATTTTTAACATAAATTAAAAAGACTAAGATAATAATAATAAAAAAATCCAAACTATGTAAAACACCAATTTGGCCAAGATTTTCAAAATCTGTCAGTCAGAATGAATTTTGTTACATACTCTCCTAATTGCTTAGGAATATGTTACAACAGACAGACAAATACCTTGAGTAAAAGGCTCTACTAAAGCGTTATATGCTCAAAACTTACTTCAACTGCACATGCACTTATCAGAAACACCCTGAATGGGTATCTTAAATACTGTTTTCAGCTATTCCTGGACAAGTGCTGCTTTTCCAAATATCTTAAAATAGTTACTGCTCCTGGCTGCAAACCAGGCGTGCTTCATGAATGTCCCAATAATGTGCCTTTTATTCCAGTGATTATCACACTGATTTCTTTGTAACAGATTTAGATATAAACTGTAAGAAACTCATATTTGAATTAATTCAGTTACAACTTTAATATACAGGCTGCAAGAGCGATCCTTTCCTGCAGCTTAACACGATTTTTTTTTCACTTCTCCTCTTTAGAAACTGAAAGCATGAGTCACACTGTAAAAAAAGAATTTAATTTCCTTAGCAACCAGATCTAAATACCCACAACTTTCTTAGAGATAACCAAAGCTTAGACTGAGTAAATGTAACATTAAGGTCTTTGCATAACTCCAGTGCTTAGCTAAGACAAAATGTGCCTAACCGCTTATTTCTACAGACCCTCGATTTTTTGTTTACTTTCTATCTTTAGCAGCATTAGATCAAACACACCCGCAAAAAGTTAGTTTTAAAAAGTGTGAAGAGAAGACTACGTTAAAATTAATACACAATAACTCAGTTGCAGAACAACACGTTTAAAACGGCTTAAAAAAAGGAAAAAGAGGAAAAAAAGAAACAGAAGCTATACCTGATATGAAAGGTACGTTTTCACCCAGTGCCAAATACTGCTATGTGAGCAATAGTGAAAAAACCATGCAAACAAACAAAAAATTAGTTCCATCTTTCTTTTTTTCTTTTTTTTTAACTTAAAGAAACAATCTCCTATGCTCATTTTGTTACACTGTTTTAAGAAGCTCTAACACGTCCTGATGCCTCTGTAGTGAAACATGCCAGATTTTTTTTTTTTTTTGGAAGCAGGAGAGTCACTTTTTTTTTCTGTACTCTTGTATGTAGGACAAACTCAGATTTGTTTCTTCTTCTTAGGGCTCCTGTTCTTTCTCGGAAGAAGACCAGGATGCCTGTCTTCTCTCTCTCTCGCTCTTCTCGGAATTCCAGGCACAAAGCACTGCGCAAAAGCTGCACCAATCCTTGCCGCAACTGCCTGCCCAGGACAAGAGGTGGGGAGAGACCACAAAATTCACCTCGCCCCTGCGCCGGTTTTATAAATGGGGCTTGCACAAATGTGCCGGAGCAAAGGGGTGAAAAGGCAGGGTGCCAGTTTGCTACACTAGGCTGCAATGATCTCATGTTCAATGCTGTCGCCCCGTTTGCCCAGTTCAAACGCCTGTTCATTAAACAGGAGGAAGGAGAGGAAAAAAAAAAAAACCAAAAAGAAAAGAAAACCCCCAAAAAATTAAAAAAAAACAACAACTTTTATCCTTCAGACACTCAGGAGGGCTGTTCTAAACTACACGTCACCAATAAAAAAAAGAAAACGTGCAGTTCTAAAATGCAGTTATGAAGTATAATTATTCTGCTTATATTTTCTTTCTTTCTTTTTTCTATCTGGAGATAAGAAGCAGAATTTATCAGGCGTGAAAGGGACAGCCTCCTGGTGGTGTGCCAAAAAAGCCAGAATAAAGGCAAAGTTGTGCTTCAAAGCTCAATTGCTTGCTGAGTCTGGCTAAAGTCAAGTATTAAGATCCACCATTTTCTGAGCCATGTAAGAAAAGAGGAAAAAAGTCAGAACGGGCACCGCTTTCCAAGTCTCCGTTGGCACCATCACAAAATCTCAGCCGTAAGGTCACATGATGCTCTGCCAAATGTGGAGTGCATTCCCATAAACCATTCTGCTGATACTGCGAAGGCAGCTATTGTCTAGTTTATACCCAAAGTTCAGCCCACTCTTCATTGAATTAGCTGAAAAACGCATCACCTTTGGGGGTTGGGAGCCATGGAAACGTCTACCTGGCAGGCTGCCCACTTTTTCTGCTCAACAACCAGAGATGGAATTGTGCTGCCTAATGTAATGATGACGAGGAATGTGAAGAGTCGTCCAAAGTGAATCTGATTCTTGCAAAGCCTGCTTCATTTGCACAGCAAACTCTGGCTTCTTGTCGTTAAAAAGGGGAGGGGGAAGGGTAGAAGAAAAAAAAAAAAGCGCCTTTCTCCTAAATGTAGCAATTAAAGGTCTAGTAAACATGCCTAGTCTGCAACTTTCCTTCATAACATACTGAAATGGTTCCCAAAATAAAGCACTTGGTATAACACAAGTTTTCTGATTTAAAGCAGCACTCGCTTCTCCCCAGATTAATGTGGCATCCCCCGGACATTTTTTTTCTCCCTAAGAAAAATAAGAAAAGGAAAGGAAAAAACCCTACACAGCAGATCTCTCATCTCTTCTTTTTACCTGTCTTTATTACTTCCTGATTTTATCTAACACAAATTATACATGCATGCGGCAATACCCACCAGTAACAGTGGGGCTGCAATCTCCCTCAAAGTAATCTCCTGAGAAAATTGCTTGTGTTTCCAGCAACACAAAACTCTTCATCTGAGCCCTCTTATCTTCACCAGTGAGTAGGACAGCTGGTCTGCAAGTTTGCAAACCAGCACATTTGAAACCAGTCAGCACCCTCCCTTCTTCAAAATGCATTTAAACTGGATTTTGTGAAAAGAGATGCAATCAGGCAGAATTTATAAATTATGCCAGTTACTAAATAGACTAAGTAATAGACATTACTCTTCTGCTACAGACCTGAAATTTCGATTTTGCCCAGCTATTGTTCTAAAGTAAAATGTCACGGAAAATGTCACTTCCAAATGAAAATACCACATAACCTACTGAGCAACAAACACATGCTCTCCCAGCACCTGAAAACCTCATACAGAAGAATTGACCTCGGAGCTTTGTGTTGTCAACAAATGAGTTTACTGTTTCTACACCATGAACTTTAATAGCTACTGCAAAAAGCGATGTTAAAAACGTGGCAATTTCTCTGATCCTCCCATTAATAAAATGGAGCTATGGGAGGAGTCTCCCTACCTATTAGCATGTCTCCAAATGCTCCTGTGAAGGTTGCATGCTAGAGAATCTTATAGCTAAAATCTGGGAAGAAAAGGCAAACAAACTAGGAGACAACAGGCTAGAAACTGCAGTGTGAGGACAGGAAGACCCGTTCCCAGAGACACTGCAGGCTATAACTCTCCAGCTCGGCTACTTTTATGTTTTGTTTTACAGTTCTTTCCAGTTCCACTTTATTTACCTGGAGGAAATTGAAGGTCCATTACCAAAGGAAGGAAGCGTGAGAAAGGGGGCTTTGAAGTGGAGGGAGATTGTTATGATGGTGGTGCAGCCCTCAGAGCGAGGTCCTGGGGCTAGGACAGTGCACATGGCAGCCTGGCAGCACAGGTCACACCCTGCCTTGCTCCTGGCACATCCTGGAGGCTGGGATCTGAGTTTCTGGGCAGCCGAGTGTGACTGGGAGGGGGAGAACACTTGGAGAAGCCTCTATAGATGGTGGTGGCATTGCTGGTGGGACCTCGAGGATAAGGAGAAGGCACAACCACTCCAGCCCAGCAGGGGCAAGGGGATGGGAGGAGGTGCTGGCTACAACATCAGGGGATAGAAGTGACCCTGCTCTGCCTGCTGAGCCAGTGCTTGGGGTGTTAGCCCCACTCTGGTCAACTGGTGGGAGCTGTCAGTCAGAAGAGAAGCTTGCTATGGCTCCAGAAAATCAGTTCATGGCTCAGTTTGCCTCTTTTCCAGCTTTGGAGGTTTTCAAGGGCTAGCAGCTGGAGGAAAGCCCTCTGATGTAGTGACATGGTGTAAGGTCTCCCAAATGGTCTTCCAGACTGCAATGCCATGTGCATGGCTTTGAATCCTTTTCCCTATGTACTAAAGATTTCTGAACAGGTGCCACCAGGAGGCAAGTGGAAATGCTGCTTGTCACTCCAGCTGCTTGCCACAGGACCCATGGCTTGGACCACAGGGATCACACTGACCTTCAAGGACCACAAACAAGCTCTGTGTGTCATTACCCCTCAGCCATAAGAACACTGCAAGAGGGGAATCTTCCATAAAGGTCTTTGAGATTTAATAACACATCTTTGAGATTATTTAGAACTAAATTAATTTTATTCCAGACTCAGAAAATGCAGCCAAATGTCTTTAATTGACAGTTATATAAAAACTGAAACTTGAGATTCAATTTCTATCACTTTAGCAGTTTTCTTATTGATTTGAGCAAAAATCAAACCAAATTTTTACTTTTTTTTTTTTTCTAATAGGGCACCTGGGACTCCAGTTCATACCACCTTACATTTTACCATTAAGCATAAAAATGTTTAGGCTGTAATACATCTCCAACAGAACCACCCATATACCCAGGTGCATTTTGAACCATGGTGAAAAATAAGGGTTTCACTAGAACTGAGTAGAAACCTCCAACTAAAGAACAATGCATTAATATCCTGCTCAAATTTGCTACTGTTATTCAGTGGTGATGTGTGAAAAGGACAAGAGAACCATCTGACTTTCAGATCTCAAAAGGATATTTGTCAGTATTTAAAAATAATAGACAGCCTGAACTGGGCAAATCTGAGCAGCAGTTTTTGAGGGGTGACAGGCACAGCATCCTACAGCCTTTTTTTTATTTTCCATGTGTGGAAAAACACTTCAACATGTGGCTAGCCCTCAATAATGAGTACTGACTTCACCAATATTCAAGAAGGATTTAAAAAAGCTGTTAAAATATCACTTGCATATGTGCCTGACAACAATTAGAGATGTAGATGAACCTCAGAGTGCTTTGCCTATGAACTAATTCACAGGCAGCACAAAGGGAACCAAGAACGTGTGTCTGTGGGAGTGCCTGGCCCTGCTCATGCACAGCTGGAGGAGGCAGGGAGGCCGGGTGGAGGGAAGCTGCACAGAAACAACCTCTCCCTGGGAGAACAGGGCACTGATCCTTCCTCTGCTCAGGAGGCAGCAAGAGGAATGCAAGGAGGACGGGAAACCTGGGCGGTGCTGAGGGTTTCTGGTCACAGACAAATATAGTATTCAGTTCCCACAGAACAGCCATCATCCCAAAATTCTCAGGTTAAAAGGTTAAACAATGGGAAAGAAAAAATCAGAGTCTTCCCTGGGCATGGCAACCCACACAAGATACGACAGAAAATCTGACAGAGAATGGGAAAGAAACCCCACAGCTATGCTGGTGTGAAGGGAGAGGTATGAAGGGAATCTCTACTCTTTATATGGCTGTTCTTCAACATGAAAACAAAACTAGCAAGTTTAAAGCTTTAAAAGTACAAGTTAAAAGTTGAAAATGCACAAAGTGAAGAGGACATGCAAGTGCTGGATACATTGCACATTTCTGGATAACCTTAACATATTATATTGCACAGCATAACACTAGAACTAAATGGTCTTGCTCTGCAGATCACATTCTCAAAGGCCCTAGTGTACAGAGGTGACAAAAATTATTTGTAAAATGCATGCAAATTAAAAGTTATCATCTGCTAGCTACTTTAATTTTATCCCCAAATGGCACTGTGCCTTCTGGTTTTTTCTGCCTTAAGGTTAACAGCACCGAATTAAGAGACTTAAGCAAGATGCTCTGTGGTAAGAGCCAGAGATGTCATTCCTTTTAAATTTAAGCATAATTTTGCCCTTCCTGAAATTTCCATGAACAATTTTGTTTTAAATTCCTTCTCTAAACTTTTCACTGTGTTGTTTGAAACTTATTTAACTTTTGGCCTTTGGCTGTATGGCTGGGTACCAGCTCTTCACAACCTTCTTTCTGCTTTGCTACTGGATTAAGACAGTCTTTAGAAACACATAGTAATAGAAAACTGAATAATGCACATCCAGTACTCTTGTTCAGGCAATAAAAGACTTGTTCATGGATTTTTTAAGATTAGCTTTTCCCTTAAATGTGCAGATATTCATAAATAACAAAGGGTACAAATAAAATGAGATTAAACCACTACTGAAAATTCAGATGAGCCTTTTCCAGTAACTCTTGCATGGCATAAAGAAATTACTAGGAGCAAGCAGGAGGCAGCCTTCTCTTCTTCACAGGGAAGCACAGTTGTGGTACAACAAACAGCATGGAGAGCTGGTTTGGAGATGAGTTCATAGTGAGGCCCAAGCAAAAGCCAGGCTCTGGCATTACTCACCAACCCTTAGAAAAATTTTTAGTCTTTTACAGGTGATTATTCAGGCACAAGGAGATATGTCCCTTTCTCCACAAGCAACAACACAGTGGCTTGGACAGGTAGAAATGTCATGGTGTTCTATCAAACCAAACCAGAGGCTAGGAAGATCTTTGCCACAGACATTTCCTCCAACATACTTGTTCCAGCTCCGATTTATTTCACTACTCTCACTCCAGAAACATTAAGTAAGTTCACAGCAAGAGATAAAACATCCAATCCCCTCACATATACCCAGTCTTAGATGTAGAAAAACACTTAAATTATCTTTATGTTGCTTGTCTCTTCTGGGTCTAAGTGCAAATATGACTGAGCGTTATCACCGCCATTCAGTGGATGAAAAAATCTGAATCATCTACTTTTCCCCCTAAATTTAAAAGATTTCAGCACATCACTCCTCAAAATTCCTGGGTAGCATGGCAGTTAAATGTTTTTACCAGATTTAGAGGCAAAGGAGTCAAAGATTAACTTGTTTTCAGAAACAACATTGCTGTACTGAGCACAGAATACCTGACACTGCTCAGTGATAAGTACACTGCACTGAATCATAAGTGCTCCTTTGAATTAGATAATTTCTAAATAACACCCACACAGTTTACACCAACTTGACCACTACCGTTGAAAATTGTAATCTGAAGATGACTTGGTATAATTCCTGGTCATTAGAGTAGGAAGGCATTGCACACATAAAATCAGCTAGCAAAGGGGGTAAATAACAAATCCTCCTTACATGCCTTCTACTTGTGATAAACAAAGTACTGCCTGTCTTTTCCAAACATCTCTTCAAAACAAGGACAAGTATAGCCAGAATGGAAGCCAGGAACTTTTATGGATTCCTGATTCCAGCATGCCTAGTACCTAAACCCATCCCAGTATAGCTCCCATCCCAATGATCCCCTTCAAAGTCAGCAGCTCTGAGCTCATGCACATGTTCAAAGAACACCATCACAACAGCTATCCTCTCCTAAACTTCAGAAGGAAAAATCCTCAGGGGCCTGGGATTGCACAGATAGAACTCAGCACAAAGCCCAGATGACTTCTTGCTCCCTTCTGCCCAGTTATGTAGCAAGGGTCCCCCAAGGCCACTTATTTTTCCTAGGACTCATTCTTGACCTGAATACAGACTGTGATATTAAAGATGTCAGAGGGGCCTTCTTTGGACCATTGATTTATCTGCCACTAATAAAGAGTAGGTTGTTTGTTTTTTTTTTTTTTTACTTCATACTTTTCCTATATGAAAATGAATGCTGGTTGCTCATACCTTAAAATCTCATAAAATGTTATCTAAGAGGATCATTTTGCTTAGCTGCCTTGAACCAAAAGTAGAACACAAGCTGTGCGTCACCTATCCCCTGACTGCTATAAATGACACAGTCTTACACCTCAGTATGGCAGAGTTCATTGGCAAAAGGAGAAAATTCAAATTTTTGAAACATAATTAATTATTTCAAGAAGGAAATTACATGCATCTCTAGGTCCTTATATTCCTACAGTTCTGGACAGTACTTTCCAAAACATCATAATGTTATCCTGGTAGATGTATATGCACATATGTCCAAAAATATCCCACACATTTTCGTATTTTAATTACATAAAAAATATGGGACCCGTGCATGCACTTTGCTGGGTTACATTCTCAGCAGGTTGAGTTCTATTAGCCTGAAAATACTGGCCAGGTCATAACTCTTAGTTGAACAGAAAGAACATGTGCACTATAGTCCAATGCAAGGTGTGTTTTTGATTCAGCAGACCAAAGTACATAGTAGTTTTGAAGTAAAAATGGTTAGAACAGTTTTAAATATAGCATTATTCAATTTCCCTACTGCAAATTCTTGTTTCTGCAAAATATTCTCAGCCCAGACACCACAATCCCTCAAATCTAGATCTTAAAGTACTTTTACATTAAAGAAATTAACACTTTTTACATGGAAATGTTTTAAATACTCATTCTAGATTTTGACTTCTTCAGTGGTTTTAGTACAAACAGCTACATTTGCAGTTATTTTTTAGTTTGAACTGACTTAATTTTGTGAGGAAAACCTACACTTCAAAATCAACATCCCCAGCTAACCTGAACAAGGGAGATAGAGGCAGAGGAGATCAAAGGCACGGAGCCTTCTTGTAAGATTGAGCAGGCTATGAGTGATCAAAGGCAGGGAAGAGAGGACTCGATCTTAACTCCTACTTCCACTATACATGTATAATTTACAGGTTATTGACTTGTAGAGGGGGAACTATTTATGCACTAAATATAGTTTACAGGCTGAAACGTTATTTGAAATACAAAAATTAACTTTGGTTGTTGAAAATATATAGGCAGTGTCTTTTAAAATCTCATTTTCCAATAGGGAATGCTGTTAATATAAGCAGCTTTTTTTCCAATAAACTGTCTCTTTCTGACAAAATCAAACATATTAAAAGGCACACTATGGCTGGTGGGTGTCATCACAGAGAAGATATTGTGCTCTTTGGAAGGGATAATTCACAGGAACAATGGAAAACTCATGTTCTGAGTAAATATATACTAATTATACTAACTTTGGGGAAACTTTAGTGCAATATAACTCAAAATCACAGAATCAAAGAATGGTTTGCGTTGGAAGGGACCTTGAAGATATCTCATTCCAAATCCCTGTTATGGCCACCTACCTCTAGACCAGGTTTCTCAGAGCCCCATCCAGCCTGGCCTTGAACACTCCCAGGGATGGGGCATCCGCAGCTTCTCTGGGCAACCTGTGCCAGGGCCTCACCACCCTCAGAGGGAAGAATTCCTTCTTAATATCTAAATTAAACCTACTCTTTGTCAGTTTGAAATCATTCCCCCTTGCCCTGTTGCTCCAGGCCTTTGTAAATAGTCTGTGTCCATCTTTCTTGAATGTTTCCTTCAGGTGCTGGAAGGCCGTAATTAAGTTACCCCAGAGCCCTCTCTTTTCCAGGCTGAGCAAGCTCAGTTCTCTCAGCCTTTCCTCATAAGAAAATCTTTTATCTCTTTATCAAATTACAGTTCCAAACTACCTCTGTAAAATTCACATTGTGCAGTCATAACAGGGCATGTCTTTAGCTCTTGCCTCACACATTTTAGCAATATTCCTGTGTACAAGCAGACTTCCTTCCACAAGAGTTTTCACATCTTCCCATGCAAGATCCTCAAATCAGCACGGGGATCAGCTATCATGCAATCAGTTGAGTATCTTAGCTACCAGATCCTTGGTTGCTTGGTTATCCATCTCTATCCAAATAAAGTTCTGTACTCAACAAAACAATTCTAATTAGTTTTTTTCCCAAAAAAAAAAGGAATTATTGCCCTCAGGTTTTGATTTGGCCAATCAGGTAAAAAGATTTACTCAGAAAATCCTGAATAACTACATAAAAATAAGTACCAAACATTATGTGTACATTAGTGAAAGAATTCAAATTCAGCAATGACACATGAATTCATGTAACTTGTGATTCCACAGCTCATTGAATTTTATGACATTACATATTTCTTCTCCCCCAGATACATTCACACACTGTGAATTTCATGTTAATATCCAAATTTTCTTCTTGGTGGAGAGACAGGAGCCTCATCACAGCCAAGATTACCATAGTGTAGCTGAAAACACATCTGACTTTAAGAGATTGTTCTAGTTCATGCTTGACAGCAAAGCTGAAGCTTGGGCAAAGGGTGACACATAAATAAGCTCAGAATGATTACTGAAGAACCTGAAACATGCTGAATATTAACCAAAACCAGACAGCACAGTAGGTTAGTCATTGGTTTGAAATTTTCAGTACTGGATGAATGACCAGTACAAAGGAGATTTCAGAGGACCAACAAGAATTATATACCTAAATGATGCTTTTTTTCTTTCCTAGTAATAAATAGAAGACCTTTATTTCTTGTTTCAAATTGTGACAAGAGTCCTCAGTTGCCTTTCAACTTCTGTCTGGAATTCTGAACCATTATCTTACATAGACTGCATAAACTTGAGCACATTAAAGGTTTTTTTTGTTAAACTTGCACAATACCTAGGGCTTTGGGATCAAAGTCAAGAATTTGCATTTTGTTCATTACAACAAAAACATGTAAAGTAATATTTGGACAAGAGGAATCCAGTATGAATACAACCCTTTTTGATCACTACCAGGTATATCCTGGCTGAAAAGCTGGGAGGCAGGGCTTGTTCCAGTGGCTCAGAGATGGGTATCTACAGAAACATCTACAGTTTGGATGGAGGGAACTGTCTGGTTTGCTTTCCAGAAAGACTTGGTTGCTGAAGAGAGTCAATTTACAGCAGTCACAGGACAATCATAAGGAGATATATTCAAAGTGTTGGCAGCTGCTGGGTACCTAGAGGAATACTCCTGGACTTGCTGACATGCCACCATCTTTTTTATACTTTTCTGATTGTAGCAGGAAATTAAAGTTTACTAATCATTAAATCTATAAATGCATTGCTTTCAAATTGTTAACAGTTGGTTCATTCATTCACCACAACTCCAGTGGACTATGTTTGATTATGCTTCTGCTTCCTGAAAAAGTATTTTTCTAAAACACTATGGTAACCAATGCTCACAGAGCATGAAACCAAGCAACCAGATTTGTGGAATGTGTTTCTGAATAGCTTTTATCTAGCAGGAAAGAAGCAGAATGCAACATGTAGGCAACAGTCCCCCTAGTTAAAATGCTGCTAAGTTCTGTGAGCAGAATCTAGTTCTGTCCTCAGAGGATTAATAATAGTCATGGGATGGTGAATTCCTGGAATCATAGAAAGCTCATCTCATTCCAGCTGCTCTGCCATGGGCAGGGATGCCTTCCTCTAGACCAGGTAACTCAGAGCCCCATCCAACCTGGCCTTGAACACTCCCAGGGATGGGGCAGCCACAGCTTCTCTGGAGAGTGTGTTCTAATGCCTTGCCACCCTCACAGGAAAGAATTTATTTCCTAGTTCAAGAGAAATAAACTTTCCCAAGGAGTGCCAATCTCCTATATTAATTTGAATGCTATATACCTGATTGAATGCAATGCTGTTCATAGAGCATGCAGAAACCTTGTCTTCACACAGTATGATTAATCTTTTATTTCCATGCTCTGGGAGAAGAGTTGGGCTGCATAATGTCCCTAGGCCTTAATCATGCAAACTCTTACACCTGTATTAATCCGTACAATTAGCCTTCTCACTGAAATTGTAAGAACCATCCAATGTGAGCAAGTCTGCAGAGCTTTGTTGAGTATGGGGGCCTCAAAATCAGAGCCACCTACAACAGATATTGGGTTCTATTATGTAAGCAAAAAATTAGTGCAGTAAATTTCCTTTAAAGTACTTTATCAAGGTCTTTAGAGATGATCTAAACAGTAACATATAACATTAAGATGAATTAAAACATTTGTCAATATGTCACTGTCTACCTCAGATCATTACCTTATGCTGGTATCCTGACAACTTGCACAAGTTTCAAATAACTAGCCATGTGGCTTCTCCTATATATGTGGAGGATCTCCTAATGAATTGCCTCCTTATCTACATGGCAAAAATTTGTTTTTGATGTGAGCAGTGTCTACTTGAATTTTCTCTTCCATTTCTATCTGTCTGCAAAAGTATCAGCAATCCTTCCTGTCCAGGACATAGCTGTATATTTGGATGCCTAATGAAGAGCCTGAGATACACCACCAATTTAAATAAATAAGTCCAAGGACTGCTTTGCCCTCAAAGGATTTGGCAACATGATACAATAATAATAATGAGAAAGAAAATGGATATAGTATTTGTATATACATTTGCAGTCACAATGTAAATCCTAATCTTGAAGTGTTTATAAACCTAGCACATCAAAATAAATAGCATTTACATCAAAAATAGGCTTCCTACCACCGTGTTGTTTTGTTGTAACCTCTTTTTCTGTTTTTCATTCTGAAAACCTTTTTTTTTTTTATTGTGGGAGAAAAATCACACATTGCAACTTTTTATATAACAAAGTATTTCCTTTCGTTATTTTGGCAACTCCTCCCAAAAAGTCAGTACCTTTTGACCGAATGTGATGTGACCAAGCCCCCATTTACTTTGAATATTGGGGAGTTGCTTGCCAGCAGTGGCTTCTCTTGTACAGATGTCTGATCCATCCTCAGCTCCTCTGCAACAAGAGAGGAATACAGAATATCCCTATGTGTATGACAGAACAAACACTTCACCTCTCTCACACCACATCTCTCTCTCATGAGGCCCTCTTTGCAATTAAGGGAGTTAGGTTCTGGAGCAGAGGACAAGAGAGACTAGGATGGATTTGTGGGTGCTGTGAAAAATTAAAGCTCTTTACAGATAAATAATACAATTTTTTTCCTGATTTTGGCATTGGGCATTGCACCCCTGTAGTACTGTAATAAACTGCAACTAAGAGAACTCACTTCTAGAGAGGAAGAGTGATTGATAAGCTGCTGCAGTTGAGAAAGCAGATTCTACTACTGATATTATATTTGGCAAAGTAAATCATAAAGTCTGCAAAAACATTTATGCAGAAACCAGTCCAGCTTCAGGCAAGGTCAAATTGTGAGTTCCTAGAGGTACTATACATATAGGATACTCACTATACCCATGTGGTGATTTGAAACTGGGATGCAACTGCCTGTTGATAACATGCCCAGGTGTGAATGCCTTTTCCACCCACAGTCTGAGTTAAACTACTCTTATCTGACCACTTAAATATCTCAGGTCACTCAAATCAGCAAATAATTACAATTAGGAAAACAGGTAGCTTTGCCTTTTCAGGATTTGTGAAAACAGGGTCATCCATAAACTGATTTAGGTAAGAATTCAGGACATTTTTTGAATGATAGCTGGGACTAAATCCCAGCCATATATTATTTTCTGATTTAAACTTACAGCAGGGTGAAAACTTTCTATTTCTAGTTAAAGAAAATTTGCAAAATTAAACATCCATTTGATATTTGACGTAACTTTGAACTCTTTAATGGCCATGTGAAGGACAGTTGCAACATTTGCAAAATGACCTGTGACACAAAATAAAAACTATGCAAGGACAACCTGTTCTCAACAGGCTTCAGGCTCATTTTGCAAATAACAGATTTATAAGCTATTAGACATTAATTAAAATAAACTGATCAATTAATTTCAAAGCCTGATACAGATGAATAATTATCCATTTAATTAGTTGGACATTTCTTAAACGCATACTGTGGATGATATTTTTAGTATATAAATTTAGAAATTCTTCAGAAATTTTCTTCATTAACACAATATTATAACCCAAAATTTTCTTGGACCTTCCTGCAGAAACTGACACAAAAATGCCTCAGGATTGCAGAGTTTTTAAAAATATCATAAAATTCAGTTTATATTTGATAGAAAGAGTCCTTTCAAATGTTTCATATGTTTCTAATCCATAGTTTTCTAGACTGTGTTTATTTACAGAGGCATCTTTTCCCCATTGCTTATCTATTTCCATCTTCTTTTTTGTCCTGGGCATTGAATACAGTTTTATTTTTAGTTTTTTGGGGGGGAGATATTGATATTTTTTTTGTTTGGTTATGGTTTTGGGGTTTTTTTGAGGTTTTTGTTTGTTTTGGTTTTTTTTTCTTCTTTTTTTTTCTATTTTATTATTTATTTTTCTTTTTTATCTTAATTGAATTTGCTTAATCTCCATATAAATCTTTCTTTGAGTATATTCTGCTTGCAGTTTGTCTGGATACCTCTGCAGCATCATTTAGTGAGAACACAAGGTCACAGGTTTCCAGGGTACAACAATCCTTCCTGGGGAAGGGAGAATTTACCAAAGGAAAGAGGATCCAAAAGTCCATCTGCCCTGGGAGCAATCTCGTAGAAGAGATAAAAGGCCACTATTTTCTGGACATTTTATTCCTTTCCAAATAAAATGTTGAGTTGATTAAAATCCAAGAGTTAAAAATTCTGGCATTTTCTGTAGGTTGCAATACTTTCAAACAATCTGTCAGATATTTCTGAACTACTCTTGAAACAGATACCAACCTTTCATGGATCAAACATCAACCTCTTGATAGCCTAAACTTCCAAAAGTCTTTACTGTGTTAGCCAGAACATATCAATGTGTTTTCTCTCATCCAATTAGATATCATTTTCATTCCTGCTCTTCCCTCCTCTTATTTAGGATTAACCCATGCAGAACATTTTAATATTTAAGCAAGTTTTCACGTTTTTCCTACTCCGTCTTCCCCCAAGCCAACAGGTCTCATCCTGCAATGGCAGAGTGCTGAGGTACAAACCCACAGTGTAATGCACCACCAGAAAATAATCAGATATTATGATGATAAGAGCAGTATAATAACCTATGTGGAATAAAGTAAATCATTGTTCATTCTGATCTTCACTCGCAATTTGGTTTTTTGTGCTTTGAAGAAACTTATTTCCTGGAAGTACATCTATGATGCAGTGTTTAAATGACAGCATCATTAACAGAAATTATTTTCCTCTGTATAATCAAGTCTATTATATTCATAAAAACTTCTAGGAATATTTAATTGCCATTCAAACACTTAACCACACAAATACCTACTCTTTATTCTAACATGAGGTGTAATTCATCTGCGTGTTACTGTTAATAAAGTTGTATGCAGGGAAAAAAATATTGCTCCATAATCCATGCAGCCTGTATTTCATAATTCCTCATTGTTAAAATGTTTTATTTGGAATAGAGAGGTCCATTTGTTCTTCTTACTTCTGTTTACCTTTTCTTGTTGGAATATAATCTAATCTAAGTATTTTCTTCCTCCTTTTTGCTCTTCTCTCTTCAGAGTGACAAATGTACTTAATGATCTAGATTTCTATCATATTTTAATTTTACCCAATACCAGTCCCTAAAGATTCCCACTTTTTAACTGGAGTACAAAACAAGAAATCTCAGTATATGCATAATAAAATTTTTTTTGCATTTCTTTGAATTAAGATAATAGATGATAAAGTTTAAACTAAGTAATAATATTTTATCTATACCGAACATGTAGAAATCTATCAATTTTTTTGCATAATTACAATAATATTACATAAATATTTCATAGGTGTTTGCACAGAATAATTTTATTTGGTTTTATTTAGAATCTGTATGCTTTTTCCAGTGTACCTTTTTTTTTCCTAGAGGAATAAGCAGGTTCATGATCAGTACATTTTTAACAAATTTTGATAGAGAAACATTCAAAGATGTAATGCTCCACATAATATATTTTGTTCAGTTCAGAGATAAAATTAATTCACTTTAAGTGTGTTAAAGGATATTTGTCCTGTTTAAAGTGAAAATCCTAATATATCTAACCATGATGTTGCTGGTGATATTTTCATAGTATTGTCATTACACCTATATGCTTGTAGTCAAGTCTGCTGGTTAATTTAAGTCTCCAAGCAAGACTTCTCCACTGCCAGTTCAATCAATTCGTAATTCAAAGCAATGTGGTATTTTTAAACTAAAATTACTTTTATATAATTTGTCTAAACGAATACATGTGAATTGAAGCCTAGAATGTCCATGTGAACAGAATGTGAACAATATTCTGTACTTCCCAATAAAAATAGGTTAACAAATGTGGGGTGAGAAATGCCAGCACTTCAGGGCACAGGTACGCTGCTATTAATGGGCAGCATTGATCAGAAAAATAAAACACTGACTTTCAGATGCTACCAAGATACTACAAATGCTGTGGTTGTTTGCAAACTTTGGCAATTAATTTCCTTGCTTAGCTGTGTGGAATTCTGGCATTGAAATCCAGGTGTTAAGAGAAGTTCACAAACCAAGAAGAACAGGAACTATGTTTGTGTGAGACTGGCTGGGGTGGGGAGTAGGAAGGCATGGCTTAAGCCTGAGCACCTAGAATTGCTACTTCTTTTCCAAAGTGGGTGGCACCATCACATCCATAAATGTAAGTCTGAAGTGGGAGTACAAGCAGGACTCAGAACAAGCCATTAAGACTGTTTTTTTTTCCCCCCATATGATACTTGGGGGCAAAATGTAGTAGTGGTCTATGCTAGAAACAGAAAAAGCAATTCAGAATCTGCTCCATAAGAAGAAAAAGTTATTAAAAATACATCTTTTCGGTACTGCTTGAAGTGTATAATCTGTTTTTAAAGTGCTGAGCACAATATAAATGCAGATTGTGCTAGATTCTACTAACCAAAAAGCCTAGTCACAGCGTTATGACAGCTTTATGACATTTAAACATCATAGCATGTGAAAACATGGAAGAGATGGCAGGTGGGAGGAAGTACTTGATATTCAAGACAAAATATTAATGGATGTGTCTAAAATGGAACTACTTTTTAACATGTCATGCTTAGGAATATTTGCATAATATTATCCTTTAAATTGCAGTGTGTACATATTAATTTCACAGTGTCACTCCCAATAAGTCTGGCATCTGTACATTCAATGGGCCCAGTCTAGCACACTTGCAGCTCTTTATCACAGACATTTGGAGTCTCAATTTAACAAGTGACTCAAAAGGAAGACAACCCAAACAGGCATAAAGATTTTGGGGAAAAATGGAAAGCCCCCAAACACATTATGTTCTAGGAGACCACGTCTTGCAATGTGAGGAGTTGTCCCAAGCTACTTTCTGCCCCTTCCTCAAATATAGTGTTTCTTAAATTACACCTCTTCCTCTGGATAATGCCTGTTATCTAAGTACTCAAAGTCTGTTTCAACCTGCAGAAGAGGTGAGAAAGAAAGGAGAACAGAACAGTTTGGAAACAGAAAGCTTAAAAAAAGCCCGAACAAAGAATCTCAGTGATGAAGAACCATAAAGCAAAACACAATGCTCCATATCTGCCCTTAGTGCTTGGAGTTATAGAGTTCCCAGCACATTTTTACCTCTTCCATTCTGCACTCTCCCCTTTTCCCTAGGAAGTACATCATTAGATGCAGGTGAAATGTGGCTGTAATTTTTTTTTCTCCAGTTTTAAAAATATTATGCTTTTTATTTGCAGAATGAGTCAGGCTGGAAAGGACCACAGTGGGTCACCTGGCCCCAGCCCCCTGCTCAAGCAGGGTCATCCCAGAGCACAGGGCACAGGGCTGTGTCCAGACAGTAAAATGCTACTAGAAATAGACAAAAAACCCCAGAGCTGTATGTGTCTGATCTCATTATCAATCAGAACAAAGTCTTACCTTCTATATGGTGGCATTTTGGACTTTAGTTTGGTAGCCATTTGCAG
Source organism: Loriotus luctuosus (assembly GCA_035582745.1). NCBI lineage: Eukaryota > Metazoa > Chordata > Aves > Passeriformes > Thraupidae > Loriotus > Loriotus luctuosus. The sequence goes on along the minus strand of JAWWEY010000001.1, from coordinate 11,247,518 downwards.
TGGGAAGCAGGAATTGTACCATAGATCCTGCAAGCCCAGGCTGAAAAATGACTTTTTTCTTGTACTATGTGCCACATCATTAAAGGCAAAACCACCCTGCAATATTTAAGGTTTCTACTCTGTAACTCTTAAAAGCATGAAGGGAACATTGCAGTCACTGAGACTCAAGGAGACTGAGACTCACATATGAGTATGAATTTGAACACCACCATTTTCCAGCAGGTCCCTGCCACCTTAGGTATTCAGAATGACACATGGGGAGCACATTTAGACCTGTAAATCTGCCATTCACTTGCTCTCATATGTTTCCCTTTGTAACATAAGCAACTTCCTCAGAACTTAATTTCTTCACAGTGTAGTTTCTAGTTAAGAACGAGATGTGCCTGCTAAAAAAGCATTTTGTTTTGTTTTGAAACCATTGTAAGCTAATAGTATACAGAATCTTAAGGACACATGAACATCTTAAAAAAAATTGGCAGAAAAAAGTCTATAATCTCACTTATTTAATTTATTATAGCCATTGGTCTTTCCAACAGGATAATTGTAAAAGGATTGGAAAATATTTTAACTCATTTTTATCAGGCCATCCCTCCTCATCCTTTCTAGAATTTTCTTCCTTTTTATTTCCTTAATTTCATTCAAGTAGATCAGAAAACAAAGTTGTCAATACTGTGTAAATGCTATCCCCAGAGAGGGTTAGAAAAATGATACTGTTGAGAAATCACAAGAAAATTTTATAACAGCTGTTTGTCTTCGCTATATATAATGAAAATTAACCAAAAAAACTTCAGACATAAAAGATGCAATAATAAAAATAGCATCCTGAAGATACCAGTTTAAACTACAAAATAATACTGCAAGTATATTTAGGTGAAATTTCCCTTGAATGTTCCAGGAAAAACTACTTAAAATGAAGCCTTTGGACACATGACAGTTTTTAAGATGCTGTAAAAATGAAGCAAGTTAGATCTCATGCTGTTATTCATTTTGAGAAAATGCCAAAGCCACAATAGTTATATCTCTACTGTTCCAAGATGAGGCTTGTAGCTCTCAGCTCCTGTAGCTTCTGACATTCTACTGCCTGGAGATATTTGAGGAAAAAAAATCATGTACACATATTTTTACATGTCTGACTAATTTCTAAAAGTAGATTGGAAGCTCTACAGAATGAAATCAATGAGATGGTTCTGCTGAAATCTTAACACTTCAGGTAACCAATAATTTATGTTTAATTTACTGCTTCCTTATGAAAATAAGAAAAAATAGAATGAGGAAAAAAGGCATAAAAAGCAATTGCCTTAACGACTTGCTTGACAATTGTTTAAAAGGTGTGAAATCATTTTTTCAGACTTCTCCTTGTAATAATAATTGTAACAATATTGCACAGAGGATGATATTAAAAAAAAAAATGAAGAAAATACTTATTTTTGGGCCATGGCTACTCTTTCTTTTAAAAACATTGTTTGAAGTCTGAAGTTAGAATGAGCCTTTGAAAACATCCTGTCTAACCATTGAGGCTACAAAATCAAAGAGAGCATGAAAGGAGGAGCTCTTTCATACTCACACCCAACTGATTAAGCATTAATGAAATTATCAAACTTTGCAAGACTGATGGCAGGAGAAAAAGAGTTGCCAAGTTTGCTGAGAGCCTGACCCTGCAAGAGGCCTCCTGTGCTCATACAAAGATCTATCAAAATCTGCTTTTTCTGAAAACAAGGGCTTGCTCTGTCTGGATGGAGCTCCAAGAGCAGAGCCCATATATGTGTACTCTGACTATGTTGTATGGAACTTTGCACAGGAAATATTAAAAACATTTTAATTGGTTAGTTAGCTTAAGGCTCTATGGTTGGGTTTTCCCAGGTCTGCAGACATAGCACAAAAAGTGACACCAGGTATTCCACACCCATCAGAACCTATCATTCCAAGTATTTAATTTCAAATGATCACAAAATAATCTTATTTTTCTTTGAGAAAGGAAAGTGGCAGAGCTGCTTGAAGGGAGACAGGGGTTTGGATCCTAGCTTCTCAAGGGTACACAGTGGGCCAGGACAAGAGCCCTGATCCAGGAATAAATGTTGGATTTCCCTTCCCTAACCTGTTCCCTCCCAAGGAGTGAAGCACACACTCCTTTTATTCTTCAGGGGTGGCTCCTATCCCTGCAAGGGTGAGATCTGCACAGGAGGGGCTGGGTGCACCTAAAGCTGTGTTTTAACTGTGTGGGTGCAGTATCTGACTCAGCACACATCAAACGTGTGACCAAATATCCTGGTGATAACCTCCTGCCACGAAAAGGGAGGTTATGTGTGCCAACACCCTGAAGAAAGTCACTCAGGAGTAAAATAACTTGGAGAGATTTGCCATACAAGTCATCCCCAGGATTGAGCGTAGCTGACCAGCAGATATTGCTACATAAGAAATGAAAATGCAAGTGAATTTAGGACTAGTTAAATAAAAATACTGCTAACAAAAATATATATGCAAAGCTAATATCAGTTCTGGGGTCTTCCATTGCTGATACAAACAGAAGAGAAATACCCTCTTGGCAAACTCAAATGCCACAACAGCAAAAGCCTCAAGACACCTTTTTATAATCACTAGTACTAAAATTCATATTCTTGCACATCCAAGCTGAAAAAGAGACAGCCCTTCTAACAAATTTAAGCCTCTCTCAAAAAATGTACATATTCATATATTCTTGTCACCAATTAAAACAAAGGGCCCAGAAGGGCAATTATTTACTGCTGGGAATTAAGAAAACTTTCTCTGCATTAAGTTATTTTCAATAGTCAAAATAATTTGTTGAATGCAATTGCATTTTTTAAAAAAATGAAAGTACTGTCTTTAATGTATTTTTTGCACTTACACAGAGGTTTGTGGAATTTTGAGTACAAATGTGTGCAAAGCCCTAGACTTGGTGAAGAAATTACTCCTGCTTTTTTATGGTTGTTAATTCTTCAGGGACAAACTGAAATGGTTTCATCTGTGCTGATTCTGTATGAAACTCATCCTTAAGCACAGAAACAAACACACAGTTTTATGCCACACAAGACTTCAGAAGAACAGCAATGTAGAGACCACCACATGAGATGAAACCCGGGGCTCATAAATCCAGAACTGGATTTCTGAGAGACCCAGGACCAGGTATTTACAAGGAGGTTTAAGTGAAGCACAATTAATAGAGAACCACTGGTTTATTTAATTCCACCTTGTATGACTTTTGGTTTATAGTTTGTGAATAGATGTCCTTATGCATCTGAGACCTGAGTGGAGAGTAATTAGGTGAATCCTGTGGTTTTGTTCAACACTGGCAACCAGATTCTGTTTGTGAAAACTGTGAATCCAATTTTCACTCACAATGGCTGTTCTTAGAGTTTGTCCTGTATCTGCCAGTAATTTGATGAGCTACAATAGTCCTAACTTGCTAAAACCTCTGAGTATTTCAAAAAGGTCTCATTGGAGTACAGAAAACTTCTGAAAGAATTGCCATACCATTTACCAGAGTTCCTATGGAATACATGTCTAAGATATTTTTTCCCTCAAAATAGTTATTTAGAGCTTTTATTATTTCATACGGAACTCAAACTTACTCCTTGAAATGAAAATATAAGATGCCACCAGTTGTTTAAAATATTTAAAATTAAGAAATTAAAAAGTAAGCCTTTTCCTGATGGATTTTCTATATTATAGATAATTTCTGGTTCTCAATTTGTGTACTGCATAGGAATTGTGTGATAACAATGCAACCATACTACTAGAAGACTTTCAAAGCCTCTGAGAATGTCAGTAGCCTGACAAACTTTCAAAATATAAAAATAATGTCTCAGCTATTTTTCAGAATGTTAATTCTTGCAAGAATTGTTGCTGACCAAATATCTATGGAAAATTCTGCTTTTGGACAGTATTGCAACAGCACCCCAGTATCTCAGTCACCAGGCAGCCTTGCAGACTCACAGTGTCCTACCACACAAATATCAACAGAATCAGGTGCTCATCAAAAACCTGAATAATCTTTAGAATACTTTGATTCACATTTTAAGTTGTTAAAGAACGATGAAAAGTGCCAAACCAGCTTGCATTTCAGTATCAGGGTTAAAGACCAGCACTGCCCTCCATGCTGAGCTGCTGGTCATCACCTGGATTCAGCCAAAACTTTTACTTCATCACAGACATGATCATTATATATATATATTACACAATAATGCAATTAATTCATGGAAACTCATGGAGTACGTGCAAAAATACATTGTGCTCATGGAGCAGAAGTATCTACTGTAGCTCTTTTTTTTTTTGTACCTCATTTTTTGTACCTCATTTTTTTGCTCATTTTCTATTGTACCTCATAAAGCCTACAAGCATCAACATTAAGGGCCAAGGACCACAAATGACGTCAGCAAGGAGAGCAAACAGTTGAGAGAATCATAGGATGGCCTGGATTGGAAGGGATCTCAAAGATCATCTTGGGCCACTTCTTGAGCTTCTCCAGTTGGTCTGAAACTTTTTTGGGGGATCTAATCTCTGCCTTTGGACTTTGCTTCTTGAAAAAAATGTCACTGACTGCCAGACATATTTTATCCAGAAACACAGACCAGGCAATCTTTGAGAGTGGTGGCCAAAGAAAGAAGGTAAGGAAGGTGCAGGGATGAAGTGGGAGAAAGTGATTTGTTCACAGAAAATAAAGTTTTGATGATGAATTTTATTTCATTCTTTTAATTAAAGTACTTTAAAAAAATTGTCCTGTCAAAGACATATTTGGGGAAATCTATCTAAATTACATTGATTTTTTGTTTCAGAAAAGTGATTAATGATATTTAAAGAGAGACTGTTAAAAAAATAAATTAAATTAGCTATTTGAGCCATAATGATTTGTTTGCTTGGATATCTCATATTGATAAATAAACCAATTATTATTCCAAATCAATCAAAGTATCACAATTTCATTACAATTCATGTCTGTAAGGCAAACACCATGACAAATTCTGGTGAAGGAGACATCTTGATACAAGAAGAAAAAGATCAGACAATATCAAAAGCCATCTTTTTGCTAGAGATGGTAAAGTTAATGGATTAATTTATTATTAATAATTATATCTATCACTGTTTTGAACAAAATATCATAATAAATTCCAGAATAATGAATCTTGGAGAAATTACTAATTTGGATATGCAAAAGGCCCAGAAAAAGAGAGCCCAGATGTTGGGGGTGAAAAGAATTTTGTTTTGGTTTGGTTTGTTTTTTTCTCCTTTTTGTTCTTTAATCAGAAGTCCAAACTTTTAATATGAAATTCTTTTGAAAAATTCTTAAGAATAACATTTGAAATCACTAAGTAATTTTAAACCAAGATTTTCTCCTTCTTTGCAAGCGTGATTGCAGACTTATTTCCAAACAAAACCCAGGAATATCACACTAGGCACCCAAAAGGCAGCACAGGCTGAAGCAGATATCCATTTTTTTAAAGGACATAAAAGGTATTGGGAGTAATTTGTCTAAAAAAAATTTCAGGAGAAGATCCAAAGGGATGAAATTTCTCCTTGGTGAACTGAGACTGAGAAAGCTTTTAAAGTGTTGGCAGCACCACAGAAAAACCCAATGTCAAGAAGTTAGAATAATGAGAGGATGATCAAAGAACAGTTTATCTAAATTAAAGGTGAGATTAACAGTACTGATAGAAAGGTAGAGCTAAGGACTATTTTAACATGAAATAAGAAAAATGCTTGCAAAGGAACACCATGTCTTATTTATTATTTTGGCTGTATTTAGTTATTCCAGCCAGGGCTAAGATAAGTCTATAAAAAAGCACAAAAACTTTTTAATCTAAGGCAAAACACATCTATATACTGTGAACATAATAGTCTATCCAAAATAGCAACTTTAATTCATTTTGTCCACATCATTCTATTAAAATAAAAAGGATAAAAATTATCATATGTGTGTAGGCAACATTAAAGCTGCACTGCATGTAAATAATATTGCCCGAGTCTCTCATAATGATAAAAGAGGTAGACAAAAAAAGGTGTTTACTGCAAACTAACTAGGAAAACAGGCAGTCAAACTGAAATTCCACAGGTAAAACACAGAATTCAGCCTACAAACCTAGGAACAACAAAAGTATAATTTGATGTTTTACCTTATTTTTTTTTTATATCAATGAAACCAGATCATTACCTCTAAATTCATTAATTTCTGATTTGTATTTTGTTAATATCAGAAATGGTGTTTACAAATTTCCAAAGCCATCTCTACTTCCCAACAGTCACTAGAGCATTGCTTTGCCATTCCCATGGTGTTAAAATACCATCCCTGGAGTTCTCAGCAGATGGTTTTGTCTGCAATGCTGAAATTCTGGTAAGTAGAAAGAAATAGATAACAAAAAAAAAAAATTTCCACTTGTAAGACTTTGATAAAAACAAAAAAGCCCATAAATATCAGTGTAAAATGTGAGGAAATAAGGAGAAAAGGAAAGAAGGGAGAGAAACAATAAAAGTTTAAACATCTGGAAATGTGGTAAATTTCCTAATTGAAAATGATAGCACTCTTAAAATTGTAACTGTCTTGCTTTTGAGTTTTTTAAATTAAAAACTAAAAAAAGTTTTTTGAATATATTTATAATAGATTTTGCAAATTTTATCCAACAATTAAGAACACCAATCTCTCAGAATTCGTTGTCAAATGTCTGGAAAATATTTTTTCTGAAAAAATGTATGGCAATGGATATTTGCTTACCTGGTCAGTTAAACAAAATTCACTGGCCGGAGCAGAACATATTGTTAAAGAAACCTGCAAAGAAAAAGCAGAAAAAAAAAGCTTCATTATAATTTATTTATCTCTCTCATATTTTTGATGAAAAATTTAGTAATGAATGGTTATTCTTATATAGAAACTGCAAGCAGCAACATCATTCTAAATGAAAAGCCTCTTAAAATCTAGCAGGTCCCTGTTTGTTCAGAAGATTCCTGAATGTTGTAGGATTACATTTATAAACAGCACTAAACCCAACAGACATACCAAACCATGCTATTCAAAGAAATGTTTGAGGTTACCTGTTACATAGGTGGAATCAACTTCTGTATATTTTTATTCAAATCCAAATGTATAATTATAACTATATGATAATGATACCATTATAAGATACTCAGATGTTCAGATGGTGAAAAGGCAAGTATTTATCATTAAATGTTCTTCAAGAAACTGAAATATACAGTTACTTTACTTTCTATAATATTTTAAATAAATATATTGTCAAAAGAACATTATTAAGACAGTTACGTGATGGATATTAACATCAAAAAATGCCAAGTTTTTAGCCTTCCTGAGCAACTTTTATTTTTTCAATGAGTACAGGATATGCTACAGTTCTTGATTAGCCACACAGTATTTCCATGGGAACTCCTCCTCAGCCTATGCAAAAAGAGACATTCAAGAAGTTCAAGCACTGATATTTTGTTAAATTTCATTGATTGTCCTGTGGTCTGGAGAGACATTAAATAAATAGTATTCAAATCCTCATAGAAAAAGAGAGTGATAATTTTGCTATGGTCCATATATTCTAATCATTAATGCTTTGACTGTGTTGCAAACACTGTACAACCCAAGTTCAGCAAATTCCTTTGCAGGAATAACATTGTCCCAGATGAGTTCCTCAGTGCCAAGAAATCAGACTGAAAACTAAATACTTAATTTGGATCACATGCAGAGGACTCAGAATTATACCAGACTTTGTATATTCAAGGCCTTGCTCTAAGATTTCAGTTGAAAACAAACACCGAGCACATTGCAAATAATTTTCTTGATAAGTAAATATCTAAGAAGTGTACTTGGATTTATAATCTTCAGAAATTCTGTTAGGAAGAATGATATCTGCCAATACTATCACCAGCTCCAGTGCTGGAAGATGCAGATGATCCTTCTCAAGGTCAGGGAATAACTGACAGCACATCCCATCCTTTCCTCATACTGGTGTGACAGAAGGGTTTTTTGGGAGTGTTTCACCAGACATTTATTGACCCCAAAGAAAGAAACACAGTCTCAATCCCGGACTCTGGAAGCTGAGTCTTATAATAGGAAGTCAACAATGTCAACAGAAGACTCTTGAAAAGGATTATGGTGATGCAGAAAGACAGTTCTTCCACCTCTCTATCAGCGCTCTGAGAGAGCAGTTTCTGCCACATGGGACATCATTCCATGCAGGTGTGTTGGCCAACATGCCTTACATCTTTCACTAAAAGGGAAACCACTGACCATGATGCTGGGAATTTTGGAATGGACCAACAAACAGCAACAAGAAAAGGTACAGACAACGTGCAAACCCTGTAAAATCAGCCCAGTATTCAGCAAAGCCTAGAGTATATCTTGCTTAAAATAAAGGTTTCTCTTGAGACATTATCATCTTTCTGATGTAGTCAGGCTAGTTTATCTAAATTCAGAAACTGTGATTTAGGTCAGACAACTTTGAACTGAAAGGATCACGTCCTCACCATTTCCTCAGCCATCTGCCTGTTTGTGACTTTTGAGAACATCTATCTCATTTCAGAAAGACTCATTATGTGAGTCCTAACCACAGCCCTGTTATTGGGTTTGCACCAATGGACTGTGCATGTAACTGTAGATAAAACAGTTTCTCTGCTCAGCTCTAATAGCAGGGAAACAGTTTAACAGCAAGAGAGTTTGGGCAAATGTAAAAACAGGGAAAAGATGACTGATGATGGTATAAAGGATAAAATAAATTGGTGAGGGTGCTTTTGCAAGATTTGTTTAATAATCCTTTATTCTGCGGTCCTACATGGGAATGAGATCTACTATGAAAAAAAACAAACAAAAAAACAAAACCCAAAAAACCCCAAAAATCTAAAACCAACAGAAAATATAACCAGAATCTGTTCTGTTTAAGAACGCCACATTTGCATGAGAAGGACTATCACTATGTGCACCAAAAGACAGCAGCCTTTGCCACTGACTGTTTATCTCTCTTTTTTCCTGATAGTGTTGTTAGGTCACCAGTTATGTCCCACCAACCTCAATCACTCGTGGTTAGACTCCAGTACCAAGCATGGATGCTCCTGATCATTACATTTGTTTAGCATTAGAGAGCAAACTGTCTTTCCTTGTTTGACTTCTGGATACTTCTGCTGTTCCTTTCAGTAACAACATGATGTGCATGAAAACCTGCAAGAGTAAATGCACTCATGAGAGGTGGGATGTAATTTGCAGATTTGGCCAGGTCCCAGGACTGTGGTGGCCACCCATCCCTGCTGATGCTGACATTGCTGCCAGCACTTCTGAACCAGCCAAAATCCCTGAACCTATGACTCTGCTCTGGGAAAAAAAACAGCAGCTCCACTTCCTTCATTAATTGTGTCACAGCCTCTTTCAGAGCAAAAGATACTGCTCACTCCTCCTTAGTCAGCTTATCTCTGCTCTGCTTAGAGAAAATACTTTCAATTCTTCACCTTCTAGTGAATCACAAACAAGCTGTTATCCCCACTTGCTCTGGAGGAACAGGCATCATAAAGAGTCTGATGAGACAGGGTTTTTTAACTTGTGATGACATTCAAGCAAGAAATGAAGCAAGTTTCCCTTCTAGTTTCCAGACACAGTCACCAAATTCTTATTTTCAAATTGAGCACACATGATGTAAAAAGCATCAAGTTACAGGAACAATTACCATGAAGTTCTAAAGATACAATTTTCACAATCCCTTTAGAGGAGAACTGTATTTTTATTCTCTTTTTATCCCTCAAACATTTAATAATAATCCTATTTTATGCATATTAATTTTAAGTCATAACGATAATTGGAAAGGTATTGATTTCAATGGGAGTTAAGGACTAAATACCTTTATATGGAGCCACAGCCTCCATCCTATGAAATCTCTACATTTATTGTCTGCACACAAAGCATTATGAAGCAGGCATTAGTCAAAAGAGAACTCAAAAGCAAGAGAAAAGCCCAATTAAGAAGGAATTCAATGCAATTACGGAAGTTCGGAAGTTGCCCGGGGTGGTGTTTGCCTGTAAATCATTGGGGAAGATGAAAAGGGAAGAGTTTGTTTCATCCCCACTTTCAAAGTATTATTTTCACTTCAGGTCCACATTGTTAATTTTTAAACCTGAAGTATCAGGACTTCTACAAAGTCAGGGGTTAGGAACAAAGATGCCATTAACTGGGTTTCTGGGGGATCTTTATTTTGCAACACTCATCAGTGCAGGGGTTACTTTTATCAGTAGCTGGAGTTCTTGTCTATAGCTCTTGGATGTTTGTACATAATTAAACTGGCTTTTCTGACCCTAGTCCTGTAGACATTAAAATCAGCTCAGCACAAACAATCCTGGAATGCACATTATCATACCTGAACTTCTTCCATCCCATTCCACACCCATTTATGTGAAAAAGGGAAAAGAATTAAGAACAGAGAACCCACAGAAATGCACACTAGATAATTAAAGTAAGGACTTTTTGAAGTATTAAAATCAACCTTATTTTATTATTATGGACTCAAGTCTTCCTATGAAAAAAGGCTTTGTACATCCTCCACCTAACCACAGAGAAAAGAAATTTATCAGTTTAGATGCCTTCTTAAGAAAGTTGTGGGAACAGGAAGCATCTCAGTTGAATATGTTTGTGGTAGCATCAAGGCATTTCAGCACAGCACAAATTTCATTGCACAGTGGTTTTCTGGCCTTTTTTGTGTAATACTTCAATGGGCTTCATACACCTTACACCAGCAACACACTTGGCTGGTTACAAACACAATAACAAATATGCCCAGTGAACTTTGAGAGCTGCAAATTCAGCATGCCTCTGTTTTAACCCCTGCGTCAGCCACCCACAGCTTTCCAGCTTGGAATCAGGTTCCTGTTCTCAAGGTGGATTCAGATATACCATGATACATCACTCTTGGGGTCAAGATGTTTGTTTTCCCTGTTTTTATCCATAGCACTTCCCTAGAATACAACCAGTGGAACCTAACAAGTGTTCCCAGGGTGGCCCCGTGCTCCTAGGACACTGGTAATTCTACTCAACCAATTTACACATTTCAGGAGAAAAAGGCTAATAATACTGGAGATGGTAATAAGTGTATGCAAAAATAGCTAAAAAAATCAAATCCTCTAAGTTTCATCAAAAATGCTGACAATTGTTGAATTTAAATGTTTAGCAAATACCTCTTTCTTTCTTTCTTTCTTTCTTTCTTTCTTTTCTTTTCTTTTGCATTTGTGTGATAAAACCCACAAACTATTTAGAGGGATTTTCATCATATGGATTTTCAAATTTCTAAAAAAAAATTTATTTTGTGAATGGTTGTCTCAAAAACATAATACAGAAAAATGAATCAACTATTTTATTAAATGAATTTGAGTTCTTCAAGTTTTTTTGCAAATTATGACTGATTTAGGGGTAAAAACTTAGTTTTTCTTTCCCCGGTGAGATTTATTCTACTTTGTAAGGCTTCAAGCTCACTTCAATTCTTAAATTAAGGATAAAACTGGACTCAAACATTGGCTTTGCTAATTGCAGTCAGATTCCTACAACAGTACCCAAGCAATGACCAATTTATCAACACAAAGCTTATATAACTGTTTTCATTTTGTTAGTAGTAGTTTCAGTCACTGCTGCAAAAAGAAAGGACAAAGTCTTTTAAGTCTTTTTTACCCCTAAAATATTTAAACCAGCAATGATTTTAATATATTTTCTAGGGGTTGAATTGCCCTGTGAACCCATTTTAGCAGAAAAAGAGAGAAGTAAAACCTCCACTGCATTTGGAGGAGGATTGGAAGGCACATCCACACCTCCCACAGAGTCAGCATCCCCTGCAGCTCACTCCCCATGGCAGCTACTTTGTGGGGCACACAGAGCAGATTCACAGCCAGGCAACCCCCCTGGAAATCACCCCCTTCATCTCCCTTCAGTGGGCAAACAGCAGATTTCTGCTTTCCTCTTGTTCTTTGCAGCTTCTCCAGGTTCAAAGTGTTCCCCCAAGGAGAAGAAATCCCTCCTCCAAATGCTAGCAGGAGCAAAACTATTCTGTTCCAGACTGGTGAATACAAAATACTACATAGGAATAGTTCACAAACTGATCTATCTTAAATATCTCACTATACCTCAGATGCAGAACAACATCATTAAACCATACACCAGAAAAAAAAAAAGCACATCCTGCTCAGCCCTGGCTTATTACATTAACATTTCTTTTTGATTAAAAAAAATCCAAAAAAAACCACAGAAGAGTAAGTACTATATTAGTTATTTATCTAGTAGAGTAACTTGGTTAAGATTTTTGGCGTTGATTCAGTTGAGCTTTGTAATTTGTCTTGTAACATTTTTCAATATACCACATGAATGGAAAGCTGAGTTTCAAAGAACAGAAAAGCCACAAGTTACATAACAATGGCTGCAAAGTGGAATTTTTAAAAACTCATAATAGGTATAATTAGCTCAATAGAAAATAATCACATTATGTTTCAGTGCATCTTTAAAATGTTCCAGATGTTTTACGTTTTCAGTACTTCATTTGTATTTAGTTAAATCCTTCTTAAATAAGGTTTGTACAGGAACAGTACATCGACCTGACAGCTAAATGCCAAATTGCTCATTTTTTCACTAGTGTGACTAAAGAGGAGAAATTTATATTCTTTTTGCTGCTCACCCCCTTGAACAAGCCCAACAAAAACCTCATCTGGCAAATCTATCAGAATATAGTGTTATACAGGAGGTGAGATGGGATGACATGTCACTCTGTACTTTTGTTTTTTTCTATGAAAGTGAATGATCTTAGCAAAGCAAAGAAAAACACAAAACAACGAAAAAGACCTCTAATCCCTGAGATTCTCAAAGATAATTCTTGAAAATTTCATCTTCTAAATCCAGTCAGATACTCCCTGTACTTACACTTTATCCTAAAGATTATTCTCTACCTTAAAATTTTGATATCTCTTAGAAAAACTCCAGCTCGTCTTTCCCGGTACGGCTTCAATATTCCCTCTGCTTTCCTTTTTTGTTGACTGCCTCATCTCTGGGTGTTTTTCCACACAAGTCACATCCCCCACCCATAACTATTTTTGCCTCAGGAGGAACCTGTTGCCTCCATGGCCAAGCCCTTACTCACGCTGCTCTTTGCCCTGTCCTGACGAGGGACGAGCCGCGGCTCCGTCGGTCGCCCATGGACAGCCCGGCTCCCTCTCGCAGCCCGGCGCAGACAGCTGGAGCTGGTGGAATTTACAGCACCACCGTGACCTCTGCCTTTAACCTTGAAAGAGCTCTGTTATCTCTGGAGCACCCTTCTTCCCTCTGCTAAAACAGGCGGATTCCCTGCAGAGGTTTTCCAGCTGGAGAGAAGTGTTTCAATAATTATTCTTCTTCTGACTATTCTAATACAGAAATCTCACACAAAATTATTTTCTTTGCTGCAAACTATAAAACTTCTGATTTCTGATCCTTCCGTGATGTCCTCCTCTGCACAACTTCATCCACAACGTTAGTGTTTCACCAGTTAAATACAATAAATTGACATCAGTGTCTCAGTAGCTGCTACTGTTACCTTCTCCCTCTCCTCCAACATAGTCTCCCTCTCGTTTTCTAACTCCCCAGTTGTGTCTTGAGCTATATAGTCTACCAGAAGAAAAATCCTACTTCAGGAATCCTTCTATTCTGCTTCCTGATTCTCTTCCATATTTTTGTTCCTGTATGTCTGACTTCCAAAAAGAAGTATCCATTCTAGAAATATTTCCTCTTATGAAGTACTTGCTTGTATTGCTCCTCCACTTCCTTCTCTCTCAGTCAGAAGAGCCTTCTCTCATACCCTGGCATCCCCTTGGACCAAGCAATTCAATATTTTTCTACTTTAGTCATGTCCAGCCACAGCTCAAAGAACTGCCTTGCACCAAGAAGAGTCTCTTGGTTCTTACACAAGAGCAGTTCAGTGCATTGCTGCCATTTCCATCCTCTAAGGTTCACTGGGCCTCTGTCTCCCAAGATATTAATGAATCCCTGGTGCATGGATACCACATACACACATTCCAGCCTAAACTCTGCTTTGAGGTACTTAGACAAGCTTCCTTACTGAATAAGCCAAGCACTTAACAAGCTTTAGGTATTTATGCCCACAACAGCCCTGTAAGAGATCCCTATTTTTACCTGATGGGGAACTGAGGCATAGGAAAACTACTTATGCTACTTAACATCAGGATATCTGTGATGACTCAGGAACCACGACTAAGTCTCTGATAACCCAGACTAGAATGCCAATCTAAAGACCATTCCTCCCACTTCCTGAGTGATAAGGGTTCAGCAAATCTTATGTACGTAAATTTTCTCCTACTGCCCCTGGAATGTTCTGTGCATAGATGAGCTATCTTGGCTGGCTTGAAAGCAAAAAATTGAGTGTATTTTCCTCCCTCTATACACCTTTAGACAGAAACTAGTTAGCCAGTAATATTTTGCTGTGTGCAGCATTTTTTAGTCTTTGATACAAAAATTGATGTTCCTATAGCTAGAAACATATGCAGTTTAAAAAAAGCAAAACTGAAAAAAAAGCAGACTAAAGGGCAGAAGAAAGAAACATGCTATGTGTGGTTTGTGTACAGAATTCCAAAGCAATTGTAAAATCCATGCTGTTCTCAGTACCATCTTATTTCTTCTTAATTCCTCACAAAATATGTCTCACCACACCATACTGTTCAACGTCCTTTGTCAAAGCTTTCATCAAATATGGAGAAAAAATAAAAATTCTAAACATTGCTGTCTTCAGGACAGTGATACCCACTTTATTTACTGAACACTGGGATTTTCTCCCTGCACCTGAGTCTGTTTAAATGAGATAGCTCCACTACATCATGAAGAAATACTGCCTACACAGAGATAGCAGCCAGAGGTAGCCACTATGACATTGCCAGTACAACTCCTCAGATATAGAGTTATTACAAATTATTATCTCTATCAGACAGGTAAGTCTGCTGAAGTGAGGGGAAGAGACAGGAGAATGAAGAGGAAAAGGTGATGAAAGCAGACAGTGTTTGTAAATCATGTGCCTAATAAGACAAAATCATAAATAAAAATGATTTCCAGTGAACCAGAAACACTTCAGGAGATAAAATGTTTTTATACCTCATTAAACAAAATTCCTGTTTCCTAGGACTAAAACTGTAAAACCTCTATATCCAAGCTTATTTGAACTTCAAAACAAACCAAATATTCATTCCAAATAGCAGCAACTTTATTAAAGAGGACATCTGCTTCATTGATGCTAATTACTTTCCACATCCCATGTATTCAGCTAGTCAACCTTAGTCTCTTGTTTATTCTCCAAGTTTCTCAAGGTAAAATGAAAATAATACCTGACAATGAGGAGTCCCTTTAAACAACTTAGACTGCATCTGTAGTGGGTGTTTGGTCCTGTTCCCATAGCAAAGCATGGTGTGTGCACAGCTGAAACATCTCTTATGTAGTTCACTTTATCATTTACAACCTACCAAGCAATATCAAGAGTGTTGAAAATAGCAGCTTAAAATCCTATCACAGGAATAGGAAGAAATGGCCAGTTGTGCTCCAGGGAAGAAATAACTGTGTTCCTAACTCATTTAATATGATCATGAAATTGTTTCTGTATAAAAGTATAAATATTCCTGTAATGATCAAGAGGAAGTTTTGAGATACATTAGCTTCTATAAATACTACAGCAGCAAATATTCTTTATGAGAATCTATAGGAGCATCACTGCTGGACTGCTTGGAACACTTCATACTCTTATAATGTACAGACAAGTAATTTCTACCAATATATGTTATCCCCTGTTTCCATGTACACATCAGAACCACAGTGTCCATTTATGTATAATAGATCTAGATTAAATTAGCCCAATTTATAGATGTGTCCCAAGCTGCAACTTTTAAGCTGGACCACACTGAACCATGAGAGAAAAAAACCCAACAACCAACTAAACATTTAAAAAAAGGCCCTGTGTGCCCTGAAGTCTGGCACAATCTTAAACCATAACAAGGCCATAAGTATGGTATTCTCAAGTACCAACATACTAAAATGTATCTGGTTTAATATATCTTACAGATGGCAGTATTTTGCCACAGCAAGGAGATCTTGGCAGGGAAGCACAGAAAACAATAAAACTGAAGCTTTTAGAGCTGGGTTTTCAGAAACTGGCCTCCATGTTTGAAGATAGTCTGGAAGTAAAGCTTTTAATTTCCTCTGTAGCTGTTGCCAAGAACACAAAAAACCTTGAAAGGAGGAGATGAATGAAGCGGGTTGTGGAATGTAAGGATTTGCAGCAGCAGGATGCTCTGGTGTTGTCCCATGGCAGAGAAGACACTGAAGTTTGGTCTATTTGCAAAAATCTCAAACTACTAAAAACAAAGCTAACTACTAATCCTCTCTCAATTAATTTGCACAGGCTAGGGGTCTGGGGTACTCAGCCTTGCAGCACTGACAAAGTCCTTGTAGAAGTACAGTTGCATCTTTCTGACTTAAAGTTAACTTTCCATGATTCCTATTTATCTATGAAACCACTTTAACAGAGTCAGGAAAAGGAAAGATTGTGTGACTTAATGCTAGTACCAAGAAAAAGCTGGACCTCAGTCAGCAGAAGCCTTTCCTTGCTTTCTTGTCCCAAGCATTGCCCTTAGAATAATTCCTGTCTTTTGCATCTTCATCCTTTGCTTACTGGGATTGGGAGCTGCAGGGACAAAGCCAGGGACAAAGGGTTGCCAGGGCAGTGGGGTGCCAGTCCCTCCCTCTCCAGCCCCTTCCTGCAGCTCCCAGTGAGGTCCATGTGGCATAGTGGTTGCTTACTCCTCTTCCAGTAGGAGGATTTACTCCTAACACCCTCCCACTCCTCCTGGAAGAGGGGAGGCAGAAGGCATGGTGAGTCACCGCTGCCTACCTGCACGTCCTGTGGATGCACCACTTTGCCTCATCCTCCTCACAGGAGAACTGGCAAAATCCCACACGATGCCTCAGAGATTTCCACTTTGCAGCCTCTTACTGAGAGCAGAATTTACCATCTAGCAGGAAGAGCGAGTGAGCACAGAATGCTTTGTGGTTTGGTGGGCAAGGCTCCTGGCAAACGTAGGAACCAGGCCTCCAGCCTTCTGTGGTCTTCCTTGCAGCACTCAACATACTGTCTAAAAGCTGCTGGGAGCCTGTAAGATGTCACAAGATAAACTCCAAAATTATTGCAGGATTTAAAAACAGAGAAGAAAACATATGCATATCTCCCCACATGCAAGGCAGTACACAAACAATTGGGCAAAACAAACCTCATAAGAGTTCCCAAAGTTTTGCTTCATTTTTATCTATTGGTACAAGAAAACCACTGCACTATCATTAAGAGGAAGACCTTTCGTTTGTGTTCTCCAAAAGGCTCAGTAGTCCTTTGATTAAATGGGATTGGGAATCACTTCTATAAGGCAATCATCACGGTAATAGCAGAGAACCTCCCAAGAAAATTAGGTCTGCACTGTACAGCACCAACTCAATTGAGAGGAGTTATTTGCTCTTCAACCCATTCTTTAGTGTGGGTTTTTTTCCCTTTAAAAATGTTGAGAGACTGAAAAAATGTTTTATAATCATCACTCTGTTGCTGGTAGTGGAAATACTTTTTCAAGAAAACCTCTGGAAGCTGTGTTGGGAGAGAGGTTTTCCTATAAGATACTCATTTACTGAGGATAATATTTTCAAAAGCCAGCTTGTCATATCACAGCATTTTTCTTTTCATTTCCTTGACCATTTTATGTTTAAATAAAATTGTTCAAATGATCTCATCAGCTCCTGGGTTTGTTTTTTATATTTTTATTTTATATCTTTATATTTTTTATTAAATTTCCTAGCTCCTGAAATAGTTAACATGACTGTTACCATAAGCAAGTAGCCACCCTGTTATCATCCATAAGCAATCTAGTTCCACTTTCCTTGTCACATGTTCCAGGTTAAGGAAGAAAGCTAAAAGTTAAAATGAAGGCATGAAACAATGGATTTTGTATCTTGGTTTTACCCTACTTGAGATCTTCCCAACATTGGATATACCTTCAGCTTCCAGCCTGTAGATCCTTCCAAGGAAACCCTGCCCACGAGGCAGATGAGACAAGCCACAAAGAGCAGGGTGGTGCACATCACATACTGACATAAGCAGCTAACAAAGGGAAAGCTGCTGCTGTTTTTTGCAACACAATAGGAAAGTCTACCTTAAAAACAGCCCAGAGCTCATCAGAGATGGCTGAAATTCTAATACTTTCTCCAGTGAATTGCTCAATACCTTTTTCCTCAATCTGCAGTAGATGAGAGCTTTTCAAAAAATGAGCAAGCATGACTCATTTTTATGACCAATGCGCCACTCACAAAACTCTTTCCAACCAGATTGCAGTTCAAATAAGACATGTGTATTGTTGCAAAACAAAATATGCTGGCTGAACAGAATGTATTCATCTATATTAGTTTTTCTTTCTAAATCCAGCACACTGTGAGCTAAATTAATCTGCTGAGTGCTAAATTCATCTACTGAGAGCTACTGTAGATTCAGGGAAATGTTTTGAGTGCTGTAGCAAACAAGTCTCCCTCACTCAGGAGCCCTCTGTGGGCTGCTGGTGTTTTAACCATTTTGTCTGCTTCCAAGCAAGGGAGCAGCTGATAGACGAGGGAAATGCTCATTGATTTGCAGGGGAAGCCAATCAGCCCTGGAAGGAGGCACAAGCATGGATCTCTCCAAGTATGCATATTTATATGCAGCTGTCGTACCTCCGAGTCTCCAGTGAATACCCAGAGCTTGTGTGGCCACCAGGACACACAATGCTACCCTGCAGCCTGCTCTTGCTTCACTGTGCTAGGGGGAGATGCAATATACAGAAACACATTGCATTTTCCCTGTCTTGGTTACCCCAGCAAATTACATGCCTAATACGAGTACACTGTAGCTGCATAAAAATTCTTAATCCAGAGGCATTTTCAAAGGGCTGAAGGAAACAAACCTCTTGCAAGGATGTATTTTCAGTTGGGCTGAGCTACAACAATGGGGTAACAGAGAAAAGCATCTTGACAAAAATGTCAAAAAACCCCATGGTACGGAGGGTAGGGTAAAGGAAAGAGCCTTCCCTGGTGCTGCCATGGTGATGCATGGGCAGCCCCAGAGATGTGTCTGTGAATGGGGCTCCTCAGCTCAGAGGTGGGGCACAGGGGTTAGGAAGAGTGACAGGGGGTTTGCCTCTTGTTTTAGCAAACTCTAAGACTTGAAAACATAATCCAAAAAAAGAGAGGTCTGTGGGGATGAAAGAGAGAAGTCCAAGTAGAGATGCAGGTAGAAAAATGGCTCTGGGAAAAAGAAAACCCAACAATTTGACATTTTTAGGAAGGCTGGTGAAGTACACGTACCAAGGATTCAGAGGGGATTGGCTAATTATTTAATGGTCAAGCCATTACTTGTTTACTGAAGAAGAATGGTATTTAAGGCTGTTTCTTACAGTCGATGGGCACACAAAGCTTCTGCAGGCTTCTATCAAAATCAAGAGCTGGAACTCAAACTGTGCAACGTCCAAAAAGAATTGAAACAAAACCCACAGCCTTCCTGTACAGGTGAGAGGGGCTGCCTCTGGTCAGACTGCCCACAACTGGGCTCACTGGCAAATCCCTTGAGGAAAGTCTATCCTGGGAAGATTCTCTTGGCATTCTAAATGACACAGAAAACTCCCTTCGCTTCCCCTCTTGCTGCTCAGACTAAAAAAAAAGCCACACTTGTAAACACTAAATGTTGAAATATAAAATAATTACAAACCAAAGTCATAAAGAAAAATTATATATATATATAAAACATCTCACTGTTTTGCTGGGAATACTTACATTTGCTACTCCCTTGCAAGCAAGCCACACTAAGACATAAAAGGTGAAAAAAGAGAACAGGATAGAGTATTTTCACATCTGGTATTTACAACTGAAAAATAGTACAATTGGGGTTTATTCATTGTGGCAATCACATATAAACTTAACTCCTACTAAGAAATTATTCTCATATTTTCAGTTCTGAAGAACAATAGAAAAAGTCTTCCACTAAATGCCAAAAGAGAAATCTTCTACCTAGTGTATATAGGCTAAATAAAACTGCTAATCTGAGAAAGGTTGTTACAGAAATCTACATCATTGTAAGATCAAACTCCAAGTGGTATTGTACCAAAATGATGAAAATCTTGTATGGATCAGGAAATGAAGCAAATGGACCTATTTTATCTTCCAGTTTATTACTGAAAATGGGTTTTACAATTTGCTGTGCATAGTTAAAGTGCTACCCAGACAAATTACAGCTGCTCTTTTAACCTGAACATGGGATGGCATGGTTCCAGCCAATCTGAAGTATGGTTTCTAGGCAGGATGTCAAATCTCAGCCCCCTGGGCTCCAGAATGATGGATTGAACCTCGAAAGTTGCAGCAGAGCAGCATATGTGATTTCTGTACTGTATTTTGATCACTCATGAATATATTAAAACATGTCCATGTAAGCTATTCAAAGCTTTGGCTTATTGCTTTAAACTATAGTTAAAAATAAAAATTAAAAAAAGTAAACAAACACATACTAAATATGCAATGCTAATTTAAAGGCAAAAGAACTGTTTGTAAATTTGGGATTTTTTCTTTGTTTCCTGATGAGGACATTAGCTAATGATGCAGTGAAAGGACACCATTTTAGAAGCTGTGTCTCTCATAGCTATCAGCACATAATGCCTATGAATTCAGAAAGAAAAAAAAAGAAAGAAGAAAGAAGTGATGAATTTTTTCATTATCAACTACTGCAAGTACATAACAATTAATAATTCTTAAAACAGTTTTTGGCATGAAAATACACTACACTAGAGTGAGATATCAGACACACTCCTCCACCTGCTCATTCCAACGTTTCAAATGTGTCATTACTCCTTAATTTATTTTCCTCTCTTCTGTGTACCTTTTACCTTCAAGAACAATTTCCCTAAAAAACTATAATTAACCTAAGGAAAGGTGTATCCCAAAGTGCCCCTTAGAAGTCTGGGGGAAGGTGGGACATGCCAATGTCATTACATGGAAGCTGTTGAGGACACACCCTGGCTGTGTGCTTGAGGAGAAGCTCCCTGGGCAGGAAATTCTCCTGCTCTGAGTGTGCCTAACAGAGTGAGGGGCTCTGGGCTCAGGCTCTGAGTGCCATCCCAGTATGAAAATAAATCTGTTAACAACATCATCATATTGCACTTGGACCCCACTGAAATCTTTAGCTCTCCGCATAAATGCACACCAAAGTTTCCAGAATCAGGGGCAGAGCACAGCTCCTAAAGGACTGGGGCAGCTTCAAGGGAAAACACACTTTTAATGGAAGAAGGAAAAAAAAAAAAAAGAAAGTGGAAAGTTAACATACATCAATTTTATGAATGATTTGTGCAACTCAGCATTTTGAAAAGATCCTAATTTACGTGTTTTTCAGCTGGTTAATGTCTGCCTCTAGGACATGTTTTCATGGTTTTAAACACAGTATTAACATTGTGACTTTTCTGCTTTTTCAATTTCTATGGTTTTACTCTTCAGAATCCTCTTGTTTATGATGACAGTAAAAATACTTTGATTTTTAATTTAGGAACAGAGCTACCAAGTTCTGTTTTAAGGTTGGCTTTGACTACTACCCAAAATACGTATTCTCTATATATTTTATATAATGTAAGTACAAATAATACAATTTCAGAATCTGGTTGATTTGTGTTTATGTAAAAGTATGAGATGACAGTCTCCTACATTTTTCAAAGTTATTACATTAGCCAAGGCCATATTACAGATTCAGACAGAAAATTGAGGCAGGAAGGCACCTCTGGAGATTGCCTGGGCCAACTCAGCTCAGAGCAGGGTCAATCAGATTGCTCAGGGCTGTGTCCATCAGATTTTAAATACCTCCAAGGATGGACACTCCACAGTCTCTCTGAGCACCCTGCTGCAGTGCTAACCACCCCCAGGTAAAAAGCTGCCATTTTTTCAAATTGCCTTTAAATAGAATTGCTTATCAACTTTTCACTGAATACCACTGAGAAGAGCCTGGCCCCATCTTCTGTACTGTATCACATTAGTTTTGTACACATGTCTTGAGGTCTCAATGTGCTGTATTTGAACATCAGAAACTAAAATGGCTAAGTTCATTAGCTTGCAAACATGCCTTCCCATCTTTCTGGTTAATTTTTAGCAGGCAGTTGAGGGCATGACACCAAGAACAAAATAAGGAAACAAATCAAGATGTTCTAATTTAAAAAGAAAGATGGCAGAAATTCTTCTTATAAGAATTATAATAAGAATTGTAAGTATGCACAGAGAAACCAGACATTACTGCACGAGATTCAGGTTAGACCCAGATTTTTTTGTAAGTTTCAAAGGAAAGCACTGAGATTTCTTTAAAATCTAAGGTGTTTCGGGTGTAAAAAGCAACCCCTTTAGGTTTTCATTTGTTCTTCAAACCACACTCTGGACTACAAAATAGGTTTCAAAATTTTACCATATTTAAAGTTTCTAGTATCTTTGTTGCTACTGAACATTCCAAAAGAAGGGCTATGAAGAAACATCTCTTAAACTGGAAGTAGAATTACACTGAAGTTAAAAGGAAGTTGCAGTCAAGTTCAAAAATTAATTCAATAGATGTTTTTAAAGAAGGTGTAGAAAATTAGGAATGTGACTGTTAGTCACTACTTGGAATTTGCAGCCTTTTGAAAGTTTGTATTTCTGAAAATTGATGATTCTATTTCCAAAAAAGTGGCTACGAGACAAGCTGCTACATTACTTAGCAGTTCATTTTTTTCTTAATGCCCTAAATCTGTGTATGTTGCCAGGGTATGCAGCCATAAATAAATCTACCAATGGGGTTAGGTAAAGCTAATTCATCAGCTATAACATTTGACATGAGGATCACCATAGTTAATTGATTATGCTCTATATCAAAGATAATTTTGAATGAAATCTGTCTAATATAGGCTGCTGCTGCTCTTGGCCAAATGAATCACCACGAACAAATGACCTCCACAGTTCCCCAACAATAGCATGAATTTGTCTTTTATTTTAATTGGATCAATTGGTATTTTAACTGGCCAGTTCTCCAGGCCTAGGATGCTACACTTTGTCATCCTTCTGCCCAATTTGTTGTGAATTGCTTAAGATTTCTTTCTTAGTCTTTTCATTTTTTGACGTCCCACAAAACTGGGATAACGAAGCCTTATTTATTAAAAGTTAAAGATGAGTGGACACAACATCATCAACTTCTAACAGTTTTCCCACCACTTTTGGAAAACAAAAGGAAACCAATGCAGCAGAAGACTGCATACCTTTGTGCCTGTTCCATCATCAGATACTCTGCTGGGAAAGGCACAAGGCAGAGGTTGGATCGCACTGTGATATAGACACAGCAACTACAAACATTTCAGCCAAGACAAGCCAAAGAGGCAGCTTTCCTCTGCTTGCCACAGACTCTGACTCAGGCTTTTACTTATCACACCCCAGCAATGAAATCTGGATTCTACTGAAATCCATGGAAAAACTCTTGTTCAGCAGGGCCAAAATCTTGCCCAAGTTTATTACTCATTTTACAGCACTGACAAAATCTGATATCCTATTACCAAACTCTTAAGGCACCAGCTGCTTTCCTGTTTAGGATCATGCCTTACCATCATGTTTTCCCAATTATTAAAGAGATATTTGTAACCATAAAAGGGAAAGCAAAAATAAAATAAAAGACCACTGCTAACAGTTAGCATATATGCTCTAAGTACAACAAATGAATTTTCCAAAGTAAAGCCACCAGTTTATTACCAGAAGGCTTCTTTTCTGGGGATGGAAACTAAGTTCTCTTTTGTCTTTTTTTTTCTCTTTATATTTTATTTTTTGTTACTATTCATTATCGTTAAATTTCCTGTAATTAAAATTGCTGAATTAGAAACACATGACTGCTTATGAAGCCAATGTTTCTCAGCATACTGAAATCCCAGAGCAATGTTTAGCATGAAAAAGCTAAAGAGATCAGCTTTAATTATTGCTATAGGATTTATGAAAACTTAGCACAGCTACAAGCCCTATCTACTGACCTACCTGTACCTGTAAATATAAACTCCACACAACTTGAAAGCCATCACATACAGCATGACATTATAATTCAAAAATTAAATTCTCAAAATGTGTGCTGATTTGACTTCCAAGAGTTCATACAATAAGTTCAGGATATCCATTATTTTCAAATGTCTCAAAACCACTGATTTTTATGAGGAAAAAATCAAGAAAACACTGCTGAAGCAATCTGTATGCAATATATATAAATATATATACACGCCTCAGGGCTCAACAATTTTCGTGCCACTCCCAAATTTTTATGTAGTTTGTTTGATGATTTAGGAATTGCAAATTGCGGTTTATAATGAATTATTTATCCAAACCTGCACCTGTTAGAACTTTTGAGCTCCACCTTATACCTGCAGACCAAAAGAAAAATTACTCATTTTTTACAACATAATAACGAAGTACTAGAAATTCTTTACAAGCAATACTACAGGTTCTTTCAAAAAATCAGAGAATCACTGTTCCTAGAGAGCGATGCTGCCTAAAGATACTGCAAATGTGCTCCCAGATTCTGATGAGGCCAGCTGGCTCTGAAATGCCATTCTGCAGCTACACAAGACCACTTCCAACCACATCTGTTTTTCACCTCCAGTCCCATCTCTGATATGAAGAAGAGCACTTCATGTATTCCCTGACTGGCACTCAGAAAAAAAATGCAAGAAGGCTTTGTAGGATGTCATTTTTGTATTCATAACGAGCAGAAAAAAGGGGGAATGAACTTTATGTGGGAAGAGCACAGGACAATCCTTTGAGTACAAATCTCTATTTCAACTCTTATTTTATATGCTTGGGCTATTTTCTGAAAAATACAAAAATAGCTGCTTTTGCATCCTTCATAGGATGAGCACTGTATGTGCAAAGCACAACCCAACTTCTACATTTAGCTTTGTCCTTCAGATGGAATATTGACATTTTCTTCGATTTATAATAGAAGTTATAAAGATGTAGGAGTTGGTCTCCAGGAATAAAACTGACTAAAATGTATGCCAAGATACATAAAAGAGAACCTTTCTATGTATAAACTTACAGCAAATACCATGGGGAAATATGTTCTCTGAGACACAGGATTTGTTTTTCCCAGATTAAAATACAGAAGGTCCTGGTTTGGAGTCATGCAGGACTGTCCCTAAATAAAAGGCAATGCAGATTTCAAAGCTTAAGGGGACTATGCACTACTTCAGCTCTTGGAGAAGAGAGTGAGGTGGGAATTTTGAAATTTACTTCAGGTCTGTTTTGAGAATCCTCCTTTAATTTTCCTCAAGTTTAATAGCACACTTTACAAGAGCTCAAAACAAAGGGTGATGATTTTCCTACAGCTCGGCTTCTGATACCTAATTTAGTTATTTAAGAAGGCAGATTTTCATGTCCATCAATGGACAGAGAGAGGCTTTTCCAAAGATAAATTCCAATTATCTCATTTTCTGAAATGTCTTTTAATGTCAAATTATGGAACTATTTCCCAAACTCTCCAAGAATGGGTACCTGAGAACAAAATAACAGCATAAAATGTTTAAATGAATGATTATTAATTTCTACTTCTTTGCCTCCGCTGAGGGTACAGTAAGTAAAGTTGTTATCCTATAAACCACAGGAAATTTTTGAAAAACTACAGCTGAACTGTAAGAGTAAGGAATGAATTCAAAATGTTAGAAAATACTGTGTGGCATGAGTAAAGACAGAGCCAGCTGAACTAAAGCCTTTAAGAAAACCACACAAGGATCTCATTTAATTACCTGCATAAACATAAACTTTGAATAACTTAATTGAACAGAAATGCCTCATGCCACATCTTTATTTAAGAAAACCCCAAAGCTATGCCTCATAACCACTATTAGCAAAACCTTTACAAAAGCAACAATTAAAGGTTAGTAAACAAAGAAGTGTCTAGTGCATGCGTGATGCAAAGGTTTCCAACGTGGAAAAAGAGGCAGGAATACAGCTGGGAATGAACAATAGAAGGGATTGAGCTGAACAGATCAAGATGGAGGCAGGAAAAATATGAGATGCCCCAAAGTGGTATTACAGGGAGCATTGGACTGCTTCAAAATCCAGAAGAAAAACCTTCCCAACTGGATTTCAGAATGAAGATGTGGCCAACAGAAAAACCCAGGTGTGATGCCACTACAGATTTCTAATAAATAAAGGTAGGCCTTTATTTATTTAATGCTGAATTTTAAATGCACTCTTATTTTGGAGGTTGAGCTCTAAAGAAAAACAAAAGTAAGAGCAGTAGATAAATCAGTAAGTTTACAGAGAAACACAGAAAAAAATCTCATAAAACCCATGGGAATTATATGCAGAAATTTTTTATTTCAAATCTGAATTCTTAATTTAAGACCAAGGTCTTTTGCTTACCTGCTGCTAATAAGGTGGTGGAAATCACTTTGATACCACTTTTGTCTTCTCAGAGGTAAAGCCTGAAGTGTTTAATAATCAGCAGACCCAAATAAATTAAAATCATCTCTATTACAAGACCACTACTCCTTCCTAACTTCTTCTGTATCAGAGCATTGGAAATACATCCTTTCAACTTTATTCTGGCATATTTTCCACCAGAGTATGGTACACACAATCTTATATAGGTCATTTTTCTAACTAATGTGATACCACATTAAACTGCTGAGAAGAGAACACTTGCTGCACAGTCAACAGAAAAAAAAATCAGAGTCTGTTTTCTTGTTTTAACTGAGGCTTGGTGTAGATATTGCTAGCAAGAAGAAAACCAGAAACCACTGTTCATGACGAGAAAATAAACAGAAAACTGCTGAACTAGTACTTTAATTCTAGGATAATGGGCCTGATGCTTCCTCTTCTGTTTGGTAAATATTTTTTTAAGTATTTCCTATATTTCCCATTGAAAGCTCTTTTCCTGTTTTCAGTTGTGTCTCATTACCCATATTGCACATAAGGGGGAAAATGGCTTTGGTCTGGCTGGAAGACTTTCTGTAAGATGACACATGATTCACTCCAGGACATTTTAAAAATTGAATCACTGAAAACAATATTGACATTTAACTTGAGATTTGGCAGGCAGGGAGAAGCATATTTCAGGTCCTTAGTACCAAAAATCTTGGTTTCATTGTTTTGCAGAAATGCCACCTCAGAGACAGAGTAAAGCAGCAACTTCACTTCAAATTTCACCACCAGTTTTTCTGGTCTGAGAGCTGTACATCATCAGTCTCCCATGCCAACGTAATCACTTCCTAGGCTGCCTAATTCCTCACCCCCTACTGGCTCATTACTCAGGAACACACTCTAATGAAGTATTCCAGTTTAAAACACATTTCCAACACACATTTCTTGGATGGAATGTTGCACTGCCTTGTAACAGGCAAAATGTCGGGGACCACAGATGTTTGATTTGGGTGTGCTCTGAAAACTTTGAAATCTTACCCAGGATTATCCACCTCCTTGTGGTGTCCCTTTCTCCTCCCTCTTTCATAACAGACCCCTATTTTTTTCCTTCTCTGCTCCTTGATTTCTACAATCTCATCACAAGCTTGACATCTATTGTAGACACCCTTGTGTCCTTCAAATCCCACTGTAAGCTCAGGTTTCTAAATTCTAATTACTTGGATACTGATCCTCTGTGAGTTTTTTTTTGGCAATAACAAGTCTTCCTAACATTTCTTTGATTTTTAAAAGCACTATAAAAATACCAGTGTGTCACAAAAAAAAAAAATTTTAAAAATCAGTTTTGTGCTCAGAAGACAAATTATGCTTTGAGTTAAATACAAACCCAGCACAGAAAGGCAGCAGCAAGACCAGATACTGCCTCATTCCTGCACTGGTTGTATCATAATTTTGACCTCATTTGTCATTTTTATGATGTTCAAAGAGAAGTTTTCAGCACTTTGGCAAGCCAACCACAGACCAGAAAAAAATCAGGGTACAGGTAACATCAAAAGTTGTAAAAAACCCACCTGCGCTGAATTCAACATTATAAATCTGGAAAAACTTGGGAAGACTATAGCTGATAAGGAATCAAACACTTCATGAAAGGAAATAGTTTATTTTTTTTTCCTTTTGGAAACCCAAAGAAACAAAAAAATTTCTACCTGAGAAGATTAAAGGAAAAAGGATTTTCCAAGTCCACACCACTCAAGTGGATTACACTGCTTAAAAATAAGCAGGTAGTGACTAGAAAACCTCTTTTCCAAGATTTCTCTTGACATTCTGTGGTACTACTGTACAGTTTCAGCAGGAGGAATTTTTCTAAATTTACATTCAATTATGAGCCAGGACCTGGTGATCAGTTGGTCATGTTTTAATGTTATCTACGTATGTCTTTTATTGCAAGGAGTTCCATTTGCCTTTGAAAACTCCAGTTTTCAGTGCACACACAGGTTTTTGTGCACACCTTCTACTCATTTCCTAACTATCTGTAGGTAATGTGAAACCTGCTTCTGCCTAAATTTTATTTCTAGGATCCTTCTTGCTGTATTTTAAGACCACATGGTCTTCACTCCATCATGAATTATCTTTTGCTTTAGCAAATTCTTTCCTGTCTTCAATAGAGTTGGGGTTTTTTTTTGCTCTGTTTTTTTTTTCTCAGTTGTATTCAAAACACCACAAATTGGATTTTTTTTTCATTTTCTTCAAGAAAGCAAACATCTCAAACACACCCTCTGCTCCTTCACTCTATTTATTTTTGTTGATGCTTTCTATTTGCTCTGCTAGGCTTGGTTTGGATGCCCTGGTGTATTTTGTCTCCATCCCATGTTTGTTTTCCAGTTTGAGAACTTCCTGGCAGACAGGGTCTGTAAATTTGCTTTGTAGAGCACTGAGGCAAACAGTCAGCACTCAGTGAGGAAGACACCTGGTTGCTCAGGAGGAACAGGTGTTTATTATCATGTTATGGGACATATTCTGCCCTAGTAACTCCCCCAGCCACATCAGAAGAGAAAATCTGAATATTACTTTGAACACTTTTGACAAGAAATTATCTGTAAAACGTTGATGACATTTGATACATTTCTTGGTCCAATATCCACCATATTTTAAAGTATCCTAGTGCAGCTCTAAATTACCACTAAGACTTTGCAGGTCACCATTTTTATCAAGGGTTTGTCATTTGTGTGTTCTCAAATCTCAATTATAGTATGTTACTGAATCCATTTGCAAAATACAGACTCTGTGTACTCATGGTTTATGTACAAAGAGATTTGTTTAGAATTAGACACACATTCTTAGCATTGTACATGTCTGTTTCACTTAGTGGTAAGAAAAGGCTAAAGTGAAATCCAAACAAAATTACCACAATGTTCAAATCCTAATTTATCTTCAGCTATTCTAGAAGTACAGGATCTTCCCATGGGCACTTTCTTAGCCACTTAGGAAGCTGCCATGCTGAAGGGGAAATATTTATAATTGATTAGGGTTTGGGGGGTCTGGGTTGTTCAGGGTTTTTTGGTTTTGGGGGTTTCTTTTGTTGTTTTTGGTGGTTTTTTTTGGTTTTTTGTTTTGGTTTGGTTTTTTTGTTTTGTTTTGTTTGTTTTGGGTTTTTTTGTGTGTCATCTATCCAGAATTTGCTAGATAAGAACTTCCCATTATTTAAGCTTTTCTGAAGCAAGACTTTCACACTGAATTCTCAGTGGTACATTTCAGATACCCATGAGAACAATGGATGGAGGAAAAAATAAAGCAGAGAGACTTTGCTGCTGGACCAAGAGCTACAGGCAGGTTGTTCCTCGTTATTTCAGAAAGCAATGAAAGTGTTCGGGCCCTGCATTAGGAAATACAGCTGGAAATAGGAGCAATGATAAAGGCTGAAAAGACTGCTTTTAACAATGTCATCCCCTAAAGTAGCTCTTGCCATACAAATCAAAATCAAATCAAATCTAATCAAACAGGAGACGTTAATTGTAAAGAAAGAAGTTAAATTTTCCTGATCAGCTCTTTACAAGCTTAACGACTAGAAGCACTGTGCATAAATTCCCCCTGAAAAGTTAGAAAAGTTTGTGTGTTGGGGTGGGCAGGGTGAAGTAATAGGGAATGTGGAAAATGGTGGAGGAAATGGGAAGATAGGCTGAAGAGAACACAAGGGAACCTCTACATATCCAGAAGGCACCACCAGCTATTCTTGTCCCTCCTAACACATTTTGCTAATGACTCCCCTTGATTCAAACATTCCTTGTAAATCAGACCTTCAGGAGCTCTGATTGTTGTCACTCTACTCTGCCCTTTCTTGCTGTCCAGTGCCCAAAATGGGATATCATGCTCCAGACTACTGACACCGTCCCAGCTAACAGGGAGTGTCTGTCAACAGCAGCTGCACACACTGCACAGACATGCATTTCTACTGAGCTACTGACAGAGAGAGAAACTCATGTTCTGCCCCTGAAGAGCTCAAGCTCTTTGCTCAGAGATACACAATATCCCTTTAATCACCTGGAATTGGAAGGCAGTTCTAAAAGAGGCTGGATAGCTCAAAATAAAAGCCTCTCCTAGCTGCCTCACAGAAAAGTGAAAATAATATTCAGGACATACTTGCTTTTCTGCACATCTAGGAGCTGAATCAGCACTGATCAGAAGCAACCTCAACTCTGAAGCACTCGATTAGAAAACAATAGAAATGGTTATGCAAGACAGGAGAGGAGGGGATATATTTGTCCTCAGTGCTACTGCCACAAGTGATGACCCTGCCCAAGAATAGAAGGCATAGTGCTCACATTTCTGCCTGAAAGCAGATATTCCTTCACAAGACCTGTAAAAAGCAGGGCACCATCACTTTGAATGACAAGCCCACTAAGAGCTGTGTCTTTAAGCCTTTCTTAAACACACTGAAACATTTCAGTGGATGTTATTAGGAAGCAGCAAAATACCAAGGATTTCAGCCCAGTTTAATGGAGGGCTTAGGAGCAGGCAAGAGATCAGAGCCACCCAGCTGGGCAGTGGGGCATGGGGCCTCCCTGCAGAACACCTCTGCTACCCCAAGAACTCTGTCCTGCTGCTGCTCACACTGCTCTGGCTACACACATGCCCTGCACAGGTTTCACCAAAGGAGGTGAAAGCTCAGGGCAGCAATTACTGCATGGCTGTATTCAAGATTATTTGCAGTGTAACTCTCTGTGTGCAGGTCTCATTCAGTATATTTATAGTGGTGTAACACATACTGACCTCAAGTAAAGCACTGAGCACACTGCTTCTGATGGTTTCAGTGGTCTTTTTTCCATGAGCATATGAGGCTTATCCACAGCCAAAGCTCTTGAAACCTGATTTTCAATGTATTCCTACTCTCGTGTACTTCATTTTCTAAGCTTAATTTTCTTCATTTTCACAGCTTAAACTGATAATTTGCTAGTATTTCACATGGTACAAAATCACAAGCACAACAACTGAAGAAGTGCAAAATATACATTTGTCACATGATAGAGTAAGCAGGAAATATTTTTGACAATTTTGCCTCCAAAAAGGCTATTTCTTTAAAAATAAAGTTATTTACAAGGAAATGTGTCAATTTACTTGTCATTTTAAAAAGCAAGGAGGGTTTTGAAATTGTTTAAATATTCTATTCAAATATTTTCAGTAAAAAGTTCTGGTTTAAAGTTCAAAATTATCTTTTTGGTTTTCTTTCTCCCAAAGACTAACATAGGTGTAGAAAAACATGACAAAATGAAATACTTCAATATATTCTGATAGTAAACATATAACTTGATCTGATTCACCTTCCCCTTGACCTTTACGTATAAGATAAATGATAGATTATCTTTTTTCTATTTCAGAGATCAGAAAGTTATGAAACTTTAAAAAAATCTTGACACACATGATAATTACTTTTAATCTGTCTTCAAGTTCTGTGAAGTCCTTTCGTCAAAATATTTGAAGTTTTTTTTAGCAATATTTTGAATGTGTTCTTTCCTCTCTAAATTTTTTCATCCTAGGGACATACTTTTCAAAAATCAGTCTTAATATTAAAGAGTATTATTTTTTTTTCCTGTGGCTTAGTCTTCTCAAGGCATTAGCCAAGAATTCTAACATTATAGACCATATTCTTATGGTAACTGATTGTGAAGCCACAGCAAGAAGTCTTTAATTTAAGGTGAAGAATGGGTATCTGGGAGGCATAAAAAGTGCTGGCAATGCTCCTGATTTACAAGAAAATATTAACATCAAAGCCCAAGACAAAAAAAAAAAAAGTGTTGAAAATAGAGCTCAAATGCAGCATCAAGCAGGGACTCCCAATTCTCTTTCTGGGTGAAATAGGGAGCACTGCACTTGTTGAATCCAAAATACTACCTGAAAAACAGGATTAGATGTTCAGAAGAGGAAATCCTTGCCAAATTGGCAGTACATAGTAGCAATGGTATCATATATATGTAACAGACTCTCCACTCTCAGTCATCAGCTCCCTGGCCTCTTACAGAATGGTGCTGTATGTCTGACAGAGGTTTATACCCCAGAGGAGCAGTGCCTCATCTGTTTGAGCTATACTGGGCAACTTTGCTGCCCTGGAGGGGTCACACACCTTGGATGGGTTGTCTCCTGCTTCTGTGGGTCAGGACAGGATCTTTGCCATCCAATGAAGTTCCTTTTTCATGGCCCTTGATGCACAGCCCCAAAACACTCCTCCACATCTCCCCCACTCAGGGGGAGTAAAATGCGATTTTATTTTCCAAATAATAAGAATGTGAATAATCAAAAAGCACTCAAAATTCTGCAGTTGCCAAGGATGCAACCTCCCCAGCATTTAAATAATCTTTTTTTTCACAATAAACTACTTCTTTTGTCTAACCCACCAGACCTTCTACAGAAACTGATCCTTTATACAAAATGGTTCTGTACAAAACTGTGAGGGTCTGGCCAGGGTTGGTCTCTGATGTGAGCAGCCAGCTCAGAGGAGTAACTATTAACAAGTCTTAATTGCAGCAGAGTGTAATTTAAGTGCCAGGTAGTACTCATTTTGCACATTTTCACATCTGAATGTCTGTATTCTTTTAGACCTTTCTAAGTTTCATGTCAAATGGCATTTTGCCAGAAAAATACCCAAACACAAGGGTTCAGTGCTAAAATCCTCCCTCCTGGGCAAACAGTGATTTAAATGTGGTTCAATATTAAATGCATGTGCGTGTGTTAGTAAATATACCCTTGTAAAACTGTCACTGGGAGCACAAATTTGAAGTCTTTGTGCCACAATAGAACATTTATAATATACCATAGCCATCACAATGTATATGCATTAAAAGAAAAAGGTCAGATGTACTGGCAGTATTGATGAAATCAGCATTTTCACTGTGATGTTATTAATATCCTTCTTATTGATTGTCATCCATTTCATTGCATCCTCAAGAAGTCCCCATTCACAGGTCAGATGCAATGAGCTGATCTGGACCCTTTGTCGCAGAGGCATGAAATTGTTAAAGCCAGAGCACTCTTCTTTAGCAGCACCACGACCACAGCAAGTTATAATGTTATTCCAGAAAAATCAAACACACAGGGCAATTTGCTACTGAGGTTGCTTTGTGCATCCCTTACTGAATCCATCAGTGCCTTTGTAAGAACTTAAAAGATGTCAGACAGAAAAGCTAATCCAAAAACTTAAGTACAGGCAATATGTTAAGTTTTATATTAAAAATTATTTGATCTCGGCAGCCATTTTTCTGACTAAATCTTCTGCAAATTATTCCAACATTTACACACTTAAAAAAAGATTTTAGATTCTGCTTAGTCAAGAAATAAAGATTTAAATGAAAAAAAAAGCTACTGCTGTATGAAAGAGTCCAACTAAGAGGAAAAATCCAGAAATCCATTTGATTTACTCAGTGTCAGTATTTCCCTAAGATAATTGCTAGGGATTAGACTCTCACTTGAAAAGGAAGCCTACAGGGCACATCTGTGGAAGTAAGTAAAGAAAATATGAGCAAAGGTGTGGCAATATTACACAGGACATCCTTAAAAACCTTCTCTCACCATTTAGCAGCCTGGCCAATAGCCCAAGTAGATCACATTCTTCATTTTTTTCAGAACCAACTCAAAATGATAGTTATGGGTACCTCTGCAATTTTAGGAGAGTCAGTAAGAAGGAGGCAGGCACAAAATTCTTCCCTTATGCTTATTCCAAGTAGCAGCAGATACTAAAACTTCTGGAACTGTGAAAACTTACTACTGAAACAGGGATTTTATTTTAATAACTACATTTCCAGGGGAAATACAAGCTTTACCAAAATCAGTGGGATATTATGAAAAACATGTTGTGTACTTAGCTAAAACAAAAGACCTGTAATCTTCTCTCAGCAATATTTTAAAGCCTATCACCTTTTCTAATTGTTTTCTTATTTATTTTCTTCCAGGTAGTTCAGCTAAGGATGCATTATGGAAGCCTGTAAGTAGAGTTTTTTCTACTTTTTGTGTGAAGTGAAATTAAAGGTCTATTTTCAATATATCATATTTTTCTAGTTTCCTGGTTATTATCACATCTTGAAAATTTGTTTAAAGAAACTGAATCCTAATGTTTTACAATATCATTTATTCACTGCACTGAAAACAAACAAGCAAAACCATACAAATTTGCTACATCTACCTGGTAAAAAATGAAATCACTAGCAAGGAATCAACTATCATGTTTTCATTAAATAAGTGCTAATTTTTGTCCAGAAAAATTTTGCATATTTGCTGCAGCTCAGCTATGAACTGCTCACAGAAAATCCTAAGAACGTAAAGTGAACACAAAATGCTGTAGTCTAAAGACACCTCAGTTTTACAGTGGGAGTGTTGATGCCTCCAATCTTTTTATCACCTGAAAAACCATCAACGGCTTTATAACGATGAATGCAATACAGTTCAGTTTGTATTTGCAAAACTCCCTTTTAAAAACAGCAGATGTGTGCCAGCACATCTGGAAACCACTTTTAATTATACTTTCCTCAAGTGGGAAAGCAGTAGCTTGTACCCACAGCAAAGGTTTTATATCTGACCACACAAATGCTTGCAACCACCTGTGCTGTACACTGATTTTCATTATGGACTGTATCACATTACTGCCCTATTATTCCACAATGCCATTTGAAGCTGTTGTGTGACTAAGCTGCATCAAGTGTGGTCTTGAAAAGGCCTCCACTCTACAAAAACGTAATAAACTTGATTGCAGTTAGGGTACTTACCACTGAGGGTATCACAGTGTGCATGCTCCTCAAGCTGGCTTCTCTTGCTCTGAAAGTCATAAAGGACACACAGTAACAATCATTATTGCCAGTCTGGGAATTGGAATTAACCAAACCAATGGATGCCCCCAGATGAGTACCTTGCAAGTATTTGGAATTCCTTTCCAGTACTTGTTTCTTTCCTACTATTAATACAGCAGTATTTTAGTAAAATACTTTGTTGCTTCAGCCATGCTCTGAGACCACAGAAAGCAATTTCAGCTGTGACTCGCCAGCATAACACAATTTCAATTCTGTCATCAATATTTTCATAGGTTGCAAACATTGTGAGTTACATGACTTGGTTGAGTTTTCTAAACTCAAACCTTCCTTCCCTACTCCCTCTCACCCCGCCGAAGTATAACAGCTTTTTTTACATCACTCTTCCTCATTTCTCACAATTAAAAAAAAAAAGTTTCAGATGTCTGCAAAACTCCCCTTGTTCACAACACCCTTTCAATATTTTGGAAGGTTGTAATGTTGACATGCTAGATTTTGTGTGTCCCAGTGGAAGGGAAAGGTCAAGTTTTTGTAATGCTCAGCCCTTGGGGGACGTGGCATGCCCAGGGATGCACTCCTCAGAAATGGACACCAGGATGTGCAAATTTGTAATACACAAGGTACATAAAACAGATTATGTTTTAGGATAATTTACTCTGCTGACCTGCACAATATGCAGGTGACTTAAAAAGCACCCAAACATCTCTTCAGTAGAATTTATGCTGCTTAATAATTCATTACCATGCTTGAAAGAAAGATTCTCACATAGTTATAGATCTAAGAACCCACATTCACCTGTCTCATATTTTCTGAGCATAATTTGGGTGCTAAATTTTGCTGTTACTCATGAAGCCCCAGAAGATCCCTCACAGGACTGAGCCTTCTCCCAGTGCTCTGCCCACGAAACTTCACACTCTGCCCAGGGCTCTGGGATGGCAGCTGAAAGACACTGGCCCCGCTCTGAGAAAGGCTCAGGGCCGAGCACAGATCCCAAACCAGCCTCCCGCTCCCTCTCCACCAGGCAGAACAAATGCTCTGGGCAGTCACAAGTGCCTTGGCTTGGCTCCTGCCCTGGCTCTGCTCTCCCAGCTGCTATGGGGCCCGGTGCCCCCAGCTCTGCACCCCTGGGAGCTGCTGCTCCTGCGCCAGGCACGGCTCCCTGGCCAGCAGAGAGGGAGCAGCAGGTTTTTCCTTAAGGTGCCTTTTTGTCTGGGCATCCCAGAGCCTCACGTGCAGCTCATTTCAGCATTCGGTCCACTATTAGACACTAAAGTTATATAGGGTGTATTCACTGGGTCCAATGTACAACTTTTGCAAATCTATAATATTCTAAGATTGAGTATTTTAACAGTCCATAACCCCACTGCTGTGAAAGCATATCTTGATTTCACACTGCAAATACATTTATTAGCCGTGCAAAGAAGGCACAATATTCCTACTACTATTCTTTAGTTATCTGTGGTAACATTTTTAGGTTGCTAAAAGCAGTGCTCATTTCTGTGAACTACTTAAACGAAAAAAGCAGCATTGTCTACTTTAAAATACGGACACACTCTGAATATAACTTTTTAAAGGTTTTCCAACTAAACACATTTATAGGGCAAACAAAGATTGAAGCATTCTACAGTCCCATAAAAAAGATAAAAGTGTCCTTTTTTTGTTTGAAGATGAAGGTATCTTAGAATCAACATTATCAAAAGAAAAGTGTGCCTGATTATCAGAACAATAGACCTAGAATATAAATTCATTTCATCATGGACATAAACAAATGCAGTATTTTAATGGAGATACAGACATGTAGCTGCACATACTGAACTCCACTTGAAATGGTGATATAAATTGATAAATCAAGGTCGGGAACAAGAGTCATTTCCAGAAGGGGAGAAAGACAAGGGAAAGGACAGTAAACAGCCAAAATAAGCACTCAGACTCTGCTTCTTTACAACACAAGGAAGGCACATTCAAGTCTTTTACTCAGTAAACCTTCCCCTTAAAGGAGTGCCAATGAAGACAAGGAAGCTGTTTGAGTAGGATGGCAATGCTAGTCATGCTAGTGTCATCAGGAGCTAAGGGGGAAGAGCAGCCAGGTCACAGGGTGTGGGATCCAAAGACACGTAGTCAGGGGGATTCTCTCTGCTGACTGCAATGGGCACAGGATCAGTCCCTTGCCCTTATACCTCTCTAACTATCCCACTCATAACGCTGTCATCATGAGCTTAAGGATGTGGTTGAGAAGGAGAGAAGAAATGTCTTTGAAGTCATGAAATACATCTGAGATTCTGGATATCTGCCATTTTAAAACACTGAGCCGAGCACACTCAGCCTTAGCAGCAGGTTGACAGTCTGGAAGCGAGGAGCAAACAGAGGAAAAAATCCTGCCATGCATCCTCCCTGTCTCACTCCCTCTGATTCCAGGCATTTTGGGTGCATCGAGCCGCATCCCCATGCCCAGCCTGCCAGGCAGCCCCTGTGTCTGCAGCCATGCTGGAGCCTGCCCATTGTGCCGCCAATCCCTGAGCCCTCCTGGAAACCAGCTCCAGGGGCTGGTGCTGGCTGCTGCACATATCTGAGGAAGAGAAAACGTGTGGGCTCAGGCTCAGGGTGCTGGAGAGGCTGAGCAGGCAGAGGGATTGCTCCCAGGAGCAGGGAGCAGTCGGCAAAGCGGCAGTGGTTTCCCCAGAGCAGGGTGGATGTTGTGCCTGTTCTCCCCAAAAGCAAACAGACTGAAAATACTAAAAAAGTTTTTGCAATCTTATTGGTCCTGCCGAGGGAGCCTGACTGGCAGGACAATACATCTTTGTTCTCAATTAAAAAACATTATTTGGGTGCAATAATCATTTAAAAGCCAAGAGGAATAAGATTTTGTGATTATAACCACAAATTGTCAGTTGAAGGAAATGTTTTAAACAATCAAGGTTTGGTAGAGAAAGAAGAGAGAGAGAATAATAACAACCTCTACTATGACTCCATGTAGCCTTCATCCAGCCAGTACAATTTTAGTTGTATTCTGAAATCAATGCACCATAATCACAAACCAAAATCGTGACTGTAGTAAAAACCCACATACGACACAAGCAGATGTGGAGGGATTCCGTCAGGATTTTACATTACTGGATACTGTAAGTACCCTGCCTGCCTGTTCTCCTTTTCCTACAAACATAGAGCAACTGTGACTATTCTAATTCTGAAAAATGGGAAGCAGAGAAAGAAAGAAGTGGAGAGAATTTGTGTTAAATTGGATTTTCTTGTCTACTCCTGTAGTTTTTATCACCCAGATGACAAAACATTATCATTAGCAGTTTATACCAAAAGTTAACATTTGCCCATGGTTTCCTATTTTCTCTAAACCACAAAGGTTGGAGCCTGTTATGCACTCCCCTTATCTTACTCTGTTACTTTAGAATCTAAGAGCGCACTGCGCACATTAATCTTTCATGGCAGAGTTCACTGAAGTTCTGCCAAAATTCAATAATTATGTTCCATCCAATCCAGCAATTTATTTATCTCATTGCTGGAATTTAGAACATATAGAACAAAGTGCTTAGTTTATATGAATTAAACCCTTGCTAAAAAAAAAAACAAACCAAAAAAACAACAAACCCATAAGACAAAACAAAACAGCCCTGTTTCACTTCTAAAGTTTTAAAACATGCAGCAGAATCTACTAAGAAATAAAGCTATTTTTACAAGAGCAATGTTTTCTTGATAAACTGAAAGTGTTCCACGATGTTTAGAGCTCTTTTTCTTTCATAGAAGTGAAAGTATTTTATGAATACATTTGTAACTTTTATTCAAAAAGCAAAACAATATG
The DNA here is from genome assembly GCA_035582745.1 of Loriotus luctuosus. NCBI lineage: Eukaryota > Metazoa > Chordata > Aves > Passeriformes > Thraupidae > Loriotus > Loriotus luctuosus. The sequence goes on along the minus strand of JAWWEY010000001.1, from coordinate 11,208,484 downwards.
TACCACTTACACTGCACTACAAAAATATGAAATATTAATGTCCAATGATCAAAAAAATACCAACTAAAAAGCAAGAATTTGTTTTCTGAATGGAAAATATATTGATTTACTGCACTGAAATGGGTAACTGAGACTTCAGCGTTTCTATGGAGCAAAATCTAAGATACAAAATTACAATGAAGTTAAGCTTTATAATTGCACTCTTTCATTATGTGTTTGCAAACAAACATAAAACTTAAAGCCCTCCAAGTAGGAAGATTAAAGACACATTATTCCTGAGGGCTGTTAAAAATAAAAATAGCACAATGAAGAATACTTTATATTCTTCACCTTTTCTAAAGGCAGGAAAAGTAACTAACCAGTTCTTTATCAACCTCTTTATAAAGAAAAAATAATCTACTGGTTTTGGATTTAAAAATATAATGCGTGTCTATGCATTTTGAACTTTAAACTTATGAAGACAGAATGCTGATTTATCTGATGAAAAGATGACTTTTTTGCATGTTTGTATAGACGATAGATTTCTTCATGAAGGAAAATGTTAATATGGTCTCTGCAATCAAAAGCCAAATTTATAATGCTTTAAGTTTTTAAGAAAAATTTTGTTGCTTCATATATTAGATTTTACATTTCAGTCATGCTATCAGAAAAAAAAATATTCTGGATTTAAAAATTGTTCACAAAGTTTGTGGAAAACAACTTTCTGTGATTTATAGCACAAGCCTTCACCAACCAAAATAGAAAAGAAAACCTCTAGAAGTAGTGCACTAGCATGTGTTCATTATTTCCCAGTAAAACCTTCTAGGCAAAACTAGGAATATCAGAGCAAAACATTTTAAAGTTAGTTTTGCAGTAACAAGGTGGGTATGTGCATATTTTAAATTAACAGTACCTAACTCAGTAACCCAGAAGAAATCACTTCAGCGTACCAGCAAATAAATTCCATAATGATTTGCAAAAACTCTACTGTCACGTTTACATTTGCACCAAGTATGATAATTTTCTGGCAATGCTTTACATTAAAATATGATTCAACAGTGATGTATTTTTCCCCTGTTGTAAAGCTTTTCAAAAGCTCCAGAAAAATACAATTAAGTTATGTGAGTTTTATTTTACTGTAGTTCTCCATCTACTCTTTTGCAACATGTTCATCTTGTCTGCTTGATTTCATTGCAAATACAAGGAGTTATAGTTAAACTTGCAGGAGGCTTTTGAGTACTGTAACTCAGTCTGCTGCAACATAACAACGAACAAACTCTCCCAGCCAAGTTACATGAAAGTAAGTACCGATTCTGAGGAGTCTGTAAAGCTCGAGCTTTCTCCCAGCGTAGCTGTGGCTTGCATTATGTAATAAAGGAAACACACACACACACACACACTCCCCCAACACCTCACAGAAAATACAGTTTAGCAGAAGAAAGACAATACCTGTAAAGCCCATTTTAAGAGCAGCCAAAGGGATCAAGGCTGGGGGCAGGGAAGGTGGGAAAAGGCTGTTCCATATCAATATTGCTGCCGAAAGATGGTGTTGCTTACAAATAAACAACACACATAGGAAGGAACAAGCAACTCCTCGGCTACAGCCACATACAAGTGCAGAAATGTAAAATAAAATTACCTGACAAAAGTGCTGCATAGTGCATTTTGTCTTTACACTGAACACATGTGGAAACGACACTGTAGAGCATACACAGTATGTAATAGGAGGTCCTTAATTTCCAATTCACAGAGTAAATTCACAGAACGTTCAAGTGTGCAATAATAATGTATTCACTTACAGTGCCAAACTTGTTTATATAAAATCAATAAGGAATAACTTGTTTGTTGCACTGATGATCTCCACAAATTTCAGAACTCCAGGCACACTTGAAACATGAACTTTTGCAGCTCCTTACTAATGTTTAGACTAACTCCCTTTCCCCTTTTTTAACAACAAAGGACTACCCAGCTCCTGTTCCCTGTCTCACAGATCAGACCCATACCCAGATTTCAAGAAAATGGGATAAATCCAAAAGCACGTTCAAGATTTTCCTTGCAAATTTCCCCCCAGTGGACCCAGGCAAGTATTTTTTAAAATTGGCATATCAAAAAGCTCCACTTATACAATTCAAACAAAGAAACTTCTCGAAAATATCATTACTTACTGTTCACTGAGAATAATTTACTGAGATTAAAAGTTTAAAGATTCATCTGCTTTACATCCACAAGTGTTTTAAGCAATCCCTAATACTGTATCTTGCTTAAATGTGACAATTAGTGCTGCTTTGGCATGTTGAAAAATACAAAGATACCCACGATCCTCATTATGCCTTAGCTCTCTGTAGCCTGGTTTTTGGAGGTGCGTAAGCTGCGGAAATTTAGAATGATAATAGCAACAATTTGGTACACGAGGAAAATACAGACCCTCCCCCCGCCCCGAATGCTTCAGATATACTGTATAAAGTCATTTTGACATGCCTACACAACTGGTTGTGGCAGCTTTCAGACATGATTCCTAATCACAAAAAAATGCTTCAGGTTCTTTTAGAGAAAGCTTGCCTTGGGAAGTTGATTTTGGCCAAGTGCCAAAATCATGTGCAAAAGGGGCCCTCATTACCAATTCATGGCAGCCTTCAGCACTGACAAAAAATGTGACCCAACAGGCTAAAGCAACAACTAAAATTAAAAAGTATGAGACAAAGACAACTTACTTAATATTCCTTCCATCGCCACGTTAAACTTTTCCGTAATTAAACCCTTGTTAGTTCAAAGCAGTTTTCAACTACTTTTAAATGATTGCACAGGCAGTCTGTAACAGTGGAAAGCTTTCCCTGTAAATTCTCCCCAGCCACTCCACTTCTAACAGCGTTTGGGTCCGACTGCAGAACTTTTTTGTCCTGCGCCTCTGCAAGAAACCCCTCTCCAAAAAGAAGCGAAGCGTCCGCGCGGATCCCAGCAAAAACTAAGCAGATCATTACAAGCTTTTGCAAGCAGTAAAGGCATAGGAGGAGTGAGGAGGAGGGAGGAGAGAAAGGGCTTGAGACGCAGGAGCAGCTATTTCCTAAACTTTCGAAAAAGCTTGTCAAAATGGGCATGCAAAACTTTAAGAAATTGCAATTAACAGCGCTCGCTGCCCCACTCTCCCATAAAAGCAGATTTGATACACAGCCTTACCTAGGATGTCGTCTGGCTTTTCTGTGGATCAAAAAGTTTCCTGCCTAAGCACAGAGATATTCTTTCACAAACCATAAAGGCCCCTTTTTTTAATCCAGTACTGTAACAGCCCACTTTCTAGACCACGTTGAGAGCAGGATGCATCAGCTTTCGAGAGAAAAACAGTCTTAACACACAATTAGTGGCAGATTGTATAATAGAGGATTTATCTTAAAGAGTGAAAAGGCATTTTTTAAAAAGCAAAGAGGGTGCGGTCAGATGTTAGGCTATCCCTGAGAAAAGGGGCCTAGGCTGCACTAGTACCTAAATACTAGCAGAAGCTTACTGGGAAGGGAGCCAATGGAATGACTTTGTTTGACCCAGCTGCCAATCTCTCCTGAAGCACTGCGCCAGACTAAACACTGACACTATTTTAACTCAAATCAGGCTACAGCAGCTGTTTGCTTTCCGGCTCTCAGCTATGCACCATGGCCATGATGACTCTGCACAGCACATATGATAGAGCTGGGGCACTTCTGCTAAAATATGTTCCATGTTTGGGCGGGTGGTATAGAAGTGGGGGTTGGGGTAGCTGTTTAGGGGCTGGGGGGTGGGGGGTGTTTCTTCCTTTTATCTTTTTTTTTTATTTTTACAATATCCCTGCCTCCATTTTCCCCAAAGTCAACTAAAAATGAGATTTGAGGTTCACAAAAAAAATCTGAATTGCAAGTTAGGGGAAGAAGAAAAGTTTTTGCTTGGGACAGACAAGAATCAGAATACATTGTAAAGAGGTGTGTATGGGTGTGCATGACTCCAAAAATCCACTTACTGCTTCAAAAGATCTATTTTCCTCTTGTTAGGTGCTCTAAAATTGATCAATATATAATTAATCAACAGATTCTCCCTCTCATTTTCAACTATAAAAAGAAAGTTCAATTTTATATATATATATATATATATATATATATATATATATGAGGTATTATTATATATAAAAAACAGGCATTACAAGTGTGCATAAGAGCACACATTTACATATGCATCCAGATTCTGATCTAAATTAGACCAGTGCAAATTGCACTGTAAGCAATGAAGTTATTACAGGTTAAAACTGAGGGTGGAATTCGATAGCCAATTTACATATGAAAGCATATGAGACTGAAAAAAACATGGGCATTAGTAGAAAAAGGCATATATGGCATGGAGGTTGGCACATCTTTTCTAATTCAAAAAAAGTCAAAGAAGACTTGGAGCGACAGAAACGAAACACATTCACATTTAAAACCAATAGAGGTTTCTGAAGCACTGGGCATGTTGTACAGTTCAATATGGCACCTATAGGTTTTCAGCATTTACACCTAAACTTAGACACAGTACTTAAACCAAAACTTTGATTCCTCTCACCTTGCCACATAAGGTGGCTGGCTGGTCTCAAAAACTGCATGTCATGATAACTTCTTCATTTAGTAAAAAAAAAAAATTAGAAGAATACACCCACCTAAAAGTAAAAGGCACAGATAATGAATCCAAACCTTTATAGTTAATATAAGTGTGTGGAAGGTCTGGGTCCTGACATGTGAATGCTTTCAGTAAGCACTGCTGGGTATCTCCAATTCAATATGTATACTCAATAGAGATAATGGAGAAAAAAATTACTAAACAGAAATGGAAAAAAATAATAATTAAAAAATCTATTCTGTATAAGCTGAGCCTGTTCTGTCACAGGCTGTTGGCACCAACAGATTTCCATGAGCTGTGCAACAGCCTCCTACCAAAACCCAGTGGAAGTCATTCACATTGCATAAACTCAAATCTCACTAACTACCCTCACCTCTCACTGGTCCTCAAGTACATTGACAGTTTTAGAAAAGATCCTGGGAAAGATCTTAAATAACCCATCATGAAATGAATATGGGTTACAAATTAAATGAATAACGGCTAGTACAACAAATGTCAATGTTCCTATCTAACATGAGAATTGAAATGGAAGAGCAGACTTGCATTATGTCCAAAATGCCATGAAAGAATGGGCAATCACTACAAGAAATGCAGTTACCTACACCTGAGAAGTCTGAAATCATAAAATGGCAGATAGGTGAAACAAACAGAACAGTTTTTTCAGTACCTCTCCTCTCTTTCTCCAGACAAATACTTATCACAAGATGAATTTTCAGGTCCCCTAAAGAAAGTGTGACTCCTCAGCAAGGAGGGTGCTTGCCTTGTGAACTCACACCTCACCTTACCTTAGAGGTAAAACTACAGCAATATGTCTAGAAAGACTTTAACAACACTGAAATTTAGCACGGCTGTAAAAGAACACAAGTATAAGATAAAAAGCAAAATACACGCTGGAGTGAAGTTTTGCCAGCTCCTTCAGGCAGAAGAGAAGATAATATGGCCAAATCAACAGACAAAATTTGAAAATGACAGGAAGGGAAGGATGTTCTCAGCGAAGCCAGCAAGGAACATATCCAAGACAGCAAGGAACGTATCCAAGGCAGGACAAGATCAGGATGCAGATAAACTATGGTGGATAGACACTAAACATTGTCATAAAAGAAGTCTTAGGGGGTGGGACACAAATGCTTTTCATTCAAACACAGTATAACTAGCAGAAAGCTTGCACAACCTTCTCCTTCTTGAAGAGTGCATTGAAAATTTATTCCTGTTTTGGTTTGTAAGGATGGGTGCTACTGTCAGAATTGCTCCAGGGTGGTTGCAGGAGAGGAAGGTGGTATCTGGCATTTCTTTCACTTTTAAACAAACTTTTTTCAGCTTTGGGCAACAAATTAAGAAACACAGGGAAGAACTGGAACCAGTAACTAGTAGAGCTTTGCTGACAAATACAAATCTCTTTCCTTCCAGAAAGCTGTTTAGAATTCTTATTATCTAATAAATGAAGCATTAGTACATCTAAGCATATTTGCAGTTCCTGTTGTATAAAATCTCTGGTTGGTCTTAAATGGATTCTCTCTTAGAAATAAGACATTCATTTTCTACCCTTGATTTTGAGGTTAGGGAGCTGAGTGTGTATGCAATCACAACACGGGCATTTATGTCAACTAAACCTCTTCAAGTTGTTGGCCAATATTGATCACATTTATGATTGAAGATTTCAGGTGTGCATTTTAGAAACTCGGTAGTGTTGAGATCTCTATTCCACAAAAAATATAGGTCAAAAGAAGAGAGGAGTGAAATTTTGTTGGCATTCCCACTAGTAAATATGGAAAATCTGTGGAAGAAAAAGAGCTAACTGCTTCATTACTTCATGTTGAAAACTGCCACCAGGCTCACATACTGTTTTAAATATCAAAGTTCTGTTAACCTCAAAAGTTTCACAAGAAAACAGGCTTCTCTGGCCACAAACTACCTTTCTTTAACTGGGTAATTGGTAGAAAGTGTATTGAACATATCATCCAAAGGTTTTTTTTTGTTTGTTTTGCATTTTGATTTCAACTACTCAGTTAGAGTGAATGATTTTCAATCATGTTGCTTCTATGTTTAGAAGCACAGCTTTGGCCCAGTACTTTATGACTGCATGATTCCTCACTTCAAATTAATTATAAAATTCTAATTGATTTGAAAGGAGTCAGGATTTTATCCTTTTCAACCTCAAGAAAATTGTCAGGGGGGTCTCAGAAAATGGTGCATGTCAAGAACTGTGCAGGTTGTGGTCTACTTATTAATCACTGTGAGGTGATCAGTGACTTTCAGCTCCCACTTATGCATCAGCCACTTCTAGAAGAGATGATGGTCAAAACTATGACATAACACTGTAAGTCAATGGCACTGGAGTCTCTGAGCCAATGGCACTGGAGTCTCTGAGCTCCTAAAAAGCTGTGCATTTCTTCACAAATTTCTATTATTTGAATTTTCAATAACCATCACTGCTAAGCTGGAAGCCTTTCACTAGTGACAGTCACTGGGGAAAGAGAATAAAGAAGAAATTACACACAAAATAGAACATACATTTCAGTGTTTCAGTTACTTCAGGGAAGCAAGTTAAATTCACAAAACTGAAACTGACTTCAAACAAATTTATTTCCTTACCTACTGCATTAGCACATCACACAGCACTAATTTTATTAAAAAGTTTAATTTATAATATGCTTATTTGAAGCTGGAAGACAATGGTGAAATGCAAGAGGAAAAAGAAAAAGAAAAGGGAAAAAAGCAACAGCGGCCTCCTTGCAAACAGGAATAAATGCTATACTCTCTATTAAAAAGTGAGAAACATAAATAAATCCAAGAGACAGTCACCTATTCATAGCAAAATGGAACCCAGATGCTAACAGCTGAGAAGAAACTTGCCTCAGAAATTCAATTGCATAACTATCTTTCATTAAGCATTTTTGTAATCCTCTCAGTAAGCCAGTGCCCACCACACCACCACCAGCAGTAGTGCACTAGACTTTTCTGTTCCATTTGGTTAGGAAATCTGGGATTGCTGTAGTCCATACACATTTTTTAAACAAAAGCAGAAAACATGGCAGTGACTTTTGTAGCTATGGAGTTAGTTTAATTCAGACTCTAAAATTAGTCTTGCACAATCTCATCATCTCCAGATGCTCCTTTATGCTCATAAATCCACTAAAATGTTTATATTGTCTCATGCAAAAGGGTGAATGCCTGCTGAGGATTGTTGCTCCAAGGCAGCAATAACTTACTATGTCTTTTCTGTAGCAAGTTGCAGTGGTTTTTTGAAGTACAATCTATAGACATTTGCTCTTTCCATCACACCTCCCACATTTCCACAAGCCACAACATATTTATGCTTCAAGACATCTTCTGGAACAAATCAGTTTTAGTTTTGAATTAGAATACAGTATGACATGAGACAGATATAGCTGGGGTTTCTCCTAAAAAAAAAAACAACTGTGTGCTTTTAGAACAGACACCAAGCAAATATCAAGCTTGCATATAAGCCTTAGTTCCAAGCCAAGGAAATAGCTACCATATGTATTAAAAAGTCAGTATCAAACATAATTAGATTAGATATAACACAACTGGGCCCCCAAAGACCACCATCCAATCTTACTCATTCCTTCTTTGGGACCAATTATCATGTCATTTTACTGAGTAGTGCTGAGAATCCGTCAAGGAAGAAGATCCTATTGTGTTGCCAGACAAAAAGGCAGTTCTTGTCTGAAACATCATCCTTTTTGTCAGTCAAATTCAGCATTGGAACATAAGATCCCTGAGCTCATTGACAAGCTTAGCTCTGTTCTGCCATCATCATAACTTCTTTGGTAGTTATGATTTCTGAAAAGAGAGACATTTCCCAGGTTTTCCTCTCCAAGAAAATATCTTTTATGGACTTATTTTCCATTACTTTCTCTAAGAAGGAACTAAACATGATAAGGGAGAAAAAAAAAAGAGCAGCAAGAAAAATAAAATAATGAAGATTCTTGGTAATGAACCCCTCCAAACACTACCATTTACAGCATTGCAGAGTACTGAAACACAAGCAGTTCTAGGGGGAGTGTGATACAGCAGCTCAAGGTGACTGGAGATCTGGATTATTGGTGCTCACTTCTAACCCGATTCCTGACTCACTGGGTACCCCATGGGATGTAACTCAGCCTCCTCTGCTCCAGATTTCAGCTGATGAAAAAGCACAAGGCTCAAAAGGCATGTGAAAGGACATGCAAAATCAAACCTTTGGTTGTCTACATCTTAGTTTCTCTAAAATTGTGGCATACAATGTTCCTACTGATTTATAATTAAGTAATAATGCACTAATATGAAAAATATTAATTCTTACTAAGTGACTTAAGATACACTTTTTCAGCAATCAAAGAAATAATTTGATAAAAAATTAATGTAAACCGAACTCAATTTCTGAACCTGCAATTTTTGTCAATTTTTCATTGCCTGTAATGTTCATTAAGAGTAGAAAAAGATATTAAACAAGGTTGAACTGAATATCCAGAATAAACTTGTGGTTGGTTGAAGTGCCATTTTTGTGTAAATTGGAGAGACAGGGCACCAGATTTAGTTTTTCACTGCATACTTCACAAAGATAGTCCTAAGCACAAATGTCTGGAGCTTTAAGCTACTTGCTTGACTGCAAAGCTTAAACAACCAGTCACTCTGCCAGTGCCTATGCCTTTAAGTCAATGCTGTGTTGACTCTTTAAATATTTTCACTTTTTTAATATAAACTTTTCAAGCAAAAATTTCTCTTAGGGAACAAGGACCCTACACAACCAAAATGGAGAGAAGTTACCACTTCCTGGTTTTTCAGTCTCACCTGTTTGAGTACAGCTGACCCAGCACAGATGGATGCATTGCTCCTGCCTGGGGGAGGGCCTGTTCATCAGCCTTTTAATGACTTACAGAAGGAATCACCTCATTTAGGAATCATGATGGTACTGACTATTAATATCGAGCAGAAGAGCCTACCAGCTACACCAGGAGATTGAAAAAACCTGTGTTGGGCTCCATTCCAAACCCTGGAGAGGAAAGAAGCCACCTGGGATTTGCATACATTGATGATTTCAAAATCCTGCTCAGCAGGAATTTCTTCTCCTGTACATTTAGACACAACCAAAATTAAACCTGGCAATAGGAGAGAAATTCTTCAAATATCCAACATCAAAATAGCTGGTTTTCATGTGCATTCTACATCAAAATAGCCGGGTTTCCAAAATATTACATCAGAGTGTTTGGAAATGAAAGCCTTTATTTGCATAATATAAATCCACCTATAGATTGCCCACAGAAGAAACATGAGATGCAATTGAAATAACATATACAATACTATTATTGTATTATTCATGCAAAACTGACTGCCTAGAGTCTTCTCCTTCCAAATCCAACACAAGACAAAAGGTACATCTCTAGAATCCTTTAGTCTTTGCCAACAACTACCTAAACAAATAAGCAGTGGATAATGAAGCTCAGCTATTACCTGCTATTGCACATCTGTGACAGCCCAAGAGAAAAGACCACCAGTTCCAGCCTCTTGACTAGGTGAAAAAAATCATAACATTACATGGTTTTTCATAGGTCTGTGTCACAGCAGAACAGGTTTTACAAGGGCACAAAGTAGAGGAAAGCCATGTAATTGATAATTCATCAAACCAAAGCCATAAAACACTATGATGAAAAATGTACTTAATAAGTTTTGTCATACTATTTTGATGTTCTACATTTTCATGACTGTCACTAACTGTCAAGTGAAAGTTCCTTGAAATACAATGACTTGCACAGATTAAAGTTGTACTTCATATTCAATAACAGTTATTTATACAAATATTAACCCCTGCACAGAGACTACCCTTCCTGATACAATGCCTCCTTATGTACAAACACAGCTCTTATTCCAGTCCCATCTGCATTTTATTAGTTATTTTAGACAGTACTTTACTGTGGAGAAGTTTCAAGTTTAATCTAAGGTAACTTCTGCATCCCAGCTGAAAAAGTAGCAGCTATGAAAAGTAGTTTGCAGTTAGTCACATCATCACAAGTTGGTTTACATTTACTCTGTATGAAGTCAAATTACCATTCCAACGTGAAACCCAGAAAACTGGAATTCACTTATGGTGAAGGCCTCGCAAAACCTTTTTCAAGCCCTGAGCATGGTCTGTCCCATCTGCTTGACACGTATAGTTTCCATCAGTATTGGAAAGCTGAATGCAAGTCCTGATGGGGAACACATGCTTATTACTTGAGTCCCCTGAGTAATCACATATCATGAACAATTGAATGTAGAGTTTTTGTTTATGACTCTGTGTTCATTAGTAATGTAGAATATTGGTATGTGACAATCCCTTTGATTTCCACAATATTCAAGGAGTCAATGCGCGAGGAATGGGCTTCACAAATTTCTGCACAAGCCAAACCTTCCCCAGAGATTGCATTCTCAAAAAAAAAAAAAAAAAACAAAACCAAAAAAACCCCACACAATAAGAAGAAAACAAAGACAGCAGTCTGCTCCGTTTGAATTCACCTGCATTCAAATTGCTTCTGGAAATGATGGTCCCTCCAGGTGCATTTGATGCCTACATATGCTCAGCATATTTAACAAAACCTACTTTAAAACTGTGACAAGTGCGTGCAAAGACCTGGATAGGATAGTAAGCTGACTAATTTCTTCAGTCAAATTGTGCTTTAAAAGCTTCAAGTGTCCACTGCTCATCTGACTAAGGCGTGGAGAGAATGCAGAAGAGAGAACATAGAACAAAGCAAAAACCTTTTCTGGGCTTCAAACAAAAGAACATTAAGGTTTTCACAGCTTTTGGGGGTAGTAATTGAGCCTCCAGACTGGACATGAAGAAGTTAAAATGCAGTAATACTTCATCTTTCATCATTTGGTGCAAAAGTCTAGCAAGCTGCTATCAAACATAAAGATAGTGGCCAAGTGCAAAAGGACCAAAATTGGGGTTGTGGAGTAGAATGAAAATGATGAGCAAGAATTGTGGATTCATTACTAACAATACCAAGCGAGTACAAAAGGAAAAAACAGAAGGTGGTGGTTTAGAAGGAAGAAAAAGAGGAATAGAAAAAGAAAGGGACTTTTTTTTCCCTCACTCATCAAGCTTGCAACAATGAGGCAGGAAAAACAGAAACTTCAGTTCTTTGCTGCTTCAGGTTCTATTGTTGGACAGAGCTAATGATGGACATCTCACGGGTCATTCAGCCCTAGGAATGAACCAATTTGGAAAGTCACAGAAAAGCTTTCCTAGTAAAAGGCACCTGCCAACTAATAGCAGCAGTTGTGTTCCTGGAGGTTCAAAGGTTTTGCTAAATTTTGGAATTTCTCTCAGCAATAAATAGAGGGTGCTTCAGCCCCCAGTGCTTTTACTATTCCAGCAAGTCAAGTGACTTCAAATATAGTTAAAAATGTGTCTCAAAGTGTCCATACTCCATACTTACATTACACCAGCACAAATGTTATATGAAGCTTTGCATACAAAAAGATTTTCTCCCGTGTCTTATAAAATTTTTTTAAATCTCTATTGCTTGCAAAAAAATTATGACTAATTACTCATCACAAGCTTAATGATGACTCATGTATTGGCAAAATGGACAAAATTAAAAACTGCTGATTTTTTATCCCGAATCTATGTTAAACTGAAATATGTTCTTTTTAATCAAATAGGTTCATTTCAGGGATGCAGCTGCAATGTGGAACTGGAGGGGGTGAGTGGTAGGGGGGATGGGATATAAGAGAATCTAGAACTTTGCAGAAATCATTCTATCTTTTAGAGAAATGCAACTGATATTCTGTTGAAGTGCATTTCCATGACTATGAGACTACCAAATTTTATACCAGCTGGAGATCACCTCCCATACATTATTTTCTCCTAACGTGGAACATGCACTAATTTTAGATTTGGAGTTAGGCAGAAGGAATTAAAATCAAACAAAGAGTGAACAAAGAAATACACAGCATGACTTTTTTTCTTTTCATGAAATATTTTCTTCTAATTAAGATTTAATTTTGTAGGAAAATATCACGGGTCTATATATTTAAAAATTCATTATGTACAGAAAATAATTAGAACATGCAAAATCCTCTACTTTAATTTGGGGCATGAGAGAAAATTGGCCAAAATATTTACTTAGCACCAGAGGTAGAGAATCCATGGTCCTAAATATTATATGAAAGAGAAGGAACCAAACATAGTAATATTTAACAATAATATAATGTTAAATGTTCATCTACAGAAAACAAAACACAACAAGAAAAAAAAAAGATGTTGCTTAGCCATGCCTTAATTACTAAGCCATATTTTTTAAAAAATGTAATAAGAAAACTATTTTTTCAAAAGAAACAGTTAAGCAACAAAGCTATTTATGCAGTTTTCTCAGCACTCAATACAGGACTAAAGAGCCTGCAATTTCCAAGGTGATTTGCAATTTCCATTAATTTGTTGGAGGTTTTGTAGCTCAATAATGAGACACTTTCATCAGTTATTAGTGAATCAGAACTGTTTACAGCTTTAATTCAAACACAGTAACTAAAAATGCAAATGTTCACATGATTTTTTTTTATTATTATTGCTGGAGGGTGAAAGAAGGCAAATGATCTTCAGGAGAATGGGGATGTTTATCATGACTTGCCTTAAATTGGTCAACAGCCCCATGCCACTGGAAGTGAACTGGGGGGTAGACGTGAATGACAATAATTGGGTTCCAATGAACTGCAAATGGTCATTTGGGGATGGGCCTTTACTTCCCCAAACCTGAAAATCAAACCTTTTTTCTACATTATTAGAAGCTATTTTTGGACTGTTATAAAGATATGGTTTTATTAATTCATCAGCTTCTTTATTCAAGGGTAAATTTCTTATTGTTTAGGGACTATGGTAATTCTGGCCTTTTAGATCTAGCACCTTAAAGTCCTCAACCAAGTCTATAGACTACATCTATATTTTGGAGTTTTGATGGAATGGATTATAATGAGACCCTAAAAAAGAAGATTTAACTGTATATTAAGGTGTCTGAAGATTCAAAAAGACACTCAGAATAGTTCACAAGGTGACTAGAGGGATTCTTAATGTCAGCTGAAGATGATGTAAAAATCAATGTCAACAAAATTTGATGTCAATGAAATCCGATTCTTTCAAAGCATTTTTGAGCATCTACCTCTACAGCTCTCATCCAGAGAGTAGTAAAATTATATTTTTTCCCTTTCAATTAGCAAGTACAGAATACTCCCTTCCTTCAAATCAAGCTGTTAATTAAAAAGATGAAATACATTTAAATTAGAGATGGATAACACAGAGGTTCTACTCAATAGCCACTTGATGGCAGCGTCATGTATAAAAAGATTCGCCTGTGAAGTTAAAACTTTAAAGAAACCCCTTCAATACCAGTAAGAAGCCAACCCAAATGATACCTTGATTACTTCAGAGTATTACTCTCCCAAGAGAACTTTTTAAAAAATATTTTTAAGGTCAGCAGCTAAATCAATAAGTAAACCCATAACAATGATGAATTTTAAACTTCAGAAATGCTGCTATTAAGATTATTCCTTTAAAATCTCTCTTTAATATCTAAAAGTTTATGACTTTGATATTCATTCTAGCATGATATTCATTCTAGTATAATGCAGGGTTAATTTCTTTGGGAAGAAGCAAGCTAAAAGAATTCCATGAGGATTTACTAAGAAAGAGTTCACAGGTGCTTTTAAAATTTAATAAATAAAATGAAATAAAAATATATGACATTAGTGTTACCAGCACAGTATTAATTTTGCAGCATATAACTGTGAGAGTGCTTTACATTTTCTGCCATCAAGATAATCCACATTATTTGGTCAACAGGCACAGCCAAATAGGCTTGACAGAAGAGGGAAAGCAGCTCATGGAAGGATGTAGGCCAAGTTGAAAGTTTTCTCTTCCTCTCCTGACCTATTCATCAGTTTGCACTTCAGCCTAGAGAGCAGCCCCAGACTGTTTCAGCTGGGCAATGGGAAGGACTAGATCCCTGTGCTGAAAGTGAACTAGTTAGGATCTGCCTTTACCTCCCAGGGTGTCCAAATGTGATCACACCCAACTTCAGGCATTTTTACACTGGTTTGAAAAACAGATCATTCCCAATAGGTAATGACAGCTCAGCATATTGAAAGCACTGGTCAGTAATATATTGCAATAATGCAACTGCAAAGACAGTTCTGTGAAGAACATATCCTACCCTTGGTTTGCTAGGAAATATTTGTTTGCAGTACTAAACATGTATCTAGTGAAGAAAAGATAACTCTCTTATTCCAGTCTTTGAAGAGTTAGGCAACTGGTTAAGTCTAAATACTGTCATTCTCTTGATTTATCACTGGAATTTCTATTGCCATTAATGGTTATTCAATATTCTGAGTGATAGTAGCAAAAAAAACCAAAAAACCAACATTCTTAAATAGATTTCTGAATTATAAAAACACTAAATAATATCCTGAGCTAATACAGAATTCATACCTACATTTTTTTTTCAAAATTTGGGTAACTTCATTTCAAGCACTAGAGCTGGGAATGTTTTTCACCCAAAGCAAAATTTTCAGTCAAGTTCTTAAACCTCTGCAAATATGATTTAAAATAGAAGCTGAAAGAGAAAGTCCATCAAGCGCAGAACAATAAACAGAAGCAATGTTTTACATCTAAAACTAATGTTACACCTCTCATTACTTTTGTGAGTCACAACATTAATATGGAATAGTCTCAACAGTTCAATTGTCCTTGAATTCTAAAATTAGATAAATGTCCTAGGAATTTCCAGAAATCTTTGAAAAAATAAATTTAAAAGTATTTCCTGCCCTACCTCCACCAATGGAATGAAATGAATTAACAGTACAAAGAAATCAAGAAATTCATTCCCTGATAGTTCTATCAAACAGAATTCAACACATGACGACAACATAAAAATACCAAAGACTTCTGGGACCATTCTTCCATTAGTATCTTGAAAAGATATTTTATAACTTTTATGAGTACCTTAATGTATTCAAATGTGACTTCCTAAATTTTTCTTGATGTTTTATTTCACTTAAATTTATATTTAAGCTATAAACACTGTTTTATTTTATACCTAACAACAATCAGTTTACCATAACTGGGACTAGGAGGGTGAATAGAGAGGGAGGTAGGAAGTGGGACAAAAAGGATAAACTGTAAATTCAATTTCCAAATGTAGCATTACTATGTTCTTTCCTGTACTGAGTACTGCATTTTATTAGTTTTTATTTTCATATTGAAAAAAGGACAAAAGATTACTGTAGTCTGAAAAATGTTATTCCAGGTAAACCTAAAGAATATGAATCACATATGACTGAAATACGAACATAATAGCTGAAATTACTTTTCTTCATACATAAAAGAAAGTCCCGAGGCTGCAACTTCAGTGATTTAGTCAACTGTATATGATTTATGAACAATTTTTTAAATGAAAGAGTCCACAAACCTGCTCCTCCTCAAACTAGAGAAGCAGCAGAGGAGTTTGCTCATTCATTAAGAACCATCCACCTCAGTATTCATTTTTATAGAGCTCCTTTTTTGTTGCTATGGGCCAAAATTTTTTATTCCACCATTTGGAAAATATATAAAAGGGGCATTGTCAGGATTGATTTATTCCTGACTAAACCTTATAAACGTGATGTGAAAGACTATTACTCATCAGATTTACTCTTTCAGCCTGGGGGTAGACACACAGAAAAACAGCTCTGGAAATTAAAAACCTGGAAGACCATTCTGTAGACCATAGTCAAGCAGGCTCCAGAGCTGATGGTGATCACTAAGTCACAGAATACAATCGAGACCAATAAAACCAAGTAATTTCAAATTTTAGTGGTGAAAATGAGAAAAAAAAAGTTTCTTTTGCTTGGCTTTTCAGTTTACTCATTAAGTTTAAGTCTATTCCTTGCAAACCACAAAGCTTTAAAACTGAACACTTTGGAATTAGTAGCACAAATAATTGCCAAACATCACAATAAATGGCAGTTCCATGATGCCTATGAGATTATGCAAATGTAAGCAAAGTTCAATGACTCAAGGTGGAGAGAAGCTGGAATGGAGAAGCATGCCGATGTGGGTAGCAATATTAAAAAACATTCTTTCTAAAAAATAATGAAATTTCATGCTCAAATTCTTGTTTCAGTTACTACTATCCAGTATTTTATTGGGAAATTTTGGAGATTTTTTGGTTTTGCGGGCTTTTTTTGTTTGTTTGTTTGTTTTTCATTTAAATTGACAATAAAATTACCTTAAAAGTTTTTTTAAAGGACTACAGATAAGATGTTTACAAATATTACTTATCTATGAAGCTATATTTTGCACTTTCCTTGACCTTCTAAGCAGTTAATATTTCATAATTAACCAAATAGTTTAGATTTCCACATGCAATGAGTTTCTTTCTAGACAGAACTGATGAGCAATTACTATAAATGTTAAATGCCCTATAGATATTTCTTCTTAACATTGTTTCTATTTACTTATTTTCTTTTTTGGTTCTTTAAAGAATCTTCTCCCTTCAAACAGTGTGAACCCCTTAATAATTAAGTGGAAGATGTTTTCATGCAAAGATATATAAAAGCAAACTGCACATGAAACTTCATGAGAATATGTAAAAGTCTTCCTTATTTTGCTATTGGTTATTTACTTATCAGCACACAAACACACCATACTGGGAAAGTATTTCTATTTTTACTGGAACAGAATGGATGAAACAAGAAAATATGACAAAGCAAAATTCATGACTTGTAAATATCAGATCAACAATATCTTTAACAGATACGTGGAATAGCATTTAAGGTTAGCCAGACTACTTGATCCTACATTTTTTTCTAAAATAAATGTAATTCCCAGATTTCCATTGTTTCTCACTTGAGGCCAAGGAGCACAAGCATCATATTGCACCAAATTAATCATAGTAAATGCTTAATAGACAAATACACTTGTTTTTTTTTTCCTTTTACTTGTTAATGACCTCCACAGACTTATCTTTCAACTCAGAAGCTGCTGCTCTTATGCCTGACTGTATTTTTGCATTGAATTGCCCCATTTACATCTTCATGAACACTGCAAAGAAAATCTTGCAGCATTGCTGATAATGCTTGATTTCAGATTTGATAGCATTCTCATAGTTTCTTTGTGTCATCTGATAACATATACATGGAGAGTGATTTTGCTACTCATGAACAACAAAATATTTTATATTTTGAAGATTATAGAATGATCTCCTAATATAAATATGAAACGTCCCACATGTCTGTTGCTCTATCTACAAACCTACTTTTTGTATCAGAGATCATAATTCACAAGAATTTGTCAATTAAATGGTCATATTTAAGTAAAGAAAAAAAGTAAATCCCATGTAAGAAAAATTATACCAGAATAATTTTCTCCTCCTGCTCCATTGCCAGCCTCTTATGAGCCTACATGAACCTTTCCTTTAGAAATAGTGTTACACTGTGCTGAGGGTTCTGGCTGATATTATTCCTAAAGTTGTTTGGAAACTGACAGTGGAGACACTGTTTCAATGGGAACAAGGCACAGAAGGATTCACCCCACACTAACACACCATAGAGAAGTGTTTTATAGGATATAGGACTTTTGCTCTTGTTCTGAAATACTTGGAGGTCAGGCACTACTAAGAGGCTTCCCAAACCTTTCAATTTAAATTGATTTATCCAGACACTTTAGCACATATTTTATAGTATGCAAGTAGGCCAATTAGGAAATTATTAGAAGCTGTCTGAAAAATATCTGAAAAAGTAACAATGTCCATGTCATAGAACTCTTTAAGTTTGGAGCCATTTCCCCTTGTCCTGCCACTCCCTGTGCCTGTAAATAGCCTCTCTTCATCTTTCTTGCATGCTCCCTGCAGGTACTGCAAGTACACAATTAGGTCACCACAAAAAATTTTCTTTTCCAGACTGTATATCAAAACATCCCTTTAAATCTGGAATTAATTTATTTCAGTCGATTTTTTTAGGTTGCTATGCTTGTTATTCTTTCACTCTGTACAAGCAGCACTACAACAGGCTTTGACAGAATGCCAGCTTTTTACAGAGAAGAAGAAAAATAGAGCTTTTGCTTTAAGCATAAAAACATAAATGGAATTAAAAGAGCTAAATCTAAAACAGTCTACAATAAGCAGGAGTGAAAATGTGCCTTTAGGAGCCTATTCACTTTTTAGGGCTTACTTCCTTATTTCTGAATTCTACATCAATGTTTAAGCTAGTCTTCAAGTTAAAAAGAAATACACAACAAAGTTTTCTAAACACATTAAATTATATTCTCTTGGGAAAAAAACCCTTTCTATGACAAGACTAAGTATCATAATTACTTACCTCAGTTTCTTAAATGGTGGAAGGAGTTTGACTTTTTATTCAGTAACTGATGTTCTCTAGTATATACCAGATCCCATGTTCCACAATAATCTTGTGTGTCCTATTTCATAATATGTTTGATATTATATATTTAAAAACTGAATGCAGTCCTAATCAAAGCAGCTATGTATGTTCCCACTCTATAAATAAGCAAACTGCTAAACTTAAGGTGTTAGTTAAATAACTTTTAGCACAACTTTCTCATATCAATTTATAACATTGACAATGTTCAAAGAAACACTGGATCAGTCAAACGTTGGCAATAGGCTAATGGTTATCACAGCTAAATTAATGTCAGCTTAAGAATGACATCAACGTTTCTGATTCCAATACTGATGATGCTGATCAAAATGTGGAAATCACACAGCCACCTGGGATGGATGGGAAAGTTTAGGCATGACACCCACAAAGTATGTGTTTTAGGAGTGACAGATTAAGGTTTTCAACCAGCTGCAATGTTTTCAAGTGGGAAAAACTGGTTAAAAATCACATGAGGTGCAGCAGAGATCTCTTTCAGAACATATAATTGGGCTAAGGATGAAGAGAGACAGAAACAGGAATTTGCTCTGAAAGAAAGGGGAACCTACTGGAGAAAAGCAAAAGTAAAAAGTGTGTCTGGCAGAAGAAACAAAAACCCACCTTGATATTAAAAAGAAGGACTGGCTGGTATGAAACATTATTCTTTCTAGAACAGTATGTGTATGGCCTGAAAATGTTTGATTAATTTGTCCTTTTTTTTTAATAAAAAAAAGAATCTTTGCAGGAATAGTTGTTTTGGAAGAATAATCAGCAAATAAGGTTAGGTAGTTTAGCAGTCAATTAAATGCCAAGAGCATTTACTGTAGGTGCATCTCAGAAAATTGTTGAGATTTTCTCCAGGGACACCCAGTTGTGGCCAGTGGATTCTGATGTGTGAGCTGAACTACACAATTACTTGACCTGCAGGTAAAACTATTGCAAAACCTGTCAAATGTAAAGCAGAGATAAGGTGAACACAGAGATTAGAGAGTTTTGCTACGAAGAATTTGTACCTATGGAGACCTCCAGGACCAAAATGGGAACGTATCAAGTTCTGTTTTGTCATATCATTTTCCATATTGGACAAAGCAAAGGGAAGGTGTTCTTGGCAGTGGAAAATACAGATCATAAAAGGAAAGAATTTAGAACATGTAATTTTTCCAACAGCATTTCTACAAGAGACAGACTACCCAGCTAAGGGCCAATCCAAATATATGCAGCACACGTAAAAAAATAATTTAACAAACCCTACTACATGACGTTGTGCTGCACCATCATGGGGCAGGCATCTACACATGGCAAAAAACAATTCATGTCTCTGATGGTGATTCAGGAAGCATGCAAGGAGGGGTTATTTCAGGAAGCAAAGCTCTTCTCATTGGGGTTGAAGGATGTTGGAAATCAAGGGCAAGCTTTGCTTTATGGATGAAAAAATCTAGCTACCCAAGATATACATAAGGTACTAACTACAGGAAATCAACCTAAGCCAAATGACCCCCTCCAAGACTGCACCCAGCCATGACCTCAAGCCAGTGGGATCAGAACAGAGCCAGACTAAAGGAACCTCCATTCTCCCACTGATCCCTACAGTGGGGAAAGCAGGATCCTCAGCACCAACTGTTTCACTCTGCAGATCAGGTCCTATTGCTACTCACTACTTGCTAATGTAGACATAGACAAATTATATTTATTTGGAGACTGAAGCAGGGCTACATATGGAGAATTTCACCTTTGACAAGTACTAACTTCATTTACATTAACACCTGTCTAGACTGTTTTCCTAAGTATAAACATAAAAATCTCCTTAGTGTATTTGGGCCCTTCTTACTTAATTAACCATATGTGACGTAAAGTGATACAACCCAGTTAAAGGTATGTCATTGTTGATAGGATCAATTACAGTCAGACATAAGTATTCATTGCTTATACCATCTGTGCTGTACTCCTAAGTGCAGAACCTTGTCAATGAAAGTATACACAGATTAACTGTATTCTCTTTCATTAAAAACCACCAATCTGGTTCGTCAGCTCCAGGCGCTTTCTGTTAAAAAGTTGCAATATTATAATGCACAGTCACCTCCTCCTTCCAGCATACCATGCCTAGATAATTTGAAAGGTTTAGCATAATATTTGTGATCATTCCACATCTTGAATGATTTTATTCTTAACTAGTGGCAACTCTCCCACAGCCTTCCAAAACGCTACTTATATACCAGCCTGGGAAATCATTGTGGCCATGGTAGGGAAGTAAACTCTGCCTGCTCTGTCACCTGTTTATCAACATCTTCTAAGGCTTCTGGTTTTCACTGCTTTTCTTCAGTATTACAGGATCTGATCATAGTTCATCTGAGGAGGAAAAAGCTCCCAAAACTGTAATTCTAGCCTCAGAACTCTTCAGTTGCCATGTATTTATGCCTACAGACAAATACACATGTGTAGAAATACTACAACTAATTTCATGTCTTTGATGTTAGCTGCAATGAGAGCTCACAGCTAGATTAAACTAATACTCCTGAAGTTAATTAACAATTTCATGGATGATACTTGTACATAAAAAGCTATATGATGTGTTCAGCTCTATAGGGTTTGGAATAGGTCTCACTTTCATTCCTATCATTACTATGAGAAAATTATTTTTATTTAATAACATAATTATAAGATAGGCAACATAGTCTCTGGATGGGTGAGGAAGGGGTTTAAAGGACCAGTTTGGAACATGGGAAAAAGCTACATAATCACATATGTCTACAGATCAAGTTCTAAAAGCAGGTTGGATCACAATTCACATTTTTTCCCTCAGAATTAAGGCAAGAAATTGACGGGGTAAAATATGTTTCTAATCAAGCTCCCTCCAAAGACAAAAACTTCAAGGAAGAATAGGAACCAGTGTTCTACTGTTAAATGATTACAATTAAAACTCTAATCAATACAGGTCACATGAGAAAGCAGGATGTGCATCTAAGTGCATTTCTCTCTTCTGGAATATCTGAAGGCCACGCTTAAGGATCCTCATGAAGAAACTCAAGAAGGAGTGAATATAAGATGTATTTCTATTGCTACTGTTTGCATACTGGTTTTATATCTCTGTGTTTAATTTGGAAGGGATTTAGAGGCACACCCATGTAGGAAGAGTCTGGTCAGTTTAAAACTGGAAAAAAAGAAAAGGAACAAACCAACCAAAAAAACAACATTTGGCTGATAGGGACTTTTCCCTGTGTTTATTGTAAAGTAGGTCTAAGGACTTGGTCTCCTGAGATATTAAACAGTGCTAATGAGGATACTGACCAAAAGTTAAAATAATCTAGAAGAAATAACTTTATGGAGAATAATATGGTAATTAAAAAATGAGAAAAGTTAAAACAATACTAATTTAGGATTAGCATGCTTATTTCTTTTAAAAGCGCTGAAAGCAAATCACACTTTGGGATGCTGGAAAATACATTTAATAAGGAAATATTTATTTGAAATGTACAGCAGGGTACCTAAAATATTATGACTGTGTATAACGCAACTCCTGTTTACAGCACCTTTTAAAGATACAAGTAAAAAGGGAAATTTTGTAAAACATAAAACGTTCCTCCTTTACCCACCCAAGACCACATGTAAGCATTTTAATGAAGCCCTTTCTATGAAATGATGGAATGTGCATGATTAAGAACAAAAAAGCATTTAGAGTAATTGTCATAAAAATATATGAGTTCACTTACAAATAACTATTAATTCTTATAGTACTTTATATACTTTAGTAATATTTTTATGCTATATTGACAAACCAAAACCTCACAAGTGTCTACATAAAAGAGCCTAAAATTCTCCTCTCCTTTTGTTCTCTATATTCATAATCTCAAAATCTTACCTACTTTTCACTTATAACAAAAACCATATGCAACTTGTCTTATAGGAGCACAGATGATATGACTTTCACATTAATTGCTGACAGAAACACCTTTGAAGCATTTTTTGAATCTTATCTGGAGGACAAGGTTAAAGCAAACTGAGCAGAGAGGTTTGCTGTGACACCACCAAACAACAGCTACATGATTATGTGGAGCTGTCAGAGCTGGCAGGTTCAAAGTCCCAGTATAGAACCAAACAGCTTGCTTGATTCTTGAAGCCAAATAGGTTACATAACAAGAATTTTGTTTGTGCTGGGAAA
The DNA here is from genome assembly GCA_035582745.1 of Loriotus luctuosus. NCBI lineage: Eukaryota > Metazoa > Chordata > Aves > Passeriformes > Thraupidae > Loriotus > Loriotus luctuosus. Next base: position 11,185,353 of record JAWWEY010000001.1, on the reverse strand, counting down.
ATGTTCTCTGTACCCTTTCAGGCCTTCCATGAGCATTTTTCAAAAGGCGAGCAGTGGCATATTTGTCTTGAGAAGACATTTTCTTACACCGCACAAGCCAAATGCACACATCTGAAAGCAAAACTGTGCAGTGCAGGCATACAGACATAACACATTATATAATGTGTTAGAATTCTATTAGAGATGCTCTGGGGCAGAGAACGTACATGACACAGTCTGCGCTGAATGGTTTCAGAAATGGACATTTGAATTAAAAGCATGCATTTGATGTAATTGCACCTGGTTCTGGCTCTGCATTAATAATGTTTGCATGAAGGCTTGAAACACCACAGAGATGGCTATGAAGGTTTTAGGCTGGAGAATGAAGATAAAAGTGTTAGATAAAGGTTTCAGAAGTTAATAGTGCTTGCTGCCACAGCAAGTCTCATCACACTGCCTCAATCCTTCCTTTTCTCCTCATTAAAGACAGACTAATTGGGATGCAGCACAGCATTTGTCCAACTGCAGTAATTTTGCCATCTTGCTCTAGGAAACAAACTTTATGAACAAAGGAAACTAGAATTCTACCATTCTTTTTCAGGTGCTTACACCTCTTAAAAAATGCCACTAAATAGCCATTAAGGATGTTATGCCACTTATCCTTATAATTCACCTATACTACAGCATATATTTTAATAAGCATTGCATACAACAAGCTAGTGTTCCAAAAATAATAAATTTCATAATTATCACTATTTTTCATAATGATCACACTTCAGGAAAAATTGCCCTAGGAAACTTAAAACATTAAGGCATTGTTATTGTAAAGAGTTCTATCTGAATTTAAAGTGGATTCAGTTGTTCAGGTATTCAGAGTTTAACAATGTGCTTTGTACAGAAAATAAAGTTGTGGCAAAGTTGGTCTTTATTCCCCCAAACCATAAAAAAGCTGCCATCCTACAACTTTTAATAAAAAGTGAGGAAGTTCCACCTGTTTCATCATGAATAATATTACGGTCTTATAAGAAAATAATAATTAATTTGAGGTAGAAACTACAAAGAAAATGAAAAAATCAGAATCCGTTTTGGAAAACATTCTCTCCATTTGGAATTTTTTCTCTATGTTTGGACAGAATCTTGAATTAATTATTTTGGCAAAAATGTCTACTACATATATTCTAGTGAAATCCATCTGGAAAACAAATAGCAATTTAAATGACAACTATTATGGTACACCAGCTACAACACTTTAAAACTAATTTTATAGGAAGAATATAATCAACACAAAAAAACTCAGAAAGAGGTCTTACTGGTTATGGCACCAGCCTTAAGATGGCAGATGTAGATTGAGCCCTTCACTCCACAGATCCGCAGAGCAGCAAGGTACCAAAAATTTTCTTGATGGAGTTTGGGTACTTTGAAGATCTCAGCTTTGGTGTCTTTCTTTGTTCCTTTCTTTCTCTGCCTTTTCTGTAAGTCAATAAAATAGCTCTAGTAATCCTGTCCTATAAGTTAATATAAATAGAATTGCAAAAAATTCATAAATAGCTTAATTAATGCAAAATAGGTAACCCCCAGCCTTCATTGAAAGTCTGGAAGAGAAAGCACACAGTAAATTTCCAGGGCACTCTGAGAAGGCTTTAAAAACACTTGTATCATTAGTCGATGGTCTCTTTCACTTGTTTCCCTCAGAAGATTAATTTCTGCCATTCTACCTTTTTCCCCTAGAAAAGAAAAAAAGACTCTTTGCCCCATGTCTCTTGCAGTTATCCAGGCTGATGTTGTTAATTTTAAACAGCAGCTTCCTCTATGATTGTCATTATTGCTGCTTCAAGTTTTCACTAGGCTTGAGTGAAGTATCCTATTTTCTATTTCAGCTCTGCCTCTTCAGCACTGCTCCTACCTATGCTTTTAAACACTGCATCCTCAAAGCTTTAACACACACAGCTTCAGATGACCATCTTGTACTCCACACAAAGTTCAAAGCCGAGATATGTTTCCAAAGTCCCTCTGGACAATGTTTGTCATCTATGAAAACACTGAGGAGACAAAGGATAGAGAACAGATGACAACTAAAATTGGAACAATACAATATTCATAAAATGCAGGGATCCAGAATACATCTGCCACTCAGTCAGTCAGTCTCTGCCTTTATGTCCTCAATGCCCACAAGCAGAACAACCAAGAGTCCTTTCCTCTCTTACTGGAGGTGACTGCAGCTGGCTGAGTCCTGCAGAAACTAATGCCAAGGTCTCCAGGACGCAAGTGACCCCTCTCAAATGTAAATCACAGCTCAGCACAGCCACTTTTTAGCTATAAACTAAAAGGTTTTACATAAAATTGACACCTTATATTGACTTTTCACAATTTGTATTGTCTCTTTAGCATGGTCTTTATACTACTTGCCTTAGAGAGCAAACATCCCAAATATTATGGAGTACTGGTACTGCCCACTGCCTCCAACAAACCTCTGCAAATGAAACAGAGGCCATAAAAGCAGTTCTTAGCCTTAGCTACCTTCGATTACCTTCTGAACAATCACACAAGAATACAGAACTGAAACCCAGTTATTTCTGTGGAGCTGTATTGAAAATCTGCTTAAATGTAAGGAACACAAAAACATCAATGAAGCAGCTGAGACTGTTTTTGCTTTGCCACAGCGGAATAACTTCTTGGATGCTGAGAGCGAATTTGGATAGCCAAGCAATAACAAGAAACAAAGTAATTTTCTTATTCTTGCCAGGATTGGATATTTTGCCATATTGGATGGAGGGGAGAGAAGGGAAGTGAACCCAGTTGTTTATATCTAGTTTATGTATGTTTAATATAAATGAACAAGACTCAAAGTTTAGTACTGGTCTATTAGCCTCAGCTTTAAAGTTTTCAAATATAGTTAAATGAAACCAAATGTAGTTAAATGAATTTGAACTGATTTCTCATAAAACACTGAATTCTTGTGCTTTTTGTGGTTATCTGGTATTCACTTCCAATGGTTGAAGTCAACAGAGCTCAGATCTGGAAAATTAGCTTTGCTGAAAATAGACAAGCAACTCTTCTCTAACATTTACACTAACATCTTCTGGGGGAAAAAAAACAAACAACAAAACAACCAAAATCCCAAACCCAGTAATTTTCTGTACTCCATTTGAAAGGATGAATAAATGTCAGCACCAGGCATTTTCCCCATTCTGGCCAGCACTGACTATCTACATGAAAACACAAAATTGCTGGTAAATTAGATGGCTGCTTACCTGCTCTGTTTTTTGTTCAAAGTGCCACCAGGTCCTGACCCACATTTCCTTGCCTGTGCCATTTCCCAACAGCCCAGAATGAAGCTGATTGCAAAGTCAATGTCACAAGGTTTAAAACGAAACTATCTTGCCTGGTTTCTCATTAATCATTATTTAGAATTTATTTTTTACTCTTCAAGGAAACAGCTTTCCTATAGAAAACTGTTGTCTAGTCTTCCTAACATCAAGAAGGGCAGTTTTTTAGTCTGTGTAAATATTTCTTAGCTTATAAAACAAGTATTGATGAATTCATTTTTTATTAGATGTCTCTCAAACTCCACCTGGTTTCCAAGATCAATCAAAAAATGAACTATATGTCACTCACATCAGTGAAAAAGCAAACATATGCAACATTTCAAGTCTGTAAAGTATACAGCCAGTTTGCAAATCACACTCTCATGCCATCCCCCATTATATTTAATCTTTTAGAAGAAGCATTCCTCTATCCAAATTAAATGCACAACTTTTCAGTTATCGCTCTATGAACATCTGGCTATCAACTCAAGCTGTGCATCACTAAAACAAAAATTTAAAACTTGGTCTCACAGAAGTCCCTTCAATAAAATCCTCTTCAGTTTTTCTAAAACCTTTAACAGCTGGCCTTCACTGATAGGACTAATGAATTTCCTTCTACGTGTTTATGGGTAGGATACTCATCTCATCAGTTGTAGGTATGGCCTTTCCCATCTATATCCTCAACCAAACGTTCCAAAAGATTACGTGTCAATTATGTCATGACATCCTCTTCCTTTAAATGAACAAATATTTGTGCTCAGACCCATCTGAGCTTTTCTCTATTACTTCACATGCTTCCCATCATCCTAGAGAGTTGCAGCTGTAAAAGCACCTTTACCTGTGTTTTGGCCTGCTATCACTTTCTCGTCCTCCCACCTCAGCAAAATGTCCTGGTTTTTAACATTTTTATTTACCATAACTATAAAAATTGAGAGAGCAGCTGTGCTAACTGGATGCTCAGACTGCTTATAATACTAGCCCATGACCAGCTGTGTGTCCTCTTCCATCTACATTTAATTATTATTTTGATTACATTTAAAACTGTATCTTTTCAGAGCTCTATATTCAGTAGTCTTCCATGAAAAGAGTTCTTCAGCAAAATCAGACAAACAATCAAATTTTCTCATATTTTCTGCACTATGACACTCTTGTGAATGAAATGAAGGAGGAAAAGTACCTAACTTTAGTTCTAAAATGTTTCAATTTTTCACCTAATGTCCTACTCTTTTAATGGTTCCTCATTTTTCTCCATGACCTGTTTCCTGAGTCAGTCTTCATTTTGCCTTTGCAAAGTTGGAATGGCACATCAATAATAATTATATAGATCACACTGGAATAAGACAATGATATCTCCATATATACCAGTGAATAAAGGAAAAAAATCCCAATAAAAATGATGAGGCATTTACTTGCAGAGATTTATTTATTAAAGTGCTGATGTTAGAGCCTATATTTGTATAAATATGTTCATCTTGAAATCATCCCTTAAAAATTGTTCTACTGACACCCATTACACTACAACTATGCTGAGCTGAATTAAATCACAAAAGTTTAAAGACTATTCAGAAATCAAAATACTAAACTTTCCAGTAAGGAACATAACCTTCCTGGAAGACTCAAAAGCTCCAAAAAAACCCAAACAAACACATTTGTTTTCTTCCAAATTTTCATTTGATATCATATTCAGCCATCATTTCTAAGAAGATTGTCAAAAAGAAGCCTTACAGTAAAGCTGATGAGAACCACGGATTCCAAAAGATCCTGGAATAGTAATCATGTACAGAGAAAATACAGATTTTAAATCCAAGTCTGAATGCCAATATAATATTCATTAGAAGAAAAACTCTGCATTGAAACATTCAATATAATAATGAAATTTAAAATATAATAATTGTTAATTTTCAGTTGTGCCTATTTATAGGCTATTTTCTGCTGCTTAACTTGGTAACCTCAAAGTAGCTTCAAAAGATGAGGTTTTGATATTTGATACATGGACACACTAATATATATTTCATATATAATAAATCCACATATTTTTCTATGAAAATAAGTTTTAAAAACCAAACAATCAAACAAACAAACAAACAAGAAATTCCAAATGGTAAATCTTGATTCATATTCCTATTGCAAAACAGCCTTTCCAGGATAATGTATAATTTACAATCCAAACAGGCATTGCTCAGTGCCCAGGAACAACTGTTGTCATCATCTAAATACCTTTTCAGCACATCTTTTTGGTCTTATTACTCCTTTACTGAAGCTACTTTCCAAGTTACTTGAATCTTCACGTGCAATTATTAATTTCTGAAAGTTGTTTTTTTTAGCAAATACTGTCCTACCCAAGCACTCCACAAACCTTCTTCCCTTTAAATAGAAGAACGCAGCAGTTTAACTGGCAGAAGATTATCAAGGTAACTTTATTCTGGCACCTGAAACAAACTTCTCATGAACTGGTGTTTTTTCTGAGCCACTATTTCTGCACATTCAAAACACATTCCCCCTATTTTCTTTTGCTAGAGTCATGAGAGTTGTCATGTATGTGCTGGATACTACAAGTCCCTCCCTTAGGTACTCTGGAAATAAGGAAAGGAATGGGCTACTCACTTAAGAGTCAGACTTGGGATCCATGTGGAGCCCTCCCAGCTTGGAATATTCTGTGATTTTGAGTGCAGGGAAAGACATGCAAAATAAAAACTTAAACCACATAAAAGATATCAATTCTGCATCTTCTGTTCAGCAATATTAAAGCAGTACATAAATAAAATACTAACTTGAAGGATAAAGATCATTCTAAAGACTAAAAATCAGGTAAAATTAAAGTAATTAAAGGAATAAAGTAAAAAATTAAAGTATTAAAGGAATATCATCATGGTGACACATTATTGAAACTTATTTTTCCCAGAGCTTAACCTAACCCCCTCTGTAGAAAACAAGATGTCAATTTAAAGTGCTTCTTGAATTCAACTAACCTGAAGAACTCAGGATTTGAAGTTTCCTGGATATTACAGGAATAAGAACAGCATGAAATACAGAAAAGTTTGTTTTACTTGAGATATCTGTTTGTGAGCAGCCAAAATTGCTTAGTGTCCTACACTAAATTACTTGTCTACCCCAGAGAGAGGGTGTTCCCTCTAAAGCAGAGATGACGATATAAGGGTTTCAGAAACTATTGTTTGTATTTTGCTGATCTTCAGATTGCTAGCACACAGAATTTTCAAATAAAGCACTGATAGTCTGAAAGCTCTAAGATATTTAAATTCATTTCCTCCAAAAAACACACAAAAAAGAAACGTTAAAATATTTAGTGTTCTATTAGAGGTATAGTCTTTTTACTGCCTTTAGCATCAGGTTATCAAAGTATCCTCAGCAGTCTATTATGAACTAGAAGTTCTGTCTGTCACAGTTGGTTCATTTCCTCTTGCTCTGAGGGGTAAACTAAGTATAAAATATCATGTTTTGGTAAGGTTTCTTCTATTATTATTTTAGCAAACACATATACATACTTCTATGGCTGTGTCACAGACAAAACTATAGAAAAGAATTGTGTCTCTTGCACTTCAATTTCTATAGTAAAGTGGCTCCCACCACCCCAAACAGTCCTTAGAAAGGCTGAGGAGACAAGCTTTATGAAGAATGCTCCAGTATGCATAAACTTTGTTAATTACAGTGATTTTCTACCTCAAAATTAGGACAATTTTTTTAAAGTAGCTTCAGCCGCTCATCATCTTCAAGCTAAAAAGTATGATCTCATACTGAAATCTTTATTCTTTGGGAAAATCTTGTCTTTAGAAGGCTAGTTTTATATCATAGAATCAGAGCATAAAGGAGTTTGGAAGGGATATTGAAGTCATATCATAGAATGGCCTGGGTTGGAAGCGACTTAAAAGATCACCTTGTTCTAACGCCCCTGTTCTGGGCAGGGATACCTTCCAGTACACAAAGCTGTACAAAGCCAACCTGGCCTTGAGCACTTCCAGTGAAGTACCCACAATATTTCTAGGAAGCATGTTCCAGGGCCTCACCACCCTCACAGGAAAGAGTTTCTTCCTAATCTCATCTAGACCTACTCCCTGTCAGTTTGAAGCCATTCCCATTTGTCCTGTCACCCCAGGTCCCTGTCCATCTTTCCTTTAGGCTCCCTTCAGGTACTGGAAAACTGCAATTAGGTCACCCCAGAGCCTTCCCTTTTCCAGGCTGAACATTCCCAGTTGTCTCAGCCTTTCCTCCCAGCAGAGCTGCTCCATCCCTCTGATGCCCTTGGTGCCTCCTCTGGCCTGGCTCCAGCAGG
>JAWWEY010000001.1:11147283-11177610 GCA_035582745.1 Loriotus luctuosus | reverse complement strand
CCTCTCACCCACCAGCACCCCCAGGGCCTTCTCCCAGGGCTGCTCTGGATCTGCTCATCCCCAGCCTGGATTGGTACTGGGGCTGCCCTGACCCAGGTGCAGCAGCTTGGACTTGGTCTGTCAAACCTCATGAGATTCCCATAGGCCACATCTTGAGCTTGTTCAGGTCCTTCTGGATGGCATCCCATCCTTCTGGTGTGTCACCCACACCTCTCAGATTGGTGCCATCTGCAAAACCTGCTGGGGGAGCACTCAATCCCTTTGTCCATGCCATTAATGAAGATCTAAGAGTCATCTGAAGCAGGTCTGAGAGCAGGCTTCTCAGCAGCTTATCTAGGCATGCGCTGAACACTTCCAAGAATGGAGATGCAATTATCAAATACAAGTATCACATCTATCAGTCAGAGTGTTGCTGTAAAGGTGCATCCACTCTCCCATAGATTTTCAAAGGTAGCTGCTATCACTGGCGCTCTGTTTTAACTTCCTCCATAATGAACTCAAGGAGTTGGACTCACCCATTTCTGTATCAACTTCTCATTGAGTCAGGATATTTCTATAATCAGTTTTGATTTTAAAAAGTGAAATTTGAGATACTTCAATTCATTCCAAACTCTGACTTTATAACTCCTATCATATAACCTTAAACTCTATTCCACCCTAACAAACACTCTAGAATATGCTCATTTTTGGTTCAGAAGATACAGCCTCCTAGATTTGCCTCTCATTACTTCATCTTTTCCTACAAAACCTTCTCTTAAGCTTTAGCTATCCAAGTAGAGAGTGCAATTACCATCTAGCTATCAAATTTCTTATTAATCCCTGGTGACTATAAATATGTGAAGGGCAGGGGGTAAAAGGGGATATAGGACACCAGTAGACAAAAAGAAGCTTGCATCTTGGTGTCACCAGGATTTCAAAGAATGCTTCACCACAGGTCATTTTACCAGCAGCAGTGAAAATAAAAATCAGCCAGTTTTCTAATCAAGAGCTAATCAACTTAGGTGCTCCTTTCAAACAGCTCAGAGCAAGCTTTATGTTGGGTTGAAGGCTGGAAGAGAGAACCAGGGATAGTTTTCCTTCTGAAAGTTGTTCACTTTTCTGTCTTGCATAAGCTAGACTGAGCAGAGAGAGTTCTTTGCACTGGATGGTTCAAGATTTGGGCTGGAGTTCCAAGCACTTAATGTGTATTCATGCAATCACCCAGCCCTTTTACTGTTAAACCTTCCAGTAAAACCTTGCTATGTGAAAAGTGTCTGTGTCCTTGAAAAACCATTAGGCAATTACATTGCAAAGTCATGAAAAAGTACTTCCTCTAAAACTTATGAAGAAATCAGACACCTGCATGTACAATGTAGTCTTAAAAGCAGAATGACAGGATTACAAGGTCAATGGTTTTCCTTTTGACAGATGTTATCTGCACAGGATTCAGAAAAAAGAAAATATTAAAAGAAACAAAAAATGGCGATGGCCAGCAAAGATCAACCAAGTGAAAAATAATTTTAAATAAAATATAGAAGAACTATGAGGGATGGGAAGCATAGGGTGGCAACATTTAGCTATTCCTTTAAAGAGGAATCTAATGTTACTCTGCCCCTGAGGTTTGACTGCACCACTATGCACCCCATGGAACTCTTGGATCTCCCTAACTTTTCCTTCACTCTGAATATTCTCATTAAAAATAAACTTTTGATACAAAGCTAATGGAGAAAATGGCAATTTATTCTGCATGTTAAGAGCAAGGGATCACTTGTACTGTTCTCCACCAGAAGAAAACACAGCATACAGCAAGGACAAAATTTATTTAATATTTGTACATAAAGCAGATTTAATCTTGTTTGGAGTCTTCAAGACACAGAAATGGTAAAATAAGAACAAATTCTGGACACCAGTTATTATTCCTATATGGTTCCTGAGAAATTTATTACTGTAGATAGACATCTGATACTGTCTGCCACAGTTGAATCTCACTTCTATTACCACTTCACTTCACTGACTTTACATCCTATGTAAAAGTTTTAGCTCAAGAAAACCTAATTAATTTACTATGCATAAAATGCCCCACAGACTGCCCTGATGTTCTGTTCATACAATACCATTCCTATTGGGCTGATCCTTCAAGAAACAGGCAATAGTTAACACAGGTACACGTCAAGACTCAAGGAGGAGCAAACTCACTGCACCAAAGAGAAAGCCTAAGCAAGGAATGGAGCAGAATTAGCGCAGATGTTTTTGCAGCAATAATTAATGGCCATCTCTAAGACAGAGCCAAGAGCAGGCCACCAAGTTAATTGGTCAGATGGAGCAGCTCTGCTGTGAGGAAAGGCTGAGAGAATCGGAATTGTTCATCCTGGAGAAGAGAAGGCCTTGGGGTGACCTAATTGTGGCCTTTTAGTACCTGAAGGGAGCCCACAGCAAAGATGGACAGAGACTATTTACAAGGGCCTGGAGTGACAGAACAAGGGGGAATGGCTTCAAACTGACAGAGAGTAGGTTTAGATCAGAGATTAGGAAGCCATTCTTTACTGTGAGGATGGTGAGGCACTGGCATAGGTTCAGAGAAGCTGTGGCTGCCCCACCCCTGGAGGTGTTCAAGGCCAGGTTGGAGCTCTGAACAACCTGGGATAGTGAGAGGTGTCCCCTACCCATGCCAGGGGTTGGAACTAAATGATTCTAATGTTCCTTTCCAATCCAGGCAATTTTATGATTCTATGTAATGATGATAGGAAGTGCCACATGAAACACTACAAAAAGTGTAAGATCTCTAGCTGTGAAGAAATATTCTGGGAGCAAGACTTGTATATAATCATCAATGTTAATCAGGTCCAGGAGTGTGGGCATATCTATCTTTTCTGCCTATGAAGTTTTCCTTATTTTCTTTCCTACATTTCTCTACCCTTGACTAATTTCCAGTTCAGCAGGTCATTCTGTACCATTGAATATTTGAAATTTCTTTCAGAACAAGCAACCAAATTCTAATATTGTATATAGATATATCTATATATATCTCTGTTTATACACACACACCCCCATCATTCACACTGGTGTAGAGGATGTAATCCCAGCAGAATTGCTTCCAACTGTTGGGATATAACACTCTTTTCCCCACCAGATGGCAGTAACCTCAATTTAATATAACCCGGACTGGTCACCACATGCACAGCAAACAATGGTATCCTTTATGTTTGGGATTTTCCTTAAGAAGGAATGTTGGCTTTTTGAACATGTGCAGTAGAGTTATTCCAGTTTCCTCCTATTTAATGTCAAAGTGTTCTACTAATAGCTAAGCTCAACTTTGATCAGTATATCCTACAAGATTTTTTCTTTAAACACATATCATTCCATATTTTTTTCAGTATGCTCTAATTTTGTCAAATTTGAGAAGTACTGGTATTATTTCCAATTATTTTCTTGTTCCAAGAATAATTCCCAAACAGAATTATCTAGGTAACTTTCAAATGCATAATAAACAAACTTTTGCAATATATGCAAATGAATAAAAAGACTAAAGGACTCCAAAGAAGAAGGGGAAATGAAAAATACCTTTTGTATAATTTTTTGACCAAACTATTCGATGTGCAGATTTCTTGACTTATAAAAGCTCAGGGTAAAATCTACACCAAGAATATTGCAGCCAGTACATACTATTTTACACAACAGCAAAATCCTGTTTAATATGGGAGCTGACAATTTCTTCTACTGCCAAAACCAGTAAAGTTTTTGTCAACATAGTCAGGCACCATAAAAATAATGTAATTTGGTGGATGGGGACTGTTCTGTAGGATATCCAGTTCTAGGAGCTACTAGATCCATTTGTTCTAACCAAAAGATCATTATTCCCTTTTTATTTCTTTAACTTCTAATTTTTCAGAAGAAAAAGTTTTATATTACAAAAAGAGAATTTCCCTCCTATTCTGCTAATATTAGTATTCAGATTGATTAACTGGTTTTATATTCAGCTCTATTCTGACTGCAAAGATAATATCAAAAGTGCACATTCTTATTAATAAAACACACTCATTCTCCAATAAATTTATGGCCAAATATGCAGTCTGTTTGGACAGCTGGCTTCCACCATCCCACAAGCAGGGATTCAGATCCCTTTTTTTTCTCCCCATGTTTGTTTGGTTTGGTTTTTTTCAGCAGAAAGTCGAGCAAAATTTTCTCTGGATATACAAAAAAAAAAGTAAATACAGTAATGGAAAGAAAAGATCATAAAAATAATGCAAAAAGTGATATGACTACATTCTACTAATTGAATACTAAGCAGCCAATTATACTTTTCTTTCACACTCACAGCAATATTCCTGAATATTTGAATTTTAATGCCAAAATGCAAATCCCATTTACATGGATCTGTACTGGATAAGAAGTATCCCAAATCAGTGGCATTTGAACTGAAGATGTTCTCAAGATATATTTTACTTCAAAAGACCTGTTCATAAACTTTTCATATCCTTCTGAGATTGCGTACCCACATCAGCTGGAAGGATGAGCAGAATCCACCATAAAAATAAGTCATTCTTACATCATTTCCTCTTCCTGGAGGAAGAGGAAAAGTAAAGGTATGAAGTAATGTTTAGTATGAACCAAACCAACTGATTTGAAGTGGAAAATGCAAACCTTTGTGAACAACCATGAATGCAAAATCCAGCCTTGGCTTGGAAGGAGAAACTGAATGAGTCATAGTTAAAGGGGACAGAGCAAACATAGGCATTCAACATTTAAAATAAAGCGCCAGCATAGAAAGCTTAGCACAACCCTGAGATGTTCAAAGGGATGGTGAAGTAGAAGTGATGGACAGCTGCTTTTTCCTCCAACTGCAGGATCAGTAAAAATCCTACAGTTACATTTAGAGAATTCTGCGTATTTAGAAAAGGATATAGGAAAAATAGAGGCGAAGGAAGAGACAAGACTGAATACAGGAGAACACACACTACAGTGAAAGTCTTAAGAGATCTCAGATCTATTTCAGCTGACTTGAACAAAAATGTAGCAGTCATTATAGGAAAACAAATACCACCTGTAAGTGCCAGCAGAAAACAATGGAACAATGGCTCAAAGCTGAAGCTGGTCAAATTTAAATTGGGTAAAAGATTTTGATCCTTCATTTCATAAAATAATCACTTTTGTTATGAAGATAAATAGTGGATTAAATTAAAATAACTTCCCGCTTCAAAGAAAAAATGTGAGGGAGTAACAGCACAAAATGTAAAAACTTGAGAGTTTACACTACAGAGTCCAATGGCTCATTCTGGTTTGAAACCCAGTCCTATGCTGTGAGGAGAAGCACCATGTCTGAGCTCCTCAGGAGCCACTTGAATTGCAGAGGGAGCATCCTCTCACTGTCCTGGGAAAGTCATTGTGGGATGGAGAGCAGTTGCACTGCCCTCAGCTTCAGGGGCTGCTCATGGTGACTGGGACAGGAACTTTGGGGAGTGGTGTCAGGGCTTACCTGCAGCTTGTGGAGCAGCAAACACAGCCCTGCTGTGAGGTGGAATGGCAGCTGCACACCTGGAATGGCAGCTGTACACCTGGAAGAGACACAGCACATGAGAACAGGGATGCAGAACTTTTGCAATAAACTAGCTGAGTTTCACCTGGTATTTCAAAAGGAAGCCTGTGTCAAAGAAAGACACAGCTTTATGCCCCATAACTACACAATATAAAGACAAAAAAGAGGAAGATTGTTTTTCTACAAGACTTGATGAACTTTGACATATTAACAAATTTAAGGGAATTGTCATATACCAGTAGCTGAAACAACAAACATGGTACAACATCTTCTTTCTTGCGGGCCCCATAACCTTTCAGCACATCAAACTGGGGGCACTCTCTTGCTGGATGCACATTTAGTTGAGTGCTGAGCTTTGCATGCAAATAAATTCACAATTTTTTTACTTTTATAAAGTAACTAACTCAATTTCTTGAACTGAATTTTAGTACCTGAAAATTCTCTTTTGTCTTTGTGAATTGTTAGAAAACATATAGAATGAACTCATGCACAAAACTTATATTTCTTTCTCATCTTCACAGCAAACACAAGGTTGTGTTTAGCAGAATATATAAGGAAAGTATTAATCTACAATCACGTGCCTAGTACAATAAATACATTACTAAGAGAAAACACGTGTAGCAGAACCACTATGCTGGCAAAAGACATTTAGCCTGCACAGTAAGAAATCCTCTGAGCTGTTTGTAATCAACAGATCATATTTAGTGTCTTCCTTTCATTAACATGGAGTTTTTCTGAAGTGGGATAAGTCAGGAAATTGTTGTTACGCTCCGAGAAAGCACTGGATTTTTAAACGAGGAACACTTCAGTTTCTGAGAGCTCAATTAGTATTAATTACAAGTTTAAAGAAGCACCACAACATATTCACATTGATAGTATAGGCATATCTACAGCATAATTACTGTCACTTCAATAAGTGCAGTCATGCATTACACATGCCCTTCTAGGATCAAAGTGGTGGCATATCCAGTCCAAGCTCCTGCTATCACAGGCAACTGTGTTTCACATTCCCTTTCATAAATGTATCATTTTCCACCTTGCAAACACTTAGACGTGTGTGGAAAAACAAAACCTGACTGCTTTATTGCAAGCCTCCTCCAGAACACTACTGCTTTTATGGCTAGAAATATTCCAACTTCAAGTCTGATTTTCTGCCAATTATTTCTGTCCCAGCATTGTTCCTCAGGTTAGATTGCTCTGCTTCACTCACAATTTTCCTGTTCCCACTGTTTTCTCTTGGCCTTTATTTTATTGAAGAGAAATAAAGCTGTCAGTATGCTCACAATAACCTTTCCCTTCCCACTATTTGTTTTAGTCCCATTTCTTTCCATGATTGCTACATCTAAGTTCATGCTTCCTACACCTGGGCACTCCAAATGCTTGGTAGCATTCCTGGGGAGCTTGCTGTGGTGCCTCACGTGGAAGCATTGCTAATTTTATTTCATTATCTGAAATGTCCAACTTGATGTTACTTTAAATTGCATAAACCTTGCTCATGGCCTTATCAGATCACTGGAGTTGCAGATATTTTGGATGAAATTGCTCTTACCTAGTTTTAAGCAGCATCTCTCAGCTAGTCACTGCAGGTCCTCTAGAATCAGAGACACTTCACAGCATGATTCATCTGATCTATTTTTAGAGATTCTGACTGGATGAAATCTGTTGTGCCCTAGAAATACTCTTCACTGACCATGCCTAAACAAATACCTCAGTTGGAGAGAGCTCAACTGAATCAACTGAAGAGCTCATTTTGTGGTTTATTAATATAGTCAGCTCTTTAATTTCCTTTAAAAAATCTTGAGATAGCAGATAATAGCAGAAGCAATCATAACCACGTACATAACTAAGTTTCCAGACTTCATTCTGTTTCCATTCCCCACAGTCTCTCAGTTGTGAAGTTTTCTCTGGATTATTCACTGATGGTACTTTTGAATTGCATATTGAAAATGGCTCTTCTAGCACACTTTTAAAATGCACAGTAACTAGAGCCAGCAAGATTTTCCCTCAGAAATCAAGTCCTTATGTAATGATTTGATAGAATTACAGTTTGACAACTGATATTCTAGACTAGCACATGTGAAAGAGGAACAGATATTTTAAAATATGCTGGATTTTGATCAGTCATAAATGAAAGGATATAGAGTTGGGGAAGTTTGCAGGATGCTTTTTGCCATCTCTACCAAACTCATTAACTACCCCAGCTAAGCAAAAAGCTTGAAACAGTTTAATAGCAAAAGATAAACTTTAAAAAAAAACCAAACAAAACAAAAAACCCAAGCACAAATATATATTTCTATTGTCTTCTCCAATTGAATGATTACAGACTTTTTCTGCACAAAGAACAGAATAAAATCAGAAAGAATTTGATACTTTCCCTAAATTCCAGAGGCAAATCAAGGTAGTTACTGTCCTATATGATCTCACAATGGATTATTATTTAAAAATTGGCTGCTGTTGAATCTTAAGAATTTACCTGAAATCCTCCAAATATAATTTATAAAAGGGACAAAAGTGTAAACACCATGCCACTTTTTCTTTGCCTTGTGAAGGAAGTGCTAGTTCAGATAAACATGCTTCACAGATAAAGAGGCTTTGCAGCAAGTAACAGGCTGGACTGAAATATCTCAGGAGTTTGACTTGGCCAGTTCTAAGTCATGAAGGTTTTCTTCACATCTAACCAATCCTGCTTACGTACAAGCATTTGAATAATTTTGCATGTGAAACAAATGCTAAGACAAAATTCTTTACAAGAGGGGATAACTAAGGAAATTTTAATGAAAATCACTGTCAGTCAAATTACAGAATATTTGGAAGACTGCTGTACACAAGTACAAACAATTCAAAGTGGAGTTATTCACCAGAGCAGAAGTTATTACGGGTACTTGTCCTACTTGGTGCTCAGAAACCAAAAATCAGAATAACTCTCAGAAGAGCAAACACTGAACAACTTCACTCCTTGAATTACAATACCAAAATGGTTAAGTTCCAGATAGTTCAGGCTCATGGAAAAATTCATAGACAGGATGTCCTTAAAGACATACTGAAGGGTATGGGTAGGATGTCCCCTCTAGCATCACACATCCAAAAATGATGGATGCCAAGGGACTACAAGGGAAATGGAATACCATCCAGACCCAAAATCCCAGTCACAGAAGGTTCAAGGGATGTAATTTCACATAAATATGAAAAATCTATTTCAGAATGTAATTTCTGATACTTTTTAATGCCAGACTATCAACCATCATGCCCCTCATAAGCCAAAAACCATCAGATTTTTCATTCTGTATGAAAATTCTATTTTCTTAGGCCAGAACTAACATAAAAATATAATTGCCAGTGGCACAATTAAGCATAACTCTGATCTTTTCGAAGTTTCTCTTTTCTGAAATGACTGGTCTTGTTTTGTTGTCTGCTATGTATTCTTTCACATGAAACTTTGGATGCTTGCTCTAGTTTGCAAAGCACCCTACTCTCAAGCATAAACAGAATTTATTCACAAGTAATTCTTGTCAGTAATGTAAAACTTCCAGAGCTCTTCAATATATACAAATACAAGGCAAATTTCCACCCCTGATTCTGAAAAAGGATGCAATAATTCTATCAAAGGCTTATCTTTGGTATATATTAAAAAACAGTCAATTTTTCTTCCTGAAAACTCCTTATTTCACAATTAACTCTTCAGTTAGGGCACGGAAAAATCAAATATGAAAAAAAATTAAAAGGAAGAGGCAAATGCTGAGAAAAAGGCATTTTAAATAAGAAGAATTATGATGATCTTCTGAAGATATTAGAAAGGCAAAACCAACCATGTGTTCTACTTGTTTTCTATTGTTTTCTACTTGTTTTCTATCGTTTTTTACTTTAGGATAATGCATCTTCTTGCAGATCAGAAAGCAAATCATATTCTGGGCTGGATCAAAAACAGCATGGCCAGCAGATGCCTCTTGCTCTGTACTCCACTCTGATGAGGCCCCACCCGGAGTTTTGTGTCCAGCTCTGGGGCTCCCAGGACAACACAGACTTGGATTTGATGGAGAGAGGCCAGAGGAGGCTGCAAAAATGATCAGAGGGCTGGAGGAAATTTCCTATGAGTTGAAGAGAAGATAAGATGAGAGAATTCACTTGTCAGGCCTGGAGGAGAGAAGGTTTGAGGAAAACCTTACTGGGACCCTTCAATTCTTGAGGAGATTTAGAAAGCTGGAAGCGACTTTTTACAAGCATTTGTAGCAATAAGACGGAGGGGATGAATTTAAGCTAAAAGAGAACATATATAGGTTAGACACTAGGAAGAAATTCTTCCCTTTGAGGGTGGTGAGACAGTGGCATGCATTTCCAGAGAAGCTGTGGATGCCCCATCCCTGACAATTTCCAAGGCCAGGTCAGATGGGACATTGAGCAACCCGGTCTAGTGGAAGGTGTCCCTGTTTAGGGCAGGGGAGTTGGAACAAGATCATCCTGACCGTGAGATGAGCTCAGTTGGTCAGAGCATGCTGTTAATGCTGTGAGTTTGATCCCTGTATGGACCACTCACTTTAGGGGTGGATCCTTGTGGGTCCCATCCAACTCAGAATAGTCTGTAAGTTTGTGACCTTTCATGTCTCCTCCAACCAAACCCATTCTGTGATCTGTGGCTGTTGGGCAGATCCAGCTCTTTGCAATAAATATTTTTGCCCAGAGATCGTATCACTTGTGATTGTGATCTTAGCTTTGCCAGATTCTACCCAAGAACAAAGCTGTTATTGCTGTTGTTTTGTATGTCTCTGTTAAAATCTATGACAAATATCATAGATATTTCTATTGTCATAGAAATCTATGACAAATATCAGGTTATTTTGGACTAACATTATTTCTGTAATGTTAAAGATTCCCTTTCTGTGAACAGCATATAAGCATTAAAGGGACTTCTACTTATCAATAACAGAGGCTCAGAAAATGACAGCCCTGAAAAGAGCCTCATACACTTGAGATAGTCCTGGAACCAGACTAACTTCTATTTCAAAACATCAGAGAACTTAGACACTGTGTGAGAAAGTGAAACTTTCTGATCATTTGAGAGTTCTTCTTGCACCTGTTATTTATATTCAATGCATTTGGAAGGAGACTTGAATAAGGGGCAACAACTTAATCAGACTTCCTAAGGCTTTTTATAGTGGGGATTACTGACCAAAAAGAATACTCAAGAGACAGAGAGACTTAATTTGATTTCTATCTTAAATCAAAGCGGATGCAGTTAGTCATTCCCAAGTTCATAACAAAGCAAATCTATGTAGAGTACCAAAAGGAAATAACTTTTGCTGACTTCACTGATCTATCAGGCCTCTTGATTTTAAGGAGGAAAATCTAGAGGCTTTCATGTGCTACCAAAATTCAAACACCACAGTTTTAAGCTTTGATGATTCTTTGCTCCATAGGCTTCTCCAAGTCCTTGCTCTTAGCAAGTCCACAGTCTGGTTTGAACATTCTGTGTCATTAAGGTAATGTAGAAAAGGATTACCTGGAGAATAAGATCAAAGGATATTTGGTGGGGATTAACCTGGCAGCACTTTTAAAAACATTGGGTTTAAAAGGAGCCTTTTACTTAAATTTCAGTCAACTGTAATTCATTTTGCATCAGCAGACTAAAACCTGGGGGTTCATCTAGTTTTTTCTGCCTTCATTTTATCCAGTAGATTATAAGGATGTGCAACATGACAAACTACTGTCCTTGAAATTATGATTTACAACATTGTTGCAATATCATAAAAAGTACAGTGTCAAAATTGCTTAAAGCCAGGGTGCAAATTGCTTAAAGATTTGCAGAATTCTCCTCTCCACTGAGCAAGAAGATCACGGTCTCTTTTTCCTCATTTGGTATGCTGACAGAGCTGACACTTTTTGCTTTTTAATTTGAGTGAGCAATTCAGTCTAAAACTCCTGTAAAATAAACTGGTGACACAGCAAAGCTTGCCTAGAGCAAACCACGAAAAATCTTTGTCTACCTCTCTTGTGGAGAAAAAAAAATGTTCTGAAGATAATAGAGGTATGAATTGCACTGTTTATAAAAGAAATTGTGCCTGATAATCCTTTCTATACAAACCACAGAACTTCCCAACATCCTGGAGGCATCTTCTGTATTAAAAAAAACCCAAACAACAAACCCTCCTTCTCCCTGTTTTCTGCCTTGGTTCAGAGAAGCTCAATTGCTCAATGGAGGTTACAAAACAGTGATGCTTCTTGAGGCACTTTAAGGTATTTAAGAAGGGGAGTAAGATGTTTAGATTATTTGCTCCTCCATTTAACTGAATGGCCCAAAAGGGAAATCTCTGGCTCTGAGTCACCACTGGCTGAAATGGAAAGTAAAAGGCCTCAGACTGGCAGCCTGAACTTTAGCTTGAATGAACCAGGTGCAAAGTTGGCACATGGCTCAAGCAACTGCCCAAAGGTTTTTTGGAATGTGTCAGCAACACTACAAGGACAGGACCATGTTTGCTTTGGGGCAAGACATCAAAACATGGCAAAAACCACCCTACAACAACACCAATGGAAATAAAACTTAATGGTTTCACAATCATGTTTTCATTGTTCATGGAGATGCAACTTTTCCCTTCAACATCAAGTCTTACGCATCTTTCATTGCAGTGCTCTATCCTCAGCTCCTTATAGGATAATACTTTCAAGAAATTACCATTAATATAACCAAGGTCAGATCCTCCCCTTGGTAAACTGCAGACTACTGTGAATCTAGAAATTATTTTCTTATCAATTACATTAAAATGGACAAGAAGAAAGCCTTCCACTTAAAAAAAATCTTCCTTCCAATAGCAGATCTCTTTCTTAAAAAAAAAAAGTTAAAACTAAATGTTTTATTAGCATGAGAATGATTTCGAGCAGTGGTTGACTACCAAATACAATAGCACTGTCTTGTGCCATACGTATGACAGATTATTTAATCTTTTAATTTACCATTGCAAGGTATAAAAATTGAGAGAATTTCACACAGACTAAATAAACTTGAAGACATAACATTTCCACACAGTGTATGAATTTGTAAAGCACAGTATGTGAAAATGTTTGCCATTATTAACATGCATCTGTTGTTCAGTAGAAATATCAAAATGTATTATTACATCCAACAGCCTACACAAAAGACCAGCAAATAGATCCTTCTCTTAAACTAATGGGACTAGTTGATGGACATTCTGGAGAAAAGGTACAGCTTGCAATCACGTCAAAGTCCAGCTGAAAATTGAAGTCGTATGCAGGGTATAAATCATCCAGAATTAATCCAGTTAATCCAGATTGTGACCATTTTAAGATAATGGGATCCCTAATTTTTATTGTTAATATTTAATTGCTTATATTACATATCTATAGTTTCCTATGCATGTTTGTATTTTCTTATTCAGTTTTTGAGGTTTTATGCTTGGATAATTTTGGCCCATAAATGTTCAAGGTAGGCCAAAAACTTTTTTTTAAAAAATGCCTGTTGTTATCTGAGGACAACTTACAGTTAGTTCACATACATCTTTTAATTTCAAATACACAGTCCTCACTCTGAAGTTAAACCATCCTAAAGATCAACAAAAGTTCAGAATACACCCTGAGAAAATACTGCCTTTGATACACTCATAAATATTAATTACATTTATAGGATAGCAATACAAATTCTACCAAGTACCACAGGTCCCTACAGTTATTAAACAGCAGGAAAAAAAATACAGATAGAAATGATGTGAGTAGTTATTAGTGTTTCTGAAACTTTAAGCTCTGTTACACAGTTTGCCAGACATCTCCCTCCCACTGTTCCTCCCACCCCCCCAGTTTTAGCAAGAATAGTTGGAATAAAATTAATCTCATACTGATAATAAGAAAACAAATGCTATAGCTTGTAATAATACAGACCATCATATAGTATGTAACAGAAGCTACTAAAGCAAACTCTTTAACAGTAAAATTCTAACAAAATAGCAAGCCATCAAAATTTACAAACAACCACAAACAGTTAAAATGTCACAAAACAGATGTAATAATAATAAACACAGCTCAAAAACCAGGCACACCTATGCCAAGGCAAAGACACTGCACATTTTAATTTTTCAGGAGGAAATGTAACACGTAGCAGCTAAAGGAATGACAAAGCAAAAAGAAACAAAGTACAAACATAACAATTCTCAAAGGTTAATGGTTACACCACAGGCTTATAGTCACTGATCACATTTTTACTACCTATGCCTGCAGATAATTCTCTTTTCTTTTCCCCCTGAAGACAGCAGGACTATTATGTGGTGATTTTGTGTGCATTTTTAGTTGTCTTTTCTAGAGGTGCGAATCTTGAAAATTAGCACTGTAGAGCCCAAAAACGAAGAAAAAGAACTGGCAAAATATTGGAACAAAAAAGTTATTGTAGAAACAGAAATTCATTACTTTCATACTCTGTCAAACTAATAATAATATGCACTTGGAAAGAAAAGCAAAATCTTATTTTAGATGGCATTTGCTAAAGCTACATTAACAAAAGGATTTGTGGCCCTGTCACGAAAAAAACATTGACCCTTGACCTTTTTTCAGTTTAGAGAAGGAGAATAGCCAGAATCTTGTGTATCAAACAAATGTTTGTTTTGTATAAACCTTCTCCCAATTTTCTTAGTTTGCTGCAAAAGCGGAGGGGAAAAAAAACAACAAGGACAACGAAAAAAGAAAAGAAGAAGAAACTGCCCCGACCGAAAGGCTCGATTCAGAAACAGTGCAAGGCTGCTTCTAAACAGTCATGTGACTTTTTTTTTGCTAACAGCCATGTGCTCGCGTATCATTTTACTCTGAAATAACTCTGCGGATTTCAGCTCAACCTGCCTTTGCTTATAATGCATGACATAGCCTGTGAGGGAGCCTGAGAACTGTCCCTCTTCAAAAGCAAGGTTCCCATGCTTGGCCTGTCACCATGGAAGCAGATGCCTTTTTTTGCTTACCCCTGCTTACCTCTTTGCAGCCACGAGCTGCTCCCTATTGTTAAAAGGGGTACGCCTTGATTTTTCTTCGTCGTGACTGAACTTGCCTCTTCTTCAAAGGGCACGATGCTGCAGGTCATTGGTCTAGACTGTTTGCACGGTCCAGAGAACAGCCTTGATGTAACCCTTGCTCCGTCTGTGCCACACCACCAGCCGTGCGACTGCAGACTGTAGGGGGACATCGGAGATCTGTATTTGAAAAGAAGTCCGTCCGATTTTGCCATTGTGCCTTTTCAGTCATCGATCGAATGAATATCGAACCTTCTGTCGTTGCATGTGTGAAATAGATAGCTTAGCAAGCACTTTTGTGCCCAAACCTGTGCAGTGGGCCAAACTCTTCCTTTATTCACAAGTATTATTGGTTTTTTGTAGCGTAATAATTTCTTGGGAACTTTAATAACAGTGTTTTTATGTTAGACTGGCCTCGCAGCAGAATCTCTTTGTTTTAACCTGCTTGATTTAGCACTTAATTTTTTTTTTTTAAAAGGTGCTTTCTCTTTTAATCATTTCCAGTTGAAAATCAGCCCTCTTAAAGTGCAAGGGAGGTGGATTTGGAATCAGTATGAACAGCCCAGAATTGTGAGGGGTTTCAAAACAAGATACTGACTAGAGGTTTGCTGCCTTGAGGCTTTAAAATTAACACAGGAGAAAAAAGAACGTGCACTTGGAAAGCTTCCAAAATTAATTCAAAAACTAAAAAAAAAATTTAAAATTGTTTTTTTTGCTCATTTGTTAAATAGAATAAAGTAGATAGTCTTCAAGAAAATACAGATATTCTAATAGATAAAATAACCCTGACAGTGGTGACTAGAACCCTAAAAGAGTTTATATTCTTTTTTTCCCCTTGATATAGAAAGACAAATAATTTGGAAAATTAACATCTGATAACACGGGTTTTTGCTCTTCTGTACCAGCACAAAAACATTTTTGATACTTACTGGTCAACTTTTTTTTTTTTTTAATATGTATTTTTTTTAAAGTGGAAACAGTTAAATGTCCACTGCAAGAAATTATGAAAATCACGCTAAACCACTGAGAAAGTGTAGCTGAAATGTTCAGGCAAAGAGTTCAGGAGAACTCCAGGAATTTCAGGGAGGAGTGAAGAAAAAGATTCTCTAACACCTTCGAATTAAAAAAAAAACCCCAAACAGAATTGTAGCTAACGTGGAAAATTATATCAGTCGGTAAGCAAGTTTTTACTCTTCTTTTAATGGAATGGCAAAATCTCTGATCACTGCTTGTCAAAAAAAAAAAAAATAATCTACTGAAAGCCATCAGGACCTACTCGTTGTACAATATGCCAGCCTCTACTCTGTTCTAACAAAATTTGGACTGCATCAAAAAGGGGCTTAAATATTCTTCAGGGTGCTGCTAACCCAGAGCTGTCTGTATATGACATCAGTATATATATTTTTGAGACACCACTGTCTCATACTTCAAGGCATACCTATTTTCTCTAATTGCCGCAGGCAAAGGGGAGGTGCACTAAAGAATAAAGAAGGTTATTGTGACAGATGAAACATAATTCACAATGAGTACTCTTTTCATCCAACCTTAAGTAGCAGAGGATTACTCCAAGCTGAATTTTAGGGGAGTATGTATGATCTAATAATATGAGGACAGGCCACAAGCTGAAAGGCAATATAAACCAATTATGTTTTTGCTGATTGT
The DNA here is from genome assembly GCA_035582745.1 of Loriotus luctuosus. Taxonomy (NCBI): domain Eukaryota; kingdom Metazoa; phylum Chordata; class Aves; order Passeriformes; family Thraupidae; genus Loriotus; species Loriotus luctuosus. Next base: position 11,161,443 of record JAWWEY010000001.1, on the reverse strand, counting down.
TTGTGGGGTTTTGCTGTTGGGGTTCACCCCCCCACACACACACCCCCTTTCTCTTTTCTGGAAATAGAAGAAATACTAACTTGAAGAGGGTCTGAAGAAACATGGGGAAAAGTAAGAAATGCCGAGAAATAAAAGTTGGGATTTTCTGGAATGGATATTGACAAATGCTTATTCTATATTTCTGCTTCATGACACTTTAATGAAATAAGATCATGCCTTTTCTTCAGTAATTATGCGCTGTGAAAGTAGGTAAACTAATTTTGATACACTTATTGAACTTGTCTTGCTTCCGAGAAATTGATACTTGAGTCTTCTAAAAATACTGTGATGTCAAGTTTAGATGTAGATAACTGTGATAGTAAAATAACTTTCTGCTAAGTGTGTGTACATTGCTTTTCTGAGTCACTGTTTTAATATTTAAACAGTAAATGGGTAAGTTTGCATGAGTATTTTATGTTTATTTCCTTACAGCATGCTTCTGAAAATAAGTGCTTAGCACAAATTATAGTATTGGATTTTGAAAGGCTTAATCTTTTTATAGTTTCAGTTTTCATAAAATAACTCTTTTTGTACGATCTAAAATTGCACTCAGAATGCCTGGACCTTTTAGCTAGTTAAACTGCAGAAACTGCTAAGGTGTTTGGCAGAAAAGAAATAGAAAATGTCCCATTTTGTCTGGAGAAATGTTAATTTAGATTAATTACTTTTTTAAGTAATAGGTAACTTTAAAAAATCTATTTTAATGTAATTTTATTAAAGCAGTCATTGATCTTCTCAAAAACATTTCTATAAATTTTGCATAATTTAATATGCAAAATAAAACTCTTTTTAGATATGGATTCTAAATGTGCTCTTTGAGTGTTCATCTTTTTTGAAAAATCCCAGACAAAAAACCTCAAACAACTATGAGTTAAATGTTTATTTTCATACATTTTGGATTTTTTAAATTACACAAAATCTTCTTAGAAGCAGAGCTAATAAAACTTTTCTTCTAATTGAAATTAATTATTACTAGGAGTTAGTTTATATCTTTGAGATTTTGGACTGAAATACAAAATAAATATTAATTGGAACAGGTTTTCTGTTGTTCAATGCTGCTACATGTCAGACCAGCTAGGACGATTTAACAACTTAACATCTAATGTTCCATTAACAAACAGCAAGAAAATGGCATAAAAACAAGCACATGAAATTATTATATTTTATAAACCAGAAAAGAACAATGCTGTTTTGTCTTTTTAGAGGCTGTTACTGAATTTTTCTCTTACATAATACAATTTCATGTAATTCTTAAAACCTAAAACCAATGTAAGAATTTCATAAGCACCACAAGCAATTAGGTGGATTTTGGTGAATAAGCAGTATGCATTAAGCACACAGCAGTACTATATTTTAAAGAAAGAATGAGCAGTCAGAAAATGTATAAAATGCAGTAAGAAAGCTGCTAGGTTGAAAGCATACATTTTAATATTTTAGTTCGCGAGGGGAGCGGCAGCCAAAAGACCATTCTAACCACCTGACAAACAGCAACAAACAACAGCTCTCGAGTCAAAATATTTATTAGGGTGTCATGTCAATGTACAGGCTAGCATATGTGCCAAGGAGAAATTATTCTATTATCTTCAGCTGAGTGAACCAGCAACAATGAACGTACAGATTTGTAAATATACACGGAACGGAGAGTGTTCTTTCAAATCACACATCCATTTAATTTTCATTGATCATTTAAAAAATATATCAAAAAGTGTGAAGTACAAGTTACATTAATTCTTGTGACAATTTTTATCCAAATGTTATTGTTGCCCTGTCACTTTGCACTTGCAATCCATGGCAAAGTTTCTTAGTAAGAAATATACACTTTAGCATTTGTTTCAAGATTCAAGTGGCATTTTAGCTACACTGAATGACATTAATTTAAGCAATATATCTTCTATTAATACACTTTCAAAAACATATATTTTAGAGGCATTCGTATCTGTAGACTTGTTTTGTTCTCCTCAAAATTAGTTTGAAGTATAATTTATTATTGACGAGGCATGTAAAACTTTCAGCAAAATTGCAGATGAAGGTTGTCTTTGGAAAAGTAGGGAAAAGAGAGCACAACAGATGATGCCTGTGTACAACAAAAGAATCTCTTAAGAAGAATAATGTTTCAATACTGAAACAAACTACAAGCAGTCATATAACTTCCAAATCCAAAAATATATGGTATTACACATTATTTCAATTCTTTTCTGAAAAACATACATCAGGTGGAATGAATATATGCCAAATTCACCATATAATTTTTAATTGCCAGTGTTTAATTTTTTTAAAAGAGAAGAGGGAGGGGAAAAGAGCTCTTCCCCTCCCCTGCAAACTGCTTTGATTTTAAGCAAATCTAAGTGTGCAGGTACAGTTGTCTCATCCCATAGCCTATAAAGTGTTAAAAACTTACATCTGAAATTAAGATTTGTAATATTTTGGGAGCAACAAAGAATACAGCAACTCAGGAGACAACACTGGGAATGTAGGAAATCACAGACTTTGATTCTATACGACAAGCTGGATAGGAGTCAAAGCTGCCACATGTGGTGTGAAAAAATGCCACCCCGGTGTGAACAAAGGGTTTAAAATGGAGTCAAGAAGCGTGCAAGCTCAATGTCTAAGCTTTTCCTGTGAATTGTACTGCCACAACCTGCAGGATATCAAGTGGGCTGGGAAGAATAGAGTGCCTTTGGAAGCTACAATGGAGTAGCGGTGGCCGTCGGTGCGTTGGGGTTTCTATTGTTTTGCTCTTCTTGTTTGTGTGGCGCCACAATGCGTTGCTCTACTTCAGCGAGAAATTAAACTCTGAGCACCAAAAATAAAGTCACAAAATTCACCAAGAAACTGATGAATGCAGTAAGTGGGATCTTGCTTATTGTAGTCCTGTTTTACAGCTCAATGAGAGAATTTACCAGCTGGATTGCGCATTTTACCGGGGCCCGAACCGCAATGTTTCATATGCAAAAAATAAAAAAACAAACCAAATAGATGTTGCTCATAAATATCTCTATGGCCTTTTACTGAGATAATCATTGCAATAATATAAACATTTGTTAGGTTTATTCAACTAGAAAGAATGTTGCACCTTATTTCCATCAATAGCCTTCCTCCTTTTATTACAACATAAAGCTGTTAATCTGCAAATTCAGTTCAGAAAGAACTATCTTTTAGAAACAATCTAGTAATAAACAACCTAAAAATGTACGGGTCACACACTCACAAAACTGCTATGCTAACACTGCTCAACAGAGAAGGTACTAAAAATCATAAATATTGTACCTAAATAAAGGAAAATACCACGTAGCTAGGACAAAAGGAATAATAAGAAAAGAAACAGTCGAATATGTTTTCCATAAATATGTGAACTGCAAAAAGTACAATTTCCTTGATGAGAAAACAGATTGCAGTTACTAAATCCCTGAATAAAAAGAATTAAAATCCAATTAAAATCCAAGAAAGCACACAAGCAAACCTGATAAACAGTAGATTTTCTAAGAATTAAAGCAACCTTCTGATTTCCTATATTACATTTGCATTTTTTATTAAAGATTAGGTCAAAAGCCACTGATTTTTAGTTTATGAATGCAGGTCAAGACAAGAACATTTTTCTATTTACTCTGTGTAACTCTGTATAGAAATCAATCCGTTACTTTCATTACAACCACACAATCAATTCCATTTAAAGTACAATGCAACAGCCAAGTCCAAGGACAATATGGATCACTGAAAATCCTTCATACTATCCACAGAATTTATTCAGTTTGACTGGGACGATTTTTCTTCTCATTAGTATTCACCAAGCTTTCACAAACAAACTTATCCTGGCTTCACCTGTTTTTAGCCCAAAGCACAAACCAAAACAAAGCAAACACTAATTCACTGATACTACACCATTGTGTAAGTATTGCTCTTCAGTAAATAACACAAATAATCTCTTAAAAAACAGTTTTATGTGCCTAAGTCACACTGAGCCACGAATATTTCTTCAACTAGAATGAGACAAGACCACATGCCACATAAACTGTGCAACATCCACATATGCAGACACACATGATGAATGTAGACAATGTATTTAAGCACTCTGTCTTAGCTATTTTTTATCACCTTACAAATACTTGTAAACATGCTCCTCTCATTTTTCTCTCCCTCATAATGCTCTTTTGAAGTTCCTAGAGGACACAAAGACAAGGTATTTAAAAAATGCAAAATACTATAAATGTCTTTCCCTATATTCCCAAAGAATTTGCTATGATCATTTGGACAGATGCAATTTAGCCATTTTTTTAAAGGTTCATAATTTCATAACATTTTCATATGTTCATAAATGTTCATAATTTCTTTAACATTTCTAGTTCAACATATAAAAACTAGAGATATTATCAGATTTTAAAACTGTAAAACTCCAAACAGTACTTTTATTTCTGGTATTTTTTTATTTATTTTAATTATTCAAGCTTATTTTGCTGGTTTCCTTTTGCTCCCAGCCTACTCCCCCAACTTATTTTCTCCAGTATCTTAGTATTTTTGGGGGTTTTAAAACATTATTTTATTTTTCTGTCTGCCTGAAACATAAGCCTGCCAAACAAATATTTTAAAAATAACAGAACAGATTGAAAAATGTCCTGTTCGGAGGTCTCTGCCCAATAAAATCTTATCTTGAATATTCTTAGCATTTGTTCCTTATTTGTTCTTTTATTGATCACTTTGTTCAGCTACATGTGTCTCTCCCCAACAAGATATCAGAAAATGAAGAATGATTCTTGGAATATTGCTTCAGAACGTGCAGCCTGATGCAGACTGGCAACGCAGAGGCTGCGTTTCCACATCCAACATTTTCTTAGCTTTGATAATTTGACATATGTAATCTCTGGGTGTTTCTTAGGGTGCCATCTCCTTTTTTTAATCCAATGTATGTTTTTAAGTCTTTCTTAAATTGCTCTCTCTGCCAAGTGGCCATTCAGTGGGCAGTCTCCTCTCTTGGGCAGAAGCCAGCACTGCACACCCGTACATTCGTACGTGTGCACGTACAGGTGGGAATGTGCCAGTTCTGCCTTGTTATTTCAGCTGAGCCTCAAACTGGGGCCCTGGTGAACCATTTACATTTATCTCTGCCAAGCCTCACTGGATGCATTTCGGTCATAAACAAAATTGCATAATGCCACATTTCTTACTCACATACAACAGCATGTAAATAGGGGAAGGGTTCACAGCACTGTGAGGGGAGAAACTGTTCTGACAGACTTGCAGTTATCCCCCCCTGCAAACCTTAAACAAGCGTACATAAACATCTTTTTCCTCTTGTTCAGCTGTGTTTACTTGCCACTGCTTCCCTCCCCTGGCCTCCACCAGCTCATTTCTCCCCACCTCCTGAACCTGTTTATTTTCTTTCTCCTGCCTATCTGCCAGCTGCATTGCTGAAGGATCCCCCAAAATCTGCAATCCCACGCATCCTTGTCCCAGGGGCACCCTGAGTATGTGAGTGGGGTGCAGGACTGAAAAGGTTAATTCTGTACGGGCAGGAAGAGGCAAAGCTCAGGCTTTGAGAATACGAAACTGGACAGTTTGGAAGGATTGCATTAAATGTAAGATGTAATATCTGCAAGTGAGATAGCAGGGATACTGTTGGGAGAGAAAAATTCACTTTCCCAGAATGCTCTCCATCTATTCAGACATTAAACAGCTGAAACATGTGCGCTGCAGAGGTTAAGCTTGTCTGCTGAGAGCAGGACACTGAGCCGCTGAGCAGCCCCTGCCTCTCCCTCTGACTGCTGCGCCAGCCTGGGGAGCTCTGACACCAATTTCACCAGCAATCTGCCCCCAGGGGCTGTTTTAAGGCTGTCCCAGACCCATCTGCAAAGCTGACCCCAGAGAGCCAGCCCAGGTCTGTTTGACATGCTACAGAACAGCTACGTAATCCAGCTCAGAGTCCGCAAAGAAGCAATTTAAGGGATCTTTACTTATTAGCAAAAAACAATTCCAAGCTTTCCTCACTCAGCTGTGTAAATTAACAAACAAGGCGTTCCCCTGGCTGAAATGCACACTGGACCAGCGCAGCAACCACCTCCAAAATCAGCTCATTCCTCTCAGCAAAGACCATTTGTTAGGGCAGGTCCTCTTGCCATCTCCTGAAGCCTGCTGGATCTACGTGAGGCTCACGGGCCAGTCCAGGTAACAACACCAAATGGAAAAGAGGCAGAGGAACACATGGGGAAAGCACAGTCTGAATGACCTCCTCTAGGACAGAAAACTGACCCCAAACAGCTGCTGCAGAGCCACTGTGGTAAGAGGTCATCACTTGGTATAAGTGCCAAAATTATTCTGATTCTTTGTGACAATATATTTAATTCACACTTATTGGCAGTTCAATGGGAACATCTTTGGTGCAAGTGCACACTCTGCACATCAGCCATCCTGTGGTGTTTAAAAATGAGAGACCAAGTGTAACATGAGAGTATTCTCTTATTGGAAAGAACTTTTCACTGCCTTCCATAATTTGTAAATCGCCTTCTGTGGGTTTATTTTAGTACCTTGATTCTATTTGACCATAGCTTATTATGATTTAATTTCCTTCTTTCTTTTTTTTTAAACAGAGGATGGAAAAGAAAAATAAATCTCTCATGCTCTCAGCATATAACAATTGATATAATAGACTGAAATGGCTCCTTCTAATCACTTGGGGATTTTTAAGTGCATTTTATTGACATGATAAGCCATTATGAGTCCTTCAGATTTGTTATGGTTTATCATATCAAGGCTTACGGTTTTAAGTAATATTCCTAATGTGTATTCACAACATCCACTCCAACAGCTTTTTTAATCTCAATTAAATACCATTAAAGATATGTATGGTACCTATGTATAAGTGGCACTAGAAGAGTGTTTGTATCACCAGTGACCAAATAATGTCAGACTGGCTCAATTGCCTTCTACTTCATCCCATACAACCAGAAGTCTTATTGCTCTGCACAAGTGCATATGAAAGGCAACATTATTCAGCAGAATTATAGAAGTTTCTCATGGTATTTTTTTTTCGCTAGGGTTACCATCTTTCTTTTATTCAAGGTAGTCAATAAAAGGAGATCTCTTTTGCCAACCTCCAACAGCTGCCTGAGCAGAACTTGAAACCTCTTGATACATTCCAGTAAAATGAGCATCACCCCTGGTGTCTAGGACAACATTTGTTCTCAGAAAGAAGTAAAACGGAATGTCAAAACTCACCTGAGAGAGCAAAACTCTGACTGCACAGAGCACAACCGTGCAGCTATCCTGAATGGCCACATAATTCACCTCTGTCTTCCCCAGCCTGTGCTGCAGATTTATGGTCTGCCTCTTTATGCTTTTTGCACTGCAGACTACTTTTTTTTTGCCATTTCATCTTCCTTTTATCATTACATTCTGACTTCTCCACAGCCCTAGGTCCCCTGCCCTCAGGAGAAGAAAGTGGAAATCAGCCAAAAGAGAAGTGTGCAAGGCAGAGGTGAGGCAGTCAAAATGAGTATGGCTGTCAAACTGGCCAGACCTTCTATGAGCAAAAGGCAGGGACTCCTGCACTAGGAGCAGCAAGAGGGAAAGGTGTTAGGAGGTTATAAACCACTTGGAACTTAAGTGTTATGAATTTATGGCAATCACTCTAAATTCAAAATAAAAATGGTGCAGCTGTCTTAGGAGGCTGAACTGGAGAAGAAGACAAAGCAAGACTTTCCAAAACACAGTACAAAAAAAGGAGTGGGCAGCCTGGCAAAGCAGGCACCACATCTGGCCTAAGAACAGCCATCAAGACACCCAGAGGCTCAGTAGGATGCCAGGGGCCCACCTTGATATCTGGTGCTCTCCTATGCAACTCAAGGGCAAAATCCTTGGGAAGGGGTATAAAAATAGCCCAAAAAGTGCAATGTTCTTCAAATTCAAAAGAATCTGGGAGCTGTCACCTTGCACAGAGGTTAGACAGTATTAATCAGCCAATGCTGTATCATCTTGCCTCTTCAAGTAGAAGTACTTAGCACACTTACCTCTAATTTGAGGAAGCAAATTATATATACGTAAAACGTGAAGAGCATGTGTCATTTAACTAGATATACCAACAGTAGAAACAAAGATATTCATCTTGTAGAAATAAAGGATGCAGATCCAAATTGTGCTCATTGTTATGGCCAGAAAGATGCACAATTCCCTAATCATTTTTGGCAAAACAGCTGCAAAAATCAAACTAAGATTTTCACTGTCAGAAGTTGGCCCACTACTGAGATTGCCCTCAGTACAGACTGTGGTGCCTTTCCTATAATGGATTTTGAGTTTACGATGCACTCTCAGAATCATTTCAATAAAACCAAAGGCTATCAAATGATTTCATAATCAATTAACACTACAGCTTTATTCCCAGTCTGCTACATCCTTCAGTGCTGCTTGGCCACATAATTGATGTCTAATTTGCCATACCATAAAAATGGCCTTGTTTATTCTCATTCCATTACCAGTAACTAGCTCATTATTCTAATACACTCTGAAGTATATAAAAAAAAAGTGAAAGAAAATTCTATTCTATTCTATATGCATTAGCTATTTTTACAGGTTAAAAATCATATTTAAATCAGTATAGCCCTTTCTCTTTATACATACCAAGTAAATAATTTCTTGCAGAATATGGTCCATTTTTTAGGAAAGTTTGTTGTGGTAAGACAAGACCAGCAAGACTGATACATATCAATCCTTGAATAACGTAAATAATTTTCATTTTGTAACTTTCTGCTTTATTTGCTCAGCCCAACATGATAGCAACAGTGAAAAGTCTCTTCTAAGAAACAACTTTACATTATCACACCCTCAACATCAATAACTTTATTAAGATACTTCAGAGCAAAACCAGTGTGCAAGAGCAACTGAAACCTCACCAAAAAAAAAGTTTATAATACAGTAGAAGAAATCCTCTTCACCACCACAAGGATGTTAAAGTCTGCTTTACTTTTGTATTTGACAAAAAGTCCTGTAGAACAGGTCAGTGATCAATGGCTTACCTAAGCAGGTAAAAATTGATCAAAAAACTACAAATTTCTCCTCCACTACTTATGGAAGTAATGGGAGATGGAATTATTGAAAATAATTTACTGACCGCCAAAAGTTAGTAAAAATCTGTGCTTGAGTCCCTTAAACAGAGCAACTGCAATGCAGCATCTGAGTGCATATCTCTATATTCATTCAGCCAAACCTGAATTCAGGCAGAAATCCACAAAGACAAAGTCACTTCCTAGAACCCTGAGCCTTTAAACTGCTGTCCTGATCTCATCTAGTCACTTGCTATTTCCTTAGACTGTTAAAGACAGCATTATATAGTTATTATTCATGCAATATTCTGTCATTTAGTATTTACTTTCCAGCATGATTTGGTTTCCTAAAGATACATTACTGCTCTTTGATTATATACAGTCATTTCAAAACCCCATGCAAGGAGGGCATTATTTTTTTAGGAAATGAATTGCTAATACTCGTGTTATTAAACTAAGTGATAAGGTATTACATTCCTGGACCACAAATATTAAATGATATTATAGCATGATAATCTAGAAGAGTCCTACCTTTTAATTCATAATTTTTGGGCTCATATTGTGAGTCAGATTTCATACATAAAATTAATAAAAAATAGAGAAATAATCAACAAAAGAAGCAAAATATATCAACACTCAGAAATCTCAGATTTATATTTGCCTTTAGCAGACTAGGGACCATGGCTCTGATATCCATATCATTTAGAGTACCTGATGATATCTGCATCTGTATTTACATGCCACTATCAAAATTCTGGGAATATCCACAAATTTTATTTCATTGCTATATAGAACTCAACCCCTTCCTTTTCCCAAGAATCAAATAAACAGTTTCCAAGACTGATTGTTACAGACCACCCATTTCGTAAGAAAGAGATTATTTATCCCATTGTAAATTTAAATATAACTACTTCACTATTTTCTGATTTGTCAAAAAAGGAAGGTCAACCATAAATCAGTCATAGTCATCTAAAGTATATAGAGAAAGAGGAGGAAAGGCCTGAGGACACTGAATCTTGGTACCAGTAACAATGGAAATTAATTGACCCAAGCTCTCCTTTATATGGAAATCCTCAAGAGAATCTCTATCATCCCAGTAGTTGACTAATATAAATTTTGCTGTTAAACAGACTTCAAGTATTTATTTAATTTGAGGCAATTAATATATGCTTATATACACAAAGGAACAAATTTAGGACTTCTTTTCTGAGTTGTGCATATTAATTTTTGGCCTCTGCATAAAATAAAATCAGGTATAGATAACATACTGATGCAAAATGGTATTACAAAAATGACCAGAAATGTTGCCTGTGATCCTTCAAACACACATTTGTATCCACAAGCACAGCAATCTATCCATCCACTCCAAGATATTTGAAAGAAATCAAGGTACATAGAAAGAAACTAATGCACATAATCTGAACAACATGTGAGTCAAGAAGCACAAAGAGCGAAGCACAAAGAGCAAAGCACAAAGTTTCATTCTCATTCCTTTGAAAAGGCACAGTACTTTGGTTTGTTTTCCACATTTCCTTAGGAGTATTTAGAATATACTTAGAGATAGAAAAAATTTATCCAGTATAGGACTAAAATGTGAGGTTTTCAGTAGTGAGTGCCATGATGTGGCAGGGGCAGGACAGTCAGGGGATCAGGCCCAGCAATAAGGATTTATGAAAGGCAATCCTTCTTGACCCACACAACAGATGAAGGAAAGGCTGCTGATGTTTAATATCTTGATCAATGGTCTGGATGAGAGGATCAAGCACACCCTCAGTCAGTTTCCAGAGGACACCAAGTTGGGCAGGAGTGTTGATCTGCTGGAGGACAGGAATGCCCTGCAGAGGGAGCTGGACAGGCTGCACGGATGGGCTGAGGACAACTGCACGAGGTTCAACAGGAGTGGAGAAAAGTGGCTGGAAAGATTCTTGGCAGAAAAGGACCTCGGAGTGCTGATCAACAGCAGCTGAACATGAGCCCAGGTGTGCCCAGGAATCCATGGCTGGCTTGTATCCATGTACTCAGCACTGGTGAGGCCACACCTCACCAAATTCAGTTTGGGGCCCCTTGCTGCAAGGACATTGAGGGCCTGGAGTGTGTCCAGAGAAGGGAACAGAGCTGGGGAAGGGTCTGGGGCACAACCCTGGTGAGGAGCAGCTGAGGAACTGATGTGGGGGGGTGATCTTCAAGGAAAGGAGGCTCAGAGGAGACCTTACCATGTGCTACAGCTCCCTGAAAGGACAGTGATACAGGTAGGGTCGGCCTCTTCCCCCACATAACAAGCAACAAGGTACAAGGAAATGGCCTCTAAGTGCACCAAGGAATGTCTAGGTTGGATATTGGGAAAAATTTCTTCACAAAAGGGTTTATCAAGTGTTGGAACAGGCTGCCCAGGGAAGTGCTGGAGCCACCATCCTTGGGTGTATTTAGGTGTGTAGATGTGGCACTGAGGGACATGGCTAAGCGGTGGCCTCGGCAGTATTGGGTTAATGGTTGGATTTGATGGTCTTAAAGGTCCTTTCCAACCTAAAGGCGCCTGTGAGTCTATGACAATATATTTGTGTACCTATCTTAGCAGTATGACATCATCTTAGTTTTAAAAACAACTTAAATCTCTACTCTCAGCAATTTCAAGGAAAGTGTTCCAATTATGAAATGAATATTAAAAACAGAATCTCTTTTTCTTTTTAATTCTCAGAAGATTATCTTGGATTCTTTGGATTTTGCTTGTAGCGTAGCCAAACAGAAAAGCAGAAAAAGTAAAAGGTCATCAATTTTTTTCCCTCCACAGCTATGAAACTAACAAGAATAATTTATTTCACTTTGGCAAGATGACACTATTCTGAAAATAAAATCTTCAAAGCATCATCTGAATTTCAGGAAAGCAAACCAATGAAAAAGAGCATGCCCAAACACCTTACAACTGCAGAAGCTTCACACCAGTTTACAAAGCAGCCACATAATACAGTGACAGAACCCAAGAAAGAGTAGCAGAAAATTAAATTAAATTAAAAAAAAAAAATCCCTTCCTTATCTTCTCCTCAGAGAAGCTTCTGACTAAATTGTTGTCTCATTTTTGACAACAGTTAGGAAACAGCTGTATTTTTCCTCCAGCACTTACCCCAAAATTCCTGCACATAGACAATATTCCTTCCTTTTGGCAGGACTTGGTGAAGTTCGGGTGCCCTTCTGCTCTAGTGATGCTTATGGTGAGGAAGTTGTGAAATTATTTAGGACACAGCAGTGCTGTCGTGAAAATGAAATGCAATCCTCTTCAGCAACAGCATTAAGGTTGTCCACACTTTTATTCTTAAGTATCTCTTTTTCTGTGACTTGAGCAATCATAAAAGGCATGAGCAAAACTTCCTGATAATTTTGGACACCTCTTCAGAGATTTGTAATGTTATTCTTCTACATATAAAATTACCCTGTGTTCCTTGGGGACTGACAATACACAGTGTAAGAGAATGTAGCAGCTCAAAAAAGATAAAATACCAAGAACCAAGCAGGGCTCATGCAAGAACATCATGTCATGGTCTGTAAAGACTGCACCAACATGGGCAGTCCATTCTCGTGTTTAACTATTCTTGCCATGAAGAAATTCTTCCTGATGTCCAGCTGAATCTCCCCTGGTGCAGCTTGAGGCTGTGTTCTCTTGTCCTTGCCTGGGAGAAGAGACCTCAAACTGCAAATATCTTCAAGAGTTCCCATATTGCATAAGCAGAAATACACATAATGATGCATATTCCTGGCATGTATCGTTCAAGGTTTTTAATTTCAATCAAGAAGATGGATCCTCTCAGGAATATTCTCATCCATTTTAGTAGAAACTAAACCTTATTTATCTATAAATAACTTGTCTTGTTTTCAAATTTACTGTCAGCATCTGACATTTGCTGGAAAATGTGATTCAGATTTTGGAATCCCTAGTACTAGAAGAGAGCTGCCAAAAAAGAAGCGGACAACCTAAAAAAGTCTATCTGCCTTTTAAAAGGGACATCTTTACTGTAGTTTCCAGACTGGACACTTATTCTTAATCAAAATAGCACCACAGTACCATGTTTTTGGAAAAATCATAGAAACATAGAATATGCTGAGTTGGAAAGGATTCCATTAGGGCCATTGAGTCCAGCTCCTGACTCTGCAGAGGACACCCCATAAATCCCACAATGTGCCTGAGAGAGTTGTCCCACACCCCGAGAGTATTGTCCAAACTCTGTCAGGCTTGGTGCTGTGACCACTTCCTTGGGAGCCAGTTCCAGTGCCCAAACACCCTCTTGGAGAAGAACATATTTCCTAATATCTAACCTAACTCACCTTCAGGTTGTTTCCTCAGATCCTATCACTGGTCATCAAAGGGAAGAGATCAGTGTCTGTTTCCCCTCTTCCCTTTATTATGAAGACCACAATGAGGTTTCCCCTCAGCCTCCTCCAGGCTGAACAGACCAAGTGCCCTCAGCCACTCCTCATACAGATTCTTCTCAAGGCCCTTTACCATTTTCATGTTCCTCCTTTGGACACTCTCTAATACCTTAAACTCTTTCTTATATTGTGGCACCCAAAACTGTCCCCAGCACTTGAGATGAGGCCACCCCAGTAAAGTGCAGAGCAGAGCAGGACCATCCCCTCTCTTGCACAGCTGGTGATACTGTCCTTGATGCCCCTAGGACAGGTTTGGCTCTCCTGGCTGCCAGTGCACTGCTGGCTCCTGTCCAACTGGTCATGGACCAGGACGCCCAGGTACCTTTCCACAGTGTTGGGAAGCACAATTTTTCAGGACAAAGGCACTGCCACATAGACTTCCACCTCCTGTTGTTTGCCAACACTTGGAGCACAGAGTACAAACACATATTGATCACTGAGAAGTAGAGGTGTTCTACCAAAACCAAAATAAAGAGGCAATATTCCCACTAGAATATAAAGATGCAGAACAGATACATTGATCACAGCTATATTTTCCATAATCACTATTAATCTCCACAGAAGCTCAACATGCCCTGGCCATTGGGAGCCCAGAGCCTCCCGTGTGCTGGGCTCACCCAGAGCCCCGTGGGCAGCAGGGCAGGGAGGGGATTCTGCCCCTCTGCCCCCTCTGCTG
>JAWWEY010000001.1:11117456-11147258 GCA_035582745.1 Loriotus luctuosus | reverse complement strand
AGCTCTGGGCTCCCAGCACAGCAAGGACAGGGACCTGCTGGAGCCAGGCCAGAGGAGGCACCAAGGGGATCAGAGGGGTGGAGCAGCTCTGCTGGGAGGAAAGGCTGAGAGAATTGGGGTTTTTCAGCCCAGACTAAAGAAGTCTTCTGGAAGACACTAGAAGCCCTTACAGTACCTGAAGATAGCCTACAAAAAAGCTGGAGAGAGGGACTTTTTACAAGGGCACACAGGAACAGAAGAAGGCGAATAGATTTAAGCTAAAAGTAGACAGATTTAGATTATATATAGGGAAGAAATTCTTTACTGTCAGGTAAAGAAGTCTCCCAGAGAAGCTGTGGCTGCCCCATTCCAGGAAGTGTTCAAGGTCAGGTTGGACAGGGCTCTGAGTAACCTGGTCTGCTGGAAGGTGTCCCTGCCCATTGCAGGGGTTTGGAACAAGATCATCTTTAAAGTCCTTTCCAACACAAACCATTCTGACTCTATGATGATTCAATGATTGTTAACATGACTTGTGCCACTACTTCTCTCTATTTTCTGGGTTACCCCAGAATTAGGAAAATTGATTTTCAGAATTGCACATAAAAAATCAGTAGGAAAAGTTTTGCCAATTGTTCCAATCCAAAAACTAATGAATAGGAGGTATTTGTTTGTCTTCCTTCAAGCAAGTTAACATGACTGCATTCCTGGATTAACTTCCAAAATCTTAGTAATCACCATTACCACACCTAATCATTATTAGGACTAAATTCAAAAAGCATTCCACCTTTATTTATTAATTCTTTCCTAGATTAAACTAAGTTTACCCTTCTCTAACATGTAGTTCTTTTTATGTCTACCACCTGACATTTTCTGACAATCAGAATTAGTATATGTATTAAATACTGAATTTCAGGTGGAATAAAAGCATACACACCATTGATTCCTCTTCAGCTGGGCCACTGTCTGTGAAAGACTGTCCAGTTTCTGATTAATGGACAAGACTATTTAATATTGAAAAATCAAAAGGCAAGGATAAACAAGGCTATTCTACTATCTTTAGTTTACTGGAGAGAGTGCAATAAAGAAAAATGGTATTTATTTATTCAACCTTCAAACAGATATTGAATGAATGTTTGCCATACTTTGGAGCCACAGGTTTCAAATTCAAGCAGACTCTGAATACTTTTTTTTCTCACTTAGAGTATTCTAATTACCAAATAATGTAACAATACTTAGACATTCTCTGTACATTGAAATTAAAGAGATGAATTCCACATTGGAAAAACACGATTGTCCACTCCACCAAAAGTTAAATATCAAGGAGTAAAATCCAGGAATCTGAGAATCCCAAAAATAATTCTAAAACAAAAAGTAACTTTTATTAAACAATACTAATATTTTCTACCCTCATGTTGTAGGCAATTACTTGTAAATTCTTGCTACAGCTGATAATAGTCAAAAATATATCTGACTCAGATATAGGCTTCTTTCTGCTTTCAAGTAAGCTGTTCAAAGCTCTGCCTTGTGTCTCATATATTTAATCCTATTTCCTTAGAAGCACTTGAAAAAGAAAATATTTGTTGCTCATGCATTAAACACTGAACCCTAAGTTCAGTTCAGAAGAGAACAGAATATGACAAGACTTGATATACTTTAGGGTTCTTTTCTCCTAGATTTGTATATATAATGTCAGCTATAATTTTTCAGGTCTCTTTTAACTCTGTTGCACTGCTAACAGAACTGCAGCTGCTCTTTATTTATTTGTATCCTTTTTTTCTTTTCCCCTGTTCATAATATACAGTCTGTCTGGCTCATTTTCAAGCTATTGAAATATTTCAATTCTAAAAAGAGTACAATAGGCCATAACCACTTGCGTGCTTGTGCTTAGGAAGCCTCCCTCCCTCCTCTCCTCAATCTTCTGTGAATTTCTGAAGTCTAGAAACAAAACTGGAAATTCAAGTGCATGGTATGTCTTAAAACAAGTTTGGTTTGTGCTGGTTTAGCTGTTCCCTTCTGAGATTAAAATACTGGACAAAACAAGTAATTCTTGTGGTACTGCTTCTGGAATTATAAAACGCGGACATCTACAAAAAGCATGACACTGACATGAAACCCCCCTAAATCTAGTTTTATAAACTTAATGCCTGTTCAGTTTCAGCTCCAGAGACAGCTGCCAGTGTGTTGAATTTATGCAAAAGTACACCTCAAAGTCCACACACAGTGGACTTTGTTCACTGAGGTCAGGGAAAAGAGAAGCTTGCGGTGGACAAATTATATTAAAAGTTTCCTTGTAGAGCTTATTAGTAGTGCTTATTTTAGAGACTGGTTGTCTTTCCTAATGTTATTTTATGTATGGCTGTCAGAACCTGATATACTTCAATGAACCACTGAAAAAAATCAAGATGGTCAAATTTTTAAAATCATGGTTAAATTTTGCATTGGTCAATTTTTTTTTTAGATTGCTACTCAAGGCCCCTTAATCTCCTCCCACAAACCCACATAATTTAAAAATATATTTTCTTCTTTTTTTTATGCCACAAATATTTTCCTTCCTGCAGTTAAATGAACAGTAATTACAAACACAAAACTATTTTGTATGTTACATTATGTGAACCCATAAAGCCAGGAAGGAGCAAAGCAAATTCTCTGTTTGGAGAGAAAGAAACAGAAACCTGTGCTGAGTCAGGATGTTAAATGAGGAAATCACTTTAACTCTTTATTTTAAGCAGTTATACCAACAGCATTGGCTATGAGATTGCCTGTAAAATCTGGGCAAGATTATTTGCTTTAAATGCATTCTAATATTTTTGATTTCATACCTGTGTGGCAAATGCATAACGTATCAAATGGTCCAACACTGAAAGTCTCCTCAAATAAGAGGGGATATTGCACAAATGATGTTGTCTTTGCTACAAAATGTTATACCATTATTTAATTTTAATAATAAAAACAATGTCACTTTGAGGGGGGGATAGAAACATAACAAAAGTCTACCTCTCTGTCTTATGTTAAAAGTAATTTCCAAAGGTACTGGCACTGCAGCAAGTATTCAAGAAGTATATACTCAATATCATGGAAACTTCAAGAATTTCAACGGGAATTAAACATTAATGATTCATCTAAGCAGCATCCCCAGTCTAGATCAGCCCTCAAAGAGCAGGTCCAACAATTGTTCAGAGTCCTGAGCGTACCTATCTTTGCTTTTAGGTAAAAAACCAACAATGAATGGAAGGGCCTGAGACCCCTGTTGCATCCTCATGCCTGGAAGACAGCATTTTCTCATGTGATTTTTTCCAAGGGTCCTTGAAAGACAAGTTACAGATCCCTGGTAGAACTCCTGCACAAAGGGAAGAACTTTATACTCATGGTAGTATTACTGTTGCTGATCGATTTAGCAGAAACATCTAATTAATAGCACAAGGCCAAATTATTCCAAGAAGCCTTGGTTCATCTCAGCCCTAACCTCTCATTTCAAATTCTGTAGTTCTGAAAACTCAAACCCCAGCTGATGTTTGATCTTCAAGCCCAAGAATCCAGAACTGAAGTCCATAACCCTTTTGTAGGCTCTGCAGAGCACCAAGTAATTGCTGTTAACCTGAGGCACTCAGCAATCACAAACAAGCACTCAGAATACTCATCTGAATGAATAACAGAAGTGTACTGCCATTTCTAAAATCTTAGCCTTGTCACATGTAAAATGTGGCTTAAATCTTAAATATCTTAAAACTTCAAAACCTTCAAACATAATTATTTCTTAGATAGTAATTAATGCTTTCTACAGTGGTAAATCTGTATTCAATAATGGCAGTCGCAAGGAAAGTACAGTCCTGAGCATCAAAGCCCCAAGGCTCTTAGTTAAAATGTGGCTCCTAGGCCTCCTTTGCTCTCCAGGGCAGGAAAAGGAACTTTGGGAGACAGCCAGGCTGTGAAAAGTGGGACATCCTCAACAGCCACAATGGCTGGAAAGCCAGGAACACCAACCCTACATGCTGCATGTGGCACAGCTTGGTTTGCTCTTTTGTTTTGGTTGGCTGGTCTTTTCTTGTTTGTGATAGTTGGAATGGCCAATATACATCTACAAAGTACTTCAGTTCTGGTGAATCGGCTTTTGCCCAGGTAACCTCATTTCAGCAGAGAATCCCAAACCTGCCCCAGACATAGGTTTTTGAGTTGCAAACCTTCCCCTGGCAGTTCCATGGGAACAGAGGTGAACTGGACAGACAGCCCTCCTACCCCCAAACAGAGAAGATAGGAAGGAAAACCAGGATATGAGATTTATGAAGGCTTTCTTCACAGGGAACTAAAGAGCCTGTACTTCCTATAGAGCATTTAAGGAGCCTGCCCCAAGTCTAATGACAAGAAAACATGTCTAGAAATCATCAGTACATTCTAGGATTGTCTTATTCACATCTTAGGCAAAAAACTGTGAGTTAGATTGAAGGTAATTTATTAGTTCTGAAGTTACCACTGTGTGAAGATTGGACAAGAGGCTTGGTAGTGCATTGATGTAGGTCTGCTTAAACCCATGGAGCTAATCTCTATGTTTTTGTACTACATTGAGAGAGCTTCTCGATTTTTTTCCACCATATTTAAAGTAAACAATGGGCTGAAATGACGACTCTTATCTTCAGATGTTTATCTGGAATTACTGCCCTACAGCATGCAGGCAACTCTCTTAGGCAAGTAAATCTTTTCATTTCTATCTGTGTATTAAATTCAGAAGAATCAAGTGTTTATTCATAAACCACAGACAAGATCTGGGGGAAAAAACCCTACCAACATTACTTCAACTGCAATGAATAATGTGCTGGACATTTACACATACTTATTAGCAAGACAACAGAGAATGCTAGCTCTGCTAATATTGCTTTTCAGCATAGCTTTAGAATAATGATTTTTTTAAAAGATAAGTTTGATCTGTAATTCAAATCACACTGTATCTTTGATTTGCTACCCCCTCCTCCCCTCACACTCTCTTTACTCCTCCCTCCCCCCGAAAAGCTTTATATAGAGTGGCTGGAAAGCAAAGTAGGGATCTATGCAGACACTATCCATCACATTTCTGTCTTAATTGAATGACACCAGAATGAGATCGATAAAATGTAACAAGAGACAGCTTTGCATTTCCACACTCACTTATTCTCCCTCTCTATTACTGCCAGCCATCACCGTGACCAGAAAGCCTAAGTATTAAGTCTGAGCATTGCTGCCAAGCAAGCTGTTAGTATATGAATAAACTTGTCAGGAAAACAATAAAACTTAAAATACTGGGAAAGGCCAAAATGTCAAAAGGCTGCTGCAAACAGCATTAAATATGCTGCTTTTAAAGTTGAGCTATAGAAACATATGAAGAGTTTCTAAATAACATGGGCACTGGCAATTCTTCAGATATTATTCCCCTCATTCCCTCAAGACATGTCTCTGTGCGTGTGTGTGACCGTCTGACATGCAGTTGTCGTGACCTCTTGGCGCAAATCTGCAATTTCAACAATAAGCCCACACCAGCTGTGATTTCCCTATGTTCAAGGATTCTGAGATCTCCAATGCATTATTGATAACCTCGTTGCTGTGCTAAAAGCAGAGGCTGATGCACTCAAAATCCCAGACTTCTCCTGAAAAGCTCCAGCTTCACATGCCAATCGATCATGAGAAATAAAATGAAAAAAGCCCATTTCAAAACCAGGTTGCACTTTGAGTATTGCATCCATTCCAGTACGCATCCTGAAAATTTAAGCTTTTTTTAAACTCCTCTTTTTTTTCCTAACCCTCAATTATGATGATTTTTTTACTCCTGACCCTGTTAGGGTAATGCTAGATTATCAGGAGCATGATTCACATGTCAGCTTTGGGTCACATTTATATTTAAAGTGTACATTGCTTTTATAGCTAAATTCCCCAAGCAAAACTGGGTATTCTGTTAACCAGCAAATGAAGCAGCTAATAGTATTAAAAAAAAAACCAAAACACAACAAAAAAGAAGGAACAAGTTATATCAAGTGAATGCAGTAAACAAGACGACTTAGAAAGACAGGAAGAGGAAAGAAATAACAATAGTAAAACTGCACAGGATACAGCTTTACTTATGCATAACTAGGAAGCTCCTGGAATCTGAAAACACAAGTATCACCAATTTTCTGGTCTCAGTTTAGTATGTAAAGAAATGCTCAGACATTGCATCACAGGAAATGTTCTCTTCATGTTTCAAGACAGACTGTCATATTTCAGCTTGAAACACAATTAGATATTAAAACAATTGCTGTACAAGTACAAGCACTTCTGCCAGGCACTATTAAAATCCAGCTGATGAGACACTTGGCCTCTTAGCTTCAATACATAATTCTTCATGCCTGGTTGACTGTGTTGCATTGTTTCTTCATTATTACACCCGTGCTCAGTCTTTTTTTTTCTTATCTTTTCTTCATGTACCAACAATCAAATATGACTTGGTTGGAGGTAGGAGACTGAGACAGTCATGACTTCTCAAAGTAGAAAGATTCCTTGAGTCATCCCTATTTATCAAATTTAAGCATGCAAAAACTTTAGTTTCAGTTCATTTTTTTTTTAGGAAGTGTATTTACACAGGAGACCCAAAAGGAACTAGTTTTCAATAATATATGCAATTTTAAATAAAATTACATTAATGATCACTAAACAGGTGGTATTATTGAAAGTATACTGAAAAAAAATCTGTTTATACTTCTCATCTTTCAGAACAGTACCTAAACCTGAACTATCACTAGAAAAACTAAAATAAAACTAATTTTTAAATTTGATGAGATTACACCCAGGACTGACCATGAATTGTTAAGATCAAAATATTTTCTTTAAAAATCACTACTGAAAATCCAAAAAATATCTGAAGTATCATTGAAAACTTCCAACCACAGAAGTCAGAGCTGAAGTACTTTGTGTGGATAGCCGACAGTGTCTTGTTAGTGTATGGCCAATATTAAATACTAGACATCAAAATTGTAGAATTTGCCAGAAAAGCTGACAACATTCATTGAAGGGAAGTAAGTTGGGAAGTCCTAATGCCACAGTTTCATGGGAGTAACAACATAACAACTCCAGGGTGCCTACAGTCAGTGAGAAGAAAATTGCTACTCTAAAAGGCCAAAAGAAGGATGCCCAGACTGTCTTGGAAGAAGCCCAGATTAGATACTCAGCTTGGGTAACAGAAGTGGGATGGTGTTGTTGCCCCTTTGGAGCACATACATTGCTGTGAAGAGCAAGCAGATCAGGCAGCACATATTTTATCCTGGTGCCCACTCTGTGGAGGCAGGGAAAACAAAATTTTTCCATGTACAAAAGGGGCAGAGCAAACTGGGTGTTGAAGGCAAGAGGTTCCCTTCCCTCCTCTTTCCTTGCTTGTATCAGTGGACAAGAACCACAGCCAAAAGCTGAAGAAACACACCAAGTACAAGCTAGACACCATTTATGACAAGTGCATTATAAATTGATCAAGATAGCTCCCAAGGAGGTCAAAAGAAATGGAAAGCAAATCTAAGGAAATTCTAAATTACTTCATTTTTAAGTTACATCAAGAAGATTTGGGATTTCCAAGAACACTTGCAAATTTCACAGATTTCCACATGAAGACAGAACCTTCTCCTCAATCAATTCCATCCATGTGGTAAATTCTCAGTGGTTTACAATAAAATGTTTTATCAACTGAGCATTTCATCACAACACATAAAAAACCCATAAATTTAATCCCTCATCAACATCGATTTACAGAAGTGTTGTTTTGCTTTCTAGTAACCTACAAAAACTCATTCAGCTATCATTCAAAGGTCATCTTTGTCATGGCAACTATCCCTCTCCCCAAAGAACTATCCCCTCATTTTCATTGGTTTTCAGTGTGGTTAGTTCAGCAAAGCAGCATAAATGGCTGCTCAAATGGCAGCCTAAAACAACACTATTTCAGGCACTGACAAGTGAATGCTGTGGGCAGGTTCTCTGGCAAGATTAAATTCACATTTTATACCACAGACTGCCACTATTCTGCCTAATTCTAGTGATCTGAATTATTCTCCTCTTCCTTTCATTTGCTTGTGAGGAGAAGTCATACTGTTTACCTGCTTATTATCTATGATGAAACTAAAAATACCTAAGTTTAGAACATAAAGTCTGTGTAGGCACTGCAAGGGAGTACCTGCTTCCCTCCAGAGGTCAAACTCAGAGCACACAAACACAGAAGTTTGAAGTCCAGAAATACCATCTTCACATTCAAGCACCACTAAGTAACTACATTTTTTCTCTCTCCTTTTTCCCAGAACTTCTTTTGGGAGAGAACACATTTTAAAAAATCATGTCCAAAAGAGGTAACAATTTGTTTATAAAATTCAGTGATTCTAAAGATTTATTTAAATAACATCACCATGAATGAAATATTAACAAATATTAATAAATATTCATTAATATATAACTAGAAAAAAACGTCAAGCATAACTCATGACAAAAGATGAAAAAAAAACACTTCAAGGATCAGTAAATCACAATTTTGAAAACTTTCTGGGTATACCTGAGATTAAAGATAAATAGAATTTTGTCAACAACCACAGAGACAATATTTTATCCTTGATGCAATCCTCTACCAGTGAAAGGTATCATTCTCTTGGTTTAGCAATACAAGATTAGACAGCAGAGAAATATGGATAATTTGTGAAACTATAAAAGTTTAGTGACTATTTCCTCTTATATTTTGAAAACCTTTTGATTTTTAATAATTTTTACTAATCTATTCTTACAAGGCCACTAAAATTGCCTTTTAGTAGAAATTTTGTTATTTAGCTTTACTATTCTACTTTAGTATATGATAACAATATCAAATTTTGTGATATATATTCATTACTTTTTTAAAATTAAATTCTTAGAAAACAAAAAAGAACACACACAACCTGTTTTTTCAATTGTTCTTGTATAAAAAACCTAGAAGTGACTTTTATTTACTGCATCTATTCTAAACTTTAATACATTTATGTATCATTAAAACAATTTAGTTTGGAGAAACATGGATAAAAACTGGTCTGTACCAAATACCACTTACATTAAAGGTGGAAAATATGATGAAAAATTCTGTGGTGTTATTCTAGTCCACTGAAAAAGAATCTTTTTTCTTGAACACACTTAAACTAGCAGGAGACAGGTAAAGGGGTTTTAACTGGTAAAACAAAGCAAAGTCCAGATTTTAAAAAGTAACTGCTAAGTTACTAGGAAGTACTTTGATATGAAAAACTATTGTTTTATCATATGAATCAATGAACACATTATGTTACTAACGTTTGTTTCCTACCAAAATGACTTCAAGCTCTTAAGGAAATAACATTTATATTCTTTCAGGAAAAATCTTGCCAGAAATGTGTTTGTTATCACATTTCTATAAATCATGCTAGAAAGCTGTTTGTTATCACATTGCTATACAGCAATTACTGCGTACACAGAAGAAAAAAGTTTAGCCCAACACATTACCACTAATATTTATGCAGAAGGAGAAATACAGAAGAGGCTTGAACTTTGTAATGTAGGGTCATTAATTAGCATCAAATGAAAGAAAAGCAATAAAGCAATTTTGTCACCAATTACTGACAATTTGCCTAAGTGCGACCATTAATTTTGGATAATATAAACCCATAAAATTAAGGGACCAAAACTATTTGAATCAATATCTCTTGATAATCTCTTCCTACTGATTTAAATACTTTCAAGAGTATCAAAATGTTTGAAACTTTTTGTAAGAAAAATGGAAAAACATATGGTTATGATTTCCTACCTAAAATCTGCGAGCTTTTGCTTTGGAGCTATTTTCCTTTTCTTTTGTGGCTGAAAGTAAGGAAAACTAGGACAATTAATATTGTGACTCTTTGGAATTAACACTGTTAACACATTTGTGCTGACTGTGTCAACTCCTACTGTTTTAGGGAGCTTTCATAGAAAGGAAGACTCTTGAGGAGAGCCAGAAGTACAATGTTTAACAGTCTGATGAAGGACTCTCCACTGTGTACTGACATTATTAGCAATGTACTGACACAATATTAACATCAAGGGAGTATGAATGATATCCTTGCACTGGGATATGTTCTTCAGCCTCAAAATGAGATGACCAAACCCCCAGCACAGCACCGTCACCCACCCCCATCTCTCTGGCCCGGCAGAATTCCCGGCAGGCAGCATCGCGTACCGACTGCCATTGGCGGAGAGCGATGGCCCTGCAGATGTGGCCACAGCAGCCTGGCCTGGTGTCCTCCTGTGCCTCCCTAGCACAAGGTCACCCTGTGCACAGCACATTTCATTGCTGCAGCTACTCAGGGCAGCCTCCCCAGCGTTGCCCTGCGCCCCTGGCCCTCTGCGCTGCTCCGAGTGCCAAATCCAAGTGGTGCGGCCTCAAGACAAAGTTCTGCAAAACTCTCCCGAGGTTGGGCATGACTTTTATTGACAAATGTACTTTCTGGACAGCCTTTTCACTCAGCACTTGTCTGCTCTCCAAGAAAGCAAAGCAAGCTTTTTGATAAATATTGATCGGAATTTGGGAAAGAAATTACACATGGAAC
Source organism: Loriotus luctuosus (assembly GCA_035582745.1). Classification (NCBI taxonomy): domain Eukaryota; kingdom Metazoa; phylum Chordata; class Aves; order Passeriformes; family Thraupidae; genus Loriotus; species Loriotus luctuosus. Next base: position 11,136,729 of record JAWWEY010000001.1, on the reverse strand, counting down.
ACCTCAGTGTCTCCCAAAATGACCCACCCAAGGAAACTTACAGTTTAATCAGCATCCATATCAATCCCTAAACCGGGTGCTAGAGCACAAATAAACACTCTAAAGGGGTTTAGCTGCAAGGAGATAAGATCTCTCCCTGGGGAGACGGCTAGAAACTGCTCCATTGCCTTTGTGCAGACTACTGGAATGTGCTTGCTTTTCATTTCGGTCTTTGTGTCTGGCACTCAGGCCTCACAGGCAGTGTCTTAAGCCATGCAGGGTCAGGGCAAACAGAGAACTGCATTCATGGACAGATCAAGTTTATGTGAGAATCTGCTCCTCCTGTGCCCTCAATTTCCATTTGAATTGTTAATAAAATCTCAGCCTGAAAGCACATGATCCCATCAGTGGGGAAGTCATGCAGAGAATCCTCCAGCTCAGAAAAACAAAATTTCTTTATCTTTTTCATCCTCCTCCTACATTCGTGGGAATTATGCCATGTAACCCCCCTCGTAAAGTAACCCCCCTGCCCCAGCACAACACCTGATTGCCAGCCCACAGCTTGCACTAAAAATCAGTGGGGGAAAGAAGAGGAGAGAAAGAAGGGAAAAAGATACACAAACAATGCTCAGCAAAATCACAACTACAATAATTGCACCTTTGTAGCAATTTAAGAACTCCCAGACACCTTCAGGCAAAAGGAAACACAAATATTTCAATTTTTAAGTTAATTTCCAGCAGCTGATAACACCAGCTGCAAGACTTTCCCACAGCTTTATGACACTGCATGAACTACAAGGCCACAGAGATAATAAAAGGTCACGCACAAAGGAAAGAACAGAGCCATACCCCAATTAACTTGGTCTCCCCATGCAAAAATTGTGCAGGAACAAGAGCTGATATTTGCTGCAGGCACCAGACATGCATCTCCCAACCTTGCCACGGTCTAACTGGGCCTCTTGTTTCTCCTGCCTTTGCTCCTTGCAAACTGGTTTAATATTGAACGCTTTTCAGAGGGATGGGCTGATGAACGAAAACATGAATTTCCTGCTTGCCCTTTAAGGTGGGTTAAAGGGGGTGCTAGTAATCAATTACAGAACAAAAAGCAAAAGAGATACTAAAGATTTTACACACTAGATGTCATAAAGTTTGCATGCTGGTTTCTAACCAACGCTCCCTTTACCTCTTCCTTAAAACTGTTTTGTTTCTTTTGAAAGTACAAAATATAGTAGAGTATTAAAGTAAAATCTGTGCGAAATGCAATGACACAGAGATTGATGCAGCTCTCACTTTGTCTTTAGAGCAGCATATCAGCCCCAGAAAAACAATAACTGCACTGAATACACAATGGAATCAAAAATCTTGTGGTTCTGAGTTTTACGTGCTCCCAACCCTGGCCTCCCCTCCCTCTCCTCCTTGCACTCATTTGGGAAGATATTTCTGTTTGCAGTGATCACTGAAATAAGGAAAGTTTTAAGGCTGAAGCTGAGTGTCTGGGACCAATCCTGTTCCTCATTTCACTCACCAACACTTCCTTTTCTGCCTGGCAACCACCAAAAAACCTGATCCTTGCAGTAAGTACAAACACCTGCAAAAGCAGATTAGACCTTTGCCTACCTCTGAACAGTGCTTGTCTGAATCATTAGTGCATATTATTACTCAAAGAATCTCATTACTGTGACAGTATCTCATACTTAAAAGATTATTTAAAAATAATACAGATAGGTATTTCAAGGTTCTGTGGGCCTGAGGGTCTCCTGATTTGGACTGAATGGGCTCAAAAAAACAAAATCCATCATCTGTAATATTCCTATCAATCAAGGATATATCACAGCAGGTGTTGAGGATGGACTTTGCTATCACATGATGAAACTGATTTTGTTCTAGTCTAGATTTTACACAATTTTAGCTAGGGCTGGTGGAATTGGGAAGAACAGCCAGTGGACAGAGCCCTTAAATCTGTTCACCAGGTGTCTGCAAATAGGTCACGAGTGTTATTAATTACTTCATTAGCCCCAAGTCCTTGAGCAGTGTATGCAAACATATTTGACCCTGTGACACAATTTTTAACTGAGTGATAGGAACAATCACTATTCGTTATTCGCGATGCGTGACTGGTCACTCGGAGCACAAAACTCTGCTCTTTTCCTGGCTGGAGAGAAAAGAGGGCCTTTTCTGTTTCCTAATTCTCCACAAATGCTCACAACTGCCTAAGGAGTCAGTTAAAATGCTTTGTTCAAATGGGACTTTCTAGCAAACACTTGTTGCAGGTTGGTTTTTTCCCCACACAATCCGGCGGCCGCTGGGTGCGGCTGTGACTTCAGGCTGGGAATCCCTGGAGAGCAGCACGGGGAACAGAGGATGAGCTTCCTTACACCAACACGTGCACATTCACAGAACACACCAAATACCATGTGGAATTCACAATTTCAATACATTGTCTGCCCCTGTGACAGCATGTCTACAGGCCTTCTTGCCCAAATGACCTCTTCCTTTTTTACCTGTGTATGTACTGAGAGAACTTCCCTTCCTTTTTTTTTTCTTTTTCTCCAGTCACCCTCTCCTCATTCAAACACTTCCTTAAAACTCCTTTCTCTTGGATAGTTTATTGATGCTCACTCATATTTTATGGATAAAGTGAAAGCTACCATATCACACCACTAAATACAAAAACTGAGAGCAAGTGCAGAGCAGAAGGATGTCCTTTCATTAAACCCACACCAAAACTGTAATTCAGTGTGCATGTGGGTACAGGGAGGAGGAGAAAATGCTAGCAGGAAGTTGCATAAGAGTTATGCATCATGTATACATAATTCAGAGCTAAAACATGTTGACTTTATCCAATTTGAAATAAAAAATTTGACTGCTCTAATAAGCTTTTGCCATAAAATAAAGCTAAGAGGAAAGGTGAAGAAACAAAAATGGCAGGAAATTAACCTCATCTTATAAAAAGAAGGCAGGTCTACTAAAATGCAGGCTCTGCAAAAGGATCTATTAAAATTCTCACTTTCTCCCATGAGATTCAAGTATCCATCATGCATGGAGAATCATGAAAAATGTTAGAATTCAGCAAATTAACTCATACTTTGCAAATTCGAGCTAAATGTCTTAAGTGAAGAGACAGCTTTCTCAATATCTTCCTATTTCCTACACTACCTTACACATGTATGCTCTAGGTACAGTATGTATTCCCTACATGACCACCTGTGGACTTAAAAAGTTCTAAATACTGAGATTGTTCCTTTTTTTTTTTATAATGTGAGAGAACACTCTAAATATTTATATCAATCATGTATTAGAATAAATTATTAGGGTTAATAGATTTATTTTTACAGGAGTTTAAGATTAGTATCTAAGCGATTAACTTTGGTACTTCATGAATCATTAAACTGTTTGCTATAAAATAGTGAGATTTAGTATGGGTAAACCCCAGTAAAACATCAATAATTATTCAATCATTTTAAATAATGTCCTTGTAATTTTACAATAATGCTATCTAAAACTAACTTTGAATGCTATTTTGTCAGCTAATAAGCTGATAAGCAAAACACATCCCTTCTTAAGGAGCTGAATGTAACCAAAGCACACAGTCAAGAGACTTGGTCTTACAACAAAACCCAAAGCACTAAACAAATATACACAGAAACAACAATGATACCTAACTCCCCTCTTCTTAAAACACTTTTTTCCTGTCTTGAGTGTACATAGAAGCAAATTAGACTTTACATCAAGTGGGTGTGAATTTTCATGAGTTTTAGAAAGCTGGAATTTGCCATCAGCAAAGCCAGAGCCACCTGCAGGGGCTCAGGTCATCCCAATCTCCACCACTGTGGCACTTTGTGGACTCGTCCTTCCATGGTTCTGCTCCCTGTGCCAGACTCTAAACTGCACAGGGAACATAGAGGGTGTGCCCAAGGATGGGGATTCAAAATACTCATTGACATAAGTGTGAACACATCTTTTGAAATCAGATTACAGACTCAGTAAAATCCCCCTTTCGCCTTCCCTCTGGTGAGGCTGTATCTTTGAATAAAAGAACCACAGCTAAGTAAGTAGTTGTTTGTCTTTTTTTTAAACTACGTAAAATATTTCTTATTGGAGAAATAACATCTACATTTATTTGAGTTCTGTTGATAAAAACAAGCTAACTTTTGCATTTAATATGGTGTTAATAAAAATTACCATTTGAAAATACTTATCAAAATTTATATTGACACCATTTGAAGCAGGTGTTAGGGGAGGTTGTTTACCTATAAATATTTTACTTTCTGTAAAAAGATAGTGGGAAATGATGTGCTTTTTAGTCTCCCACAAACAAGAGAACATGTACACAAACATTCACCAGTAAATACAACAGATTTTTTTTTTCTAACATGTTTTAAGTATGTTTAAAACCCAGGCTATTATTTGATTAATTTTAGAAAATACCTAGAAGACTGCTTGTGTTAAAAACTGTTAAAAACCAACACCAATGCATGTGTGGAGCAGCCAGTCACCATCCTAGCTTGCACTTTTTCCATTTGTGAGTTCAAGCACTGTGATCCAGCCTGAATTTGCAGAGATACAAACCAAGAAAACCCAATAAAACAAAGTGAGAAAGCAAAACACCAATGTTGCTTCTCTTGTTTTTCATGCCATCTGCAGGACTGCCCAGGGTGGGAGAGCAAGGCAGAGCAAACAAGTTCATAAGCACCACTGCATCTAAAAGATAGATGCAGAATTTATGCAGGATATGCATAAATTGTGTACTCTGTACTCCACCATGTGATCAAAATTCAGTATCTTTATTTCAGTGGTGATGTCCAGTATCTCTAGTGTGACTAGAAGCTTCAGCTGATATGATTTAGGTCTGGTTTAAACAAGTGAGCTTTCAGGAATAGATGCAGCAAAGAGTTTCACTGCTTTTTCATTCTCTGTGTTGTCACTGTCCCTCCTCTCTTGGGGATGGTGAGGCCCTGTACCTGTATTTTTTAGTTGTGTTTGCACTGCCAACATTGCCAACAGTGCCCTGGGGCTCTGCTGGTGTTTCCCTGATTTACCTTCATCAATCCAGCCTGGATGGCAGAGACAGTCAAGACAGAGAGGCACCCATGGCTTGTGGCATCTGTGCTTACAGGGTCCTAGGTACCTCAGGAACACCTTAATTGCATTTTCACAATTCTCCAGTTCAGGTGGGTGTAGAAGGCCCTGAACTTGCTCCTTTTTCATAAACTGTTCCCTTTTAGAACAATTAAAAAAGCTCAATGCACTGTCTCTTTCAAATCATGCACTCTATGTTTCCAATAACACGGCAGTATATTTTTTTTTTTGAGATTTGAAGAAAGAAGGTGCCAAAAAAACCCCATCACAAATCTAGGTTTAATTCAGAGAACTAGTAAGTACTTATTTAAATTCATTACATACCTTTTTATCCATGAAGACATGGAGCTTTTTGAAGACCAAAGAGGTTGGAAGGTTTAACTTTGAAAGATACACATTTGGCACATGGTGAATTCCTGCTGTCATAGGCCCTGCATGATTTTTAACTTCTATGCTGACCAAGCAAGATTAAAAAGTCTGCCACAGTGTAAGAAAACATCTTCAGCAGTTGAATAGTCCTCCCTCTTTAAAGCTCTTCTCAAGAGCAAGGCAGTTCTGCATTTTCTGCAATTTATTACGTGAAATACTCTCAAATTGGTATTAAATTACCTCAAATTTATCAGCCCAAATCAATATACATCTATAGTGAACAGTGGAAGGCCTGCACCATGAGAGGGATGAACAGCAAACCTGTTCTGCAAAGTATGAAAGAGAAGCATGACGCAGTTGAGCCATTACCATCTGACAGAGCTGATATAGCAGGAGGGGTGGAGATTAATGAGAAATGGGGTCTTGCAACACCTGATGGTCCCCAGAAATCTAGGTGATTATGGTGGGTGCTTAACTCAGAAGGGGTGACTTGCTGCAGCAAAATATTACAGAATTCTGGTTTTCCCATCTAGAGGAGTACTAAAACCCAATGCAGGAAACAGCAAAACCTGGAAATGTACTTTAGGCTTATTCCCTCTGGATGCTGCTCTGTGGCCACCTTGTCTCCAGATCTCTTCCACTACCAACTGGAGGGATTGATTCCCACTCCCCTGGTGCAGGTCCTCTGCAGGTGACAAAATCCTGCCAAGCTTATCTGTAGGGCTAAACACATGGTCCTGGGAACCTTGATGTCACAGGATTTGTTAAGGTTACTGACAGGGATCAGCCTCGTTGCTCATCTTTGGGAACATCTTCAGGAATCTCTTCTCATGAAGTACCTAAAGGAATTTCTGTGGTAGCAAAAATTCTATGAACCTATGATTAAGGCAATTGCGAGTGAAGTTAGCACACCTAATCAAAATTTAGGTGAGAAATCACCTCTTTTTGCAAAATCTGAAAAAGAAATGAAAGAAAGGAGGAAAAGATTCAATAAAGTGGTCCACCTAGGTAAAAGCTTGAGCAAACAGGAGTGGCAGCCCAAGAAATGGTTGCATACAAAATGTATAAGTCAAAAGGGATATAAATAGTTAAAGTAAATAAATGGTACCAAAAGTACATACAATTTTAAAATTAAATCAGAAAAGTGTGGGTTTAATTCCAAAGGGAACAGTGTGTGCCAGACTATTGAGTTATACATTGCTGTATTGAAGAGTAGGTCAAGATCTTATCAGCTCTATTATGAGGAATGTCAATAAAAGACTGTGCTATGATAAAATGTTTAATTAAAAATGAACATTGTGCAACAGATGAACTCTTTGTATTATACAGAAAAAGGAGTCAAATGGATTGTGTTCTCCAAGTTACAAATTGCAGTGAATCATTTTCCCTCCATCAAACATTCTTATCACTATGAAATCTTGTATTAAAAAATGGATTTATTTATACTACAATTTTTTACAAATTAGTGTAGGACTATACCTACAGGATACTTCAAATACTTGAGCATCTGGAACAACTGTGAGGAGAAGAACACTAGGGTCTTGTTTTCTGGGTACTCTTTCAGGTGAATAAGTGGTTTGCTTTGGCAAGTTAATTAACAAAGCAAAATATTAATATTGATTCAGTGAGTTGATCCAAAAGCAACAGGAACAAGCAAGACTCAATATTTTGGTTCATTACTTATGTAATACACATGTACTCAACATGACTGTCCTAAACATCTCTCACAGTTCAATACAGAAGGTGACAAACAACGACACCAAGAAGAGCACAGGGGACTAAAAGCAGCAACATCCATGGTAGACAGATGTAATGATTCTTCCCTGATGAAAATTCTTTACCCCCATCCCTTCTGTAATTTTAAACATCTTAGACACTGGCCAGTGCCAGGATACTTATCTATGAGAGTTAAGACAAAGGAATTCAAGATGGAAAATATGTTTTTTATGCAGTTTTAAAAGAATGATGCAAAATGCAGGGAGAAGAAAATGGTAAATTAGCACCACAGGACTAGGCAAAAAATGGCTCAAACACCTTCATGGCCTTCCCTTGAAGCAAAACTTTGTGTAACAAAGCATAACAGACTGTTCATATGTACACTTGGGCCAGAACATGCAGCAGAGAACATTTTTAATATCTCTACCACTCAGCTTCAAACCCCCAACAGAGCATGCAGATGCATATGGACAGATGCACTGCATAAACTGCATACTTCTCAAAACCCAGCCCAAAATGGGAGAGATTTCTAATGAAAAACATTGTAAAATTCCTAAAACAAGATACACCAATAGAATGAAACTTCCAAGAGGAGCTGATGAACCTGAGATATTGAAACAGATAAATCAGATAACAGATAAGAGCACACTCGGTATTTCATATCTGCGCCTTTTCCAGAAACAATTCATAATTGCATTAAAAAGTATTTCAGAGTCAGAAATAGCTTTGGTGTAGTATTCATGGTTTTGACAATCAAAATTTATCCTCATATGTCAGACAACAATTTTAATGTACTCTATACGATAAGTGGAATATATTAGAGCAAAGAGCTCCACTGATCAGCTGATAGAAAAAATATTGTGTAGAAAATAAGAATTCTGGTGCTCTTTAGTCAAAGGATTTTTAAGTTAAGAATGACCTCTGGGCAGCACATGCTCCAGATGTGAGAGTGTGAAAGAACATATTACTATAGCAAGAATAATACTAAAGTACTTCTTTTCATCCATGGACATAGCTAAACTTATCAAATCCAAACTGTTAATAAGGGGAAAATCCACAATATGCTCATGAAAGAATTACCAGCCATAGAAACTGATGATATTAAAGAGCTATTAAGTGATCTAGTCTTCCTCTCAGAGTTAAGCCTTGTTTCCTGCAGCTCTTGCATAACAATAATACATTACCTGTAGGATTGCCACCCTATCCCTTGGTAAATTGTTCTGAAGTCCCTTATCTTTTCATCAGACACTATTTCCTGAGATTCAGTCTATAATTACCCATAATGATGCAGTTATATTTAAGGGCAGAAAAATATAGGTATAGAAACATGTTTCCTTCGAGAATAGGACATCCCAAATCAAGAAAAAATAAACTTCAATAAGAGGGAATTATTACCTAAGAAGCAGATTTGGTAGCAATATTAAAAACTAAGTCCTCAGAGGAGGTCTAGTTAGGGGCAGGAATAGAAAAAATCCTTCACCAGGAGCCAGTAGAGATTCCCAGGGTCATGGCCTCATTGAAATGAAGAGAAAAACTCCTACTGATTTCAATGGGGCCAGGATATGGTCCCCATATTTTATCCATAGTATATCATCACAAGTGTAAACTAGAAGTGAAGCATCATGAGGTGAAGGTGCCTATAATTCCTAATGTTTTCATCCACTGTTATAGCCAAGACCTCTCCCTGAACTCCAATAGAGGCAAATTAGTTCCACATGTCAGATACCAACTGTAATATTTTCCCTTACACTTGGTACACAATGAGGGGATGCAGTACAGCACAGAGCAATTAATACATTTCTTTTTGTGAAATAATGCACGACAGAAGAACTCAGAAAAGGTGTCACTCACTTGAAGGTTGCTAGCACATGAAGAGTATAAGTAGAAAAGGCAAAATTAAGCCCACCCTTACTGTCCAACACTTTCCTAGTTGTTGCTTTACTTGCTTGGTTCCAACCCTTCTTTCCTTGCATGTCTCCTGCTGCCCCTCATTTCCAACATCACCTCTGAATCTGGGATTCTAATCTATCACAATCCAAACTGAACCAGCTTTTACAGTTTCCTGAAAGAGAAATCTAACATGTAGGATAGGACTGCTAAGCATAGGCAACTCATGCATTTTGCATACCCTACAGAATCCTGCCAAGGGCTCAGCTGCCATTCCAGATGGCTGTGGGTCTATTGCGTGTTTTGTGTCATATTTACCAGTCCCATGTTTAAGTAACAAACTCTCACCTCAATATGTCTTGTACCACCAGTGAGAAAATAGTAAAAGAGAACCAAGGCCTTTAGGCAGTATCTATTCACTGCACTGCACTTTGACCAGAGATTATGTCTAATAATAATAATAATGATATGCAAACCTTCCTCAAATCACTCTCCTGAAACCATTCTGTTAGGAAATAACCTTGCCTGTGGAAGGGTAACTAAGATATGCTCTTTCTGATGACACATACATGGGGACTACAGAATGGACCTGTAGTCACAGGTAACAGTCACAACAGCCCAAGAATGCTCTGGAACAAATCTGTGACACAAATGAAAGCTCATGGAACATTGTAGCCCACTACAACATCTGGACTCATTAATTACTCTCTTGGGTAAATACCAACACAGAGGAAGCCACCAAATCCAATGACAAGTCAAGGTGAAGTCAAGACTTGGAATACCTGTCTGACTTCACTTATATTAAACAGAAAAGTGACTATGAAGAGCTTCATCAGGCCTTGTGGAAGAGAATGAAACCTACCTCATTCTGAGAATCTGCTCTCCCTTGCCAGTACTACTCGGTGCAGAACGTGGCATCACTCAGAGTGGAGCATCACAGCAGACAGAAGCTGACAAATATGGAAAATGTTTCTTTCCAGTCCTGTAAAATAAAACCAAACCACAGCTCTTTCAGAAACAAAGACTCTGTAAAAACACTGTGCTGTATAATTCCAATATTATTTAATTCAAGTCACACCTGTAAAGTTCAATGTTTCACAAAGAAGAAAAAAGAATTAGAAAAGCAATAAAAACAAATGGAGAAGTAAATAAAAAATCTCCCCCTCTTCAAGCTGGCAAATTCAACTTGACTTCTAGAGTTCAAGCTATGTTTTTATGGATTTTATTTACAAATATAATAAAGTGCCTTTCTTTGAAAAACTGATTTTCACCATTTAGAAGTAGCAAGTTTATAACAGTTTAGAAGTAAAGACAAGTAAAAATTTGTAAACTTTCATGTATTTGCCAAGTATCCAGGATACAATAGAATGTTGACTATGATGACAACAGTTTCAAAAGCTCCCACAGAACCATTCATGATGGAAAATTAATCACCACTTTTTAACTAGACCATGACACTGAGTGCCACATCCAGCTGCATCTTGAACACCTCAAGGGATGGTGACTCCACCACATAATTGTAGAACTGTGAAGATAGCACTGTAGAACTAGACAAAATTGAAGTAAAGAGATCTATGTTGATCAAATTGATGGTCATATAACTGGAATTTCATTATTTTTTTCTGACAATGCATGAACCAAAGTGGAAACTGCTCCTAAATCCACACAGATTTGTGTACAATCAATATGAACACACAGAGAAAAAGAAACTGGATAGGGAGAAGCTGATTCTTTTGGTGCAAGCTGAGACCACAAGAAAGGCAAAGCCAATTAAAAAAAATATACAATATGTATAAACATTATCTTCAGGTATTCTCTTTTCAAAAGGTTTTGAACCAAATTCAAGACAGTTTGTAAACATGCATAACTTCAGTAGTGTGACAATCAAGTTTACAGGAGACCAATATAATACTTTATTATATTAAGTACAAATTACTTTATATCTGTCTTTCCCTCTTTGTCTGGAGTAGCAGAACCCCACTACCACCCTGTTTTAATTAAATGTGTGTAGACCACAGTTAAATTATATCATTTTAAGACAAGGTGAAAATATCTTGCACCAAAGTGTCTTTTTGAGTTTGAAGTTCTTTCCATGATTGAAGACAGAAAATAAATATTTTTCAATAATCTGTTCTAAGAAGTTTGTGAACCAGGTGCCTACTGACAGAATAGGAAAAAAAAATTTCTCCTTATAATTGATGCATCTGAGATTAAATAACTATTTCCACAAGATAAATTTCTTTTTCAATTTAAATTAATACATAGTTTAGGTATGCACAAATACAAAGCATATGATCCTAATATAATATAAATCCCTTTCATGAATCTCAAATATTAAATTATCATAAAATCATAGAATGGCATGGGTTGGAAAGGGACTTTAAAGATCATCTCATTCCAACCCCCTGTCATAGGAGAGAACACTTTCCTCTAGACCAGGTTGCTCAGAGCCCCATCCAACCTCGAACACTTACAGGATGGGGCAGGCACAACATCTCAGGGAAACTTCTCACTTCATAGCTGAGCTTGGCTTTTAAACAAAAAAAAACTCTTGGCTTTTAATATATAAATTACGAAGATGGATCAAAGTCCACAGAATAAGAAGCTATGTTCAATAAGATGTTATGTTCAAAATTGTAAAGTGTAAGTCTTTCATAAGGGGCTGCAAAACACCTCTCTGAAATCAATATCTTGTAGGATGTCAGAAGAAGAGCTACATGGAGAATCAAAATTTTTTGTTCCTAAAGCAAAACAAAACCAAATTCTCAGAGAGACAACCCATAGGAGGAGAAAAACCACCAAAACAAAGTTTTATGATACTGAGACATGAAATGCTAAATGCTATTACAGTTCTTCCCTCGGAGAAGGAATGAGGAGAACCTCCTATTTAAGGCAAGTGTAATAGGAACAAACTGCCATGGAATATCCATGGCCTGCTGCCTTCCACACTAAAATAAAAGGTAAGTAAGATCTTCTATGCTTTGCCTAAGAATTTTATGAATTGGACCATTTACTAAAAGAAAGATGCAGGAAGGTTCTGCTCCCAACCACAGTCCCAATTCAAACCATCTTGTGACCCATCCCGTATAAGTTGTTATCCTGGAGAGGCGAACCCTCAACACCAGGTTCTCTGGGCTTCATCTTCTCACCTGCACCTGAGGGATAGAGGCTGTGCTTTTTCCAACATGTGGAGAAAAGAAAGATCACAGATCTGCCTAAAAAATTGCATATAAAATGGGGAAAAATGGATATTTTGAAAAAATACATTTGGTGCAGTGCTGAACAGCCAGCCCTGGCTGAACAGGCATTGCAGGAATCTTGCTCTTTTCCAAAAGTCAGTGTGAAAGAGCTTAGGAAGTGGCACCAGCAGAGCCTGTGTTCCTGAGGAACAAGACTTCACTGGATAGGTGAGGGGGATGCTTGCATTCCATCATCTACTTTGCTTTCAACATAAATTTTTCCTTATCTTGATTTACAAAAGGCAGATACTATGATAGGATGGTGGTATGAACCAAGGGGACAAAGAGTGTTCTGTTTGATTTTAAGGCACAGTCAGACTTTTGTCCAGTAAAAAATTTAGAAATATTTTAAAAAAAAATCTATAAAGTTTTCAAAAATCTACAGTCCAAATGCAAAATTTAGCTGACAAATAATGAAAATAACATTTTGTTTGAATTAATAGTTGCTCACCTTTTATTTTTATAAACTGAAATTTCAACTCCAACTTTATCTTCTTTATTTTCAAAACAAATACAAATTTCCTTCACTGACCAAGATATAGATAGCTAAAGTACTAGTCTTGATCTTCAAAGTATCTGGAGTTAATTTGAAAATATGCAGGTAATTTTGATAATTTTCTAGAATAAAGGTCACAAACAAAATTCTCAATTTTTCAAACATTATAAAAAATTCCAAGAGTGCCAGTTTGCCCTGAGAAATGTCACTTCTCTCACATCATCTCACAAGTCAGAAAAAAGAAGTGCTGGGATTCTTTGCTAAAGGTGTCTGACAAATGGGAAAAAAAAGTAAATAAATTATAGGTTATTTTAATTAGTCTGTAATACATGTAACATAATTTCTAGACTATATACTGGATTTTATACCTACAACAGTCAAAGGAAACAAAAAAATATTGACTTCAGGACTGTGCCTGATGGGACATATTTTTTTTTCCTTCTCGCAAATGACTTTGAACTAGGGTATTAACTATCTAAATACATATATTATCTCTTTAGGCTTTGCATTTACTATGTTATACTTAATGATTTATTGTTATCTTTACTATGGCTTAAAATTTAAAAAAACAGCAAAGACATAAATGTTTTTTTGTTGAAATTAAGTGGGAGATCCACAAAAGAAAAAAAAGCTGGAAAACTCATCCTGTAAACCTGGAGTATAGTTCCCTTTTGAAAACATCCTCAGCATTTGCCATTTGTTGCCACTCACTTTTATGACAGCAGATTATTACAGAAAATAAAGTTTGGAATTAATTTGAAATGAATTTTTCACCAGCCACAGTTCTGGCACGGAGCATTTGTCACCCTAACAAATGTGTACTAGAATTAATCTCCATACTGTACAAGGCTTCCCTGGTAGCTTCACACCAGAGCAAATCACAGAGAATTATCAGATTTATTATCTCTTTATTGATATTCCTGAGGCATTTGGATTGATTGATTCGGATGTGCTACTCCTTGGACATATTAGATAGATTACTTAACAAATTTCCGAGCAGCTGCCCGCGACCCGGTCAATATCTCCCAGGAAGTTCCTGCTCCCAAACACCCATCACTTGCCAGGAGCACGTCTGTCCTCTGAGCTACAGCTGTCATCTTGTGACACACAAACCACAGTACAAGCAGGGGAAGTTAAAGCACTAAATTCTTGCCTTTTGAATTTAGACTGTATTTGGGGTTTAATAATAAGCCTCTTTGCATAAATGCTTTGAAAGGTCTCTATTATTCTACAGTTATCTAATCATCAAAAGGAAATGTTTCTCAAGAGACAAATCATTCTTATATTACTACATTTTGCTTTTAAAATTCCAACTTCTGACAGGATGGATAGTCTTCTGCAGCATGTTTTAGTTTGAACTGTGGGGCAGAGCAGATGGAAGGACACTTAGGAATTTTTTAAGGGTTTCTACATGATTGAATCTGGTGATGGAACTTCTGGCTTACCACAGTACATTCACAGCCTGGCACAGTTGTTCCCTATCCATGTTAAATACATCCCATCTCCTGATGGGAGAAAACTGCCCTTCCTGCAGGTCTCATCCTACTGCCTGGCAATAATGGTTGTTCCTATTTTACCATTGCTGGGGAGACTTTACACTCTACAGAGACAAAGACTGTTTTCTGACTAGAACTGTGCATTTCTAAATCTGGAATTTGACCTTCAACTCATCTCCCACTCATTCCACAGGAGTGACCCAGCAAAAACATCCTGAAGTCTCAGGATGGCTCAGCCGGCTGAGCCACCTCACCTGCCAGTCAAATTCCCAGGAGGCCAAGCAGGCTGGAGCTGGGATGTTGCTGTACATCCCACAGCCAGGGATGGAGGAGCTTGTCCCATCCCAGGGAAAAGGGTGAGGACTCCTTCTCCCTTCTGTCCTTCAGCAATACTCCATCAGAAGTAAAGGCTGGATGGGACAGAGGGAGGGAGGAAGGAAGAGAGGGACATTGGAAGGAAGGGAGGGAGGGAAGAAGATGGTACAGAAGTCCTCAGCATGTTTATCAGATCACTGTGTCCAGCTGGGTAATAGGGAATACTAAGGATGTGACTTAATCCTACCTCTCATACTTTTGCTCACAACTGTAGGAGGGCACCTTTCCTCAGGAGATGATGTAGAGGGGCCAGATTTCAGCAGTGTTTCCTCACACTTTGCCATTTCCACTTTACAAGTCATGCTAACCATGGAAGGGGAAGGGCAATGTTGTTGGCTTGTTCCTCCAAACCCTTTTTTCTTATTTTAAACACAGAAATAGACTTTTTGACTAGTTGCTCAGACAGTATGATGGTTAAGCCATTTCTTTTCTGTGCATGAAGAAGTCAATACACACAAGCTGCTTTTCAAAGAAATGCTCCACCTGCCAGGTTACAGGGGGATTCTGGCTACATCTTGGTACTGAGCACCTGATGCCCATGCTATGGACATTTCCACTCTAGTTTGCCTCTGTGGTTTGAATTTCTGGCTGCAGCAAATCTCCCACATTTGTTCCATCTGAAATGAAACCAGTTCAAGTGCTCCAAAACATGAAACACAATAATAAACTATTTCTAATATACTATCTTCTGCTAACATGTTTTACAAGGATCCATATAAACTGCTTCTGAAGTGAAGGAAGACTATGGATAAGGTAGAAACCATAAGAGTCAAGGAGTTGAGAAAGGTGGCTGAATTATTGGTCATATAAAAGTGAAGGTAACAAATATACTCAGAAAATTTTATTCACTGAAAATATTTTTCCCAGAAAATTTAGACTGATTAACATAATAAGATAAAATAAAAATAGTGTCTATTAAATTAGTCTGAATATTTTCCAGAGTAATTTAAGATAACAGTCCAAAAATAAATTAGATATCTAAAGAGAGACAGAAACAGCAAGTACTTTTTCTGTTAGGAGGATGAATAGAATAAAAAATATTTTTCAGTAAAGAGTCTTCACATCACAAATCTTTCCCAGTAAAAGGAGTTCTCTTATCCAAATTATGCAACTAAAAAAAGAGAAAATGAGATCCTTAACACATGGTCTTTTTCACAGAATTAGATGGATCTTAAAGACAAGCAAGAGGAAAAATGAAACTGAATTTACTCATTATGTGATATTCAAAAGTCCTCCTACAAAGTTTTCTAAGAATTCAAAGTTTACCTGAGAATGTTCCATTTCCTGTTATCCAGATCCATGTATTTCTGAAGAACTAGAAATTTAGAATCCACAATTCACTGCTTTCAATGGTAAAAGAACAACAGATGCAACCCGTGGATGCTGGGATTATTAAGGAAGCCCAAGGTAATAAAATGTTCAAATTGCTTTTAAATTCAATGGGAGTGAGACTTCTAACTCCTTAAGGCTGTTGAAAATTATATTTTCCAATATCCTTGAACCAAATAAATTAAAATTTTGATAAACCTTCTGTGAACTAGTGACTATTGATTATTTAATGGTTGATTAAACTTTCTTACTAACTGCCTCCAGAATTTCAAATTAAGAACATTAGCACTCATATTTCTATTTTTCATAAATGTCAATTCTGTCTGAAATTGTGTGTTATTAAACATGAAAGATATCTTGAAAACAATCCTGCATAAGAGTGGGATATGGCATAAAAGCCACCCACTCCATGCTACCGACAATGAACCAGTAAAAAATATAGTTAAATAAGTAAAAATATGAGCATTTCTTAAGAACATATTTTATAAAGTAGAACTTCTTCATTTTCAGAACAGAAAACAGAATTTGTGATTCAGATCTATATCCCTATCCTGGTCATGCACAGCAGGTATCATGAACAGGATGAGATTCTGGTCCACCAGCTATCCCATGACGGCTTCTCCCATTCCCATGTGGCACACCCTTTATCCATGTGCTACACCAAAAAGCATGAAAACCTTGCTTCTCTTGCAATGAAATGAAAAAACAAAATTAAACAGCACAAAACTATTTCTTACAAATAAATTCTAGGCTTTCAGACAGTTCCAGTGAGTAGCAAAGTGTAATACTTGAGAAAAGCACCCCCTGCACTGCCCCACAGAGCAAGTCCAGGGCCAGCTCCTCTCCTAGCCCAAGGCAGGGATAGTTCATGCTTGTCTTTTCCTTTATTAGTGAGCCAGCAAAAGCCATTTTTATCAATACTTCTGAGAAGTTTTTAGCCAGCTGTAAACCATTTTACACCTCATAGGATCTGAAGTTTCTGGTTGGAAAAGTTTCATGGTCATGTGGGATTATGCAGAAAGAGGTTTGGTGTGCAAAGACTTCTCTGGGAAGTTACATGGGGTTCTTCAACTAATAATTTAGAGAAGTGGAAACACCTAGGCTGTTTGAAGCTTGGAGATTTCTCTGTATAAACATTAGAACTAGAAAAAGAGAAACTTTTGTTTGGTCTAATAACAAGCAAATCACAAATAGCAAATAAATTATAGTATTTCAATGTAGCAATAAAGAACAGCACTACTGGTTTGTAGGTCAGGAAAATTTTATTCCTTTTTAAAATATGGAGAAATGAAGGCATGGGAAAACTGCAACTTTCCATCACTAAAAGAGTAGGTATCAACTAAAGGCAAGATTATTAATACATGTGTATCCTGCCTACAAATACCTTCACTGCCTTTGCTTTTCCTGCAGAGCACACTGATTTTGTCCTTCAAAAATCTCTCTTGCATGAGACCTGAAACTCTCATCGAACAAGATACAAGCAGAACAATGGAAAAGGTCTTAAGAGGCCACATACAATATATCCAAACATGAAAGGCTCCAAGTTTATGGAGCAAAGTAAACACTTTAAAATATTTGTAATCAACATAGGGAGCCTTTTATTGCTTTGCAGAAGTCTACGCCAAGAAAGAATTGCAGCTCTTTTATTTTTTAATGACGCAGCAGGCTGTTAATTTGGGTATAATGCCAAAAAGCTCCATAGTGTTATTCAGGAAAGAGTTGTCTAGAAACCCCTCAATGTCATAGATAAAATTGAATCTGAATGGCTAAACCAATTTGAAAACAAATCAATCCAAAACTAATTTTACCCATAATATGCAGTTTTTAACAAACATCTTTCAGTACAACAGAGCTACTTTTGACATCCTTAAGCCAAATACATTTATTCTGTTCCTAACGTTGCATACAAAACAGAAACACCTTTCTGGTACTACTCAGGCCACAGAGAAAACAAATGCCTCAATACTTCCTCCTTTGTTATTCCATTCTCATCACTGAACACAAAGTCCTCCTCACAGCAAGGCAAACACCTTGGAACTTCTCCTGCCCTGGCTTCCTGCCAATTCACCAAAACCATCCACTCACTCTCCTGGAATTTCAAGGTCCTTCTAGAGCTCCACACAGAGTCTCTTCCCTCCTGGCCTGAATAGGTCACCATTGGTTTGAAAACCTATCCAAGAGGTGAACATTCTCCTGCCTTTTGTACCCAGATGCTGCAGGTATGGGACTGGTCCTTCTTTTCAATGAATTAGTGAAAGGCAGAAACCTCCCAGAGCCCATCAAACACTGACTTGATTAAACTGCTGCCACCTTCCACTAACACACCAAGAAAACAAACATGACTGCATAAAGCAAAGCACAGTGGCAAGAGAAAGGTCTCTCTGGTATTTGTTTGGATCTAACAACTAAATATCAAAATAAGAACTTGCAATGGTAAGAGATGGAAGGGACAAAGGGCTGAAAAATAGTGGGGCGGGGGGGGGAGATTATCTTCCATAAAACTATGTGAATTAGCCATCTCATCTGCACAGGAAACAATATTGGAAAATACATGAAAAAATCAAGCAAATAAATTGGTTGACAAAGCAAGGATTTCTTGCTTTGTTACTTAATCCTTATTAACACCTAAAAAGATAGTACATTGTGTCTTTCAAAAAAGCCACCTCAGCTCAGACAGCAAATTACTTCTCACTCTGTTATCCTCCCCATAGTTATGGTCTGGCCCTGCACATTAATGTGAAGCAATATGGAGTTTCCTGTTATACTTTTTATTGCTTTTGCATTCAGTCTGAAAATTCACCATAACCATCTAAGTACTGCATAACTCACACCCTTGTTTTTTTTGCATTGGAATAAGGAGAGCAAAAACATTAAAACATTAAAAAATGATGACTGAATAACTTAGAGATTACAAAAGATTGTGTTGTTTCACAACACAAATCTTTTGTAATCTCTACTTACCCTTCTATAATTATACTTCTATTAGTTTTTATCAAAACAAATCCCTACTCAATTGCAGTCCTTTCAAAACAAGAAGAAAAAGGGCATCTGAATAAATGCAAAAACACTTTTGTTCAAGTTTAAGTTTCAAAAGGAAGCACAGAATCAGGCTGTTCTTTCCTTTATTCTGAAGTATCCAGAATTTGCTTCAAAATGTGCTTTCTATTTTCTCATTAACCTTTAAAGCATCTTAAAATCACTTTGGGAAATAATAGTAATAACAATTAATATAGTATAATATAATATAATATAATATAATATAATATAATATAATATAATATAATATAATATAATATAATATAATATAA
>JAWWEY010000001.1:11101156-11117356 GCA_035582745.1 Loriotus luctuosus | reverse complement strand
TATAATATAATATAATATAATATAATATAATATAATATAATATAATATAATATAATATAATATAATATAATATCAATAACCTCCACAACACCACAAGATAAGCTTAGTTGCTTTTCAGGAATTGAGGAGGATTTGTTCTACTGTGTAGTGCATTCCCTCAGGGGATGCACTCCTTTGTCCTGTAAGGATTTTCTGTCCTTATACTGAAGGAAAAAATATTTCCCAGTCCTAGAATTTACAAAATCATATCACTATTAAAAATTCTTGAATTGTTCAACAGCCAGGAAGTGTTAGAAAAGGAACATATTTCTTTTTGCACAACAAAGAATTTAAAGTAATTTCTATTAATATTATACAGAACATTTTTGGATCTATTCCTACTAAACCCTTCTTAAAAAGTCCCATGGGACCGAAGTCATTCAGGATATTAATGATTTTTAATTTTACAATTACAAAGGCATTTAATTTGACCTGAAAGTTCAAAATTAAATTTCTAAACTGGATTGAATAATATAGGGTTCCCCACTGAACAGAAATACAGTTCTTCCAGTAAATAAAAATGGAACTATAAAAGATACATATATTTAATTATTGATAAGAGGAAAAAACCCCAACAAACAAACAATGAAATGTAATCTGTGTATTAAGCTGATTGTATATTTCAACAATAAATAGGATAAAACAGGTTGTATTTTTAATGTGTTTCTATCATTTTCACAGAGGGAAGACACTGATAAAAGTCTGAAGTTTTTATTTCAGTTCATTCTACCAACAGAACACCTGCTTGTATAGAACTTCTTTTAAACAGATGTTTTATTCAGATGTTCTTCAAAATTCAAAAAGAAGACTTGAGGAAATTTAGACACATTATTACTGTTATTAGAACACTTCTTTTTATATAATACATCCTACTGGAAAATAGTATAAAACTAATTAAAATAGTTCATAAACCGTTTCACATTCATCTCTCAAATTTTATAAGAGCATTGTGTATCCAAATACGCTTTAGATTCATTCACCTCTGTCAACAAACAATGAAATTTTAAGGATTGTAAACAGTGATAAATTTAAATTTAAAGGCCTCCATTAATCTTGATAAAGAATATCAGTGCATAACTTAGTTTATGTATAACTAAATATATTCAAAATGCAAATGGTTTATAACCTAGGCACCAGACAGTCTTTAACAGCAGCATTCAACAAATTCCTAGAACTGTACCTACACCAATGCTGAAGCACCTGAGCCTTAACTTTACTTCCATGTCTCAGTGGAACTACTCCAGGAGTGAAGTTACTCCCTGTGTTAGCATCTGTTAAATGAGATCCATAATTACAGCTGGCAGTTGGAAAACTGAAGCAAAAACTGAATTAGCATTTCAAATATTTCAGTATATATACTATTCCCATGTCATCAATTACAGTCCCATCTGTACAAAACTGTACCAAAAATACTTGTACTTTAATATCCTTCCCTTTCATATCTAAATACCTCACTTGCATTGGAAAATAAATTTTAAATTTGTTTTTTTACCACCAACCACCCTACAGAATGGTCAGCATTGCTATCACCACCAACAATGCATTACACTTGTACAAATAATTTCCTAATATTGGAGTGAATTTATTCCCACAGCAGTTTGCTTTTTATTATTTCTGAGTTGTTTGTCATCTTAACCATTACAAATCCTTTTCTACACAGGATATGGTGTCAGATAGAAGTAAACAAGAAAGTAAGTTATCTTAAAAGATGAGTTTTTTCTGTTAACTTGGGCATTATGCTTTTTTCCCCTCCCTTCTTTCTACTTTCCTGCTTCTGCAGAAAAAGAAATTCACTACAGTATTTATAAAACTCAAAACAATAAAATCCTCAAATAATGCACATGCTGTTAGAAAAGAAAGTTGGAGTAGTCTAAGTTTCTTTTTCTTTTTTAAGAAGAAAACTTATGTTGAGGGAAAAAGCAGTCCATAAGTATGTGGCATTTAATATTTTACAGAATATATGGCTGCAGAATATTCTCTGTTTCTGAAGAATGAATCTCTCTCTACTGAAGTACTTGTGTCTTGCCAAAGAGCCTGAGAAAATGACAGTAGTTGAATCCAAGGTAGCCTAGATAATCATTTTATTTGATGAAATGGAAAAAATTATAATGCTATATATTCTATTTATTTTTTAGCTTCCAGGCACACACTCTAGTATTATCAGAAATACAAAAAGGCTTAGTATAAGAAAGAAATTTTGCAAATTATCATAGAATATGCTTTATCTCCGGTAAAGAGAAAACTCTGAACTGAGAAAGAAAAAACAACAACAAAAAAAATTTTACCTGTTTAAAGAACCCCTGAGACTATTTAATTTACTGATTCCCTATACAACTTTAAGAAAAGAGTATTAAACTCTCTAGACTCAGTAACAAAGGAAAAAAAGAATGCAAGCTCTGTAATCAGAATTGAAATAGACATATGAGAATAAAGAATCATAGAGCATCATATCTAAGAACTATTAATTCAAATTAGAACTAAAATAATTTCATTTCATTAAAACGTACTCCTTTAAGGGTTGTACAAAGGTAAATAATTTACAAACACACCTAGGAATTGTTCCTCTAAAACTGGTAGTTCTGTGAAGTTTCAGGGAAGTTTGAGAAAAAATATTATTGTCATTAATTAAGAAACAAAAACAATAATTCAATCTGTTTCCCAATACAAAGTTTTATTTTGCATTATTAATTTAAAATGTAATGATGTATATGA
The DNA here is from genome assembly GCA_035582745.1 of Loriotus luctuosus. NCBI lineage: Eukaryota > Metazoa > Chordata > Aves > Passeriformes > Thraupidae > Loriotus > Loriotus luctuosus. The sequence continues at coordinate 11,114,605 of JAWWEY010000001.1, read as the reverse complement.
AATAGAATGGTTTAAATTCCACAAGTGCTTGCTCCCAGGAGTCCCACTTTGAATATATTTTCCCAGACATACAGGACTATTTGCAAGTATAGTCATCCCCCCTACCCCCAATATCTATGAAATATATTGAAACAGCAGGCAAGCCCTGTCTGGTGTAGCACTTCTGTTACAATGCAGTACTTTTACTTTACAGCATTGTACTTAAAAGTCTTTGTCACTGTAAAGCTCTTTTCTAAATGGCTGTGGAAAAGTATTTTAAAGTATTTCTCAAATCCTGTAAACTACAAAAAAAACCCAAATACTGATTATAGGCATTACTTTAAATTATGTTGTCCAGTACCAGAAATCTGTGCAATAACATCAACTTATAATGCCTTTTATGAGACTGAATGTTTGCCATGAGAATAAATTTAATCACAAGTAGTGTCTTCACAAGTTGGAGAGTGAGGGGGGTTATATTATAAAACTTCAAATTCTTATTACAGATTTTGTAGTTAACTGATAAGCCAGTTGTAGGGGAAGAATATTTATAAAAGTGCTTGCACATTTCAAATACCACCTAAAACTCATATTGTATTAGGGATACATTTGTATGAAACCACTGGATAATCAGCATTTGAGTACATCTGAAAGATCTTTTTTCCATGTATGAAATAGTTAAGGGGAACAGCCAAAAGTGCTGCTGGAAGGGGCTACATGGATTCTAATGTTTCCTCCTCTTCATTCATAGATGAAAATGTAGTTTTAAGATATGCAGCTCATCAAATAGAGCATTAAGGAAAAAAAAGAACATACAAAAAGAAACCAGGACAGGGAAAACAGTAAAGTGCAATAGCTTATTCACTCAATGACACATAGGATTCTGAAGAAGGAATACTTTTAACAACGTGGTATTCCTTTAACAGTCACTGCATCACAAGTGACACAAAGTGAAGGTAGGCAAGATGACCATTTATCTCCACACAGGGTAAACAAAATATAAAACAAAACCAAGAACAGAAAAGACCTTCTTGAAATGCAAAGTCAACAGAGGGACAAGCAGGTGTTTGCATTCTCTGCACTTTAACTCATGGGTTTCATTATGTGCTTCACAGAAAGGAAAACAGTTTCATTTGTAGACCTTACAGGGAAACAAAGAACTTCAAACAAGAAGTGCCGATAAACATCTTACGCTGTTAAACATCTTCACCGAGAGAGAGAGAGAGAGAAATCTCCCCTGCTGCAAGCAACCGTGGACATCTTTTGTTGCCTGATAAATATTTGCTTTTGTCTTTTGTGATAAGGTCTGCTGCCTTCGCCTGGCGCACAAAAAGGGCCCGCTTGTTTCTGCACAGAAAACCTTTAATTAAGATCATTTCCGATTTTCAAGCCGCCCGTGTGCGCTGAGGAGCGAAAGGGGAGAAAAGGCGACCCCGCTGGGTGGGCGGAGGGGCCGGGAGCTCTGCCCGAGTCCGGCCGGGGGACGCGGGCAGGAAAGGGCCGGGAAAGGCCGGGAAAGGTTGGAAAAGGCAGGGAAGGGCCGGGAACAGAGCCTGCCCGCTGCGCTCCTCTCCATCCCACCGCGCCCGGCAGCGGAGGCTGCATCGCCCTGCCCGGAGCGCAGGGGCTGCGCCTCCTGCATCCCACCCTCGGTACCACCAGACCCGGGCCGGGCCTGCAGAGAAACGATGCTGCAGTTTACTGAAGGAGCAGGAGAAACGTTGCTTGGGGTTTTGGGGGTTTTTTTCGTGGGCTTTTCTGGTTGTTTTTTTATGTTTTTTTGTTTTGTTTTGGGTTTTTTTTGTTGTTTTTTTTTTTTCCTGTTTGTTTTGGTGGGGTTTTTTTGTGTGTGTGTGTGTGTGTGGTTTTTTTGGTTTTGTTTTTTTGTTTCTTTTTTTCGTTTGGTTTTGTTTTGGTATTTTGGTGGTTTTTTGTTTTTTGGATTTTTTTCCTCCACGGGATTAGATGGGGCTGCTCTTCCCACTAGACTTTTGGTTTTAAATCCTTTAAAGAGTAACGCACAGTTTGGGGTTTGCCTCTTTGTCGCAACTCAAGGCTCGCTAAAACATCAAGACCGTCTTACCAAAGTGAAGAAAAAGAGTAGCTTTAATAATTACTTAAAATATTCTGTCTTAAACAAACAAAAAAACCAAAAAGAAAAAAAAAGCCATACTCTACGGACTCTGCAGTAGAGTTTGAATATATTTTCCCAGACAAATAGGACTATCTACAAGTATAGTCATCCCCCCTGCCTCCAATATCTATGAAATGAAGTCTGAGGACTTCACCTGTTTAAAGTACTAGGGTTGGAATATAAAAATAGTTTTCCCAATGCTGTAGTAGTTTGAAACACTGAAAAGAAAATCTAGAAGACAAAATCATTATAAACTGTTAATGCACACACAAGCAGTACATGACTACCAAAGATCTTAGTCCTTATGTGTATGTTCATTTACTGGAATTAATCCTCTTTATCATGTTGGCTGCCTGCAGCACCCAGTCCTGGAATATTTTTATGTGCCAGGTGCTAGGAACAATATTATTAGATGAGGTTTCACTACAAGTCTAAGGCACTCAGCAGTTATCTCCCTGCATACCTCAGGACAACACTCCCACTCATAACCAGAGACTTATTACTTGAGTCTGTATGAAACTTTGTTAAGAAATATTGACAAAAAAACCTGGTCTGAAATAGGGAGAATTACAATGCAAAATTTAAAGCCACATTATATGAGTAAGAAAAAATACAGCAAAGATATTCCACTAGGAAATATGCACAAAGTTGTAAGAAAGAATCATTCTTGCAATCCAAGTATAAACCACAGAGATTAACTCATACTGTGGACAGGACATAGTTTTGAGAGATCTTCCTTTGGTTAAATATTCAGAGCACAAAGTGGCATTTTTTTCCTTCAAAACTTAGCACAATAAACTACATTTCTATAATATTTGTACCATGTTTCAGAGGGTACAATTATTTTTTTTCCTCCAAGACTATAAAAGTTTTTATCTCATGAATGAATTTGTATGACACTAAAGACAACACCATAAACAGAAGAAAAAAAATTGTTAATGCAAATAAATCAAAGTCATTCTATCCTTCTCTGGCCATCTGTCTCCCCATGAATACACATGTGGAAAATAGAATTTGCTAAAAGCAGCTATTTTAAGTCTATCACATAATTGTTCTAAGTAAAACACACAAGAGCAGAAAGTGCTAACAGTATCATCTTACCTGCCTTTTAAGCAAAAGTGTAAAAACACAACAAGAAAGCCTGCAAACTGACAAAGGCTCTGGATTAGCAACAGCAATTGACCCAGTGAAAATGAATCAGACTCACTTTTTTTTTTTTTAATGAGACAGATTACTTCCCTACATATTGACACATCAAAACTGATGATTACAGATCAACTTGATATTACAGTGCATACCATTCACTTCTGTGCTCTTAGAGGCTTTCTCATCAAAGCATTCATTCAACAAGAAGCATTTTGTATGATGCCATTAATGATGTGCTTATAGTTTTGAACTGAGATAGGTAAAATCACCTGGTTTGTATAGGCTCCTTGCATAAGCTCTCTGTGAGCTGTCAGGTGAAAGCCCCATTTTTTTAGCCTTTTGAACTTCTAAAACTCCAGTGTGAAACTAAAGTTTATTTTCTTAACAGAACCACAGATTTGACAAGATTGTTTCAAGGTAACCATACACACATTACTGTGGGTAAAATCAGTGCCTAAAAGACAATACTTTAAAAGTAACATAATCAAAATCTTTGGTGTGCCTGTTTTGTGTATCTGTGAACAGTGGAATGCAATGAGGGATACATTTACATTTTTTTTTAGGGGAGGAATTCTATAATGAATGATAATGAAAGTACCACAAACAGAATAACATCTCTTCACAGTTTGTCTGAATTTGACGAAAAAGAAAGCCATAAACAAGACCAAAGAGTGTAATGGGATTAATCCGAGATTATCTTAATTGATCCTTTTCATAAATACAGTGAGACCACATCCACCTAAGAGAATTCTAGAGGTTAGTGAGTAAGCAGGAATTACCCAACTTCAGCGTCAGCATTGCACTAACAACATCAAACAACCATGCAGAATACTGGACACAAACTAAATTAAGATAAAGATTAAACGTTTCTGTCACTTACAGAAGGACCAACAAGAGACCTACCTGTGTATCAGCTTTTGTTTATGTAGGCAGAACAGACGAAGACAGCTGTAAACTTGAGACTGCTTTGGTATGCCAGGGATATGCTCCTTAGCATATGCTTGTGCTCTAAAAGAGTGAGATAAAGCCTTTTCCAAAGGCAATCTGGGTTGTTTTTCTGCCTACAAAGTCTGGGGCCAAAAGAAAGACATTTTTGTTTATCAAACAAAATGTGGCAGGGCTATTTGTAAGTGGTTAAAACATATTTATGATATACTGAAGTGCACTTAGCGCCTACTTCAATATCTGGCCATTGTTTAAATAACACATGACTAAAATCGTTAATTGTTAATAATCAGAGAAAGCTGGAAACTTTACTTAAGGAGCTATGGATCATAGGTCAACCTTGTCTTTATCAACTTAGTAGGAAAAAGGAGGAAACAAAGGCAGATACCTAACAAACAACATGTTGCCTATCACCCACTGGCAGTTTAAGCATGTTCCATACAGAACGTGAAAAAATTTCTATTTTCCTGGAAAAAAAAATTTTCTACATCAAAGCCATTACTATCATATTTGTAATGTTGCATATTTATATTATGGAGGGATTTGGGGTGCTTAGTTTTAACATAAATCATCTTTCACATAATACATTTTCAACAGTCCAAGTTTGTATTTTAAGTCTGGAGCAGGGAAGTCTTAGATTCAGTGGAGGGGGATCGGGTTAGGGAACATTTAATGGAACTAAAGTAGATATAAACAAATCTCTGAGACCTAATGGGATCTACCCATGAGTGCTGGGGAGGGGGCTGATGTCCTGGCAAGGCCACTCTCAGTAATCTCTGAAAGGTGATTGTGACTGGACAGGTTCCAGAGGACTGGAAAAAAAACCAAACATCAGGCCCATCTTTCAACAGGGTCAGAAGAAAGATCCAAGGACCTTCTACTCAACCTCAGCTCAGGCCCTGGGACAAATCCACCAGAAAAACATTCTAGATGTATTGCAGACAAGGAAATGATAGACATAATAAGCATAGGAAAAGGGAAAATCAGGCTGGACTAACCCAAGAGCTGTCTATGATGAAATGAGCTATGAATGTCCATCTTGATTTTCCATGGTCTCTCATAACGTCCCCATGGACAAAGGAATGAAATACGGACAAGGTAAGGGGACAGTGAGAGGGACTGAAAGCTGGCTGAACTGCCAGGCTCCAAGGGTTGTGATCAGCACAAAGTCCATCTGGAGCACAGTCCTCAGTGGTCTACCCCTGGAGTTAATCTCGAGATAATAATTTTCATTCACTTCTTCCATGACACAGGTGATGAGACAGAACACACACCCAGGGAGTTTGCTGATGATACAGAAGAGGCTGAAATGCCAAAGAGTTGTGCCCTTCAGAGGGAAGCAGAGAAATGGGTCAACAGGAACCTCATGAAGTTCAACAATGGAAAGCACAAAGCGAAAAACCTGGGGAAAAATAACCCTAGACAGCACTACACACTGAGGCCTGACCAGTCTGAAGGGAGCTCTGCAAGAAAGAACCTTGTGACCTGATGGGCACCAAAGTGATCATGAGCCAGCAACATGCCCTTGCCACATGCTGACATCCTGGGCTGTACTAAGATAAGCATTGCTACCAGAACAGTTTCTATTAAATTGTCCAGGCTGGAGGGAAAAGAAAATAAATCAAAACCAATTTGGAGTTAGATAAGTGTATATATATCCACTATATATAAGAGAAAGCTATAAAGTGAAGACAGATGTACACCATCCATTAAAAAAAAAGACAAAAACAAAGGAGAGGCTAAGGGAGCTGGGCCTCTTCAGCCCACAGGATAGAAGGCTCAGGGGAGAACATATTGCTGTCTACTTCCTGACCAGAGGATACAGACAAGACAGGGCCAGACCCTTCCTGCTGCTTCACATTGAAGCTACAAAAATCATAAGTCAGAACATGGAAAATTCTGATTATATATAATAACTTTTTTGGAGTTTTTTGTTTGTTGTTTTACCATGAGAGTAGTCAAACACTGATACGGGGTGTCCAGACAGGCTGTGGAATCTCCTCATGAAGGAACTCAGCACAGAAATTCTAGACACAACTGGACACAGCTCTGAGCAACCAGATCTAATTAGATATGTGTCTGGAGGTCCCTTCCAGTCTCTTTTTTACTGTGATGCTGTGATCACAGTGACTGCAGAAAGATTAAGTATGTACTTCTTAGGCAACTCTCCAAGTATAAGTACACGAAGTACAGGAACTTGTAGCTGCTTTGCTCTTGAGGAAAATTAAAAGAATAAAAGAATGAATGTCACAAAAGACAACAAACTTCACTTTCAAACTGATTGCTCTGCAAAACTACCAGCAATCTTTGGTAACTACCTTAGTTACCAAAGATTGTTTTGGAAGATTTCCATAACTGACACTTACTTTACATTTGTTTTATTAACTACATAACAAGCTACACAAATACGACAGCGAGATTTTCACTTTGGAAGTCACATGTCATTTATACCTTTCACTGGTACTCTGTCAACACAGTGGGGTTGTTTCCTCACAGACACACATAGCCAAATGTTATCTAACTCCTGATGAAGGTTCTTGGATGTACTACAAGATATGTTAGTATTATTAAGAGAACTTACACCAACAAACAAAGCAAACCAAACTAAACCAAACAAGCAAGTCATTAATGCAAGAGAAGAATCCTGAAAATATTTATCAAACGTATGTTGGGTGGTGGCTGGGAGAGGGGTAGAACATGAAGCTGGCTGTTGCAACATTCTTCTAACATTTGTTGAGTAGTTACAGCAACCCCCACAAGTACAACCCCATGCTGGACACCCTCACGGATGGCAGAACCCCAAGGATGAGGGGATGTGCTTGGCAGGTATTTGAAATCAGCTCAGCTGCTGCCCAGCCATGGCTCTGTCCATAAGTGCAATGTCAATGTCCTCATTTCAGCCTTGGGACAGCCACAGAACCACACAAACAAATGGGTTGGAAAAACCTCTGAGATCATCGAGTCCCACCTGCAAGTGAACACCACTCTGTGAATCAGACCATGACCCTCATTGCCATATCCAGGCTTTCCTTAAATACCTCCAGGGACAGTGACTCCACCACTTCCTTGGGAAGTCCATTTCAGTGTCTAACAACCCTTTCTCTGAAGAAAATCTCCTTAATGTCGCAGAATCACAGAATAATGAGGTTGATGGTCTTAAAGGTCTAAGATCATCGAGTCCAACCCACGCCCTAACACCTCACCTAGACTATAGCACCAAGTACCATGTCCTGTCTTTTTTTAAACACATCCAGAGATGGTGATTCTACCACCTCCCTGGGAAGAGCATTCCAATACTTTATTATTCTTTCAGTGAAAAGCTTTTTCCTAATATCCAACCTATACCTCTCCTGACGTAGCTTGAGACTGTGACCTCTCGTTCTGTCAGTGCTGCCCGGTGGAAGAGACCAACCCCCACCTGACTACAGCCTCCCTTCAGGAAGTTGTAGAGAGCAATAAGGTCACCTCTGAGTCTCCTTTTCTCCAGGCTAAACAATGCCAGTTCCTTCAAATGTTCCTCACAAGGCTTGTGTTCCAAGCCCCTCACCAGCCTTGTTGCCCTCCTCTGGACACACTCAAGACTCTTTCCTCTCTTTCTGTCAATATAAAGAGACCTCCCCTTCTCCCACAGGAATGCCAGGAAGCCTGCCCAGCACCATGGTGGACAAGAAACTGGCAGTGGAGCTTCCTTTGCACTTTAACCAATTCCAGACATGCCCTGCAGCCGCAGGAGTTAGAGCTCAGATCAGCATCCACCTCTGGCATGTTCCTGCTGGGACCTCCTCCCCTCAGACCACACCTGGGATCACTGCCTCCATAAATACCTCAGCTGATTCCACTTAGGTCCAGGTTTTCTCCCACTGGGACTGATGACAGAGCAGTGATGAGAACTGAGTTCTCATCTCTCATTTCACTGTTCCCAGTGATGAGAACAAACCCCTCTGAGTGCTACGCTGTCTATTCACAGGGGAAAATATTGGAGCAAACAGGTCTGAAATAGATTCACATGTTTCCCTATTCTTCCTTGAACTTCACCATTCCTTGAATCCCCTTAAAGACCACTTGTCTGTTCCAGCTACTTTCCCTAGATAAACGTTGGCATTGAACAATCCCCCATACAAAAGGGATTTTTAACTGTTTCCTGATCCTTCATACTCTAGATTCCAGGTGGATAGAAAGGTTGTGCCCCTTTACATTGGATTCTGGATGCTATATGAAATGTTACTTTGGTTTTCCTGAAAAAACGTAAGGGTTAAACTCGCATAAAAAGATTAAAAAATAAACCAGCTGTATACAAAAACAATATTGGTAGAAATGACCCTAAAAGGAAATTAAACTACACACATCCAAGGGAGTTTTTAGAGTACACTCTTTCTGGCATAAATGGAAACAGCACTTCTTGGCACTGTGCTTAATGACATACAAATTTATTAGAAAAGATTTTACTGCCCTGAAGACTTCATGTATTTTTTAGCTACCCGAGAAACCTCTAAATCAGTGGTTTAATTCACTGGCTAGTGTTTAGAGAGCTCCTACGCGCTATAGGAGTTAATTTTCTTCAGGGCATGAGTTTTAGGTTACATTTTTTTGTTTGAGAGAAATAAATTCCAAATGTCATCCATGTGCTTTCCTCTGCCTAGCAATCCCTTGCAGGCATCATCCTGCACATCTTTTACTAGGGAGTTAAGATGGGCATCTTCATTCTTTCCTATTGGGCTTTTCTTCCAAAAGATTAATTTCCAGCCTTTCTTGTTTGTTGTATACTGGGCTTGTATTCCCAGGCTACTTCTTTAGGAAATTGCATGTTTCAGACTATCTTTAATATCTAAGAAGCCTCTTTGAAAGGGCCAGCTTGTCCTGAAATGAGATTCAAGATAAATTGGGCAGCCAGAAGCTTCATATACAAGCACTGAAAGGAGAAGGTCAGATATTTTGTTCTTAAAAGTCAACTGAAGGCATCGACTCTCTGTGGATGTTTAATAATATTTTTACAACACTTGCATGAAATTTTCTCTTTTAATCCTTTTAACCCTAAGCTTCTAAATGGACCCTTACTTGTACTGCTAATTTATGCAGTAAGTGATGTGAATAAACCAGTTGTAATCCCTTAGGCAACTGATTTTGCCACTCTTTATCTCTGTTATTATTTCTTTTCTGTCTTTTGCTCATCCTTTCACTCAGACATAAGTTAAAAAAATAGCTGAAGGGTTTGAACCTTCCTCAGTTTTGCCCTGACTGGTGGGCTGGTTACACTGGAGAGATCAGAGAGCCAGAGTCAGAGTTCACCATGGTATGCTCAGGCCATAAAGAGGAATATGAAAAATGCCAGCATCTCTGAAGTATTCAGAAACCCCCTGAAACCTAAAAGAGACCAACTGAGGCCCTCCAAGACCTACTGAAATGTGAAATTAAAAGTCTAGAGCACTTTCATGAAGTACCACAGCAGACCCCCTTGGAAATCCATGGACTACTTTTCCTTCAGTAAATTTGAACTGGATCTGAAACAATGAGAAATGATCTGTACTCTTCATGGATATTGCTGCTTGCCAGTTGTTCAAGCTTCAGTGTATTGAAGATCTGCAATTTCATACCAATGCTGTAATTATCACCACGCTGAACTGAAAACATACACTCAGTGAGTGCTATAAATAACCACAATTAATTGTGTGCTATAAATAATTGCAATTAATTCTGAAGAAAAAAAAATTATTTTTAGATCAGAGTAACTTCAATAAATACAGATTTCTCTTTCTAAGGGCAGCATTCATTTTACATACTCTTTTACTTGTCAGCTCCTTAAACAGAACTGCAGTTCTGGGGCTGTTTTCCATGTATAATCATCTCTCAAATCATACCAACCCAATTAACCTCCTTCTGTGTCTAGTTTGCACTCGAGCCAAACCCAGAAGCACAGTCACTGAGAGCCCAGGAAAGGTACAGTCAACCTGCTTTTGGTTTAGGACTTCTATGCCAAAATTCAAATTTGCCCAAAGCAGGTCCTGATTGAAGCAGCAAATATTCTGCTCAGTCCTAAGTTGTTTTCATAATGTGGAAAGAATACAAACTCTTCAGCTGCAGAGGCCTAGAGCTTTCTGCTTCAGTTTTTACAAGCTCAGTTATTCTGAATGCCTGACACCTGGGCAGATCTGAGAAATTTTTGTAGGACTATAAAAGGCACCTTCCCTTCTGCCCTGCTGCATTAAAAGAAAGGCAGAATAGACTTTCTGGAACAAGCTGCCAGAATATTAGCAGAAAGATGGGTTCCCTCTATATTTCTGATTTCTTCTGGTGGAAAAGAAAACAAAGGAGCAAAGATGGATCATTTTAACTTTAAAAATTCCCAGTTTTCCAGACATAGATTGAAAGTAAGAGTTTAGAATGGAAAAGGCTAGATGCCATTCAGAGACAGCACTTGCCAGCCTGAAAGCAAGGTCATTACAAACCTGGACAGGACAAAACAAAAGTCCTAAGGAAGAATATACAGAATATTTTTAAACATTAAATATATAAAAGGTAGAAATGCATACAAGAGAAAGTCCATATACAAGGTGCAAGAATAGTGGTGAGCTCAGTGACACCTGAAAAGTCTCTGCATCTTCTTTGCCAGCAAGCTCATAGTTATAAACATGGAAGCATTAAAACTGTGCCTGACTTTATACAATTTTTTAAAAATTGTTCTTTGGGGTACATATTGACTTAAAGTGCAAGAGTTCCAAGCAAAGAAACTAGAACTGCATTCCCTTCATCCAAGTCATCAGCTTCACACTAATTGAGTAATAATCACCACTAATTAATGCAGCTACCCCTTAACCATTCAAACTATAGACTTAATGTTTAAATGGGGATTTGTTTTTCCAGATATGCAATGTAAAATCTCTAAAGACCTAGAAAAGGAAGGCAATAAAAGGTACTTAGAAAAGTGCACGGTTTTTTGCTAAGTTTGACTGCAGACCTGTTAATTTTGTGTGATTTCTGGTTTGAGATCTAGCTGAACACATTGGTGGGAGTCTATTTAAACAGGGCTGGAATTGACACCTTCTGAATTTTCAACCATATTGCCCTCATAATGCACTGGCAGCATTAAAACATCAAATCACATGCCAAATGTTGTGTTCACAGTTACCTTCAAGTGCTTGGGCTGAGCTCACCCTGACAATGTTTAGGAATGAGGCATTCCCATGATGCTTCCATGTCCCCCTTTTCGGGAAGGCACTAATATTCCTTTGCACTTATCCACTTCTTCTAGCGTATATAGTTCTAAGGCTACTAGAGAACAATAAATTTGAATGTTAAACTATTCCATATCTACTCAGTTAACACACTCCTCATGCTTCTTTTTGTAAACTAACATATTAAAGTGAGACATGCTACGCCAAAGTTAAGAGCAGTTTTGACTGTTGCTTTTTCCCTGACCTTTCTCCTCAGTGCAAAAACAAATTGTTTTAAAAGTCCATGTTGTTTAAGGCGTCATCTAGTTTAATATTGAAAAATTCCCTAATTTACCACTTTACACTGAGCAGAACAATACTTCCATTATCACTTGAAATAATTATTAAGATTGTCTTCACTGCAGATTCTGATTATAAAATCTCTTTAGTTACAAGATAAATACATTGGCCTACAATCTTTTTATAACATATCAGAACATTTCTCTTATCCACAAAATAGTCTAAGCTAATGAGTCTCACAGAATACAGAGGGATAAGACTCCAAAAGAAGCTACAATATAATTGTTTCCCCTTATATACTTACAAAATCTAAACTCTGGTTTGGGACATGCTTAGCAGGAAGGCTGGAACTCAAGGCATCCAAAATGCTACTGAGGAAGACAAGTCAAAAGTAAGAAAAATATTTATAATTTGCATGGAAATTGTTGTACAAAGCCAGTGTTTGTGTTTGTTTTTATTTTTAAACTGGGGTTATATTTCAAATAATCTATAAGAGATTTTAAACAGTAATTGAGACCCTTAATGCTGTATAATTAAAACAATAACTATAACAGTTAATATTTCAAAATATTCTCTTCCTCAAATCAGCATTTTACTTGTGATGTTCAGCAGATGTTATCCCCCCCTAAATAGGAAGGTATGTACAACCAATAATTGAAGTCAAATAAATTGAAGGAGAATTAATCAAAAATAACTAAAATTTCTATTATAGTTTTAATTCTTATGTAGCTATAACACTTACAGATAATGATTAGCTACAAAGACAAGGAATGCACACACACCAACACACACACACCTCCCAGTGCCAGATTCCATAGGAAATTATCACAAAATTATTTCAACCCACGTCCTTGTGAAGCGCTATCACTACTTATAATGGAGACTGAGGAGAGGAAAGACCAGCAAAGATCAACCACGTAAATCTTGCTGCAAGCACTGGAACTGACACAGCTAATTAAAATGGTTGTTGTAAGAAACAGGCAAGTCCATAAACACGGTAGAAAGGCAAGTAATTCAGCAGTTAATTTGCATAACAAAAGCAAGTCCATAAAGTTGTTCCCAATTCAAGGCTGTCCCTAAGAGGTGTGGAGTCCTCAAGAGGGAGCATGTAGAGGCAGTAAGGGTCATCAACTCAGCGTCAGATAGTGCATGCCATGGGCAGGAATCAGCTGTCTGCTCCCAAGGAGAAACAGGATAAAACTTTGTGAAAGGGACAGGAGGGGTCCTCTTGTCACTGCTTGGGTCCCTCTCTACCAACTTCTGCCTCCCCACCATTACTGGATATATTAAAAAAGAAATCAAGATCCACTGCAAGAAACCCACAGCAAAGGTTCCAAAGCAAACTATTGATTTCTCACCTCTATATTATTGCTTTAGAGAATTCAAAATATACACGCTTAGTAAGAGACACATGAATAAAAATCTGCTGTTTTGAATTTCCAAGAGTCAGTTCTCCAAAGAGTCACTTGATAAGCAGGTGAAGCTTTTTGGTTTATTTATTCAACTGAATTAATTTAGTATTCCTCCTGCACATTTTACTTAAGTAGTCATATTGTAAAGGCTTACTCTACAATTACCTCCCAAAGTAAAGTGAAAATTTCATTTTCATGTTGATTTCAGTATTGGAAATAGCAAAACTGGCACTGTTTTTTCCTCGTTGCAAGGCTTTGCCTTTCTTCAAAGACAACTTCATTATTATTGAAATAAGAACCTCTGTAGTAATTTTTCTGAGCAAGAAAATGTTTAAAACAGTTTTGAGAGAGTATGAGGGTACTTACTGGGAGACGAGTGGCAAGT
>JAWWEY010000001.1:11060895-11101056 GCA_035582745.1 Loriotus luctuosus | reverse complement strand
AAGAAACCCACAGCAAAGGTTCCAAAGCAAACTATTGATTTCTCACCTCTATATTATTGCTTTAGAGAATTCAAAACATACATGCTTAGTAAGAGACACATGAATAAAAATCTGCTGCTTTGAATTTCCAAGAGTCAGTTCTCCAAAGAGTCACTTGATAAGCAGGTGGAGCTTTTTGGTTTATTTATTCAACTGAATTAATTTAGTATTCCTCCTGCACATTTTACTTAAGTAGACATATTGTAAAGACTTACTCTACAATTACCTCCCAAAATAAAGTGAAAATTTCATTTTCACGTTGATTTCAGTATTGGAAATAGCACAACTGGCACTGCTTTTTCGTTATTGCAGGCTTTGCTTTTCTTCAAAGACAACTTCGTTAATATTATTGAAATAAGAACCTCTGTAGTAATTTTTCTGAGCAAGAAAATGTTTAAAAGAGTTTTGAGAGAGTATGAGGGTACTTACTGGGAGAAGAGTGGCAAGTACAGATAAAGGAAACAAAAGGCCCAGCTTGAAGAGCTGCAGAGTGCTTTACTGAAGGTCCAAATGTCAACTGGGCTTGAACAGAATAAAAAACTGTAATGTTTGGGTAGAACTGGATTTTGTCAGGCCATTCTTATGTTGAGCGTGGAGAATAGAACAGGAAGATGGGCAGAGATGTCACAGTCTGCCATACAAACAACTTCACACTAATGATGCACCATACTCACACCAAAATATAAGCTCTTTGAGTTCAGCCCTGTTTTTGCAAAAAAAAAAAAAAAAAAAAAAAAAAGAAAAGAAAAAAAGAAAAAAAAAGTGTTCCTAACAACCAGCTGCTTTAGTTTTCCACATCTCTTTGCCATTGACAGCCAAGCCAGCTGTCCAGTGAATGCTGTCCAATACTTGCATAAAGGAGAGGAAGGAGAAGAAAAGAAAAATGTCACCCCTGTGCTCCAATTGGAAAGTTTCACTGTTGTCTTGGGCACTGTGTTTTGTGAGAGCCAACTTGGGTTTTATAAGTGATCCCTGCCAGCCATCCTGCTCTTCCCTATCAGTCTGGGAGGAACAGATGGAGCAAAATCAGGTCTTCTGCAGGGGTTTTAGTGACAAGTTACTGTATTTCCAGTAAAAAAAAAAAACCACAAAAAAACCCAACAAAACACAAATGTCAAAGAGAAGTCTAATGAAATATGCCTGTTCAGAAATGCACGCTGAAGTGAACAGGAGGAAGAAATGTTGCCAGTGGCAAAAGAAGATATACAAATAATATTTAAATACAGAGCCTCGGTGTGAAATAGCATTAAAAAAAAGACAGAAAAAACTTAACACTGCAATTGCTTGAAAGTCCATTTCACTGGACATATGTAAGCTGGGATTTTTCCCTCCAGTTATACAAATATTATTTTCAAATGCCCTAGTTTCAACTTTGGAAAGCATAATCCAAGAGATTCAAGATATCTGCTGGACTGCAGAAAGAACTGCCAGAAACAATAAAAATTCCATTTTCTACTCAGGAATAGAGCAAACAGTCTTTATTTTATTAAAATTTACAAATGAGGAACTATTTTGGGAGGTAAAGTATGGATTCTGCAGTTCCAGAGCTGGTTTGGACTCAATTCTTGGAATAACTTACTGAGGGACATATCTACTTGCAAAATGAAAAAAAAAAATATAGCTGAATAAAAACTTCTTTCACAAATAAAAAAATACAACCAATTTCAGGAAACTTATAACTTGTAGGTCATCTTGTAGAGCATATTCTAAGCCATTTACAGATAATTGTGGTGAAGTTTGTAAGTTGTCTGTACCTAAAGTTTGGACACAGAGAGGTCCCTCAAATTGCCAAAGTCTTGATTTGCATGAAGTAAACCATATTTGTTTTCCAAATATTTTGCTTAAGGTAATAGAGCAAACAGAGAACCTGCTATGGATCTCAAAGACATTGCCCTGGGGCTATTTTATTCCACAGCCATCTAATTTAGGGACTTCTAAGCTCCTAAGCACCTGGAACTGGCTGCCATCACAGAAAACATATTGAGCAGATGGCCTGCAACCTGTTTCAGATTGCAATCTCCATGGACCTAAAACATTAATTTCAGTAAAATATGTAGTGAAACCTCACCAAAATGTGTGATATTTGTGAAGTAGGATCTCATTTTGAAACCTTCTTGAATCAACATAAGTTTACTTTTCATTTCATTGTGCGAACCTAGTACATGTCAGGCATGCAACCCTAACCTATATCAGAACATCATATTCACCTGCCAACAGAGAAAAAACTCACATACTAATTTTTTTTAAAGACCATAATAAAAAAGGATGGGGCTGGTAGTTTATGAAAAATATGCTCTTTGATCATAAATAAACATTCAGTACATAGAACTAGATTGAACCTAAAGTAAAAACCTCAGAAGTGTCCCCACTGTGGGACACTTCCCCACGTCAGGTCCTCAGCACAAAACATTTTGTTTTCCATATTTGCTCCTATTGCACTCTAAAATTTGCTAATGTAAACAAGCAAACTGACACATCCAATTTAAACTCTGATTTATTCTGAAGAGGTAAATTTAAAACTTTAGGGTTTTGATAAGCTTTCAGCACAGTGCAGCTGTTCCCATAAAGATGTAGTGCAAGTGTACTGCCAAATCTTTAGTTTGGTTTCAGATGTATGAAGCAAACATAAGAGGTTTAAACAAATGGACATTTATTAAAGTTTACTTAAGGGTGATTTGGACTCAACCATCACTAGGATTCAGTGGTACTTCTTGGTGTGGGCAACCATCATGTTTCTGGCATAGTCCACTGAAACCTCAGTCACAAAAACATGAACAAAAATCCTGGGGCCATCAGATGTGTCCAAACAGAAGTGAGGTTTTTGAAATTAATATTCAGTGGTTTTTTCAGCTTTTACAAACACATTTTTGAAAGTGTTTCTTTTCTGATAGCCAGCATTACAGCCTTAACTATACATAAGTCATTAATAAAGACATCTGTATGCCAAACATGTGGAACAAACAGGATTTCAGCCAGGCAGGAACAACTCACTGCATGAAGGTGCTCTGGACTCCCCATGGGGCAGCCAGCTGACCTACACAGAGTTCTGGCTGCCAAACTGTGTCTTTTAAACAAGTTACACAGCAAAGGAGACTCATTCCACTCCTGCACTCCCCAAATATTTATCCATTCTCCTTAATCCTCATCCTGCAGCCAACAGCTCTTTGGCAAGATGCAAGGCCAAAGATGTCAGCCCTCAGCTCTCTCTGGGAGGCCCACATGAGCTGCAGCCACTTTTTGTTTTTTTGTGTCCTCATAAAATCCCCTCTGACTTTTGGGTTGGAAACCAACCCATACCCTTTGTAAGCATTTCCGCACATCAGAAGTAACGAGCTGCACAAATTTCCTCTGTCAGGGTCCCTCTCTTCTGGAAAGACACCAGGTGACTCAGGGATCAGCAGGTGTTGCTCTGGAGAGGAGCCACCAATGACCAAGACAGTTCTGGAGCAATGTACCTGTGCTGCCCACAAAACAGGATGATCAGGGTCAGGAGACCAAGGAAGAAGCTACATTAGGACTGATTTAGAAGAAAAGAAATCCATTCAAAGGAACAAGGTTTCTGATTTTACAGTGAGGTCAGTCAACTGCACTGACTTTTATCTGTATTTCAGATTTAGCTCCCCTCACATTTCTGATTATTGGCAGTTCATGTGTACTTTCTATTACATTAAACTTTTCACGCAGTTCTCCAACGTTATCAAAATTTATGGTACACCAGCAAAGTAAAATAGCATGTCTATGGGTGTGCCTTTCTCCTCTGCTTTGTTGGTGTTATGACAAGTCAAACACACACAGGTTCAGAAAATAGATCTGTTCTATAAAGTAATTTTACTTAGTTTTAAAACAGTAACTTTGTGTTATCCTTAGATGTCAGGAAAGATTACTATGCAAGTTACTTGAAGTGGTGGAAATTATTCCATGGCAGCACAGCCCAGCTACAAAATGTGAACAGTACATAGTCAAATAATGCATAAACTTTAGATTGTATGAATAAATATGCTCGACTCCTCTATTAAAAATTGGTGTCATAAACTAAGTCACAAGATAGGCTGTTTTGTGGAGTTAAGACTTTGCAAAGGAATACTTATTATTCTATAATAAACTGTAAGGAGGACCAATGATGAGTTTTAAAAAGCAAAACTTTTACCTGAGTCCTTAGTATGCTTTACATTTTCTGCTGATGCCTCTTTCCAGTTACCTTACTAATTCCTAGGGTTATATCAAATTCTGCCTTTCCATCATGCAGCTAACTCAGCCTGTGAGAATGCTCAGCAGAGTTTTTAGCTGAGCAGCTTGAATGTTTATCATTATACTGAACTGTCCATGCTTAGTAGTTTACAAAAAACAAAACTCAGTCTCATAATGAACTGTTGCAGAATTCTTTCAAAACTGGTTCATCTCTTCCCTGTTTTAGCAGCAGAAATTTTAAAAAAAAGTTAAAAAAAAAAGAAAAGAAAACACAAAGTAACTGTTAAAATATTGTAGTTTTCTCCCTTGTCTCCAAATTAGAGATGCTATAATTATCACCCAACTTCTTCCTTAAAGCCAAACCAAAACAAACAAAAAAATCAAATAACCCAACAGCTACAAAACCTCACTTTCTGAAGCAGAAAACACTTCAGCTTCTGAGCTTCACAGAAGTTACAACCCCTCAAATACTGTATCTCAAGGAAAAACTGGAAAACCCATCAAATTTCACTACATTTATTACCTCTACAGCATTCAGTGTATCATTTAGGAAGTGTGTTAGAGGTGTGTTATCTTAAACTCCACAGCATGAGTGTATGCTGAACATTTTAAAGATACCTCTAACAAAGAGGGGAAAAGGAGTAGCTTTGCTTGCTTTGCCACTTACATTGACCTATTTAAAAAGAGCTTTCACAGTAATTTAAAAGTAATCAATCATTTAAGGACAAGCCAATCTTTCTATTTACCCAAGACAGACAAGGATTGCTTTTCTAATTTCATAAGGACTCATTACTTGGTAGATGAAAAACAAAACATAAAGCTAAAGTATAATACAAAAAACCCAAAACCACACATGGAAAAAAAAATCACCCCAAAAACAAAAACCAAAACCTGAGGATTTATTTTTTTTAACATATAGTCTGGAGAGCAGATTTACAACACTGAAAACTTACTGCTTCTCAGTAGTGTAAAATACATTTGTGCATGCCTCAAAAATCCAACAACTTTGCATTAACTAGTGGCATCTCTTTCAATTGTTCATCTCCCTGACCTGCTTTGCTCCAATGAGTCATCATTTTAATCCTCCAAGTGCTTCTGCTGCACTCACACCACAGCATGCAGATACCATCTGCTTTTCAGCTCAAGAACTGCTACAAGAAATCACTTCACACCTGCCAGCCCAGTAACTGAGATATTTTACAAGGGGCTGCTGGTCTTGCTCTTTCTAAAATACCTTGTGCTGATCGTTGTGTTCCCTTCCTGAGAATGCTCCAGGTCAGAGCAGGGGGATATGGAGGTTTGGCCCTTGCATTGCAGGGAAAAGAGGCAGAGTGCCCCATTCCTGCTCCCTGAATTGTGGCCAAGCAAAGCCAGCACATGCTGGGGCCACCTTTGGCCACCACTGAGGCTGCTGGAGGCATTTTTGGGCTTGCCCCCCAGTACTGTAGGGCCCCTCACAGGGCTGAGGTTGCCTCACCACTCCTGATGCCTGGAACCCCTGGGCACACAGCACAGGGCTGTGGTAGCCCATGCTGGACATGGCCCCAGCCCCAGGGGGCTCCTCCAGACCCAGAAGGGAAAATTCCTGAGGTCCAAGACAGCATTGCCACCTCTCTGCTGTCCCCATCCAGCCACCACTGGTAGGACCCAGAGGGAATGATCCAAACCCCAGAGTGCCCATGTCCCACTGCTCCAGGGCAGAGCATGACAATCTTCATGACCCTCATGAGAAGCAGAGAGGCAGGCACTGATCTCTTCACTCTCATGACCAGTGATAGGACTCAAGGAAATGGCAGAAAACCACGTCAGGGGAGTTTTAGGTTGGGTATCAGGAAAATGTTCTTGCCCCAGAGGGTGGCTGGGCGCTGGAACAGGACAAGGGTCACAGCAGCAAACCTGACAGAGCTCAAGAAGAGTTTAGACAACACTCTCGGGTAAATGGTGGGATTCTTGGGGTGTCCTGTGCCAACCCTGCACATTTTATGATTCTAAGGTGGCCCATTAGCCTCACACACCTGGAGACTTTTCTGCTTCCCCTCAACACAGCAGCTCCCCCTCCCTCTCCATGCCCACAGCTCCTTCATGGCACAAGCCAGTATCTCTGTTGAAGTTCCAACCATGCTGCTGGAAAGTGCATAACCACAGGCAACAATTCTGCCCGTCCAGCAGCCAGAGACCTAAAGTTTGTCATGGATGCCAGGTGGCCAGGGACAGGGAGTCATTGCCAACGTCAGGTGCCACACTGCTGCCTGTCATGCTGGCACAACACCCTGCTGGCCACACTCACTGCTTGGCCACTTGGTAGGACCCAGAACAGCTGCAACCCCTATAATCACACCAGACAACAGCTTCAGTGAAGGATTTCAAGAGAAAACTATAACTGAAAATAATATGCCACCTTCATTTCAAAAAAAGTGAACAAAAGTTCAAAAAAATTCCTAAGAATACCTACTGACATCAAGTCAGTTCAGCTCTTCTTTGGATTTGTTTCTACTTTAACATACAATTTGATATCTTGAGAAATTAGGTAGAGTTTTTTCTTTTTTTTTCCAATAAAACACTTGCTCCTTTCAAATAGAAGCTTTTGAACACAGAGTAATCCTAACAATAAAAAAAGTCTTTCTCTTCTACTTAGCACCAGCGAATAGTTTTCTTACATCTGGAAAGGGAAGCAATAGCTTCTGCTCCCGGTGCAAGAGTGTCATGCTGGTAACATTGATCCATTTCAACAGGACTCCCTCCTCTATAGCCAGCCCAGAAAGTAGATTTCAGGTTCAAGCCCCTTTTTATTGAAATAATTTCTTGATGCATGTTTTCAAAGCAGAAGCATTTGAAATGGGCATAATCAGAGTTATCCCTGGAAAAAGGGTTGGGCTGCTAATGAATATTCCAAACCAGCATGATATCAGCTCTCCAGAGATAGCAGAGAGGAGTACCACCCTGAACAGGGCTCGGCAGCAATGAAGGAAATTTAATCTTAAGTTAAACAAGATGGAAGGCATTTCATAATGTACTTGAGATGAATATTTTATTAATCACACAACTACAGGAAATAATTAACCCTATAGATAACAATTTATAGTAATAATAATAAGTATGATTAGAGAAACAGCATTATCACAATGCAATCCCTCAAGTACACTCTGTTCACCAGATGAAACTAGATAAAATCTAAAAGAAAGAGCATGTACAGCCTCAGCACATTAAGCAGAAAAATGCAAATATTCAGTCACACAAAGTACATGGGAAGAAACAAGTTAATTACCATTGGCAAGGACACAATATGATATTTAGGAGTCTGATTGCTACTCCCAGACTCTGTGAGCCTCTGGGTATGTCCCTTCACTCTGATAACCAATTTTTATATCTACAAATTAAACAAGAGAGTAGGGTTTTCTTGGCAGAGTGAGAGAGTTTATGCTGCGGGCAACATTTTTTAAAAAGGCTTGGCACGAAGAGTGGACACGACTCCAGCAAACATGAGCTCCTGATGCACTGTCAGGGCTGAGGGGAAAAATGCATCCCCAGAGGCCTCTTTGGAAGGAGCCTGAAAAGGGCTGAAGAACTTGCATTACCTCTATACTTGGCACTCTGGTGTTGGAAGGTTGTATCAAAGTCTGATGTGCACAATTCAAGAAACTCACTAAAAACCCTCATGAGTAAAGGACCAGAAGAAACTCTTTAATACAGTCCCATTTATCTTCAAAAATTATGCCTGAACAGACCATTGTCTATATCAGTTTTGACAGGAGCTTTTTCCAGGTAAAAAACAACACTACAAACAAGTGACTCAGCAGTCAAGTTCAGATTATATAGATATATGATCATATCTATACGATGCAGGTACATGAGGTACCTGTTGTACCTCACCACTGGAACACCTTCCCAAGGGTGATGACATGTTCTCTGTCCTTCACCAATTTAAATCAAGACTGGATTTTGCATTCTGAAAATAATAGTTCAAACAGGAATTCATGTAGGTTACGTAAACAATGTTAACCTGAATGATCTTACATTTCTGGTTTTGTTTTTTCTTTTTAAGCTACAAGCATCCACTACACGTAATGATATTAAATATGTAGGCTTAATGCAATTCAATAGGCCTTGTAAAACAGTCTTAAAAGCGTAATGAGAAGTCACAGTTGAAAAGTACTCTTCATGGGAGTATTGGCTTCTTAATATGATGTGGTTTTCATATCGATGAGTTGAATAATAAAAATAACTTTTTCCTTCTTATGTTTTAAATTAATGGAATGGTAAAGAACAGCATACATTACAGCATACTAAACTTGGCATACACTGCACGGTTGAGACTCATATATAAAGATATGGAAAAGGGGGGGATGAGAAGATGTAAGGGTAACCAAATAAGTTCTTGAGGAAAAACTCTGCGTAGGAGCAGCCACCACCAAGGTAAAGCTTCCCAAACCCAGCTGCAGATTTTCTCCTCATCTAAAACTTCCCTGTCAGGTCCCTGTTTATACTCTCCAGCTGCTGCCTCCTTTCCTTGCCACCCGAGGCCTTTCCCAGCTGCTCTCCACTTCTCATGCTGAGTCTCCACCATCTACATGCTCCAGCTGCTAGATTATTCAAATGGATGCTATGGGCCAAACAGTCTATAATCAATTAGTTAACTCAAATAACTTCTTAATTTACAGGGAGAGAGAGGACCATCCAACATGTTGCTTTTAGACACAGAACTCACATTACTTTGTTATTCAGGTTTGTTATTTCAAAAATGGCAAAACAATAGGCTGCTTTCATTGAAATGTGTTCATCTGTTGCATCACTCCAGTAACACAAAGCACTCATAAACCCTCATTAATTGGTGTTTTAGGGCAGGTTTATGGCTACAAGCATTGCTAAAATATTGCAAAGCAGAAGCAAAACTAAACCTTTCCCCATTATCCCAGACACTACAAACATCAACAGATATTTACACTGTGGTCTAGGTATTGATTAATTGCCATTTTCTGCTCTCTCATTTCTGCTCCATTTAGCATATGCTCAGCTACCTTCAGCTAGCAAGGACCAAAGAAATCAGATGACATTTTAAGAGAACCTTTTTGAGATGATCCCTTGCTTTTATTCATATATATCTACGTGTATATATAGTCCATGTATTTCTATCAAAGTCATCTACACTGGGCTAAAATTCATGCTCCATATGGATACATGATAAGATATGGTTGTAGGTAAAACATAGAAAAAAGAAGAATAATGAAAAAAAATCCAAAACTAACATCTTTTATTGATCTTGCCATCAAGTACAGCTGAATGAAAGTACATACAGAGGGTCTTCACAGGTTTCTCTGAATACATAGTGTATTGTGTAGACAAACAGACAACACCAGGGATGGATTCAGACTTCCAGTTTATGTTTGTCTTTGTTATATTACCATGAATCACCTTTAAAAAGGATGAAATCTGAAAAGTTTCAAATAAGCACTGGTTCCTTCCTTATTACAAGACCAGGTCTGGGGGAAAGGAATCCTAATATCATGTCTGCATTTGAATGAAATACATAACTAAAGCACTTTGGAAACTTGACGTATATAAATATATATATATAAATACATATAATACATTGCACATTTGCAGATAGTCTCTGTACTTATATTTAGCCTCATTGTCATTAACAGTATGACAGCAGGATACCGTTCAAAGGAGTTGCTTTATAGATGCAATCAGGGATTTCAAATGGAGGCTGTTTTAATCAGAAGTTCTGCCTTCATCAAAACCAACTTTTCTATTTAGGGAAATGCACTGGTTTTAATTTAAATGCCACTGGTGCACAAAGGGTAATGCGAGACTAGCTGAAAAGATTTTAAGTGTTTCAATCTTACTGCAATAAATATTTTCGCTCCAATTTTTTTTAAATTCAGCAAGTTTAATTACCAGGCTTCTGTTATTTCTGCTCTTTATAGAGAAATTCTAGCAACACACTTCTAAGAGGGCTAAAATTACTCTCTATATAATCTACCCGCAGGGCTGTGATCTGAATAGAAACTGTGTTACTTGATTCATTGCACAGTACGCTTCTGTTGTGCATGTTTTTCTCTGCCACCATATGACAGAAGTACTGGCACAGTTCTTTCCAGTTTATCAACATTTGAGATGTCCCAAGTGAACAAAATAAATTATTCTTTTCTTTAAAACCCAAGCAGCACAAAGCCAAGACTGAGTTTACCTACCACATTTAAGTTATTCAGATAAATTATGGGCATTTCTGTGCATCTCTCACACCAACCTCAGGGGTTTTTTTTAAGATTTCCCTCAAGCTACCAACAAATGCCCCTGCGTGGCATGACCTAAGCAGAGTTCAGCATCCATCTGTTTCTGATTATGTCAATTTATTATTGACTATGAATATTATATATATACATATATATATAAAGATTCCTTTTCTCAGCCTTCACTCACTGAGTCTTTACAAAATATTCCAATTTTATCCTTGTGAAAAGTTTCCAAGCCCTTGACTTTTTCATCATATGAAGTTCTGAGAACTTTTATCTGTCTCAAAGCCTCCACTTCTTCCAGAAAATCTATTAGGTACCAATCTTATGGCTTTCCTCTTTTTCAGGACACTCAAAGGCCTCTTCTTCCACACCCCAGGAGATTTTCAAGAGGGGTTCTACATGATAAAATTAGTAGTTTCATCTCTCTCTCACCACCCATACTCAAGGGGTGTTACATAGAGCTGCTTTACGTTTTTCACCTTCCCATACAGGTCTCCTTGAGCTACCACAAAACTGGAATTAGCAAAAAGGGAACTGCTGGTGTTTTGCTGTGCTAATGATTCCTGCTTGGAAAGGAAAAATGTGTGAAGCAGAAGTAGGACTGAGCCTTCTACAATGCCAACATGTGCTTCACCTACCTCACATGCACACTCTGTCACTCTCTGCATTATGTGGGAGAGTCACCTCATCCTTTTCCAGTGCCCTGCTTCCCTTAGGGGCATTCCTTGTGCCCAGTAGAACTGCCTGGTGGGAAAACAGCAAGGGCCTCTGGGTAAGGGCTGCCATGAACAGACATGAAAAGGGAAAAATGAAATTTCATAAAGTAATTTTACCTGCTGTATTGGCACACACAGAGTGCTCTTGCATTAGGATTTTCTAATGCCCAGAACACATTAGTTTCACTCTGTGTGCATCAGTGTACCTTGCACAGATATATGGGAGTCCTAAACACATGAACAGCGTCTCTGGCTTACTGGGGGCTTCATCTATCTTTGGCAAAAGCCAGCTGAAGCATGACTAGATGTCTGATTTGTGGAGGAGGGAGCAGAAGGAGAAAGAAAAGCATTTTCTCTTGCAATGGGACTTTTCACATTACTAAGTATGAGTATTGCACTACCTGTGGCTGAACACCTCTGAGAAAACCTGCATCCTGAACCCCCTGGCTTCCAACATCCCAAAGCAGAGCTTTTGGAAGTCACACACAAAGTCTCACATGGATTTCAAGGCTGTTGGATGCAGGCCTTTCCATTTATTGGTGCAGAAGCACGTGCAGTAAGCTGTAACCAAATATGTGCTTACATCTGGAAGCACTTTAAAAAACGTGATTAAAATATAAAAAACATATGAAACACATGATTTTGCAGGAAGTTCTAACATCACAACATGCTGCTAAAAGGAAAAGCACACTACTGGTCTGGCCCCTGGTTACTGAGAGGACATAGAATTGGAGAGCCCTGAAAGGGAGAAGAACTCCTTGCTTGAGAGCGATAATTGTCTATTGCACGTACACAGAATCTGTCCTTCAGAGATTTGCCAGGGTTTATGCACCAAAAAGGATGTTCAGAAATACCAAAAAAAGGAGCAACAGAAGGACCTTCGTATGCCACAGAAGACTTTATGCTCTGCTTTAACAGGTGCAAGAATGGAAGATGCTCCAAGGAAGTCCCTCAAGCTCTAAAAGCCCTGAAGAGGGGAAAAGACTGGAGTGCTGAGCACAGGAGCTGTATGCATGGCAGATATTGGAGACTGTGGCTCAATCTGTTATCCAGCATTTCAAGGTACAGATTACATCCTAATTGCTACCAACATTTTAAATTCAGCTGCAAATTCCATCCAAAAGCTGTTGCTGAATGGACTTGTGCTTGCAGTGATCCGGATCATTAGGATTTCCTGTTGCTACTGGTAACATCTCCATTTCTTGAAAAATGAGTGCTTAGAAGTAGTACCTTTCCAAAACAGTCCATAAAAGGTAACTGTTCCTCAAATGTGAAATATTTCTATTTTTCTCTAATAAATAAATTAGTGATTGCTGATGATAATCATCTGGCATTGATGTTCATTCAGCTTGTAAAACAAAAAAGCCTGGTAATAGAAAATGAGTTGGTGTTTTTCCTTATCTTGAATGACATTAGGAGAAGGAAAATTATCTACACAAGCTACAGCACTTTAGAAAATCAAACCTATGTAATCAATAGCATCATAAAAGTCAGTAGAGATTAATTTCCACTGAAGAACCTTGTTTGGCTGAGAAATAAAACACTCTTTCAAAAATTATTTAAGTAACAATAATAGGCAAGCACTAATATTTTCAGTATTAGCATTCTCATCTTTAGATAAGACTAACTCAAAGTTTACAAAAGCCATTTGCATTTTGCCCAAGGCAAAATGGAATATGTAGACATTTTAAATGTAAACAATTAGAAAATACTGAACTCTGTTAAAATCAAGTTTTTATCCTCATCTAAACACATCTATGCTGACTTCAACACAGACAAGTAAAGAACCAAGTTCTGGCTAAATTCATACTCAGAAAAAGTAGGTTTCCTCCAATTTAAAGTTTATTACCATATTTCATATCTCGGCATCCCTATTTTACTGTTTATATAGAATTTAACTGCAGTTGGCCATGTCATATGAAAGATTAGTAAGAATCTCATGCACTCAGTGCAGTTTGTGAAGACTAAAAGAGCACGAGATTTTTCCATGCAGGATAAAATGCTCAATAAATAGAAAAAAAAGCAAACAAGATGTTCCTTTTTGCCTATAGTAAGCAATTTACATCCTTTTAAGATCTTCTGGCATTTAGTCCTTTATTCTTCTGCAATAGCAAACCCAAGGTGTCCTGTAAGCACCAGACTGGATGAAACCTGTTTTCCTACAGATTTCTGCTTTGCTGTTATTCCACATTCTTTCTTCTCACTGCAAATGGCCATATCTCTCCACATTGCTTATTACACTGTCACCTGGCAGGAGAAACTGTACTGTGATGAGTCTGGGACTGCACACATTTTGTTTGGCCACTGAGCCACTGCCAAGCAGAATGTATAACAGCTATGTTCTGCCTGCCTCTTCCTCTAAATTGGCACCAGTTGTGGGTTTTTCCCTCTACACACTCACAGATTTTCATAACATGATATTCATTGAGAATTTCACCTTTCAGTTTTAACTGAGAGACACAAAAGGGTTTGAAACACATAAAGGAGGGAAAGAACAAAGGAGAACATACGAACCTTAGTAAAAGTCTCGCTTAGAAAAGGAGAGTAACAACAAATATTTAGAAACAGTACTATTGATAATATCCCAGCTCTGGAAAATCCAGATTGGGTTGTTTGGGTTTTTTTTTAAAGATTCTAAGATTAGGCTCCTAAATATGCTTTCAGAGCTGAGATGATGGACCATGCTTCCAATAGAGCAGGAATACAGCATTTTACTTTCAAGTGTGATGTGCACCTCAATTAGCACTTTAAACTACAGGACCCTCACTTTCTGACTTTAGATATGCCAATGATCACCTACAAATGCACCCAACCAGATGTACAAAAACTACTCAAAGAGCGCAGGTAAATTGACCAGTAAAGTCAAAAATAAAAAAAAGAAACCAAACCCTTCCAGATGGATACTGTCAAGTTAATTTACTTGTAGCTAGAAAGGAACACATTCATCTATAAAAATACATAGAAATACTAAAAGTATTTTAGCAGTAAAAAATTACATATTTTAAGTGATTTGCCCAAAGGTACAAAGAAGTTAGTTGACACCTGGAGATTTCTATACCCAGAGGTAGATTGAAACTTTTAAGACTTAATGCTGTGGTAAACTCTGAACAAACCCAGAATGACAGAGATGGATGCAATGCCACTGTGTAGTACGTTTCAGTAACAAAATCCCTATAAAATTATTACCTTTTCAAATACTTAAACTGAAATTAAGGTGTTCAGCCATGCCAATGTTTGAAGTTGAAAGTTCTTTCCATCAGTTCATGACTGGGTGGTCTTAAGAACAAATTCCTCCACCTGAAAATAAGCTGGATGTGCAAACGCACAAACGTAGCACAATGTAGATAAGAGTTGAATTTTCATCCAAAGTTTCTGAGGTTTCAGTTTGGCCAGGCCAAAAAATCTGCTGTAATGTTTTCCCTTTTAGAGTCCATGCCCAATGACTGAACACTGTCATACATTGCTTTAGTTTGTCATCTTCTTGAGTTTTTTTTTTCTCCTAATAGGTATGCAGAAAGGAGGAGTTTTGGCCAAATTTTATGTGAAAGAGTGGTGGATAAATACAAGAAATAAAGAATGCCACCAATAAAATTTTAAGAATGAATTTCCAATTATTTAAAATAAAAGATGGAATAGATGGATTGAAGTCAAGATTTTGTGTGTCACAAACATGCCATTCCCTAATACATAAATATAAATCATAAATAAGTATTGCTGTAGATGTTTTTTATAGAATTGTCTATATTTCTATTAAAAAAGCAATTCAAAAGCTGCATTTGCCATGACCTAACTGTAAGCAAAAATAAAATGTGTATATGCTCCATAATGTAGCAGTATATGACTTGATTTTTAAAATCAAAACAAAACCAATAGGTTTTTGAATATTAGTGGATGAAAAAAAGAAAGAAAACAGTGCTGACTTTGAGTTAAGAGCTGGGAGGTGGCTACTGCCTGTCCTGCCAGAGAGTAGACAGGACTAATTAGCTGAGCTATGTCTACCAAAGAGTAAAAGAAACATGGAATCATGAAGGGACCTGAAAGATCCTGCAGTCCCAGCCCCCTGCCATGGGCAGGATCACCTCCCACCAGACCAGATTGCTCAAGGCCTTTGCCAACCTGGCCTTGAACACTTCAAAGGTTAGGACGTCCAACAGGGCTGACAACCTCCCAAGGCAACCTGTTGCCATCTCACCACCCTCCCGGTAAAGAATTATTTTTTTTTAATCTAACCTAAATTTCTCCTCTTTCAATTTGTACCCAACAGTTCACAGCACTGTTGTGAATCACGTGGTGGTAATGTCAGCAGAGATGCAGAAGTTGTTGAGTTATTGCAATGACACGTATAGCGCAGGAGATAAAAAGGGGAAAAAAATCCCTAACACATTTTTAACACCTCCTGATCCTGCTGAAACTACAGTCTAGGAAGGCTTTATGAAAAAGATGGAAAGAGCATTCACATATTGCCCACGTGAGATGTTCCAAGATGACAATCTTACTTGCTGTGTTTTTACTTCCCAGCATCCAGCTAAGTCAATTTTGGATGCATGCTCATGGCAATTTCCTGCAGCACCCTGGTCTCTAAGGACAGGAGACTCAGTGTTATCTATATGCAATGCCCAGTTTGTCCTAAGATCCAAGTAGCAAATAAAAAGAATCAGTGCCTACCTGGACATCTATTGTCAAAACAAATGCAAAAAGTGGCTACAATTTACCATCTTCAACATATAACATTATAGATCTCTTTTTAAGTCAAGTCCTTTAAAAATAGCCCACAAACCACCTGTTGATCACATTGTTCCAAAGGCTGTTTGTCAAAGACTTTTGTTGAGTTCATTTTGTTTACTTCATTTTTAGAAGGAAAAATATAATGCATTCCTACTTCTGCTGCTTAAAATAATTTCAACATACTTCCTTTAACATGAGAAAAAAAAAGGAAAACAAACAAACAAAAGAATCACCTGTGGTTTTGGACAATGGAAAATTTCAGGTGGAAAAATACAGTTAAAAGACGAGCAAACAGTGATAGAAAGCAAATGGTCTGATAGATCTTAAAATATGATTAAGTTACCAGATCCAAATTTCTTGGTTGTCTTCCAGACACTGGCAGTAGATAATAAATGAAGAGGAAAAACAAACCACAAAGGAAAGAATTTGATGAATACTACTTTCTCTATAGCATGAACTATCAATTTTTACAGTTTTTGCCAAATACTGATGTAATTCTTCTTGATGTCAGTGGAAAGGTCGCTGGACCTACAATGGATACTTCTGGAAAAAACCTTCCTTGTGAATTTTCAGCCAGAGTTTGAAAGAAGCTTTATGGGGCTCACAGAAGGTGGATTCTGATTTCCACAAAATTCAAAGGTATTTCTTTCTAAGACAGGTTGATTCTGTCATGCTGCTGTGTCACATTTTGTGTGCTTTTTGAATAAATTTCCATGCCAGTCACTGTCTCTTCCATTTTCATTGTTTATATGTTATAACTTACTTTCCCCTACTAAAGGCACAGATTTCTATTTCAGGAATTTCTTATACACAGACCGAAATAACAGATACTCAGTGACAACCAGGCCACAATCATTAACAACTTATAAAATACAGACCAAAACCACAGGCAGTATTTCAGAGGACATTGATCCTTGATGCAGAGGGACTGCAAAATGATGCCACCTTAGAAAAGGCACTTTGAAGGTACTTCCACCAAAATAACACACAGTTTTGGTTGGCAGAGAAGCTGAGGGGAGAAGCAGTGCGAGAGCACTGGGATACCTCCATCCAGCTCTGCCACAAAGGACTACTCTTAGGAGGATGTCTTCAGCTGCTGCTGTTTTTTGGAAATAATGAAAATTCCCAACAATAATGGGACACGTACTTCAGTGTAGGGTCATCTCTTGAATTTATCTTTTCCTTTATCATTTAACACAATTCAGTGTGCACTGTCCAACACCGGACCGATTGCAGGTCTTTCACAGTAAAATTATGGTCCATGGAAGACCTTTTGGGTTAAGAGGAGATGTGGACAGTTGATGATTCAAATGGAATACTGTCACTCAAAACGGTCTAACAGAGGGAGAAGAGTGTGCTTTTTGCAGTATTTGAAGCTGTATTTGTTACCTACCTCTGTAATGCTGCTGAATATACTGAGGTTACATAATTACCTTTAAAACCTCAAGACTGTGGTGGTATTAAAGTCAGAATTGGAAAGTTCATCTAGTTACTGCCTGAATCACCAAACATTTCTGTAACAGAAATGTAACAGCTATTTCAGAAACTGAAGATAGCACTGTATGAACTTCCACAGTTGTGGACTTTGGTGTCATTTCCAGTAGAATACTGAGGAATCTGAAACCCTTATGGTGCCACATTCACACTCTGAAAACCATCATGAACACATCCCCTGCTGGCCTCCCCCAGTCCCTACCAAAATCAGTAGAATCTTTGCCAGAGTACCGAATAAAGCCATGGGTGATAAAAAGAATTTAAAGTGGATGGCTTGGTCAGAGGAAAGTCCCTTAATATTTCTCACCAATCTCCTCTAGAGCCAAGAATCAGAATTTCCAAAAGTCCTTCCAAGGATAAGAACATTAAAAAAGCCGCAGGGATCTTGTAGGAGTTGAAAAAAATAAAAAAAACAACTTAACCTGCTCAAAAAATGTTCACGACCTGACGGATGTAACCATCCATCCTCACCTCTACCTGCACAGCTAGACAGAGAGAAGTATATAAGAGGATAACATATGAGAGGATGTTAGGTGTAAAAGAGAGGCTCCATGTCAGATCCCCCTCTCTGAAGTGCTGCAATCATAATTTTGGAAGGAACAGTCTACTTTCTTGGGTGAATTTATAACTTCAGTTATAAAACTGGCTGCCAGTAGTGGAAATGCTTCTGAACAAACCCAGAGGAAGACAGCGAAATTCCCAAGGCTCATCTCAAATCATTTTAGACAGGGTGAGTTTCTTCTCTCATGCCATGCTCCTACTTTTAGGTCTCCTCTGGTTTGCTTTTTAAGTTCTCCTTCTCTTATTGCTGCTCTTATCCTCACTTCTGCTTCTCTCCGATTATTTGCTTTCAGTCACATATTAAAAGTACTTAAATCACTTCATAGGCCAAATGTTTCTCCTTTTATCTCTTCTTCTTTCCCCTTAATCATCACCTTTTGGGACAGTCTTCTGATGATGGTTTGAATAAGTTGTTGGAAAGTAAAAACAAACTCAAAGTTAATTTGGGTATTCCAAAGATCACATTCCAATGTGATCCGACGTGAAATAAATTTCTGGTTTGGTTTTTTTAATTCTTAAAAAAAATTCTTTCAAAATTACTAAGAATTAACTTAGAATTATTTTTTTAATTCATCTTAACAACACAGTGATTCACTGACTCCACTAATACTAAAATTCTCTTATACCTGCCAATTTTCCTTCATCTATTGTTAGAGACATCACCTTGTCATGACAGCACAAACTAGCTCCTCTCTTTGAAAGAAAAATCAACTATTAGTCTTGAATTTCCATGATTTCTATTGTGACTCTAAAGATATGCATAGGTGCCATGCACACCTGCTTCTGTTATTATACTGATACCAATAAAAAGGAACAGATCTAGTAAATAAAGGGTTTCCTTCTTCCACACAGAACAGAACAAACCTAAAAGCGAACTTCCAAAATCACCTTCTATGTAATTCACAAAACAAATCTATTTACTCATTGAAAAACATTAATAACGTAAAATACAAACCTTTCAAACATTTTGACCTTTTCAAAACTACTTTTTTTTTCACTAACTGGTGTCAGGGAGAACTAAAAAAGATTGTATAATTATTTCATTCTGAGTTCATGGTTCTTTGGTTTTCTCTAAGAGAGAATAATAGTATTTGGAGATATTGATGTTTAAGCTTCCTGCCAGTCACATTAGGTTGTGCCAGTCCTCAGACAGCCAGTGAGAATATCACATTTAATCATCATTATTTCTGGCTTTCCTTGAATCACAAAACACAACTACTGTGAGCAGATATTCTGCTTTTAATAATAGATATAGGCATAAAATCCTCAGTAAATTCTTCTCTTCCTCATTAAACCTTTTCCCCTTCATCAGGCTGATCACCAGAGCATGAAGAAATGGTTCATAATCCTCCAGTCTGGTGTCACAACAGCACTGGTGCAGTATTTTGCCAGTGGAAAGCCCAGAACACAGAAAGGATGGATCCTCTGCTCGTGCGCCTACGGAGGAGGTGGCTCCGTGTGAGCGCCCACCTTTCCCTGCTCCCCAAGGGCCTCGTGACCACCAGGACTGGGGGGAGACCCCAGGCCTCCAAAGCTGGCAGGAGACCACCTCCTCAAAGTTTCTTTTGTGTAAAGAGCGCTTCAGCAGGTATTCCTCCCTCACAGCATGGCCAGAAAGGAAATAGTACATTCATGCTACCAAAGAGAACGTATTTCTTTCCCTCAGAGCAAGCCTGAAACTCCTAAAAGAAAAGAACACCCTTAACTGAACTAAGAACACAAAGATTTTTTTTGTGGAAAGAAATGCTTAGTCCAAGTCAAAATATATAGAAATTCAATTCAAAATAAAAAACCACAAAGTTTGAGGTCCACTTACGTTACAGCACTGCATACAAATCTCTATTTCTTAGCATTTCTCTGGCACAACCCCTCCTTTCTACTAAAACCATTTTCAGAACTGATGGGTGAACTTAAACTGACATATAAGAAAGGACACAATAGGTGAACAACATGACTGCATCTGAAAGGGACTCTAACATCTGATCAAATCAGATCTGAAACGTCTTTTTTTTTTCAAGCAAGCATTCTGCTAATTCTTAGGTGAGCATAAAAACAAAGACAGATCAAGAAGTAGTAACATACCCTCTGTGCAGAGTTCATCTGACCAACTTCTTACATTGCATATTAGAATTATCCTATCAAATGGACATTTTCCATTTAGCCTCAAATAACTGCTACCTAATTTTAAGATTTTTTGTGCACCTGAATTATATGATGTAAATAATTTTATACAGAATCACACTTCTGCTAACGGAAAACCAGACTCTCCTCTAAATTACAGATATCTAAAAACCTCACATAGAGAGTAACTTTGACATGCCTTGATGATTTATTTCTCTAAATTTCATCCACTCAGCAGTTTTCACAAACATATTTCTACCATTACTGTCAACATGCAATGTTTAATTCTGTTGCTGTGCTAATGAAGGAGCTTTTTCAAACTCATAACTGAAATAACATTATAGCTCAGATCATATTTATTGCCATTACACTAGATGACTAGTGTATCTTACAAAATCTGCTCAAGAACTTATCCACAATTGTCGTGTTTCCCTCCTTAAGTGAGTAAAATGTTATAAAAGCTTTATTTTCTGTATAATTGTGCAACTTGCCTAAAATTTAGATAGCTCTCTGGTAATTTTGGAAATATGTATCAGAAAATAAATCCTTTTTTCTCTCAGTAGAAATCAGAATCTCAGAATATTGTTTTAAGAAAAAAATACGTGCATCACAACAAAGGAATTCAGAAAAGCTGCAGGAAAGCTTGAATAAATAAAATAAACATGGATAGAATAAAACTGGCCTCCTCCCAAAGCCCGAGTTTGTTAAAAGAACAAAGCACACACAAACAGCATTTAAACCTGAATTCAAAATACGTTTATAAAAAAGGGATGAGGACACATGTTTTTTCTATTTCAGCTTGAAAAATAAAGGGACACGGCAATGAGTCTTGCTGGCAGGCAGATAACTCATAGGCCCTGACCCTTCGACTCACCAGGAATTCAAACACAAAGCTCTTTTCATAGTGACCGTGCCATACATTCTCAAGATAAGGCAGCGAAAGAAGGAGCAATGGAAAGGTGCCACAAAGCTCAAACTGCAGAAAACTGCACAGAAATTATGTTCACTTTTTCACCTCCATGCAGCTGCACACCAAGTGCTGGCTGCACAACGATTTCTTCCCAAATCAGAAGCCATGCAGTGTGCTTTTAGACACAGGACCTGTCTCCTGAAGCAAGAAAAGCACGAGAGAGAGCAAGCAGCAAGGAAAGGACTATCCCTGTGCATTTCTGTATCGTTCAGAACTCAGAGTGCACATCCGGAGAAATCATCTGGAACACAATGAGCTCTGCAGAAGGATCGCTGTGGTAAAATGGAAGGGTTTTTAGAGACAACAGAAAAAGCTACATTTCAAACAACATTTCAAATCTGGACTCACCATGAATAAGCAACAGTTGCCTGAAGTTAGTGTGTTATTTTCTGCCCTGTTCCATTGCACTTTTTGCCTAGTTGTCCAACACTTGGTAGCTCAGAGCTGCCACACAGAGGCCCCTTCCGTGATCTGGCTTATTTGCCTGTCAGTTTGAGTCTCAGCTTCTGTATGATGCAGCTGTGCACTTTGCTGAAGGTCTAATATCATTTCCATAAGCTTTCTCCCTGCCTGGAGCAAGCAGTTTGTTCTCCCTGCTCAATAAATACTCAGATCACTTTTCTGGTACTCACAGGGATAAAGCTTTAAGTTGTTAAGGAGTTCTTACTAAGTAGTGGGTGGAGAACATAAGCTCAGTACAAGGAAACTCTGCGCATAATCAGAAACTGGGAAACTTCCTCCCTTTCCCCCAACCCCTCCTCTCACCAGGCAAAGCTGCCAGTGCCTCCTTTAGAGAAATTTAGGAATGTAAAGGGAGGACTCAAAGGGGCCCAGTCAGACAAGCCTTTCTCAATCAATTAGCTTGCAGCCATTACTTGTGACCCTAGGTCACACAACATAAGTGTGTGGGGTGTGCCTTTAGGGGTACACCAAAGCTACTTATTAAAACTTACATAACCAAAAGTGTTCAAAATCAAATAACTCCAAAAGCTGGAAAATACTTTCCACGTATCAGTTTTGCATAAAGAAATGTTGCTTTGCTTTTCCAGTAACAAATCATTTGATGCAGGAAACGATTTTTTTTTATATTAAAGAAAAAAAAAAACCAGAAAAAAGAAATGTGAGATGCATAAGCAGACTTTAAACAAGTATTTGTTTTATGATTATGCAAAAACTAAATAATACTGGCCTGAGTGATATTTGATGAAGCACATGATCATGCTTTTTAAAATAAGGCTATTGTGTGTAGCTGCAAAGGCATAGATGTTTATAGGACTACTTATTTACTTAATGAAGTTCATCCCCTGTATTTCAGTCCTTTGCAAGAAACTAGTTCTCAGCATTCAGATTCCATTCTTCATTTTAATACTCCAACATAACAAATTGAACAATTTACTTTTAGAAAAGTATAGAAAAGAATATTTGAACACTGTATTAAACTATCCTGCCCTGAGCACAGAGGGAAGAGAGGGTGTAACTTGCCACAATTCCCACACAACAAGGTTACACCCCTTGGTGTGAAGGAAAACTTCAAAAAGACCCTCAGCTTCATATCCCGCCAGCCCAATGACATGGAGATGATGCCTTGGAAAAACCCATGAGGGAGCCCTGATTTGAAAAGCAGATCTATGACAACCCCTTTCTGGGCCAGGCGAGATCAATGCCCTGCAGGGGCGATGCACTTTAATCTCCAGGTGCATCCCAAAGCATCTTTAAGTAGTGCCATAGATCAAGGCTTATACACAGAAAAAAAAAACCAACATTTTTGTCCAAACTTCACCATCTACTGAAGGTAATGGAGAAACAGCTACACAAAAGCTCACAGAGGTCTCAGGCAAACACATAACCATGTAGGAAAGTAGTGGTCACGTAGTGGAGTTGATTGAGGGTGTTGTAGACAACCTGCAATCTTCACGTCCCTTCCCTGTTAAAATCCCAGCCAAACTCTCAGAACAGGCAGCAAGGCTCATGTTAGTTCAGACATCCATTCAAGAGATCAGATTGCAGGATCAGGGCCACTGAGTGCCCTGGGGTAAGGATTTTACTTCTGCCTTGCATGTAAGAGAGTATTTAATAAATTAGGTCACAATTCTATCCTTGGAAAGCCCTGGCAGTAGAAATAATAATCATGAAAACTTTAATTTTGAAAAAAAAATGGGTTCAGGATTAAGATGCTGGACTGGAATTTAGGTTTTTTGTGTTCTGCTCCCATTTGTGTTTCAAATGGCCCAAATTATTTGGGACATTGCTTCAATTTCTGCATTTATGTCAAATGGCCCTTGTCTTACAGTTGTAAAGCCTTCACCTCCCCAAAGGCTATCAATAAAAAAATGATCATGATAATAATCTTCAGTATGTAAATCCCTTCAATACTGGTTCCCAACACATGCCCTGCATAGTGGAATTAAAGTAGGATTGAATATAAAATATTTACTGATGCTGGACTTCTCAGTAACTGAAAACAAGAAAACTATTTACATCAAATCTTCTGAAATCTGTGCAATCTCCAGGAGATAAAAACAAATCCATATACATGATTAACAATATAAGCTTTGTTCTTTCCCCTTTAGCCCTCTAAGTGTAAGGCTCCTGGAAAACTTACAGGGTTGGGTGCTTGAAACTCAAAAGGTTGAACTCCCAAATAGTAGAAAAAAATGGGAGGACATTGCCTGTGAAGAGACGGGTTGTCTAGAGAGTTGCTCTCAGCAAGTGTTGGGAAAAGGAGAACTCATTCCATCTTGGTCCAGTTTCTGTGAACTTCCAGGCTGAAGCAGAGGAATTACCACTAATTCCAGGTTTCCCTTTAATCCACAATTTCCAAAGCAAGATGCGTCCCAAGCATCCCACTTCAATATACGTTCACACCTTTCCTTTGGAAAAGTTGATATGGAAAATTTACAACACAAATAACAAAGAAATGCAAAGGATGTTTTGGATGTAACCTAAAACAATGCTTCCACACCAGAAATAATAGTAGAATAATGGCTCCTCCTGGCACTGCTGAGTCCCCTGGCTAAGGACTCTTCCTTTTCCTGATTGCTGGATGCAAAATTACCACTCCATTGGCTCCACTCCATTGCTGCCACATTTCAGCCACGCAAAGGCAATGTGAGCCATTTCAAAATTATCTCTAACAAAGAAAGACACAAAGTTTGAATTAGATGCTCATACTAAATATGGCAACCAGGAATATGCAAAACTGCTTTAGCATTCTCAGGGTGTGGTGCTATGAGCAAGATTCCTTGTAATTAATGGAAGTAACCACCACCTTTAGAGTCCCCACATTTACATTCTAATAAGGATCAGCCCAGAACACACTGTTTCAGAAAAGGATAATAGAAGTTTTCATGTATTTTTCCACATTCTGTTCTTTTTTCTCAAAAGTAATTGAATTTGGAGGGATCTACCTTAACTAGCCACCTTTTTTTCCCCTTATTTGTCCCATGTTCTTGTGGACTAAGTAAATGCTCAGCTCCTTGCATCAAGGTATTTTCACACTTACTAACTCAGAGTCACCAAGCAGATTAAATGTGCAGGAATTTTACAAGTTTTTCTTTGCATGTGCAGATCTTCAGACCTGGATTACACTCAAGTTCAATGTGATCAATATACGATCATGCTACCTTAAGGGACCCTTTGAGAATAAAAGGGATTTCTTGTTATTTGGGAGCTTTTTTTCTACACTGATCAATAGGAAAAGCAACAGTAATTCACAGAACTAGCTCTCCTCCTCTGTTATGCTCTTAAATGTGATTAAATTCATTTTAGTTAGGAAGATAAACTATGTGCAAAACACTTGTGGCAGAATCACATGTGTAAAATTTCTAGTGTTGATAGTGGCACTCAGCAGACATTCATATCTTAAGTCAAGCCCTAAACACTCGACATTAAAAGCAACTGCTCCTTTAAGAAATAAAATAAAACTCATTCAATTAAAAAAAAAAACAACCAAAAACCTCGCAAATACACTACAGTACTTTGAAACAGATCCTTCACTCTTTAAGCCTTCTTCCCCTGCATTCCCCCACCCCCTTTTCCTTTCAGGAAACAAAACTCAAGAAGAGAAAGAGAGAGAGAGTCAAAAGGTTACAGCCGGCTTGTAAGTGCAAAGAACGTGAGAGGCCCATTCTTCCCCTTAACACCTGACATCCCAGGGTACATTTTACATTTTCCCTGCACTGAGGCTGCTGAATTAGCCATGCAGCTCCTGGTGGTAATGCAAGCTGTGCATCTCATTTGCCATGCACTGCTACTTAAAGGTCTTCTCCTACCCCTGCTCCTGGAAATCATTCTCATTCCTGCTACACAATTACAAGCTTAATTAATGACAATTTGCATTTTGCCATGATTAGACTCAGTTAAATACCTTTTCTGAGCCCCAGACAACAGATAAGAATTCATTCCTGGGATTCAGAAGTTTGAAAAAGTTGCAGTAAAATCAGTAAAATAATGCATTTATTCTTAATTACTAATAAAACCCAAGAGAGAACCTGACACAAAGCTAATAAATGTTAAAGCTTTGATTAAAGAAAGAATCTTGATCAGCAACTTTGTGACAGCAATACAACATTCATGTTGCCATTCCTTGGCTCAGAATACCCAGGTTTCCATGATTTCCCACAGCTTACTGTAGTAGGTGAAACCCATCCAAGGCACATTTGTTACAGGTACAGAACAATGAACATGCCATAGAGAAATAGCAAATTACCAAAGTGTTTGCTGCACTTTTTCTAGGATGGAGGTTCCTTGTAACCCTCAGAGGTAGCTGAGATCTGCTTGCTTGGCTGATGCTGTAGGAACAAGGAAACAATTACCTCTAATTAGGTGCATAATGGTGCA
Organism: Loriotus luctuosus; assembly: GCA_035582745.1. Classification (NCBI taxonomy): domain Eukaryota; kingdom Metazoa; phylum Chordata; class Aves; order Passeriformes; family Thraupidae; genus Loriotus; species Loriotus luctuosus. Next base: position 11,075,164 of record JAWWEY010000001.1, on the reverse strand, counting down.
CAAAATGGAAAAGGACTGAGAAAATAGTTAATTCTAAACACCAAAAGTCTTCAGGCTAAAGGACAAAAGAGAAACAAGATTGATTAGGGTAGAAAAGGTACAGCGCATAAAAATCAACATCTAGGTCAAAAAAAAAAATAGGAGGAGAAAGGACAAAATAATTACTTGGAATTTCCTGCCATTAATAAATGCTACGTTCTAATTTAAAGATAACTTAATTTCAAAAAGGATCCAAATTCCAAGGTGAATCAGAGCAAAAGGTTTTGGCAGTTAATTAATAAAATGTTGGAACTGCGAACATGGCAGAAAATGTGAGTTCCTTGCTGTAGAGGGGTAGCTCTGGGATGTTCCTCACCAGCTGCAACCAAAAACATCAGTCCCTGCTTCCTTTCACATACCCCATCCCAAGAACCAGCCCAATGCTTTCTCTTTCTGCTGTGGATGTAAGGCACTAATTTGAAGGTACAGGCTTTCTTTAGAGTGCAAAGAAAATTATAAGTTTTGTTTCTTGGATTTTGCAAAATGTCTTAGTCCAGTCACGATAAGAGCAAATGTCACGAATATTGCAGGAGGAATCTGAGAAGGGGAGGGAAAATAATCAAAGAGGCAAATGAAAATTCTGGTAGTTGATAGCCAGGCTTTCAAAAATGTACTGAGACAAGTCAAGCATTTAGGACTCAAATGTGTGAAAAATCCAATGAGAACATCCCAAAGAAGGTTTGAAGGAAGATGACACAGTTGCACAGCTTCTTAAGAAGATTTTATAATCAGCAGAGTAAAAGTTGCCTGAAGAAATTGGTTTTTACAATTTGTTTAGATGCATGGTGGTAAAAAACTTCCTCCAGTTGATTTGATTTCCTAGAAATGAAAACAAGTGGGTGTGATTTTTTGTTTGGTATTTTATTGAAGGACTAAGATAATTTATTTATTTTTTAAGTCACTTGGGTCTTAGAAGTATGAGTGAATACAAAGACAGATTAAAGAGAGTGCAGTCATTCCAGAGACAGGCATTAAATGAGATTTTAATGGGGTCTGTCCATCACCTCACCAGTAACCTGCCAGGTAACACGACAAAAGCCCTCACTAGACCTGCCTTCCAGCCAGGATGGTTTGATTCAGCTTTGCTGTTCAGGTGAGAGGATTTATTTGGACCACAGAAGAGACCAGATATATACACAGGCATTACTTATTTTAGCTGCATTTATATTTATAAATAGACCCAGAAAACAAATCTAGTGCCGAAAAAGACCTCGAAGGGACAGACACAAACAAATCCCCGTCAATGTATCAACACAATATAATTTTTATGTACAAAAACTGAGTGGATGGTGGCAGCTGACTGGGGATGGGGGAATACAGGTTGAGTAAATGTAGAGTGTAAGTCTAGCCCAGCATGTCCAGCCACAGACACTATTGTTTAAAAAGAAGCAGGTAGTTGGCTCTACCTGACATGAATGAAGACTTCCTAAAGCACCTGTCTGGTGGAGATCCTGCATCCTCACACATATCTCATTACATCAATCCTTTCATGTCTGCAAACCCCATCCCTTGTTGCCAATGTGGACAAGCAATGAATCTGTTCTTGAAAAAATCTGAATGTCCTAAACCGCTACAGAAGTTTTTAAATTTAATCTCATAACATACATGAAAACACATGGATGGGTAAAACCTTTTTCTGCCATTGCCTGCGCCACCATTTAACATGTGCTTTCAGAAGAAAAGTCTGGAATTTTTACCTGTATATCCAAGCACACCTTCCTGACAGAGAACTACAATTTGAAAAAGCTTGGTAATTCTTGCTCCGATTTATTTTCTCTGAAGTTGATGCTGCTTCTTTGTCTGTGAACTTTTTTACTTTTTTTTTAAAAGTGTCATGAAAAACATGACCTTGCTGAAGCTTCTGAGTTAAAAATGAATTCTCAGTAGAAAAATATCCCTAAAGTAGATTCTCTCTCTTACCAGGGAATGCTCCAGCAGTCAACTTCAATTTGCCTTAAAGACAAAAAGGCATCTCTCTAGGGATAAAAATCAATCCCCAAACTGTCAGCAGCAACACACAAAGTTTAAAAATGTGCTTAATTCAGCACAAACAAATGCTTGTAAATTGTCAAGCCAATATGTGAGAAGTGTCTCTTCCATTAAATAAAATCATGAGCTAAACGAAAAAACTAAAAAGGAGACAAAGACACCACAAGCAGATATATTTTATCCACCTGATATCTATCAAGCACACTTGTACAGAATAATAAGAAAGCAGTCTTTACTAATAGAGTGCTGATTAAGTTTAAAATTATTTTAATTGCTACTGACTTTTTTAAAGCTTTTCATTACTGTGGTGTTCCTGTGCATGCAAAAGCACACCTTCTCCACACAACTTGGCAATGGGAGCAGTTTGGGACAACATCAACTCAGATTTGCAATCCAAAGGTGATCCACACTCACTGACAGGGAAATCAGTTTTCCAGCTTGGAGATGTCATCCCAAATTGCAACAACTGAGAAATGACTGAAGCCATTGCTGGGCTTCAGATGTGCAGCAGGGGTGCCCTTGTCCTCCTCCCCTCAAGGCCAGAGCAAGGTTACAAGCCTCAGCTGGGAGTGCCTGCCTTCCTCTTCTTGTGCGCCTTGTGGCACCTATGGGAACTGCTCCCACCGTCCCAACCTCCTGAGGTGACCCTACCTCTTCCTGGCAGCCCTCTGGCATCCTGGAAACTGCCTCCACACCCCCCACAGCAAACAGATAAGGGGCAGGGGCTGTTTGGAAGTTGTGGGGGCCAGCAAGAACTTTCCTCATCTGTCCATTCTGCCTGCAGGTGCTCTGGAGATAGGGATGGGACTGTCTGGTGGGTATCACAGCAGGGTAGAGATAGAACATCCTAACAAAAGAATAAGAACAAAAGAAATAATACAGCCATGACAGCTGTTACTGTAATTTCTCCCCAGGATAATGAGACTTGGACTTTTCCCTCTATAACTATGTTTCATACCATAGTACATGAGCCCATGATGATCAATGCTTGTGAGAAACACGCTCAAGATTTGTGCAGAGCTCCACCCCTGGTCTCCTTAATCTTCAACGAAACAATCTTTCTGCACCCCAGTTTCTGATCTGAAAATCTCCATCCAGAGTATATAATATGGACTTTGTTATCAAACAGGTTTTATGCAATAACCAGTAAAAGCCTCTCAGTTTTGTTGTCATGTGTGGCTGTATTCATCAGAAAGTCCTGAAACAAGAAAGAGCTATTCAGTGTAAACAAGGTGTTTTGCAAAAAACAGGCTGTGTTTTTCCTAAAAAGCCAAACTTGCAATGACCCAAAAATAAAACTAAAAAACCCCACCTTCTTCAGTAAAGATCTAACACAGACTCAAAGATCAAGTTTCAATGACTTTTGCAAAATAACACCAAAATCTCCATTTGTGTTAAAAATGGAAAGGCATGTTCTACCGTATTGAAAAATCCACCATAAATCAGTTAAAATGCACAACAATAAATAAATAGGAAAACAAAGTGAATGGACAGTGCAAAAACCAGGAAGGTTTTATAAAGCAAAAAAGCAAGTAGAGAAACCAGCACAGCAAAATCAGCTATAACCAAAGCATAAAACAGTGCTATTTGATGTGTAAAATATGAAAAAACCTCTTTTGTGTAAAATGTAGAAAAAATAGACCAAGTTCCATGCTAGATATGCACCTCAAGACAGACAAAACCGTGTGTCATTACTATGCTTTCATGTTAATTTCTGTGAGCACAGAATTACTGTGAGTTGTGAACTTTTAGGTAGAACGAGAAAAAAAGAAAAAAAAATAAGAAAAAACATTGACATCTCATTCTGCCATTACTTTCAGAGGTAACAACAGTCAGATATCCACACACTGACAGAAAGTGTCACAAAATTTCACATATAAGGCAATAATGCCAGAAAATGAATGGTTACTGCTATGCTCTGAACTGCTTAACTATAAAGCTTTCTATGGAGACTCCCAAGGATTGAAAAGGGAGGAAAGTACTCCATCTTTCCTGATTTATCTTGAAAATCAAAAGTCTAGGTTATTTGCAGCTGATACTTCAGAATGATGAGAAATCTTTTCATCACTACTTTGGCAAATAAATTTTCTGATACATGTGATCAAAGGCAAAGATTAGCTCAGGAATCTGGACATCATTTATTTTGGCAGTGTGCATATGTTAGTAGATTCTTTTGGTCCTCCCTAGGATTAACATGCATTTTGAGAGATTGTATGGGATCCATAAAAAATCTGAAAGCTCAAAGCTGTATTGCTTAGTCTAGTCACTCAGGAAAGAGAACTAGAACAATTAAACTATCTAACATTCAAAAATAAGACTACAAACTGCTCCAGAAGAGAGTAAAAATTCATAATCACTGGTATTGGAGATGCTTCTCATTAGCTGGTTCCCTCTTCCATACAGTACATCATCACCTGAGTTCTCCCTGTAACTGTTCTTAAAAAATATTTTTCAAAAATGCATTTATAATAACTGAAATACTAATTATAATGCTAACTATTATACATTGAATGAAAAAACATTTTTTTTGTTCTCATAACACTGAACTACTTAAGTTTTGAAAGAGAAGTTACTTTCATGGAAGAAAATGGTTGTTGCTCAGGTCCACAGTATAAAAGTCATTATTGCCATTGAGTCCAAAGACAACAAGAGTGCAATGTTAAGCTAAAAGGCCAAATTAATAGGTTCGAGTCGGCATCAAATAAATGAGGGTCTCAGGCACAAACCCCAGATCCTGTCTTGCCCTTGGAAGGCAGTGATAAACTTTGGGTAAGTAGGGCAGTCCACACCACCTGCAGTGCCTGTTGCTGTGTGCATACACCTTCAAGCACTCTGCCACACCTTCAGTCTTTTCTTTGGGCCTTAACTAGATCCCGTCAGATTTTGAAGGCATGGAGAGTGTCACCTCTTGCAATATCACCAAGTGGACAGGATTACTGGGGTTGAACCAGCAGTTCTCAAGAATTGTCAGTGTTTCACAGTTTGGTTTAATGCCATGGGAGGAGAGTTCCTGATTCTGCAAGCCAGGCTGAATGCAGCCCCATACCTCGAGGAACTGAGGAGGTGGGGGAGTCCAGGGGTATCTCATGAGCAGGGCACAATAAGAACTCACAGGAATGCTGCTGGGGAAGGAGTTGAGGGGAGGGTAGGGCTGGGACCTGCAGCAGTTCTGCTGACAGTCCCAGAGGAACGTTCTGGACTTTCTGTTTTGGTAGCCAGGGATCTGAGCTATCCCTCAAGAACTGCATCCTCTCAGTGGCATTAAAAGTCAAAGTGGCAACATCATCTCAGCTGCTGGCAAACCATTTACAACTCCAGTGTTATAGTCTGGGCACTGCTAGGTTTACATTTATAAGGTACTGGCAGCAAAAGCAAAAAGGAAAACCTAATCTTGTCCTTTGACACAGTTTCATTCCTGTGTCTCAGTCTGTCACATCCTGCAGTCTGCTCATCACTGTGCTGGACCCTACTGCAGCAGGGAGGGCAAGGGGGATTGCGACCCGAAACCTTACACCAAAGGTCTGTGAGCACAACAGGCTGAAGATTCCCTGAGGGAAAGCCTTGCCTGGGCTTCCTAAAAGGTAACTAGAGAGCTGCTGTGCCTTCCCTGCCCACTGCATGAGAGCCAGACAGTGTCTGAACAATTACTATTTGATTTGGGTTAAAAGTCAGACACCACCCGGGGCAACATCCAGACTGCAGCCAGGGATTCTGTTTCCGGAAACAGAAACAACAGGTGGGAATTTCCAAATGGCAACCCTTTACACACTTAGAGCACCACTGTGCTGCAGTGCAGAGCATTAAAACACAAGAATACAACATTTTTCAGGGTGATTTTTTGCATAGTGTTGTAGCAATATTGAGAGTAGAGTTTATTCCCAAACTCCCTAACCTTTTGTAACAGCTGATGATCCCAAACTCAGGGATGCAAGCGCTGCCTGTCTTTGCTGTTCCAATTTATGTCTGTCAGATGAATGTGCACCACATCCTGCAGTGAGTGAGCATGGAGGTAGTGAAAGGGGGCTGCTGTATGACAGGAAAGGGTGTTACTTTCGGAACTCCATTTCAGTTATGGCTGTAATCCTGATTTCTTTATTTATCTGATAGAGTGGGAGAAAAATTGCAGCAGGTCATTGGTGATTCCAATCATGAAAAACTATAAAGGAAGAATAGTATACTCTGATTTCTGGAAGTATACATGCTCTATGCAGGCCTTCCTGTCATCTCTATGGGTACAGACAACACTTGGATGGAAAAAATTTCTCTCTGAAGACACCAAATGTTTTGTGAAACAAACTAACCTCTATCACCCAAAGCTATTTTTTCTTCTTAGCAGATACCCACAGTCAAAAATTGACATTGCTACTCCTTATTTATTTGTATGTTCAAGAGAAAATGTGCTCAACTTCCAATTCAGACAATATATTTTATCACCTCTGACTATCTGGCTTAAAATACTAGGTAGATACATCACTCATTTCTGAATTTTGTGCTTCTTCACAGAATCTATTCATGTAGAATGGACCGATAGTTTCATGACATTATTTCCACCTTGCCTGAGTGACTGAAACTATGCAAACAGAACAACAAAACAAGAAATAGCCTTCTCAAATGCAAGGCTATTAGGAAGATAATACCCATAATAAACTTTCTGTAATTATTATGGTCTGGGAACAATTCCAAGTGTAGGAAGGCCATGTGCTACCATGCTTTTATAATGAATAGAACTTCACAATCCTACTCATGAAAAATGTATTTTTGATATTTAAGCAGCACTAATTTATAACCTTTCTGTGGCAAACAGGTGAAAAAATTTGGCACAGTAAAACTAGTTATGCACGTTGGGCACAGACATGAGAAAGTTTTGTCTTGAAAACATCCATGCTCCTGCTCTTTCCCCTTTTCTGTGAAACCCTGGACCGGTTGTCACCAGACACCTCAGACTATCGGGTTAATGCTTAGTAAATGTTCCCTTCATGTTTACACCTGAAGGAAAGCCGAAGTGATTTCAGGGTTTAAAAAGCCCAGTGGCATTCAAAATACCCTACAAACCATCTGAGAAGCTCAGCTTCCAAGCCACAGCTCTGGTCTAGCACTGCAAGAGGCACAGCAAAATTCCACATATGGCATTGCAAACGTGCCCTACACTCTGCCCCAGAGGGACCATCTTTGAGGCCAAGAGAGCACTTGAGTCTCAGTTCCCCTGCAGACCTTTGGCTCTGTGCTCAGGCTGCTACACAGGGTGCCAATTAGTGACAGCCGATTGCTCCTGTGATGTGCACACCTCTCTGGGAGCCAGGCTGAAGCTCCCAACTCATTTCCTATAGGTCACTGGATGTTGACAACTCTGCCCAAGATTCACTAAGGCCCAATTTGGATTAGCAATTCAGCAGGAAGGTCCTGTGTCACAGTGCCCTCCAACCTCTCTCATGTAAGCAATTTGAATACAACAACTTCTCGGCTGCAAATTGACTACTTTCAGAGGGAGGGGTGTTAGAAAACTCCAGAAGCAAGTACATTTACAAAGCCTGCCATAAAGTGTTATTGGGAAATTAAACTGTGCCTTGCCCCCTTCACCTCTTGCTATGTAGACTGCATTTGAAGGATTTCATTAGGGCCAGAGGCCAGAGCATACATTTCTGTTGCCAAGTGAAATGAATCATGGAAGAAAGTGACTTAACTGGGAATTCCAATAAAATACTGGGTTTAGAACCAGGGAGTCAACAAATATTTGGGCACTGCTAAATTTTTAAGATGTGAGCAGGAAAATTACGGTTTGTTTCAGAGTAAGAAAAGTACATAGTCCTCTTCTAATTTAATAAACCCACCTCAACATAATGATGAGAAAAAGGAAAGTATGTAGCATGGTAGGCTATAGGATACCTGCAGTAGCTAAACTTACTGCTGTTAGTACTTTAAAGGGTATTCTGTGGTATTCCAATGTATATTTCCCTTGAGCTGCAATCACTTTTACCAGCTAAACTTCTGCCAGATACTTATCATAATTCCTACAGAACTGACTCCAGTGCCAGTCACTACCACTGGAGCAGCACCCTGTGATGGTTCATTTTGCCTACATTCTCATTCCTGCTGCTGCTATGGAATGGAAATGGGATACAAACAGCATGTATCCTCCTCCTTCTCAGACTGATTCATCAGCTAATCCTCAAGAGGTACAACAGATTTCTAGACACATTAAATGAGTAAAACAACAGCACACACACAGTTATGCCTGGAATAAGACATGACAGCATCCATGGAAGGAATTGTAAAGGAATTGTACATATAGGTTGTTTTTGGAATTGTAAGTACAGGTTTTCATAGTTGTTAAAAAGTTGTATCATTTTAAGTTGTTAAAATTGTATCATTTTCATGTACAATCAGAACTGGTGTTATTCTGAGATGAAGAACATATTACAAGCATTCTGCTCAGCTAATCCAGCTCAGCCACATCTAGAGGCATGTAAACACACAGCAAAAATAGAAGGATATCTGCTCAGCAGTGTCAGCCACTTGAGATGCTCCATTTCCTTGACTCCTGCTCATCTTTGACAGATGACTGTAAGGCAATAGCTCAAAGGAGATAGGAATCAGGAGATTGAGACACCCCTGCAGGGCTCCACTGAGTTTCAAAGGTGCAAGCAGGAAGAAACAGAGTGAATTAAAAAGCTGGAGTAACAAGAAGTGCAATCTTCAGAGCTAAATATATATTGCATGTTGTATGAAGGCACAACATAATGTGCTTCTACTGGAGAATAGTAGATATCTAAGACTTACATTGGTTAAGTTAACAAATAAAAATGTAATAAAAAATTAAGCTTTCTGAGTGTGGCCCCCATGCAGAAGGGCATGAGAAAGCAACTGGGGACTTTTGTGTTCCTCTTGCTCCTGACACTCAAAGCACCCCACAGCCAAGCAAAACCAGAAGGTGCTCCCTCCTTGTATTGGGGCCAGGTTTAAGGCAACTCAAAGGGACACATGAAAATTGGAACATTCCCCTTGTTGTAGTCCTGTCCATTCCAGCATGACATGATTGCCAGAATTCCTGGGCTTTACAGCTGGAGCTGAGTCTGTTCTTTGTGGCACCTGATGTACCCACTTTGCTGGTGGCTCATGATGCTATCCCAGCATTTTACATCTATCTTTGCTAAGATACCAGGCAACAAAGAATGAAAATAAAAAGGATCCTATTATTCTTGTTTCATGAGGACTGAGCCGAGAAGACCTGGTTTTCAATGCCTTTTATACAGAAAGAGGAGGTGCAGAAATTGTCATGCTGCATTGCAGCATTTGGGACTGGCCTTTACTTGCACAGATGGGAGAAGCCCACCAATTTTCTTGGATATTTGTACTTCACAAGGAGGACTTCATTACACCATAAAAAAGAGGGATGTCTTCCTACCAGATCACATTCTATGTATAACAGAGAGTTGTATATATTAAAAAATAAATTTAATTCAGTCCACAGGTACCTTTTGGTATGTAGTTGGGGAAACACTACTTATAGAAAATAATTTGTTGCAAGAGAAAGCTGGACAAATTCCTATTAGATGAATGACATTTTTAAGACAAAGAACATATTTTAATTAAAGTTGCCTGTTTAAGAACATGTCAGATAAATCCTGAAAGTCTCGAAGTCAAACCTGATCATCTTTTTAAACTCTGTGTTAGAGCACAACAGAAGTGATAAGCTTGAGACAGCTTTATTTAGTGTGGCTCTATGGCCTTTGCTAGGTCATGGGGTCAGAGAATATCAGTCACCAGGGCTGCCTTTTCTGATGACTTTTATCTTTAAAACCTTCCAATGAAATTGTGTGACCCGTGGTTAGCAAAAGGCATAAAAAACGGCCAAAGTGCATATTTGGTTGCACATGACATCATAAATTACCAACAGGACCATTCTGAACAACGAGTTTTCCCTGGAATTAAACAAGGAAAAAAAAATGGGGAAACAGGGCTCCTGCTGTCAGCAATGTCTGACAGCTGACATCCCCAGGATGAGCTGATGCTGTGGTGCCCCAGCCAGATCTGCACCCCCAAGCAGTCACTCACCTCTGCCTGAGGTGAAACCTTCTTGAAATCACTTTGACCCAGTTCCCCCCAAACAACACATTTGTAAAACACCAGCACTAACATCTTACCCTGGGAAGTACAAAGTACACTATCTGCTATCTGTATTTGATCTCATGCTCCCCTCCTGCCTCACTAACTTTCACAGCTCCAAGACCACAAAGAGGACCCAATTTCAGTTCTATCTATCCTTTCACAAAAGTTTCACTTGATTAGAGTAAAGGTTGTTCAAATACTTTTAGTCATAAAAAAGGGATATGGTAAAAGAAGACATTATTAAAGATATATTCAACCTCAAGCCAAGACACTGAAATCAAACCAAACATAAAAGACCAGGGAAACACACTGTAACTCACTCAATGGTGTAACAAAATGCTATCGCTGCAGAAAAACACTAAAGTAATAAAAGTAACTTCGACCTTAGTAGCTTTTAAAGTATTAGGTACTGATGGAAATTTCCTAACCTGATTTAAGAAATCCATTCTGCTCTGCAGCCTCCTTATTTTTTCTGTGATGTGAAATTTCAAAAGCCTCCAGCATTTTTTCTAATTCCAAGTTGAAGTTCAAGGAATTAATCTACAATTTATTGAAAAATTACTTTAAATAATAACAATATTTTAATACATTCTTTTACACTTCTTGGAAGGATTTCCTGACAAGTAGGCATGAAACATCTTTGTAAACACAATTTGAGCGGGGAATTAGAGTATGGTTCCTAAATCCCTTGAGAATATAAATAAAAATTTTAGGAGACCAAATAATCAAGAAGCTGAATTTATCTCTATTCAGGTTGCAGGTATATTCCAGTTTGTTTTAATAGCAAAAGGCAAGCAGCTGTAATGGAAGCCCAGGAACCTCCTTTACAATTATCATTTGTTTTGTTAACAGGCAGTGAAACACAGAAATAAGGGACAGGAACACAGCAACTCTATTCTTCTTCATTAGAAACATCATGTTACAAAGAGTGACAGGTTCCTCAACCTGAGAAAACAGACCCATTCCCACATAAGTTTTGCTCTAAAAACAGCCAAGTTCTTTCATTCTTGTAGCAGGAAATGGATTTCACTTTTATACAATTTAGTCAAGGAACCAAAGAGAAGAGGAAAAAATTGTAAAGTAACTATATTTTAAATGCTTACCAGAAGCTGTACAAACTTCTTTACTGGAAAACACCAGCTTCTTGCTAGTGCGGGTACTTGGGATATTTATTTTTTGTTTTCTTTTCTTTTAACTCTACAGCCACCATTGAGCAATATCAATCCAGGTACAGAAGTTAGTATGCACATATTTGGAATTAATGTGTAATGTAAACTCAGCCTAAATGCTTATCTGGGCTTGATTATTAAATAGTTTGTGGTAGCCTTTAACACACAGCACTAATGTTGCTTCATTCAATGCACAAGATAGACGATACTCAATTTTAAGAGCAGTTCACTACTTTGTTTTGTTCCATTATTCATATTGCAATCCTTTGTAGCACCCTTTATTCCCTATCTGTGGTTCAAAACCTGTTCTGAATACAAATTTATTTACTTTGCCCAGGTAGTTGTTTGGTGTTCATCATCAGAGTATACCAGTGATTCAACCATATAATTTTTACTGCAGCCTGGAAAAAAGCCAGCATCTGTCTTGTACAGATGACAAAAGATGTGCAGGGAGAGAGACACAGGTACACCAAATCTGAGACATCTGCCACATGAACTTTAGGAGAAGATAGCACTACTCATTATTCTGTAGACTCAAAACAACTCTCTAGAGACTTCAGGAGCAGACATGAGTGTTCAAGCTTCTGATTATCAGAGTGTAGGATCTCACAGCCAGCACACAGAAGCCGGGCAAAACACGCAAGATATGAAAAAATTATTGACTTTGCTAAACATCAACGGCAGGGACAAGACTACAGGCCTATTTTTCAGAGTCTTATCTGGGTTTTCACCTATATATTTCCTTTCCTGCAGTCTTTGATTTATCTATTACACACCATCCACCTGCAAGAAATCAAGTCTCTTCTACTGCACAAGTTCCCTGGGCAGGTCTAACTTGGGGTCTGGATAAGGCAGAAATTCCACAGGAGGGGAGGACATGGGGAGAGAAAAAGAGGTAGTAAATAATTACAGAGTTAAAGACTGCTCTAGTACATGTGAACAAATGAGCCATCTTAAATGACCTCAAATCTGCGACTTTTTAAACCTTTGAGTAGTCCACTTTGGTACCTTAAAAATACTCGATTTTTTTTTTTTTCATGCTACTTGCATACAAATCCTGTGCTTTATGTGCCAGGTAACTTGTTTATGCTACAACAGAATTTTGGAAGGGCAGTAGAGCACTAAATAACTATATATAATTGTTTAACTTTATATAACTTTTTTTAAATTCATGCTTTCCTTTTTACTTAAAGGCAATTTTCATTTCATTAGTTTTTTGTTTGGTTAGGGGTTTTAGGGGGGAGATATTTGCTGTGTTTTATGTAAAATATAGAATTAATTTCATGTGTGTGCCTTTCTTGAAAAACTACACATTCTAAATAGTAGGGTTTTTTCCTTTAAGAATGTCTTTTCCATTATATTTATTGAAAAATAAACCTCAAACCTCATTAGAGAACTGAGATTTGGATCACTTGAAAAGATTGGAAAAAAAATGAAAGCTAGCTGAACATCTAATCACATCCAGAGTGGGACCATCCACAGCAGGACTCTGATATTGTGGGGCACACTGCAGACATGGCATTAAGAGTGTCACCTCAGTAAGCCCAAGAACTTCACCATAAGAAGCACACTCAAATCCCTACACTGTGGTTCTCTGACTGCCATAAGTATTTTGTGGTTTTGCCGGCGAATTGGCTGGATTTTCTTCCCCATTGGGGCAGTGAAGCCTCCCGGCTCTGGGCAGCACAAAGGCGGGGTTTGCACAGCCCAGGCTGTGCGGGTGAGGAGGAGGATGGAGGATGGAGCACCGGCCCGGGCACGCTGCTCTCCATCGCCGGACCAGGAGCATCCTCTAGCGGCCAGCGCCTCGGGAAGCCCCTGCGTCCCCCAGGAACAAGAATCTTCTGGAAGGAGGAGAGAAACCAGCGACCGGGGAAAACAGGCAGAAGCCAGAAAGGTACTCAGAAGATGAAGGATATTTTGCTGGTCTCATTTATGCCTCCATATCAGACTAAATGGGAGACTACTCCCTCCTAGGTCCTGAGCAGCACAGAGAATCCTTTCCCTTCCTGCTCTGGAGCACCCTCATCATCAGCTGTGCTTTGGTGTGTAAGAAAACAACAACAGAAAACAGAACCCCTCCCCTGCCCCCCAACACACAAAAAAAAACCCCCAAACATCACAATACTCCCCAAACACCCACAAAAAACTCCAAATGGAAACAAACCAAAACATCCCACAAATCCAACCAGTTTGAAAGGACTGTGTACACAACTCTGAAGTGTGTTACATTTGCATTAAACTTGTAGCCACTTCATCAACAGCTGCATTACATTCTAATCAGCCTACTGTGAAAAAAAAGAGGGACAAATGCAAAAGAAAAAAGAGCAATCACATGAACTTGCCATTTCCCCAGATCATAAAACAATCTCATTGTGGTTAAAAATAAACAAAAAAATAATCAACCAAGCAAGAAAAGTCAATCAAATAAATAAATAAAAAAATATATAAAGAATTGCCCGGTAAGACTTCCCCAGTGTAACTGCTTGGGAACTTCAGTCCACATCTGTACCAGATTCTCTAAAGTTTAGCTTCCTGTACTATTACTATGAGTTAGAATTAAGGAAAGTAAAAAGCCTATGGTGGATACACACTAGCTGAAAACATAAATTAGTTTGTTAGGGCATAAATCACACAGCAAAGTTCAGGAACTAGAAGGCAAAGCACAAGTGTCCAATGTTTTACAGCCCATGAGGATTGCACCTGGTTATCGTCATCTTATTGCAGGGGTTCCATACTGTTGTCTCCTATCAAAAAAGTTCCATACCTTCTTGGTGCTTCTCATGGGCAGCTCCTCAGAGCACTGACCCTTTCTTCTTCACAAAGTAGCCAAAAGACTCCATTCCCTTCTCACTCACCCACCCACCCCACTCTTTTATAGCACTCTTATTCTCATTGGTTACAGCTGTGGCCTGTTAAAGTCAGGCCTGTTCCTAATCTTTGATAATTGGCCCAGCTGCAACTCC
>JAWWEY010000001.1:10845043-11060795 GCA_035582745.1 Loriotus luctuosus | reverse complement strand
TGGCACTGCAGGAGGGCTGAGCCCCCCTGGGATGGGGCTGTGCCACCCCCTGGCACACAGGGGGCAGGGCATGGTCTCACTCTGGCAGTGGGATTTTTTTGTTTGTACTACTGCATTTGTATTTTTAGTTTTCCTAGTAAGAAACTGTTCTAAAGAATTGTTACTCCTATTCCCATGTCTTTGCCTGAGAGCCTTTTAATTTCAAAATTACAATAATTCAGAGGGAGGGGGTTTACATTTTCCATTTCAGAGGAGGCTCCTGCCTTCCTTAAGCAGACACCTGTCTTTTCAAGCCAAGACACACTCCCAAAGCCATTTCTGTATCTGGGATCAGCAGGAACTCCCCAGGAGCACAGACCCACTGCCAGTGACACAATCTGCTGCTGCTAAGGGACTGGAGCTGCTGCTCAGTGACATGTGGCTCAGGGGTCACTTTCAAGAGCATAAAAACAAAAAAAAAGGGAAAGAAAAAGCATAGGGACAGTTTCTCAGAATTATAAAGTACTAAAAATAGAGTCACCCCCCCCCCAGTGACAGCAAGGTAAAACTGAAATTTCAAAGCAGAAACACATTTCCACAGGAGTGCCACAGGACAGAAAGGGAAGAAAACACCATCACCTTTATAACGATTTTGCTTAAGCATCCTCATTAAAAAGGGATAAATAGTAGCAGTGTGTAATCATTACAGTAATCCAATATATTTTTCTGTCCCCAACACTCAATTAATTTTATTGAGACTCCAGAGCTACCATACACAGCTTGAGAGCGTGTAGCATCTGCTACTTCCAAGATGAGTCATGGTAGGAAATTCCCCTGTATTTTCTAGGAACCAGTCAGGCAGCCAGTGATTGAAACAGTGATGTGACTGTACATAACACCCACACAAATGAGAAGACATAACTTCTATCAATAAATGTACATTATATTTAATGTACTCGCTGCAGATTTCAAGTAAGAGATTACAATTAGAAAGATTGTTTTGGGAAAACATTCCCCAGTTTAATTTGAATGCAATGTAAATTTTGCCAAGAAACGTTAAAGGTCAGAAGACACTAGAAGAAGAGAAACTAATTTAAATAAATTGCAGGAATTTGAGGACATTTTGAAGAAGGGAAGTAAATATGCAACACCCCATAGCACTTGCCTCCATTTTCAAGTGCTGCATCACTAAGTCTATAATCTCTTACCACATCTGTCCCTCCCTAAACTTCAAATCATTAATTTTTAGGGTATTTTTCCTATACTAATATAAAACTATAGTCTATTCATTAGTATAAAAATACTAATGATTTTTTTTTTCAACTCTCCCCCCCTGCACCTTCTGTTGTAGACAAAACTACAGAGGACCAAACTCTTTCTCACCTTCTGACTTCACTCCAAAACACCAGACTGGAAATGCCTCATTTTCCACAGCCACGCTGCCTCCTGCATGCCCAGATGTTCCAAATCACAGAGATACTTTGTGCTCACTCTGCCAACAGCTGGATCTGTCACTGTCCCCTCACTCAGACCTGTGACAGCCCCACAAAAGCCTCTCTGAGGACACATCCACAGCAGCTGCTGCCTCTAGACTGGCCTCAGGAGTAAACCTGAATTTAAAAGCATCCTGGTCATGTCCACCTCTCACTTCCAAAGAAGTTAACACAGGCACTGTGATGTGCAAAATTTAAACTTACCTGAGGAGGTTTGAGGTAAGCCAGAATAACTGGGATTTTAAGAGCCAGATGGCCTCTAAGGAGGAACAGCTTCACTGACAGCACAGAACTAGTTCTTAGCAGATATGGAGTCTTTTGCTAGGTAAAAAAAATTCAAGGTCCAAACCAAACTTAGGAAGTTATTTTATACTGTGTTGATCAATTTCAGTATTTTTAGTCCATGATCAAAACAGCTGCACAGAAAGCACACGGATGAAGAACTGCAATGAAGATTCACGCAGCTTTGGAGCACTGGTTGTGTATTTCAAATTAAAGACACATTTTTGGGTTTGACTTCTAATCAAGAGCTCAGACATTTGTGTGCAAGCAGGCAACTAATAACCCTTCCAGATAAGGCCTGGGGCTCCTAGAATTACCAAACAGCAGCAGGCTCACCTTCAGAGTACACCATGGCCTTCTTGAATTACCAGGACTCTTGATAAAAATCCAGTAGGACAAAAGAGAAATTCCACCTCACTTTTGAATACCTGAAAGTCACCACCTCATTCATCAATGGAGAGAGCCTAAAACAAACTCACCACAAAGCAGCAAGTGGAAGGATATCTGGCTCACACAAGACCATGGATACAGAACAAGATTCACTCATTTTCACCAAGGGACTGCAAAGAGGGTCACAAGCCCTTAGTTTGAGGATAAACTATTTGCTATCCCAATAAAGGGATAAATCCAGGAGTGAGAGTTTGGTTTAACTGAGTCCCCAAACTCATGCAGGCTCCCTTTGCAACCCCAGACCAGTCTCCAGCTCTCTTAAGGCAAAACTTTTGGTGAATTGTGACACCACTCATTTATCTGCAATATTTATACTGACAATGAAGTTCTCCAAGCATGAACTCAAATACATATTTCCACTTAGTTTAGCTAAATGTGGCACCCCATTTGAATAGTCTGCCATATTACAATAATAAATTAGCAGCAGTATGTCAACAAGGACAAAGAACTAATACACAGAGTTTCCCCCAGCACTCGCAGAACCCCTTGGCAGCATCAGATACCACCTAAAATTATTTTTTTCCCCCACAGACATTGAATTTTCTTTAGAAGACTTCTGGTCAGTGGTTTTTCAGAAAACACCTGATGTAAAGCAAAGCTGGAATACTTTGCAAATATTTACACTAAATTAAGGGTTTGTTCCAAAGTATCAGATCACTACAGCTGGCAGCAATAAAGCAAGGCACAGAGCAGGCTGCAGGAATCCACAGTTGGTTTTAGTTCTGAAGAAGAGTATCAATTTTATCAGAATTTCTTCCTTTTCAGATATCATATGGCCTTCAGTTGCACAGCAGCACTCATTCAGTACCAAAGCAGAATCCACAGATGTCAACACAATCATATTAATATAGTGTCTTGTTTAATAGCTGCAATCAGTGCTACAAAGGAGAGATGAAGACACAAAATCTGAATATTATAACCAAAACTTCTATGTTCACAAGTCTACCCAATTCCCAGGTCCCTCCTGCTTTCCCAAAACCACAAATCCAAATTCCCTGAAGCACCAGCAAAGAGCACAGACAGGCCTGTGCATACAATGGCCTCCATTTGCCCTTATGCATTTTAAGTTATGCTACAGGAAGCACCACTGAAACACAAACCAAACCAGATTTGTCAGAAGTCTCTGGGAGTCTGAAGAGCAGCTCATGGGCAGCTGTTACAGGAAACCTGCTCAGCAAAATGGCCAGAACACATTTGTCATGTGTCACCTCTCTGGGGAAATGCCAGCTGCCTGCCCAGGAGTTGGTACCAGCAGGAGAAGTGTGGGTAATGTCAGTAATTATGTGCATTATATAAGGTGTGCTTGCAACACTCCCATTTCCTTCTCCATAAAGATTAAAACTGTGGCTTCTAAGTAGCTTAACTGTTTGATGGAGACAAGCACAGCACTGCTGCTCCCAAGAACTGATTTTGCACACCAAGGTTTAAGGTCCAGCAGTGTCTCCCAGCAGTAAGGGCTGCTGGCACACGAGGTCAGGCTGGCCAGAAGCTCCACCTCAGGAACATCTGCAGAATCCATGACCTGACCTGGCTGCCCCAGTTTGAGTTTCAGCTGCCAGTGCCCACGGATCACAGCATCCCTGGGGGGCCCTGATGGGATGCAGAAGGAGCTCAGTTCTCAGCACAGCATTGCACAGCCTGAATTAACCCACAGCAATCCTACATTGCACCTCAGCACCCACCTCAGTTGGACAAAAGGAGGACCCAAAGATTTCACCTGTGCTGGCACTGGATGAATAAGCAGATCTAAAATGCTCTTTTTCACAGAAGATGATTCAGCTACCCCACTACACACACAGAACATGTATAGCTTCAAAATGCTTTTTCAAAAAGTAACAACCCACCCAGAAATCCATCTGCACAAATCCTTCAGTGTACAGACCACCAGCTCTCAGCACTGCATCATTCATAGTTCTGGTGAAGAGCTAAATGAGAGCACTGCTGTTTTTATATCTTGTTTTAAAACCCATTTCATGTCCATGACTGCTGTGTGAGTGTTACTCAGGAAGACAACAATTCCCACAGTGTGTGCAGAACAGTAACACACAGGCAAACATGGGGATATGAACCAACCACTACACTGTAAATATGACACTGACTTCTGGGTCTGCACTTCCAAACCTGGAAGTGAAATGTCAATATCAAGCTTAAAAGATTAATAAATGAGCTGAGGAAGCCCCTTTGCTGTGCAAGGGCAGGACAAGGAGTGTTTTGTCACCAAAGATTAGCCAATACACAGGAACACCAAGGGAAGTACAAGCAGAGAGGACATTTCACATCTGAAGGATTAAGACATTTAACCATTTAATTCATTTCCATCATCACAGTACCTTTTACCACTCTTTCAATCACAGAATCAACACAAAGCTAAGGAAAAGAATCCAAGTGTGCACCTGAAGTGCAGCATTCCAAACACAGGCTCCCAGAACTTCCTCATCCTCCCCTCCTATCACTCATGGCCAGAAGAGACTGGGCTTTCTGAGAAAGTGAGATAAAGTAACAGTCAAAACAAACACAAACCGCCCTGTAAATCTCAAAGGGTAACCCAAGGCAAACACTCAACAAACCAGAGAGATTTTAAAGGCTGCACAGAAAATGTGTCCTTCAACAGGCTGCACTATCTTCCCAAACAGGGACACACAGAGCCCAAGCACTTTAAGGACAAGGAACAAGATGACCAGCACATAAAGAGAAGTGCATTGTATTCATTTGAAGCACTTTTTGACAGCCAATTAAAATATATCATCATAAAAATTAAATACAAGCCAGCAAAAGCTTTTCAAACAAATTCCACAGCAAAATCTGATTTGTGTTTATGGTTTGGGATCTGGGTTTAAGTCAGTCCCAACGCAGGCAGCAGAGCTCTTTAACTACCTGCTCTGAGTTCCACAGGGATAAATTCTCTCAGCTTCTCAGCAGATAAATTTGGCAGCCTCACACATTGGCTCAAGATTGCCATTTGAACCACCAGAGGTTTCCTGATTCAATTCAGTAAATGCATCATTTGGCATCTAATTTAGGAGGGAGGGTAACATTTTAAAGCTGCTTCTGAGAACAGTGGAACATACCCAGATCACTGTAGAAAGATGCTGGAAAAGCCACAAGGAATTCAGATGGTTGAAGGTACTCCTGCCACGATCAGCCTGGAAATGCCTTTTTGCCCTGTCCTTCCTTCCAGCGTGGATTTATTGAAGCCATAATTGAAAGCACTCACCATCAGCTCTGTCTGATTTCAGATAACACACTCAGACTTCATTTCAGCTTCTCACACAGAAATGTGAAAGGGCCACCCTAACACTGGCAAAGACAGACTGATCCCAAAGCTCAGGGAGTGAAATGGTATTTGGGAAAAGCAGATCCTTCAGGATCAACATAAAAAATGTTTTGGTCATAGAGAAAAGCTGAACTCCAGCATACACCTGTGCTCCCATCAGAAAAAAAAAAAAACTTGCTCTAGATCACAAGACTTCAGCCTTTTACAGCCAAACTGAGTCAGCACGAGACAGCTTAAAGCAGTATGAAAATAATCTCAAAACTCTATGCCCTGGTACATAAACTGCTTGTGTGGTACTTACTGTGGCAAACAGAAGACTTCCATTTATGAAAACACCCTTAATTTTCTTTGAGAAAGCTGGAATAACCACTGTTAATGCTGCAGCAAATGCACGTGGCTATGCACTTGACCTAAGGATTGCTGAGTTTTGGTGGCATTTAATCACATCAATATGGGGGGGAAGAGGCAGGGAGCCAGGAAAACATCGCTGTGTGCCTTCAGAAAACTTGTTATTTTTAACAGTGCAGTTTAAGATCAGCAACCCTGAAGCAAAATGGTCAGAACATTTTCTTCCACCGGCGCTGACAGCACACCAAGAGCTTTCAGAGAGTGAGTATTTGAGGCCAGTGCAGCAAAACAGAGATGCCAGGAAGGAAAGCTCACCCACTGTGGCAAAAACCATGAGAAGGGTGAGTTTATTCATCCATTATGCTGAAGAGCTTAAAATAGAAACATTCTATATGTCTCACCTCAGGCCAGGATGAACAACTGAACAGAAGTGAATCACTTCTGTTACAGCAAATGACTGGAAAACACTGATGGAAACTGAGGCTATCTTGCCTCTCCCTCCAACCCAGGAAAAAGTCGTTATTGCTGCATGGTTTTACAAGGAGGGAACAAAATCAGATCCACTATTTTTCCTTTTTTTTTTTTTCTTTAATTAAACTGGAGAAACAGGCTGATCTATGAAGCCTCCCCTGTCCCTGCAATCCCTACTATGTCTCTGTCCTTACCCATGGATGTAAAACTGCAAAAACCAACAGAGGACAAGAGACACTTGGGAAATGCATCACACCCAGTGCTGCAGTTTAAAAAAAGAACTTAAAATCTTTCATTAATAAAATAGGGTTTAGTTCATTTCGGTATGAAAAAAACCTCTTTAAAACAGTAACCAAGAGTTTAATTTATCAAACACAGATTAACATGAAAGAAAACCAAAATTCACGTTCAAAATGAGGTATTCTGAAGCTAAATATACCCAGCCAGCTGCAATTCCCACCTAATGCAGGCAGAAGTGCTTTGCAGTCCCCCTCCCCAAGCAGACACGCTCACTTCCTTCTTCATTGCAACATCAGAGGCTCAACCCCATGTTAACAAGCCACAAAGTCCTGCCCAGAACTTCAAGTCACGCCTCAATAATTACATAAAATAAGCTCTAAGTACAAGTGGTTAAAAAAAAAATCAATTTACTCAGCTTCAGTTTTGCTTTTAATTCCAAAATATTTTGACTTGTCGTAAAACAGAAAGGCAACTTTCATTTGAGGCTTGTTCCCTCCACCCAGGTGTCTCATTAACTCTTTTTTTTTTTTCCAATCTCACTGTAGAACATCAGCACATTAATTTATCTCAATGCTATGCCAATACAGGGATCAAACCCCTGAACATGCAACCTCTTAAGGGGGACATTTTAAGTTGTATTTGATCCTCAGTTTTTGTACATAGAAGACAAAGGATGATAGCAATAGTGGGGGGAGGAGAGGAAAGAAAAAGGAAATGTAGGATAATGTAAAACTGAAAGTCAGATGTGCAGATGTCCCACTCAAAGGTGGTCCAGGACATCAGAGCAACCTACAAAAGCAGCAAAGATCCTCCAAAATCTTTGCAAGCTCCCAATAAAAAGGCATAGTGTTCTCCCCTGACCTGACCTAAAAAAAGGCAGCACACAAATTCCTGAACAAGAAAACCCCTGTACACTGCATGCAGATTTCCCCCTGAGAAGACAGAATACATCATGTGACAGTTTATGGAATCTCAATTTTAACAATAATAATTTTTGTTCTCCTGGTGCCCTGACACCAAAAGCCCAACAAAGCCAGGAGAAGGCTCTAGGTGATGGAGCTGACCTCATCCTGCTCCAGAGGGAACAACACCTGCTGGGCACAGCAGCCTGGCCAGGGTGGGGACATCCCCAAACAGGAACCAAAACCTTCCCACTGCACACACACACAGCTCCCTGGCCACCTCCTACCAACCAGCTTTTGCTCTTTGCTGTTAAATCCCCTGCTTTTTACAACGCAGCCTGCCCCAGCAGCACAGAGCCCAGCAGAGCCATCCCTTCACTCATGAGGACAATGAGCTTTACCAGGTTTTTTCACCCCCTGCTCAGATTCTGCCCCCATTCCCCCTGCCACAAACAGCAGAGCAAACCCTCGTGGCTCTGTGACAGCAGTTCCTCCTGCCAGGGTGCCTGGGAACTCCTCACCTCCACAATCCCCTCTCTGACACAATTTCCAAGCTGCTGGAACACGGAGGCACTGAGGGGGTTTCATCCTGCCCCTCAGCCTTCCAGCTCTGCTGTGCAAGAGTTCCTAATTTATGAATGATGACACCAATGAAACATCCCCTTTGTTCAGAGACAGAGATCAGAAATATGAAAGTTTTCTGACTTCCTCTCTCCACACCCTCGAGGCTCTCCCCCACAGCCTCACTGACAGCAGCTGCAAACGCTCTCTGGATGGGGAGGACCTGACACCAGCAGCCAAATGCTCTTTAAACTGAGATGTTTTATTCTTCAAACACCCACCACAAACTCCCTGGATGGCTTTGGAAGCCAGGTGGGCTTAGCAATGCTCAGAAAGGCTTCTCTTGTGCTGCACTGTTTACCCAAAATAATGATTTTCCTGAAGAAAAAACAAACAAACTCTCCTCATTTGTATTAATGAAACAGTCTATTTGTAAACAATTAATATAAATTGGTGCTTCCTTTTCTATCTTTAGGATCTTGGTTATATACTGCAAGTAATTCTCACACTTAAACAAATTTGACTGAATATTATGAAGTAACTTTTCACCTTCACTTTTCACCTTCCTGTCATATGGGGCCATGGTCTAACATTTTATAAAGCCACTGTACACCTGAAATACAAAATAAACTTCATATTTGGGAATATCTGTATCATCATCTAGTCAATATTGTCAGTGCCTTGACACAAACATTCTGCTTGGGATTTTCCTCCACTTTTTAAGGCAGGGATACTTGTCCATGTAAATTATAAAAACACTGAGCAATGAACATACAGCAAATTGTGTCAGCCTTTGAGAAAAGCCTTTCCTCAGTTAAAGCTGAACACAAAACCTTAAAAAAAAGCAGGTGCAAGTAATATAAAGTATCAAAATTTGGTTTCCTAAAAAAAGCACTTCAAATAAATAAAACCCAGGGAAAGGACGGAGTGCTAACAATGATTTGAGTCTTCCCCAGAACAACCCAAAAGCTGCTGGAGCCAACCCACGCCCAAGAAACAGAAAGTGAAACTCGTTAATTTACTCATTAACTGAAATCCAACAGTGGCAGGGGTTTTGTTTGGTTTATTTTTTTTTTCTTTAGAAAAATACTCACAGTGTAATTCAGTAGAAGTCTGCACCATCCATCCTCATCCTCTGTCTGTTGCTATCTCCAGACCTCTGGCTTTGCTAGCCCCGGTTATTTCACAGCTGGACCAGTTTGCTGATCTGAACCAGCCCTGGCAGCACAAAGATTTGTGCCAACCCAGCTCAGTGGGAGAAAGGAGAGGTGGAATAACAGCTGGTTTTGATTTAGCACTAAAATCAGTTCAAAATTAATATTAATTTGCAGACTCATGATTTTAAATTCAAAATTTAAATGCACAACCAATCCATTTCCTGCTCCCAACCCCTGCTCCCTACCCCCTCCAGCCCTGTGTTTCAATAGCAATCCAAGTTTCTATTTTTCTTTCAGTCAATACATTTCCAATCTGCCAAGACACAGAAAACAACTTCTGTATATAATAATGAAAAGATGAAACTGCAAAGATAAATAAAACTGTCTGGATTAGGACCTCCAGCTGTCAAGGCTGCATCTTGACTTTCAAGTGAGTGTGAATTTTAAGAAAGTCATTAAAGTTTAATAAGGTTCTATTGCTAATGACTACTTGGTTTGGGAAATAAACACTGGGATCTAGCTTTCCCAAAAATGGGGATTTTGCCTTTCCTTGCATAGTTATGTTATTATAATGGTGGCCAGAAGGGAAGAAATTCTGACAGATACTTTCTAAATATACTATCAAATTAATTTTAAAAGCCACAGTGGCAGCATTCACACAAAATGCTGAAGATCACCAGATCTAAGAGATTTTTAATAGTTGGTTTACACCTTTTAATACTAAAATTTCTGCTAATACATTTTTAAAGGCGTTTTTAAAATTTTGTTCTATTTACAAAGCAAAAGCAGGGCAAATTCCTAGTTAGGCAGACACATAGGAAAAACTCAGCTGATTTCACAGCATTTCTTTTGGCATGAAAAGGTGCTAAGGGCTCACTAGTGGCACAATAAGTCATCATCAGCACGCTGAAGTGCCCAAACCCACTGAGGCTACGGCATGACCTGCATGCAAAGCCAGCCGTGAAATGGCAGTGAGGTGCTCCAGGCAGGCTCCAACACCCTGCAGATGCTCCAGCTCTGCTCCAGCCTGGAGCTGCCCAGGGTAATTGCAGGTGAAGGCAGGAACAGCCTCTATCAGAGCTGCAGCTATTAAAACTCCTTAATGAATGGTCTAACAATGAGCCAGGCTTAACCAGTTCTCTCACTGCAGGACCTTAACCATAATAAACCCCTAGAACATTCCTACAGCATTTCCCAAAGATCCTGCAGCATGAGCCTACTAACTGTGCTCTCACAGCCTGTGAGGCAGGTATTAGTCAGCCTTTTTCTTTTTTTTTTTCATTTAAGTACAGATAAAAAAGTGAGGCAGAAAGCTGGCAAACAACTTCCCTGTGGATACACAGCTGACTAGTGGCATACAGAATCCAGATCTTCAGGATTCCAGCCCTGTCATCAGCCAAAAGGCCATCATTAGGAGGAAAGAAATTAGTCTGGTCTTATAAATAGCATTTGAATATAAGCCTTGCTAAAATATTTGCAAGGAGTTGACCTTAAACACCAGCAGAGCTGCACTGGTAGCCTGGGGCTCCAGGCAGCATCTTGCACAGCACTGGGACTGGGATCCCATCCCTCTGCCTCCCTGGATATCTCCAGAGCCTGGATCCAGCACAGACTGTCCAACACTTGACCACCTCTGGCTTGGGCTCAGCATATCATAAAATGTAAGACTGCTCTAAAAATATAAGCAGCATTGCTCTAAAATACTCAGGCAGGCAGGAAAAAGCAAATTTACAACAAGCCTGAGTCAGCAGCTTTCTCCTTCTTTAAGGCACCAAGTCAGACTGGCAGAAATCTCCCTGTCATACAAGAACTGGAAACCTGCAATGTAGAAAAGGTGCCCAACACACCTAAAATCTGGAGCACTTGTACAAGTTAATCATTCAAACTGCTCAGACTGTATTATCACACATTTATGTGTAATTTCTGCAGGTCTCAAATGCCTACGTGAGATATATTTTGATTTATGGCATTTTCATATGGCCCTACAAAGAAGCAGATCTTTTTCTGCACTACAGCTCCAATACCTGCAGCAGGTCTAATTCCTGGGCTACAAATCCTGCAGCAAAATATGGATTTTTGCAACAAAAACCCTCTTATGTCTCATTCTGTAAGAGCCTGACTTCATTTGAAGTAATGAACTTTCTAGTAAGGCAACCCTATGATACCAAGTGGAAAACTACAAAAGCAGTGTTGCAGCAAACAGAAGAAAAATAAGTCTTTGTGCAGCAAAATTACTCATTTATTCTGGTTTTAGGTACCTGTGCTGCTCCCTCCCACCCATGTGGGCCATGCCCAAGTGCTGAACACACAACCTCTAAACCACAGCAGGAGCTGAGTCCAAGGGAAGAGCTGGAAATGGAAAACTTGTTATCCTCTGTGGGGATCCCCCACAGAGGAAAGACAGCACATATAAAAAACACACAAGGAATTTTGAGAAAAAGCTGCCTGAGTGGAACAACAAGTTGGAAGGTTTTTTAATTTCTATTCCTCACTTTAGCAGCTAACTGTTGTTACAGGCAGGAGAGCCATAAAATCCTATTTTTGGCTGTCTGCCTCCCAAATGACAGAAAACTCCTGACTCTGAGAACATGAATGTCTCACACTGCAACTAAAGGCTCGTGTCTCTTAATGAAAAAGCAGCAGAGAGAAAATTCCCTGTGTCCTGCCCAGGAAGACCAAACTCCCTGGATTTTTATTATGCATTAAAGCACCACTGGACTGTGGCACAGCAGATGAGACCTGACTCTCAACAGAGCCTGTTTCCATCCCAGCTCACATTTAGGGCTCAATTATCTTATCTGCTCTGCCACTCGCATACTTTCCAGATAAGAAATGTTTTTCCTCTCTTTTCAAGAGCTAAAACTGACACCACTGCCAGTGTTGAGATTAGAAATGCCAGAAATTAAAATTCATTTGGGCTAATGCTTTTTAAAAAATATTTAATGTGCAGGCTGAGGCTGGGAATTAGAGTTAATTGAGATGCTGGGAGTTTTAACAGCAGTAGGATATTCCACAAGAGGAATGGGAGTGTGGACCCCATTTCAGTTTCCTCACAGGGTTTAGGTCAACCATCAGTTCACCTCCAGTTGAGAAACTGCTCAAGAGTTGGGAGGGAAGGAGGGAGGGAAAAAAAGCCTGTTTTCCTCTTCCAATGTATGACTAAGGATGAGGCAAGCAAAGGGAGGATCTAAGATCCTGAAGGCGATGGTTAACAAGAGGTCATTAGTTAATTCCCTCCAGGGTAGATACAACTTCCTTTTATTAAATAACAGCAGTTTTTAATGATGTCAAATATCTGCTGCCATTCTAAAGGACACAGCATACTCAAACTTTACCTGAACCAGACAGAATAAGCAGAGACACACAAGAAACCCTGAACTGAGAGGCAGATTGTCACTAAGTAAGGAGGAAAAAAGGCTCATCTGACTTTTATCCCAAAAATTTACAATATATATTCTTTCTTAATTATGTATTTTTGGCTTAACAAAAGTAAATTTAGCATAAAGTCTGTTTTAATCAGCACTTTAATATGTACAAATAAATCGAATTGTTGGAAAAAAAAAAGACAAACACAAGCACCATTCTAAGGTTTAAATGAAGTTCCTTGCTTAAATAATTTCTCAAAAAGCTTAATCAATGAAGATTTGTGACCAGCCATTAATTACCTGTATGCCCAGAGCACCTGGGAGCTTCAGTTATGCTGCAGCAAGACCCTACAGAGCCAGAGCAGAAGCAATGCCTGCTCTGGAGAGATTACAATCATCCAAAGATGAGTAAGTAAGAAAAACAGGAGAGCACAAGGAAATGGGTGACTGGAATTTATGTTCTCTGTAGCTGCACTTTAGTCCACTTTCCCTCATGCACTGCAAGGACCAAGGTGTGTGTTTGTTTCCTCTCCTTGTCTCAGTAAAAAAATATAAACCAACACTCCAGAAGTCACATAAAGACAAAAAAAAAACCCCAAACAAAACACCGAAGGAAGGTGTTTTGGATAGTAAGACTGGAAGAAAAATATTTACACATTTTAATACCACTGCTTCCCATCTGAGAAAGGATTTTTTTTTCAGGTTTTTTAAGCTGTCATCCCACAGAGCATGGCTGTGCCATCCTAAAAGGGCAGACACACAACTTTTGGAGGCATTCTGTTGCCATTTAAAGGAATCCTTTGAAATTACCACACAACACAGAGGTGCACCCAACACAAACCAACAGCCAGAGATGTTTACAAGCTTTCTGCTCAGTGTTAGACTGAAAACCCCAACCCTTTTTGCTGTGTAATAAATCAGTGCTCCACATTTAACAATTTTCAGTGGTACCATATGCTACACAGTCCCATATGTTCCATTACAAGGGAGAAAAACATCATCTCAACATGAATCATCACTGACTGTGTTCCTGTAAATCTGGCTTAAACACTCACAACGTTCAAGGGCAACACTAAATAAATCTGCTCAATATTATGCCAGATTCTGTGCAACAGAATCACAGCTCACACATAAAAATTAGGGGAAAATGAGGTTTAATGTAGGAAGTGAGCACAGTCTGCATCTCTCTAAAAACAGACTTACCAAAATGTTTGACATTCATCAGTTCCAATCTAATAATGACATCCTGCTCACAAAATGTTGATGGTATCTGGTAGTCCCAACATATTTCATCCTAAACTGTTTGATATGTGTGGAAATACATACACTGCATACAACATTCATTCCTCCCAGTGCCAGGTTCTGCACCACAGGATCCTGGGGTTCTCCCCAGAAGTATTTTCTGTAGAAAAGTAACAAACCCAAACCAAACCCATGTGTGTGTTTTAGACTCCAGGGGAATGCAGCTGGAAGTTTATCCAGGATTTTGGGTTAACATCTCCACTCTCTCAGTGACAATTCCCTAAAAACAGCTTTTTCTCTCTCTTCCCAAAGACAGCATCACCTGCAGCACAAAACCTGCTCATCCCAAATCAAATTCATGGAACACCAATGTCACCATTTGCCCTTCTTTTGAGGAACTTCTTGGGCCCTCAGGTAACCCAGCATCATAATTAACAGTGACAGCAGGAGGAGGCACAAATGGAGACCAAACTGGGAGAATGTCCCTATTTGAGAGCCTTTAGTAGCCAAGGAGGGACCATGAGTGACCACAGGCTCCCACAGAATGACTGGTGTCATTAAATTCTAAATCAACCAGAGTCCAGTTTGACCTAATATTCAGGGTGGGGAAAAAAAAGTAATTACATCAACATCAAGCTATTACCTGTCCAAGGGCATAAGTGCCTAGTTCATTAGCAACTCAGACAAACTTGTTTTGTAAGCTCCCTATATTAAATTTGAAATTTCCCTGCCCTTACAAATTAAACTAACAATTTGTGACACAAACATGAGTATGTGAACAAGAAATCTTCCAATCTGCTCAAATCCAATGTGTACTTTGCCATCCTGAACAAGAACAAACTTATTAGCCAACTTAATTTTAGCATTTAATTCATTTAAATAAATTAAAAATAATTTTTAAATGAATACTAGCAGTACTCCAGATTTCTTGAATCTTAGAATAAAACCTACTGGACTTTAAAAACATATTTTTTTCATATTTCATGGTTTAGTTCTACAGAATAAGGGCAACATGTCACGTTAGAAACATTGCTCTTTAATGCTGGAAGTGGGGCTTTATAACAATTGAGAAGCTGCCACAGTACCATTAATAATTTGGATATCCAACATCCTTAGGTACCTCAAGAGATGGATGGCCACCCAAATTAATTTACTTTAATTTCTATTGCAGCTTTCCCCCTCGTTAATGAGGAGCTGAGGCTCTCACAGATGAGAGTTCCTGGCACATCATGCCACTACACAATCACAATGAAAAGTCACAACCTGTGCTGCCCATGTTAAAATCAGAGGGGAGTTTTTCTTCTTTTTACCCAGAGGGAACCCTAAATTTACCAGATCCATACTTTCTAAAGCACACTTCGCTCAGAAAATTAGAACAAAGCTGCCAGAGTGATTTCAGGGAGTGATAAAAAGACTGTCAGGGAAACTCACTGAGCTGCCCCTGGAAGAACTGATGACCAAGCAGGCACCAGGCAATTGCATCATGTTTATTACACAGCCAAGGGCAAGCAGATCCTTCTGGTTTAATCAATGGCCTCCAAATGAGGAAGTAGTTTGAAAATAGTAAGCATAAACCAAAATATTCTTTTGGGTTCACTTTTTGAATTTTTCCCTGATGTGTGAAAGCATGTCCATTAATAAAGCTGAGCACGTGCTGAAAGATAACTTTATAAAAATCTACTTCTTGAACACCTTTGATGCCAAAAGTGCACTTTTATTCAAAATCAGTTGGGTGTAAATGCTGTGACTGAACTGTAGAGGGGTCCTTTAAAAGACTCTGAGCTCTGTCTTAAAACAAAAGATATATTTCCTATTTAAAACCATTAACCTTAGAAACCTTTTTTTGGTGTAAAAGCAGCAAATAAATAACATGTAAAGTGTTCCACAAACAGCTCCTTCCCTGGCATTTCTCATAACCTGGACGTTGCAGCATCCCACGAGGCTGCAGAACAACCTGGAACAAAAAGCTGTAAGAGGAGAAAACAACGAGTCTGTGTTCCTGGTCCAAACTCTCTGACCACTGCCCTGCCCCTGCTCCTCCTCTGCTCCCCAGCAGTCCAGCAAACTCCAGCCCTGCTCCATTCAAACAGGGCTCTTCCTTTAAAACAACACAGCAGGTTACTCAGAAGGAACAGAGCTCATTCCTGCTGAAAGTTTCCCCCATCCAGCAACACATTATGGAAAACAAATCTAACAGTAAAACCCTCTTGATGCAAGAGCCACATTTAGAATGCACACAAGTAGAAATACCTCACCTTTAAAAGCTTTGACTTGCTAAGATCCTTTTTGACTGATAACAATGCAACCTTATAAAAGGGAAGTACTTAGAGAGAATCACTGTAAGTAACACACACATAAACAAGAATTAGTTTGCAATCTGAAAGCCCTTGTACAGAGAAGGGTGGATGGAAACAACCTAGCTCAAGGTTTCCTCAAATCAGATGCCAGAGGAAGTTATATGATGAGTTGGACAGCAAATAAGAAATCTGGATTTGATAAATGAGACATTTATGTAGATAGGAACAGTTTGCAGCCTCGCTGTGGGTGCACAGAAGACTTGTCAGATATCTGTATGAAGCTCAGTGTTAAAAGAGAGATTGCAGACAGGTATTTACATTTAAACGTGCCCTATATTGTTATATTAGCCCCTGAGAACACAAAAATAGCTACTACCAGAAATAGCCCCATTTTAAGCTCATAGAGAGGACAAGCATGGTGTATTATCTCTTTCCACAAACAATCCATCGACACAGAAACACCAACACGTGTCCTCTCACAGATCTGGTATGGGATACATCAGAGTAATGACCACTGGCAAAACAAGCTGCAGCACTGCCAGCACTGCAGCATTCTAAACATTTGCTAAAAGATGTCAGCAGACCTTGGGGAACAGACTGGAGCCCACTTATTCTCAAACAACATAAGCACCACAAACCTCAGCCAGCACTGTTGTACCCAGCAGCTTGAAATTACCCTGCGTTCTGTGGAACTGCATCCACGTGGATGCAGAACCTGACTGCTTCCACCTTCTTACGTGGATCACTGTCCACACAGATGGGCAGGGAGATTGCAAATCCTCCTGGCACAAGCAGGGCTGGAATCAGCACCGCCTGCTTTGCTGTTTTTAAACAAACACAGAGCTGCTGCTGGGCTGGGCTGTGTGTGAGCCCAGCATTGCACAGAGCTCCTGGAGCAGTGTGCCACGGGCTTCTCCTCCAGCCTGGGGAGAAGAGCCCAGCTGGGGACAGCAAACCCAGCACCGAGCTGGCACTTCTGCCCAGGCTCGGGAAGTGAGCAGGGAAAACCAGGAATCGACCAGGGCTACTGAAGTTTAGAGCTGCCATAGTTGTAGGATTAGGGAATTCATTCCACTCACGTTCCCAGGGAAGGGGGGTGAGGAGACACGAGGAGATGTATCTACACAACAAAATTCTGAAGGCTTAGTACTTGCCTCGTGTCCTCCTTCCTTCTCCTTCCCACGCAAGTACGAGTGCTGCTCGATGGCATCCAGCACCTACAGCAAACCATTTCTGGGTGTCATTAAAAGGACAGAGACATCTGCTCGCACCAGACCGACGTCATTGCTTCCAACTCCGCTCAAAGCTGACAGGAACGCAGCTCCCTCCTTCCCCGGGATTCACCGGCTCGGGCTGATCCCGGGGCAGCGCCGCTCTCCCGAGCCCTGCCCGGCCCCCGGTGAAGGCGGCCGCCCGCTCTCCCTCCGCTCCTCACGCTCCTACCGGGGCGTTCCCGTCCGCTCGGGGCTGCTCTGCTGGAGCTCCGACTTCCAGATAGCGCCCGGGGACAGCTCCCGGCACACGGGAGCGAGGCAAGGCACGGAGGGAGAAGGGAAGCGAAGGCAGAAGGGAAGGGAGGAGAGGCTGTTCCCGGTGCCCCGGCACGGGGTGCGGAGCTGCTGCCCCGTCCTGCCCAGCCGGGCTCTCTCGGACCCCCACAGCCCACAGCCCGCACTCACAGCCCCGCGGGAGCTGCCCCGGCCCCGAGGAGCCCCTGCCGTGAGGCACCCGGGACAGCCGAGCCCCGCAAAGTGCCTTTACCAGCCCCAAACGCCGAGAAGTGCCGGTATCAGCCCCGAACGCGCTGCCAGCCCCAGCGCTGCCCCCTGCCCTCCGCGCCCCGCCTGTCAGCGGCGCCGCTCCCTCTGCCGGTGCCTCACCTGGTGCCGGCCGGCGGCAGCGGGCCACGTCCGCGGGGCCCGGGCGGGGAGGAACGAGGAGGAGGAGAAGGAGAGGGGGACGGAGCGTGTCCGCCGGGCCGTGCCCGTCACCGCCGCTTCCTGCCCGGCCCCGCTCGGCGCTCGGCTGCGCCGCCTGGCAGTTCGGGTCGGGCCGCTGAGCGGCGCCGCCTCACCGAGCCATCGGTGCTCGATTGAGGCGCCTGCGCGGTGCCGCGGAGGGAGCGGGCTCTGAGGGAGGGCAATGGCGGCAGCGCCGAGAGGGGCACGGCGGGAGCAGGGGCTGAGCTGGGGCTGGCAGCGGCTGCGGCTGTTCGTGCCGGGGCTCAGGTGTGCGTGAGGGGTGCTAGGGCCCACAGTGGTCTCAGGTGTGTGCGGGGGTGGTTGGCCCACAGCAGGTTCAGGTGTGTGAGAGAGGGGCTTATGGACCCATAGTGGTTTCAGGGGCTATGGAAGCCTCAGGTGTGTGCCAGGATGCTGCGGTCTGCAGTGGTCTCAGTATGGGGAACGGATGTTGGGGGCCATATCATGCTTGGGTGGTGTGAGTGGAGGGGTGTCAGGGCCCATTATTAGTTTAAAGGTGTTTGTGTGTGTGTTTGTGTGCATTGTCAGGGTCTGTAGTGCTCTCAGGTGTGGGCGGTGTTGGGGCCCACAGCCAGCTGCTGTGTGAGGGGACAGTGCTTGGGCCCAGTAAAAAGACAGCTCAGAGTCCTCAGTCCCGTGCTGCAGGTGTTGGGTGAGCCCTGGCAGGGACTCTGTGTCCTGTGGCTGGAAGGGGCCCCTGTACCCAAAAGGAGCAGCTGGGATTTGGCAGCAAAGCCCCAAAGGAAAAGGAGCTGTAGCAGGGGTTGAGAGCTCTGTGTTAGGAATTGCTCAGAGCAGAGGCAGGGTAAGGTGTGTTCATGCTGTTTCTGCCACACTTGGTGGCCTCTGAACCTTAACACTTAATTGTAGAGACTTATTTGACAGGGAGGGTTAATTACTTCATTTTTCTAAATAAAACTGAAGGAGCAGAGCTTTATCTGCCAGTACTTCATGCAGCCTCATTCTGCCAACTTGCTCCTGACAGCTGTTCCCCTTCTTGGGCTTCTAGAACCATCCTCAGAGAGCTGTGTGAAACCACAGGTACAGAAACCTGAGAGCCCTGAGTCCCCGATGAGAGGTGTTGGTGTGTCCTGTGCTCAGAGGCCGAGGTACAATACAGCTCTTCTCAATGTAGTTGAGTAATTTCACACAATGAGTTTCCTGTTTATAAGCTGAGCTCCAGAGCCCTTTTCCCCACGTTTTTCTTAAGAGTGGAAAGAAGGGCAGAGTGAGCACGACTCACCTGTCAGCAGCCCTGTGAAAAGCTGGTGCTGAGCAAGCAGGAGGCAGAGATCTCTCCCCAAACTGAGCGAGTACAAAGCACTGAGTGAGGAGAGAAGAACAACAGCTCCGATGGAAGCAGGAGCCAAGAACAACAGCTCGACAGGGAACTTTACACTTTCCCTGACAGCTCCTTGGGGCGGAGACAGTTAAGTTTCTGCGTTTGTAAGGGAAACATGGCATTCCTTAAAGCTGAGCCTCCTCCCTCGGGTTCCCACTGAATGCCTGAGAGATGACAGCAGAGGGTGTCTCCAGCAGGCTCCTATTAAACAGCAGGAATTAGCACGGAGGGAGCAGCAGCTTTGAGATCCCGGTTTTGACCGCAGAATGAGCTAAAGTTTTGCAGTTTGCAGTTTTTTTACCCACTGGCTCCTGTTCAGGGGGTTCCAGTGCCCTCGTGTCGGTGCCTGCACCTGCCCGATGTGCGAAGGGCTGTGCTGGGAGGGCACTCAGCTCCAAGCAGGACGTGCTGAGGCAGCAGCGAGGCAGGGCAGACGATCCTGGGGAGGGCTGCTGTGGCTCAGACACACTTAGAACTGGTTTGGTGTCCCCAGCAGCACAAACCCGGCTGGCAGGGGAGCCTGTGAGCCGAGTGCGTGGACAGATGGAACAGATACAGACAGGAAATGGGGGAGAAAGGGGAAACACTGGTGTTGGTAAAGCTCCGAGGGGGCTCTGGGTAGTTCTTGAGTCCTGCAGTCCCGTTTCTGTTTTTAGCTCGGCGAGTGGATGGCTTTGGGGGGTGCTTTAGGAGCTCAAGGCAGGTGTGAGCGTGGGGAGAGCACAGAGCTGTGGGCACCAGGAGCCCGTGCGATGTGGCATTCGCCACCACGCCCTTTCCTGTTCACCCCGCGGCCGCGGGCAGCCGTGCCAGCCGCGCTGACTGAGTGGGGAGCAGGGAAAAGGAGGGGTTTCCAACGTGCTGATAACCCACAGCATTCCTTGGGAAAGGAGAGGTGGTGGGCAGCGCTGGTGGGGTCTCTCCCCCGAGACAAAAACGCTCCCAGAAGTTCTGGAAGCTGCTCGGGGGGCGGTGCCGACTTTTGGCCGTGCCTCGTCCCCTGTTAGAGGCAATATTGACTTAAGGAAAGAGGCACGGAGCATACTTGGCATGGGTGTTCCGAGTTAAAAATTGTCAGTCTGGGC
Organism: Loriotus luctuosus; assembly: GCA_035582745.1. NCBI lineage: Eukaryota > Metazoa > Chordata > Aves > Passeriformes > Thraupidae > Loriotus > Loriotus luctuosus. The sequence goes on along the minus strand of JAWWEY010000001.1, from coordinate 11,040,325 downwards.
AAACAGACCTTTGGGGTGATCGGCAGGAAAGCCGAGTGGCTGCGCTGCGTTATTGCTGCCCCTTTGAGAACACGGTGTGACCGACCTGCTGCTCTGGGCGCTGAGCACCGGCTCGGCGGGTTGGGAGAGGCGCTGCAGGTTTTGGAGCTCAGAGCTTCAGATCAAACCCATTTCCTTCCCCTCGGTGAGGTGTTTGTAGTGCCTCAGTGAGTCAATAAGCTGTGCATGTGAGGAATGCACCTCGCAGCTGAAGGTGAGCGATTAGTGTGGCTGTGCTGGAGGTGATGAGATTAATTAGTCGTTCCCAGGCGAATTAGAGCTGCAGAAATAAGATACATGAGATATTTACTCTGAAATACCACTGTGAGGCATTTTCGGAGGGGAATGGCATCCTGCATACGACTCTCACCACAGGACATCTGTCTGGATCCTTAATTTTGTAGCAGTCAGGAGAATAACCACTACCTGGCAGATGTGAGGCACGTGTCCTACCAAAGCTGCTGTTCACTGGCACGAGGCACCTGATTCACCTGGGTGAGATCACAGGGCTCACTGTGGCGGGGCTCTGCCGGGAGGAATACAGAAGTAATTTCTCTATTAAAATATAATAAATAAATTCAAAAGAGTACGAGTGTCCTAATGAGTGCATCCCCACTGACGCAAGTCCTGCTCTGTGGCTGTATCACAGAATGGGCCAGGTTGGAAGGGATCACAGCGGAATCATCTGCTCCAGCAGGGTCATCCCAGAGCACGAGGCACAGGATTGTGTCCAGACGGTTCTGGAATATCCCCAGAGAGGGACACTCCACACCCTCTCTGGTCTGTGTTCTGCTGCTCGGTCACTGCACAGTGAAGAAGCTCTTCCTCATCTCCAGGTGGAACTTCCTGTGCATGTTTCTGTCCGTTGCTCCCGTCCTATCTCTTGGCACCTCTGAGCTGAACCTGGCCCACGAACACGAGGGCAGATGGCCACAAGCCGCTGAGGAGTTAAACCCCACCGCCAGCACAGCCCAACCCCGTGCCACGCACCGGGCGGCGCCGGGACTCGAACCCCTAACCCTCGGACCCGCAGGGCCCGCGTTGGCCGGGCGGGGGCGCGGCGGCCCCGGCGCCGCCCGGAAGCGGAAGCGCGGCCGCGGTTCCCGCCGCGGTTGCCGAGCGGCGGCCGCTCCGTCCCGTCCCGCCCGCGGCCATGAGCGCGGCCGGGCTCGTGTCCGCGCCGCCCGCAGCCCCGCCGGGGCCGCCCGCCCCCGCCATGGCCCCCGCGCCCGACTACTACGAGGAGGAGGAGCTGGAGAGCGCCGAGGAGGAGGACGGCGAGCGGAGCGCCCGGGCCCGCGACTCCGACGAGGGTGTGTGGGGAGGGGGCGGGTCGGTGCCCGGGGACGGGGGGATGGAGCGGGGGCTCTCCTGGGGGGTGTGAGGGGAGCGCTCCGCTCCGCACGGTGTTTGGGGAAGGGCTGCGGGCTTCAAGAGCTGTGGCGGCGAGAGCAGCCGAGGGAAACAAGGAGCTGTCAGGGGGCAGCGGGTCCCCGCGGAACAGTAAACGAGAAAAGCCGCTGGACAGGCGGAGTTGTGGCTTCGCAGGTGAGCAGGGGACAGTGGGACACGGGGAGCGCTGGGCAGGGACAGAGTGCGACAGCAGAGGGAAAACAGCGGAGACATCCAGGGTATGGGTTCTGACTCCGTGGTGTGAGGGGGGAAGGACGCAGCTAAGGCAGGAGAAGGACAGAAATGTAGCAGGGCAGGAGGATGTGACAGCACAAGAACCACAGAGCGAGGGAGAAGAGGAAATAAGTAAAAAGCCAAGGTAGCCAAGAGTGCAGAGGGCATAAAACGACAGATAAGGGGGATGTAGGAGGACTCCGGGGCAGTGCCTGTTACTGGCAGCAGAGCCCTCCGTCCCCTCTGGTTAAAGATGGGATAACATTAAACATGCAGAGCGAGACGGGGTCAGTGGGGCTCTCCCAACAGAGCATGGGAATCCTTTGTGGTGGCCCAGACACTGAAGTACATTTCTTACAGTTAAAAAACTTCTTGGTTTATCTTTGGTGCTTTAAATTTTATCTTAAGTTTAAACTGTTTGTAGTTTAAGAAAAATCTGAGAAAGGTTTGATTTAAGGGGTTGGGCTCTCCTGCCCTGTGTAGGGAATTAGCTGTGGTTCAGGTTTCTCAGCTGTACCCTGTAAAGTCTGGAGGCTCTTGCCCCTCTTTGGCAAAGTAATGGGTTCTTGGCTCCCCATGTGTTACAAATAAAAGCCTGAAAAGTCTTAGCAGCAAACTGGCAATCCCACAGTGATTTACTTTATTTACAGTTTATACTATTTATAAAATGCAGCTATCTTTATGGCAGTGCTGGTATCTGAGTGCTGCAGCACTGAGTGTAGTATAGGTGAGAAGTTCAGGTTCCAGGCAATAACTGCTCTCTTTGGTGAGAGCTTTGTGGTCAACCTGAGCAGCACTGAGTGGGTGGAACTCCAGTAACAGGTTTGTGAAATGTCTTTCAGAGTCTTCAGGCTGTTTGTGTCTCACCTGTGTGTATTAATGCACAGCCCCTCATCTTAAATGAGAAGAAATTCCCAGGCTGAGGTTGAAGCTGTTCATGCAAAACTCACAGTTGCAGGAACATGAGATGTTTCATTCCCCTCCTGAATTCATCTCTCAGGTTGTCTTTGATGCTAAATTGCCTGAGGTTTGGGGATTTCTTTTTTGCTAGTCTGTTTCCTTGTTTTTAAATAATTTACTACTGAGTTTGGTGGGGTTTTTTTAATACTTTTTCAATTTAAACAACTTGTTTTTTGCCTTGTTTAGACACTGAGGATGCCAGTGAAACAGACCTGGCAAAGCACGAGGAGGAGGACTTTGTAGAAATGAAAGAACAGTAAGTTACCCATTCCAAATACAAATAAGGTGATGTTCTGTTTATTTGTGGGTTTAGGGGTATTTATTGCCTAAAACTTGGCGAAGTTTTGGGCCAAGATTGGGAGTTTTAAGTGCTTACCCCAGTGGAACAGCTCATGAGTCCCTACACTTGTATTTCTGCTCTCCCCAGTTACTTTGTTCTATATAAATCCAAAAAATTAAGAGCTGCTGTTGTTTTAGGCAAAGAAATAATTACGAGTTCTGAGATCAGCTGCAAATGGATCCTGCTGCAGATAAGTCCTTCAAATAAAATAAAGGCTGTGCTTTAGATAAGCTAAAGAAAAGTAAAATGCCTATCCCAATGCCTTAAACAATTGAATTCTAGTCCTGAACCAGAAATGGACTTTTGGGAGACTTGAAACAGTCTGTCCTTAGTGTGTAGGAGCATTTGCAGTATTTTGAGTTCTTGCTTACTGGCAGAGACCTGTTTTTATGCAGGTCAGGAAGACTTGGCCAGTGTTAAACCACAGATGTGTGGTAAAAGAAATGCAGGTTTGCAGCAGCACCAGGAATAGATTTCAGTGGGTTTTTAAAATAATGTTGGGAGCTAGTACACAGCTAATAAAACTTGACATAGTACAAGAATGATTCTGCTGTAAAGTTTCTGATGTTTGTAGATCTAAATGTCATTTTAGGTTACAACAACAAAAAAATCCTATTTTATCCAAATTTTAAACCCATTTTAAGACAGAATGAGAGCCTTTCATTGCAATAAAGTTCTTTAAGTTTGCAGTTCATTTGTTTCCTGAAGTTCTGAGAAGTTTTTGATTCTGTGTAAACATGTTACCTCGAGAGATGGTGGAATAAACAACGTGTGCTTGGTGTTTAAAGTTTCCTGCTGTGCTTGCAGGATGTACCAGGACAAACTGGCATCTCTGAAGAGGCAGTTACAGCAGCTGCAGGAAGGTAAGCTTAGAAGAGTAGCTTTGGTTTTTATTTTCAGCACTTTTCAAATGTCATAGAAGGATGGGAGCAGCATCTTTCACTGCATGTTGGCTCTCAGCTGCACTGCAGAGTTAAAAATGTCAGCTGCTTCCCATCTTTTCTCCATCTTAACTCCACTTTTAGTTAAGCCCCTCTGCTAAAACACTTCTTAAAAGGAATAATCCACCTTTTACAAAAGCAGGGAATGTGCTTTGAGTGGTATCTGACTCCTTGAGAATATTTAATACTTGGGGAAAAAAAAATCCAGTGGGAATGTACAATTTATTTCCACTAGGTACTCTTCAGGAATATCAGAAAAGGATGAAGAAGTTGGACCAGCAGTACAAAGAAAGGATAAGAAATGCAGGTGAGTGGAATTTCTCTCTAAGACACTGCAAATAACTTGAATGTGTGTTTTGTATAACACTGAAGTAAAAGAAGAGGTAATTCTGTCCTCTAAAGAAAAGGACCTTGCTGGAGCAAAGGGATCTTTGGGTACATTGTACATTGGGTTTCTTAGAGTCCACCAAGCACGACAGGATCTACCTTGATGATTTTCATCCCTTGATCAGCATTGTTTGCTGCCTCATAAACAATTTTAGCCTTCATTTGTGTGAAGCAGCACAAATAAAAAGATGATTCCATTTCTATCTAACCCACAGTGTCCTACTTTGCTTTGTTGTTTTGTGGCCCTAGCTGAAGCCTTTGGGTGTCTCCTTCAGTTTGCAGGAGTGGGAATTCAGGAGCACAGGCTTTTCCCAGGATCTGTCTGTAAACAGTGAACACAGAGCATTTTGCTGCTGGAACTGTTGTTGTGCATGGCTGAGGCATGGCATGGGCTGCCTGGACTTTGGGAGGAGCTCTATTTCAAGGAGCAAAGTTAATTTTTAAAGTGCCCAGTGTTTGTCCTTCTGGATGGTTTTGTTATGTTGCTGCAGAGGAATGGCTTGGGAATCAGATCCAGCTGCTTGCACTCCCTCTTCCTCCCTTTCCAGTAGTTCTTACCTTGGATATTAAAGCAGGGCCTTTTATAGAAGGCATTGTGTGGGTATAGGAAATACAGCTGCTCCTCCTTTAGCAAAAACAAGCAGTTCTGTGTTTCTGAAAGTGCCTGGGAAGGTAAAGGATTTGCTTGAGAAACTGAAGTGGTTGAGCAACTTCTTGTTGACAGGAGCCTGTCTCCTGAGATGAATTTCACTAATGATTTGGGTTAGAAAATACCTCCAAAAAGACTTTCATATGCACTAGAGCTGCATAGTGACAAGCCTGGGCTGTTCTGATAAAATTAAGCCCCAGTGCAAACTGGTATTTCTGGCTGGCCACAAGCAGTGCTGCAGCAGCAGAGTTCTTCCACAGGAGGGCAGGTGGTGATCACTTGGAATTTTATGAGTAAAAAATCCAGCTGCCTTGTACTACAGCAATAAAGCTCTTTTATGTTTGTCCTTGCCAAGCTGAGGTTTATTAAACCAACAGTTTCCATTTACCTGCATTTGATTATCTACATAATACTGCTTTCATACTTTGAAAATGGAAAGTCTGATTTTTATTACAGCATTCTTATATCTATTACTGTTTTAATTTTTTTTTAAATAATGGAGTAGTAGAGTGTTGCTACTACAGCCTGAACTGAACTGAATAGTGTGGAATAGTGAAAGCTTTTTGAGGTGACAGTCTATAAAAAACCTCTAGTAACAGTGTATTTCTGTGGAACTTTTTCATAGTCACTTTATTTTCAGCATAAAGCTGTGAAGTCAGAGTAGAGATTGGATCGGTACCTGAATTATTTGCTTCACTGCCTGTCTTGGCTGCAGTGTTCAATGACTTAAAATGTTAAGGAAGTAATTTTGTGCAGCTTTGAAGGTAATAAATTAAGTCTTTCTTGTGTTTCAGAACTGTTCCTGCAGCTGGAAGTAAGTACTCTTAATTTATCAAAAATATGCATTAATTAGATGGAAGAGGCATAAACCTTGTTTCGTCAGCCAGTATTTGGACTTGTTTTCCCAGAAGGTTTAAAGAAATTTTCTTCCACTGGCTGGCTTGTTGCACTTGAGATGTAGTAAAGCTTACTGCAGGTTTTACCTCAAGTAACCTCTGCACTTTGTTTTTAAAATAGAATTAAATATTTGCTGGTGGGCTCTTGTATCTGGCTGTGCATTGGGCTGGTCAAAAAAGGGTGTTTAAAGTGATGAGTGCTGTTTATAAATCAGCAGAGCTCTCTGCTAGGGACTTGATTTGTTGTGCAACATTAAAATGTCTTTTTACAAATGATTATTTTGCCAATATAATAACATTAAGTGGTATTTGGATGTTTTCTGTAGATTGTGAATATTGATAATCTTTAGAACTTGGGCCAGTTGTGAACTGAAAAGCTGATGAATAAAGCATTTGAAAAGCTGTTGTGATATCATTAACTTGAGTCCTTAATTAACCTTCTTGCTCCTTGGGTTTGCATTAGACAGATCAGGTGGAGAAAAATTATGTGAAGGAAAAGAAAGCAGCAGCAAAGGAGTTTGAAGATAAGAAAATTGAGCTTAAGGAAAATCTGATAGCAGAGTTGGAAGAGAAGAAGAAGATGATTGAGAATGAAAAGCTAACCATGGAATTAACAGGAGGTAAAGAAGATAAGCACCTGTCATTTGTGTTATCCACTCCGCTCCTGCTTAGGAAAAGAGCTGTGAAGTTGTCAGTGCTGGTTTACACAACTGGTGGGAAATGCCAAGGGGGGCAGAGCACAAATTGATGACCTTTGAATGGAGAAAGCAGCTCAAAATTCAGTGAATTGTTAACAGGTGAATCAAGCAGTGCCAGTGGAGCAGCAGAGGGGATGATGGCCTGGCTTATATGCAGGGAGAGAGGGGAATCTGTTGAGATATGTCACAATACTGACTGAACCAGTGATGCCAGCTTGTAAAGCTGTGTCCTTTCCTTCCTGCAGGAGTGGGTGGTCAAGCAGTTAAAGAAAGCCAAACAATAAAGGTTGAAATCTGCTGCCTAAAGCCAGAAAACAAAGATTTGTGGGTTACATTTGTGTCCAGGCTCTAGAAAATTTATATTAAATGGACAGATTTTTTTGAGACAGTTGGTACCCCCTGTGTTGTCATTGCACGGGTTCCATACTGCTGTCTCCTTATCTCAAAAGCTTCACACCTTCTTGGTGTTTCTCATGGGCAGCTCCTCAGAGCACTGACTCTTTCTTCCTCACAAAGCAGCCAACTGACTCCAGTTCCCTTCTCAATCAGCCACCCCACTCTGTTATAGCACTCTTCTTCTCACTGGTTACAGCTGTGGCCTGTTAAAGTCAGGCCTGTTCCTAATCTTTGATAATTGGCCCAGCTGCAACTCCTTAGGGGTAAAGTTACTTTCTACACTATCTTTATTTTCTTATATTCTATCCCCCTACACCTGGTATCAGAAATGGTCACCTTAGGAGCTGCAGGATGAGGAACGTGACCAAGACACGCTGGGTTTGATGGGGAAGACAGCTCTTGGGAGACTTCCAGCCTCAGGACAGCAACCTTCTCTCTTTTCATTTGGCCAGCTGCTTTCTCTCAGGCAGCATTTGCTCTCCAAACACATCAAAACAGAATACATTCACCTGGACTACTCTTAATAGTCTAACACATTCCAACCATGCCTGGATTAGGAAAAAAGGGAGCATATTTTAACATGTATGACAGCAATATGGTCCAGTGCAGCCAGTATATTTATAAAAGTGACTATGTTTGACTCCCTGGCAAAGCTTGAAATTAGTCATGTCCTGATGGATAATATTTTGAAATCAAATTTTCTAATTTGCCATGTGTTTCTACAGAGGATAATTTTAGGGAATCTTTGCCATGATTTAAAGCAAACTGTATTTGCCTGTCTTCTCATGAAAGGAAAGTGTGACTCAGTTTTCTCCCATTTCTGCCAGGATGCAGTCAGACACAGAAGACCACCATGCCAGCAGCAGTGACTAAGCCACCATGTGCCTGTGGATCAGGCATGACCTGGCCACCATGAGTGGCACTCCAGCAATCTCAGACGCTGCTGCCCGAGGGTGCTGGCCCTGGTGTGCCCATCACCAAAGAGAAGCAGATAAAGAAATGTAAGTATTCCTGATGTCCACTAGACCTGTGAGACACACACCAAATGCAGGGTGTTGAGGGCAGCTGTCTGTCACGTTGCTCTAGATGGAGAAAACAGAAAATTCACAGGAAAACAAACAAAACTATTTCTGCAGTGACAACTATCCTTCAAGCACTTGACCTGCACTCCTATCCTGAAACCTAATTTTTAAACACATGGCACAGATCAAACACACTGCTGTTGTAGTGTTACTAACCTTCTTTTATATTTCAGTGAGGTGGAAACCTAGAGAACTTCTGGTAAAGACACAATGTGGCAGGAGAGCAAGCATTTACTCTCAAATTTCAATCAGACTTCAAATCAGGTCATGACATAGCACATAGACATTGTTATGTATATATATATATGTGTGTGTATATACATGTGTACATACCTTCTGTACCCAATTAAATACACACAGAGAAAATGATGCAAACTTAATTGGCTATTACAACTAAAGACAATCATTGTCTACATACCTGTAAGAATAAAAACATATGCGTAGGGGGAGGGAAAAAGAATATTAGAAACTTAAAAAAATAAGGAACAAAAGAGCTGATAAAGTCCAGGTACAATTCTGGTAAGTTTGCCAATAAAAGATGTACCAGAAGGCAAAAAAAGAAAATCAAAGAGGATGACCTATGGTGCAAGAACTTAAAACAAATTAGAAAGCTCCAAAATTACTGGCTGGATAGAGAACAGGGAAATGATTATTCCCTCTTTCCCATTAGGGAACCTCAAATACAGTTATCAGGCAGCATCTCTAAAACCTACAAGAGAAGTACATTTCCATACAGCTCATACCTAGATCCTGGAACTCATTGTCACAGAACACTTCATTAAGAGTAAATGTCACCAAGAAAAAGGTTGCAAATATATGCAAGAAGGTAAATCACAGCCTATTAACATAAATATACAGGTATGACCTCTGGCTTAGGACAGTCAACTGCTTGATCCATAAAAAATAAGTACAAAAAGGATGAAGAAACATCATTTATCTGACCAACTCTTCATGTTTTCCATTCTTTATCTCTGTAAGGTTTTATTTTACTTGTCTTCCCCATGTAAGATAAGTCTCATTCGTATGTCTATGAATCACTTTACCTATCACAAATGTTTCGTACTTTGTTGCTACTGCTGTAATCCTCAAACTTTCACAGCATCCTTCCAAACCTGCCTATTCCTCTATAATTCAGCAATGCTCTTTCAGCATCCCAGAGTAATCCAAGAAAAGTGTTTGTGTTTATTCCCTTCTAAATCACTTGGTAATTTTCACCTGGTAGATTTAATATTTTTATTATAACCTTTATATTTCACCTTACAATACTAAACATCTAGGACTTCTAGAAATGGAGAAGTGAAAAAAGCACAATTTATAAATAGTCCTATACACATAACAATGAAATGAAGAATGGAACAGCTCTTTATAACCACAGCTTTATCTTACTGACACTGATTTGCTGAAAACTGCATTTACAGATTGATTCTTAACGAATTACTAAAGCTTTATTAATGCTACTGGTAGCATGAGCTGTTATTCCTTCAGTAGAAATAGTTCCATGAATAAAAGTGCTCCATATTTGAGTCCATATTGCTGCAACTTTGCCAGATGACCAGAGCAGAGCTAAGCACCTTTTATTAGGGTTCTTGCAAGCTACACAGAGATTAAGAAATCATGTAAATTTAAAATGGGTTTCTAGCAGAAATTTTTACAGCCTTTACTACAGTGGAGTTTAAACCTCCATGGCTGAGGTTTGTAACAGCTACCAGAATGTTACAGAACAGGAGGATCATTGCTAAAACCAGAAGCTGAAGAAAAAAATACACCAAAACCATAAAGCAATAACTCACGCCTGTCCACAGAAAGACTGCTCATCATTCCATAGAAAGGACATCTTAGCCATGACTGCAACCCAGTATTAAGCCAGATACAATCAATAATTATGAAAATATTATTATTTTTTGTTCACATAAATACATGAAGTGTGAACATAATAGTCTGCTGAAAGCAAACTGATACCTTTTCACAGGCAGGGATCCAGTACCTTCAAAATGTTATCATCTAGGTGTAAAAATACAGATAATTTAAACTATCTTCTGGACTGGATTTTTCTTTTGTGTCTTTTCTTCCATTTTTTCCCCCTCATCAGTTCTAATACAATCCTACTTTCTCAAAGTTGACAAAGACTGGACAAACTCATACTTGTAGTAAAGGAATTGGTTTTTAAACCAGTCTCTTACAAAACAGACTTGATTTGATGCTGGTCTGGTGAAGTTGGGAAAACTTGAAGTACAAATTTTACAGTATAAAATGGAAGGTTCATGGTGGAGAACAGGCTCTTGAGCTCCAGGCTCTGACTCTGTAGAGCAGACAGGCTGATACATTTTATTGCTGCCCAGCAAATACTAAACATATTCTACCTGCTTTAACAAAGGACATTTTACCCCATATTCTGTAATAACAACAAAATAATATCTGTATAGTAAATCACTCAGAAAACAGTCAGTCCCATGAATACTAAAAGCAAACTAATTCAGTCTCCTTGTGAATGGGCATTATACTGAAGTTTATATGGTTATCATCTCATGGCCCATCTGCTTCTCTTCTTCACATCAGAAAAATTCCTTCCTAAATGTGTGAGTATTCCATTGACTTAGTAGAGAGGTTTATAGATTTTTCAGCAGTGTTGGGGTGTGCCACAGTCTCAGTAATGGGACAGGAAAGTTTGTTAAACAGAAAAAAAGTTTTCTGTGTCTTCACTGTATTGGCTTTTATTAATAATTACCTCCCCATTCCCAAATTACCTCAGCTTTAGTCAATATTCCATGACCATGCCTTCACAAGGCTAATATTACCTTAAATCACCCATTTAGAGGAACCACATTTATAGGTTCTCCTGTCTTCACAAAAGGGGGATGTTCAATAACAAACCTTTCACACTAGAATATGTTAAATACTACTTTTTGTATATTTACCCAGATCAGAAATAGAACAGGATTTACAGGCCTTTGGTTTGGTTTTATTGGCCTGGGCTCTTTTTTTACATACAACATACCAAATTCAACTTAGACCTAAAAAAACATGATCAAATTACTCCTATTAAAAAAAAAAAGTAATAAAATAGTTTTTTAAAATATATACTAAAATATTTGGGAATCAAAAACATTCTTCAAAAACTACAAACAATTAGCACATTTTCAGAATATAATGTGTCAAAATATCCATACTTTTCACAATGGAATTTTGCTATTTTGGAAAGTCTGCACAATCTTTTTACCATTTCATTTTCTGTTTAGAAGAATAATCTTACTAATTGGCTGGATATTGGCCTGCAGATATCTGTTAAAGTAGGTGTAACAAAATCCACATCAAGAGTACACTTGAAGGAAAAGTTTGGGAAAGTTCAAGCTCTAGAGCTGTTCAGTCTGAGCTATGCAAATAATATCTGGGAAATCTCACAGCAATTATGCCTCTAAAACTGCTTACAATAAACTCAGATACTCTAAAGTTTATAAGTATTGCAAGAGAATAGAAAGTGAAGCTAGAGTAACTTTTTCAAGAAACTGCTGGGAAAAAAGGGAACTGCATTATGTCATTGGGAAATACATTTTTGTCGTAAAAGTGGAAGGAATACAAACTGTAAAAAAGTAAAAATATAAAATGAATATTAAAAAAGCCCTTTATGCAATTGCTTCATCTCAGAGCACGTGTCAAACCTGCTGCTTTCATTATAAATTTGCTGCATTTCATGCTGTTTATTTAAGTTATGCACTGTGAAGCATTGGTCAAAGACATTACCTGAATCTGGACTAATGCAGTTCTATTTGTAAGGTATGCTGAGGTCTGACAAAAGGCAGCTAGACAGGAGAATCTATTGCATTTTTCATATTTGCATGTAGTAAAATGATCTAGGCATGGACATCTGTGGCTCCAGTGTATGTCTGTATTTCACTTATATAAAATATATGGAATAATATCCATTATAGGATCTCATCAGGGATATAATCATTGTAACTGCCTGCAATTCATAAGATGCAGAGGTGCCAAAAGAAGGATATTTAAGGCTTAGAAAATCATATTTATGAGTTTGAAAGTTTTGTGTTTAAAGGGCTTTCCAAAGCATCAGTAACACCCTCTCAAATTCAGATTCTACACTTTTCCACTGAAAGTCACTGAGACCATCTCTCCAAAATTGTTTTTTATTATGAGTTTTAACATCACTAGTGCTTTTTCAGTACTTCACTTTAGTCTACTGGATCTTTTGGAAGCTACTTATCAATTAGGATTTACTAGAAACAAATCAATATTCTTGATTAGGCTCTCAAAACTGGTTCACCCACTCAATGGATTTTGGATTTTGAGATACACAGCAGACAAAGAAAAATATTATCTACTTCCACTTCCAGGTTTGCCCATACTATTCATGGGAACAGTTAGTACAATTCTAAGACAACGTGCACCTTACAGTTTCAGGCAGCTGGGTTTCATTCATGGCTAAATTCTGCACCTTGCTGAAAAGGATTCTGTTAGGAAAGAATTCTGAGCTGCAGATCTTCTCCTTAGCCAAGTTCTGAGGCCTGATGGCTGCCCTTGCACACAGCTGCTCTGTGACTGCACTGCAGAAAGCCATTAGTGAGCTTCTTTCCACTCTCCAGCATCAACACCCAGGTTCAACTATTGCTCATTTAGGTGATGCAAATTCTTGGGTGATCTAACTGGCAATCAATACAAATTCTTAGGACATGCACCCCTTACCTTGTCAAAAGCAAATTTCATTAACTGGCAACTTGTTTCTGCTGACCACTCATCATTCAATAAAGGAATAAAAACCACCTTCAATACAGTGAAGAAACATGCACTTAGCAAGTGCATTAACTTATCAAGTTCTGCTCAGGTTGTCTCCTGTCCTATCATTTGGATTACTGCATAGAGCTTAATAGCAGGACCCAGCTGGATTCACTGCTCCACAGACTGGAGAAGAATCAGTTTATAAATGATTGCTTATGACAACTGAATTATCCAGAAGTTTAGAGTTAAGTATTTGTTGTGCTGATCATTTAAAAGATAAGACAGCGATCATTTAATGGAATCTGAAGCATGATGTGGCTGAGGAGATTATAGTTTACAATCTACACTTTCATTACCAGAATAGCATTTAATATAATATTCCACAGAAAGAATGGCATAGAAAATACTGTAAAATGAGGTAACTGCATATGCATGAGATCACCTGCTTTTATGCAGTACTGGTGTTATCTAATGTCAAACAAGTGTATGCTAATGCCTTCCAAAACAAGCCAGGAATTAAAACCTGTGAAGCAATGCACATATTGAGACATTCAATAATTAAAATAGAAGGACAGTTCAACCCAAATTTTACTAAAATCATTAAAAATCATTATTAAAAGGCAAGGGCAATGGTAACAGACAGTGCCTGTTTTCAAGCACATGCCATGCAAAATATTTTCCTTGCAAGAGAAAAGTTAACCTAATTGTGAAACTCCCTCAGTAGTATTTCCATCCTTAGGCAACATTTTACAGCTATTGCTCATGCTGTGCTTCTGGCAGGCAAATGTCATTTTCAAATAACATGGGAGGAATGCAGAGCTGGAGTCAGAGTTCACCAGGAAGATGAGCACAGGGCTCAGGGTTTAGTATACAGGTCACTTGGAACCAGCAGCCATACATTTTCTCAGTAATCTCTGTTGGTGAGAGATCACTGTGGTTCACAACAAAGACAGAATGTCTGCCTGTCTGTCTGTCTGGTATGACAGGTATATAACAGCTCTCAAAAGCAGACACTCAAAAAAGACACTAATTTAGTCTCAAGCAGCATACTTGAAAGTCAGACAGAAGGAATCAGTTTTTAAAGATCTTTCTGCTGACAATTCCCATCTTGCAGAAAATGTAGCACCAGGTCATCCTCTGCCATTAAGCTGTAGGCAAAAAAGTGAATGACAGAATAATGGTTCATCTTTGGCAAAAGCCAATAATGAGAGAATCCAGTTTTCTAGGTTAAAGTCCAGTTACTGCCCAGTTATGAAATAGTATGAAAAGTAGAAGACATCTATTAAGCTTGGTCTTTAGAACTAGTATGCAAAGCTTTTCCCTGAGGAAAATTACTGTTGAAAAGGGATCTTTGAATACTTTCTTGCAAAGCTTCAGGATTTGACTAATTGCAAAGCAGTTTTGTTTTGTTTAGTCAATTATTCTAGCTCTGTCCCTGAAGCAGCAATAATGAATGAAAAGATAAGAAACACCCCAATAGTGTTGCACCTTATCAGGAGAAATCTTCATCAACTTCTTTGGATGAACAAAGTCACTAGAATAGGCACAATTTTCCCTTTTTTAATTTTCTTCTTCACTTAGATAAGAGCAAGGGGATAGAATCACCTCAGAGTTTGTAAGACAAGCTCCTTATTACTGGTGAAGAAATATGGCCCCTGAAGTCTGAGAAGCAGAACCCATCTACCTCTTTATTAATACTAAAAATCAGATGTGAATAGAACTTAACAGACTTGTTTTCTTTTCTTTCTTTCCTATGCTACACTAAAGATGATGCATTTACATTGAGAGTCTCCAAGGCAGAATTCACTCCATTTTGAAGTAAAATACTTTTTTATGCTTTTTGTGGATCAAATCTGCTCAAGTAGCACAAAAATAAAAGCTTCCAGATTTGCTAGTTGTTTCTCAGAAGTGATGCTTGAAGTGACTGGAGCAGTTGCCATGGGTAAACTCCTGGCCTCATTAAAGTTTTCACAAAGCTTTCAACAACAGTTTGCTGGTCTAAATGCATTCTGCCAGTACTGCTGAAATTAAATGCTCCAAGTATAAACTCATGGCACTTTTCCACAATTGCTGTTGAATATTAATAATACTCTCTCTTCCTTCCAACTTCACACTTAATATTAAAATACATTTTCAAATGCAACTAAGTTTAAAAAAAAAGAACAGCTCACGTGCCATAAGAAATATTCAACTGGAAACATTTTGTGACAATTTTTGTTTATGGCATATTTCTTTATCTCAGCCTGGCCATTCCTACTTCAATGTCACTAAGTAGGTATTAAAATGAGTGACATTAGCCATGACCCAAACTATTGAAAGGGAGTAATGATGGGCAGCTGAGCCCCACATTGAAAAGCTGCTGCCAACCCCCCCTGCTCCTCCTCCCTCACTTTTTGCCAACCTTTTGGCCAGATCTAATTTAAATGTGAATACCTTAAGTACTTGCCAATATTTGTAAAGTCACTATATGCAACTGCATTAAAGACAACAGATTTCTGTGTACTGTTTTGCAAGGATTTTTTTTTTGTGGGGGGGGTGGGGGGATGTGTGTTTCTTTTGTTTTAATGCCCTGCAGTTGCTGGGAAGGTGCTGAGTAAAACTTGCCTCGGTGCACAATTGTTTTATACACTTTCGCCTTACTTCATTCTTTAGTGAACATCTCTGGAATAAGTAATTACTGTGGGAACACTTCTTTACAGCAATTCTCAAACAGCAAAATTGGCAGAGGTTGGTTTTATAAAGTTCACAAACTGAATGGTGCCTTATTGCCATAAACAAAGGGATTTTAACTACTAGCATTAAAATACTCTAAGAATAACAGATAAGTGAATCTGTGAATAAAGATAAGTCCTTAATTGACAAGAAAATGAAGGATTAAGCTAATGCAGCATTATAGCAATATGTCAGGGATTCAAACTTCGGCCTACATCACCATTTTGGACTAAATGATTATAAAAGCTTCTTGAATGACAGAAAGCAGGACTCCCCTGAGAAATTTTCTGCCTAAAATTTGTCAAAATAAGTGCAACTTGCACTAAGACTCAATATAGGGTCTCCAAATGAATACATAATGTATTTAGTTACTTAAGATAATTGAAGTCTTGCCAATTTAATTAAAAATAAGCCATGTACTGAAAGGAAAAGATATTTCAGAATCTCACAACTACTGGTAACCCTGGATGAATTTGATGAATGTAGTTTTGTTTATCTTCTGCCTACTGGCTTTACCTGACAAATCAAAGATCTTTTGCCTTAAAAGACAGTTAAGGCAAAAGTTCAGGAATCAAATCCAGAAGTCATAATGAGCTTAACTGAATAAGAACTGCTAGCCTAGAACTGCACTGGGTGTACATAAATACGTATGTTGCTCTAAATTTCATCTAGACAGTATCTTTAAAATCTCATTGCTTTTCCATTTGTCCTTGACATCCTGCACAGTCTTTGTAAAATAAATTAAAAAAAAAAAAATAAAATTTAAAACTAAATGCAAAAAGAACTAAGTGAAACCTGAAGAGTTAAAGCTTCAAGAGGTATTTAAAGCTCATCTTCCTTTTGAATTGAACTAGTGGGTGAATACTGAAAGTAAGATAAATAAACTTTTTGTTGATTACACTGAAATCAAGGATGTGAGAGAACAAGCTCAGATTATTACCAGTGGAAAAGGATTTATTTAAACACACTTGATTAATTTTGATAACTATAGCAAAGGATGAGATGAGACACCCTATACCTATTAATGAGTGCACAATGGCATAAGTTATTCCATGTACAGTCACAAATAGGCCAATCATTTTTTATTAGAACTGCTGGGTACAGATATGATTCTCCTCTTCCAGGTCTCATGAAACCATCTCTAAATCCTACAAGAATGTCACATGGGGAAGTGGTTCTGAGACCTAGTTTGTCCAAAGCACTTAGAAAATGTGTTTTCTCCTGGGGTGACTAGAGCACTTGAAAAAAAAGAAAACCTAAGTTCTATGTTGGATGACATCAAACCAAAGAATTGTAGAATAGTTTGAGTTGGAAGGGAACTTTAAAGGCCATTTAGTCCAACCTGCAATGAGCAGGAGCATCTTCAACTAAACCAGGTTGCTCAGTACCTCACCCAACCTGACCTTGAATTTTTCCCGGGATGGGATATTGAAGACCTCTCTGGGCAAGCTGTTCCAGGGTTTCTCCAAATGTTTTTATCCTTAATCTTTGAAGCAATCTGTAAAGATATGTCACTGCACAGGCATGCCCAGATATCTGTGTAAAAGCATTGCCTTAGCCATAATTCTTCATGAGTCAGTCTGAGTTTAGAGAAGAGAAAAGCATTACTACTCAGTGTAGATAAAGACAGTACACGACTCCAACACTGGTTGCTCCACCTTTCCTATTTCTACAACATCCTTCCTTCCCTGACAGGGTATCAAGCACATAGAAATAAAGCTACATCTGAAAGAGTGGACTTTATTTAGTGGCACCCATTACCAGGAGATGAATGGCAGCTTCCACTCTGATAATGGATTGTATTCAGAAGCCCCACAAACCTGTGAAATAGCTTTGAATCCCTTCATTACAAAAGAGATTAGTCATATTTGAAACATTTCATTCTAACCTTGAACTGTGACAGAACATTGTCAGTAATATTTTGGAATCTGTTGGAAATGATTTTCATAGAAAGATTCTGTTATTGCCTAGAATTTTTGTTGTAATTTAAGGAAAACATACAATTTAACCCTGCTTTGAGCAGATAGTTAGACTGAGCTCAGGAGGTCCCTTTCAAGCCATGCTATGTTATATATCTAGGATAAAAGTATCATCAACTGCAATGATCATGTGGACAGTCCCTTTTATGTTTTCCTCTAAATTGACAGAACAGGTTTTTTCAGTTTCTGGGGTTTGATTAATTTTCAGACTTATTGGATGAAACAAGTACCAACCTGCAACCTGAGCAATGTCCTTTTACAATCCTATGAGTTGAGTTAATGCATTTGTACCATAATACAGTTTAGGGTTTTTAGCAATATTGATTCAAATGAAGTAAACATACATGCATATTTTTATTTATTTGCAAAAAAAAAATAATCCAATGAAGTTTTATGTAATTTTACTGTTACTCCCTCTTCTTCCAAAGTGGGTTGAATTCTTAGAAATCCACAGACCTAAAGATGTACAAACAAGTCCTCAAGAGTCAAACAGTCTTAATTGTTTTAGAAATAAAATAGCCAAGGCAGAATCTTCTGCCACATATTAGCTATTTCTCTGGCCCCTAAAAGAGAAGAGGAAAGAAAATTTAAAAAAAAAAAATTAGAAGGAGGGGGATAAACTAGACATACAGTTGCTAAATCTGAAATGCATGTCCCACAGTCTGGAAAAGACTCTGAGGAAGTGTTGCCCACACAAGATACTTAAAATGTAACCAGAGAAAGATGAGCCAAAAGAAGACTACTAAAGAAATTGAATTGACAAGGAGAGCAAGTTTACCTTCAATAAAGTGAGCAAGTTCAAGTGGAAACAGATCGGGCAAAGCAATTCACAGTAATGTGTGGAATCTATTTCTTTCTCTGGAGATTGACAAGCTCCAAAGGTGCACAAAGTTGCCATGAATGAAAGTCAGTGTTAAAGAGGGCTCAGAGCCATCTCTGATTGGTTATGTAGTTTACCTTTCAAATTTCCCAGAGCCAGTGTTGGTATGTCATTCCACACATAAACAGAGCTCAAAATATTGGTTTTACTCTGAATTTCAAAGTCAAGTGCAGAAAGTGGATGACTTTAAAGTTATAATAGATCTAATTTGTTTCAGAGAAAAAAAATTATAGAACCTCAAAATAATGAAGGAAAACAGTATTTGAAAAGAAAAGAATCACTAAGTTAAAATGAAGAGCAGAATGCTCCCCTGCTAGTAAAAAAGTGAAGTGATCAGTTATGGAGAAACAGTTCTATACATCAAGAGATTGTTTCTGATATGAAAAAATACCTGTACAAAGAAATGTGGAGTGCAAGTGCAGTGGGAAAGAAAACATGGCAGAAATCATGTGTCAACCTTAAAAATCTGTGAGGATTTTGATTGTTTTCTTCCATTGGATCTTTGAGGATCTAATTTAAATAGCTCCCCTTCCCAACATGGTCATTAGTTGTTGACTGAGACATTTCTCCTAGAAAACACTGTAGAAATATATCCCAACACAGCATCTGTAGATTGCTCTTTATGTTACTTGTAAGGAGTTATGGAGAATATGACAGCATAATATGTCAAATATCGAAACTGAAAGCTGTCCAAATCAGAGGCAATTAACTGCTGCCAAAAAGTTACTTCAGATAAAAACAGAAGTATAATGAAAGCTTAGAGTTAAACCTAATATGGACATATCAGTTGAACTTAGAGACCCTGCTGCCATGCACAATTCATCACATTTTGTGCTTGGCCTGTGCATCCAGGATAAACTAACCAATGCTGCATGTACAATATGGAAGGAAACAAAGTTCCAAGCTCATCTGCTGACCATGTCCTTTCAAGAGGAGAACCTGAATTTGAGCACTTACAGTCTGTTTCAGTGCAAAGTTTCAATCAAAAGTTTGCTAAAAGCACTGCCAACAAGTCACATGAGTTGGAAGACAAACTTCGGTAATGAGAAGCAAGCAAAGAATTCAATGGGTCCCATTCTAACATAATTCAAGTCAATGCAGATCCATTTACAAGAAATTTGTCATCTTGTTTCCTGTTTGGGCTTGGTTTGGGCACCAAAAACCCCAAATTCCTTTCAATTCTGTTACTTAACATAAACATGAGGTTTCCTGGGCTTAGTTCTGCTCTTAAAACACAAGTTTAAATAGCACATAAGAGGTCCTAATTTTATACAACTATACATTATATACAAATTTATCATTTTCTTACACAGGCAGCTGTAAGAATAAAATTCTCCACAGTTAAACCTTGGCAGGCTGGCATCCATGTTGAGAAAAAGAGAAGAAAATTTTCTTTACACAAGAAGTTTAGCATTACTTCCATATCTATGGTATAGTTCCAAAGCAAAGGACTTTGTTTACTGCTGGCAAAGTCATGCATGTTCACGAGGTTCAGCCTTTATTAACGAAGTTTCTGGAACTTAAAACATTAATGGTATAACATTCTTGTGTAAGGTATTTTACAGGTGACTTTTCAACAGGTTACTGCATATAATCAACATCTAAGTATACATTCTCATCATAATATGGAAACATAAAAATCTAGGAACTTGATTAAAGTTTCTCCTACCACATTTAAAACAGAAATGCTTAAACTTTAAAATCAAGTGGAAACGTCTTCATTTCTGAGTCAAACACTGATAAATATCTTTTAGGGGCTGTGGATGGTCAGCATCTCTGAGAGTCTAACATTTATTTAACCTGTGACTAACTTTAAACCTTGATGTTTGTGGATTTGAGAGGTTTTTTTTCTCTTCTTTTTTCAAATTATTTTCAGTATATTCTGTTATTTCTTATCCTTTCCTCTTGGCAACTTGATCATAGAAGAGGGGTGGATGTCCCTCCTGTTTTGGTGAGATACTTGACTGTAAAATTCATATATTTTTCTCTAGAAAACAGACTTAGTCAGGTCTTCTATCCTTTCAGAAAAAAAAATTCAGTTTAGTTACAATACCAAATACAGTGCTACGGCAATACTATTGGGAGAGCCTAAGTAAACTGGGATTCAGTGCAGGAGATGGGTTGATCTCCTCAATGTAGAGCAAGGCCTAATTTGTTCTATTGCCTTTTTTCACTCACATGATGTTGTCTAGAAAACAGGAGAAATTTTCTAGCAGCAAATAAACTTTCCCATGTTTAGGTAAGATAGCTGCTGGTCTCAGATGT
Source organism: Loriotus luctuosus (assembly GCA_035582745.1). Lineage (NCBI taxonomy): Eukaryota > Metazoa > Chordata > Aves > Passeriformes > Thraupidae > Loriotus > Loriotus luctuosus. The sequence goes on along the minus strand of JAWWEY010000001.1, from coordinate 11,019,747 downwards.
ACAATATGAAAATTCTATTTCTGTGAATTTGCTTTGCTTTCTGGAACTCTCTATTCATAAAATCAATAACCTGAAGAGAATACTTCAACATCTCACTCTCAGCAGGACTGTCGTGAGATGAGTAATGTTGCTGCTTGGAATCCCAAAAGGAAACAGAAATTTCTTAAAATAAAAGAAAGCAAAGCAGCTTAAATGAAAACAAACAAACAATCCCACCAAAATACCATGAATTTAAGCAGACTTCTGAGGAAATGCAAGCTGATTTCTAACAATTTCCTGGAAGGCTCCTATGCAAACTACCTCCTTGGGTTTGAGGCTCTGTGCTATGGATCAAGAAGCCTGGAAGACAGCTCAAGTCAGCCCAGCCTGTTAGCTCTGTGAGAGGGGTACTGAAAGACCAAAGGAAACATTGCATTGTCTCAATGGGAAAACCTGAGCTCCACAGAATAGAATGGCAAGACTCACAACTGTACTCTTAATTCTGGTCACTAAAAATGGGATGCATATCCATGCTGCCATGTCATATTACTTGGCTTGTGCTATTGCTTAGGACAGATTGAGCCACAGGCCAAAACTGTGTCAGGGACCACACAAACAATTAAACAGCACAGACAATTGCATGCCTGAACTAAAAATAACAACCCAATCCTATTCCTTTTTTTAATATGGAGATGAAGTAGAAAAGTTGAAAATCACCTCCCTGCCAGCAGATAGCAGAAATTTGTTGTGTGCTTTCAGGAGGTTAAACACAAAAGTGGTAGAGTGGCAAAGCTGTTCAGTTTAACTGGGGTTCACAGATATCTGAAACCAGGACCCAGCCAGTCCAGCAGGACTGAGGGGCACCACTGTCTTTAGAAGCCCTGAGTAAGCTGATATCCTCTATCGTTCGCTTGCAGGATCATTTCTGTTTGGAAATATCTGAAAGGAAATATTCTGTTTGTTTAGAAGTGAGCTTGCTTTCTTTGCACATAAACACAATTTGACTTTTTATTCTAAAACCAAACAGAATTACTTGCTTTAATTTCCTGCTTCTGACTACCTTAGCACAAAGCCAATTGTCAGACACACTGCAAGCTCACTTGTGGGCAGAGAAACAAGAAATAAAATGCTGGCTTTAATCAGCTTTGTGAGGAATACTAAATAGATGATATATAGGAAGGGAAACTAAAAGAAATACACATGCATTAGCAATGAAATGACTGGTAGCTGTTGCAATTTTCACTGAATGTTGAAGTACTGGTGTTCAAGCATGGATTCTTTAGATGACGTAAAAATGTTACATATGAAGTTAAGAATACAAATAACTTGTTACTCACAGCATCATGTGTAGGCACAAGCAAAAGCAGCTATTTCCAAGAGCATTAAGTTTGTATTTATAGTGTTTAGAACTAGAAATTACAAGGGGCAGAATGCTCAATAAGCAACATGGAGTTAAACAACTTATCACAGCGAGCAGGGGAAGACTGAAGCAATCTCAGAGAAATCTGCTTAAAAGAGAATGCTGAGCAAAGTTTTTCAGTCTCTTTAGCAACTTTTTAGACTATGTGAAAATGCAATTTCACCCCTCTAGATTTCAAGATTGTTGCAATTGGAAAATAAATCATTGATGGAAAGCTCTTTCCAACGCATTAATTTGGGAAGGGCACATGCATAGTTGCTGCATGAAGTAGAAGCCAGTATTGAAATAAAAACAAAGTGGCAGGCAGATCCAAATGAAAAGTGGTGGAGCAAATGCTGTCAAAGCTCAAGATCTGCCAAAAACAAGTGCATAAATACAAACACAGAAGCAAAAGAACGGCAGCCCCATCATGGTGCATGGCCAGTGTGGAAATCTCAAGCACTCTCAGCTCTGGGTCTGCTGGGAAAGCTACTCTTGAGTCTGAAGAGCACAGACGTGATGAAGTTACGAAAAAATGAATTTATAAAAATACTAAAGCCCAATATATATGGATGCTTACCCAACCAAAAACACACACATTATCACACAAATGTAACTGGCTAGGACAGACCAAGATAGGCTTCACTTTTCTAGCTGGCACTGTGACAGCAGTCATGCCTTGAAACCCTTGATGATAAAACCAAAAATAATCTCAAGGACAGATTTATTGTGTTGGAAGTTTTCTGACTTTATTGGGCATTATTCTTGGTTTGAGTTCTTGTCTTGATAGAAGTAGTATATAAAAAGGGTAATTGCTCTATTCAATAGTAATCCAGGACACAGACTGATGATCACTGTGGAAGAGATTAAATAGTTATGTCTTCTACTATCAGTATATGAAATATTCAGTTTGAGTGGTGGCCATGGCTGGAGCCTTCCTCTTGAGCAAATGAAGGTTAATCAGGAAAGTGACCTGCTGAGATGTACGTGTTGGAAGGCTGGACTGCCACAAAAACACTCAATTTACAGTCTCAAAATGAGATGTAGAAGCCAGAGGACACTCATTGGCAGCCAGCCCTATTCTGTACTAATTCCTTTCATTTGAGCCATGTAATTTGTTATTTCAAAACACAGTTTGGTTGATATTTTTATGCAAATTATTTGAATAGTACCTGCAATGTCATAAGAGACAAGGTTGGTAAAATCTGATTACAGTTTAACAAAAAAGCTGAAGCTACAAGACTGCATCTTTCCTAGCCCCTGATCTAAGAGGAGGAGAGGTTGTTCTTTGTGCATTAGATGTGGCCTCAGCTCCACAGTCTGCACTTTCAGGACAGAATCTCCTACCACTGCTGTGTCTGGGCATTCCAGTTTACACCAGTGCAGCCCCACTGTGGTAAGACACCAGTGTTAAGAGCTGCTAATGCAGTGATAAAGAAACAAATCCAAACACTAATGGAGCTTGGCACAGCTTAAACCTTTGGACCAATAACTGTAGCAGTCTGTAAGAGTTTACAAGCTTTTCTTGTTGCCCTTGATGTCCCTGACCAGATTTAACTCTATCAAGGCATTAGCTTTCCTAACCTGACCCCTGGTGGCTCAGAAAATTTCTCTGTATTTCTCCCAGGCTACCTGTCTTTGCAGACCCTCTGCAGACTTCCTTTTTGTGTATGAGTTTGTCCAGGAGCTTATTGCTCATCCACACAGGCCATTGAAGTATTCCTGAATATTCCTACAAGTTTACTTAAGGACACCTTGACTTCTCTGACCACATCAGCTCTGTGTACCTGCCCCTGAGAACATTTAGAATGAAACACATTTGTCTTCTGTGTTGCCTTTGTGAACGCTGCATCAAAACAAGAGAAAATTTTCATCTGTGGGGTAAATGGGGCAGGGTTGGCAGACAGGGAAAAGTAAATCTTCATGAATACTGCTTGGAAAAAGCTTCTGTGAATAATTTATTGAACATCCTTTGGAATAGGAGGAGTAGTAGTGTCTTCGTGATTTTTGTTGCACTAGAATGGTAACTAGCTGTACTTTAGATAATTAGATATTTTACAATCATCTGACCAGTCAGAAGGTCATCTAACAAAAAATAACTAGAATTTATAAAGTGAGGTGATGGTTTCCTTTTCCTTTAAAAAAGAGAAACATGACTGGAGAAATCACATTCTAGAAGACACTGATAAAGAGAAAGGAAGACTTCTTGGTGCCATAATCAGTTCTGGCTTTTTCACTAAGAAGTGTGATGGAACAAGGTGTGGAAATACACTGATTTATCTCTTACACTGTTTGAAACAAAAGTGAGTTTCTCTTTGGAACAAAGACTGAATGCCTGTTAGTTTATGGTTATGGTTCAGTCACATGTGGTAGTTCAAACTAAGACTGTCCAGTAAGCCCAGAAAAGTATTACCCAAGTTATTGGGAAGGGAAGGCACCTTGGTTCTAGAGCAGCACACATCTAGAGGCTCCAGAGCCTCAAAAAGGTGAAAGGCTCATGGCTCCTGACCTGAAAGTTTGGGAAGTAAAAGGCCCAGTCACTGCAATTAAGGAAAGCTTTAGAATGTAAAGATTCAGTTTGTTGAAATGGCTTGAGTATTCAAAAGGGAGCTGTCATGGAACCATGTGATAAATGCACACATTCCTACATACAAACCCTCTAATAACACTGAGAAAAAAATCAAAGTAGTAGAGCTTAATTTCTCTTACTCACAACCTCTTAGGCAGAAAGATTAATATGTGCCAGCACCTCTACTAGACCCAAGGTGACTATTAAAAGATTTCTTTTCATTTTCCATATTATTATTTCTTAGTGGACCACACACCCTTGTAAAAAATAAACTGTATGTGGTCATTCTTTTGTTTACTTTTTTTTAAATATAATAACAGCTTTGGAGGTGTTAGCAGCATAGTTGCTATATTCTGCTTATGGCTTCCAATAAAAAACATACAATAGGCCCATTTCTTTTAAAAAAGGGACTGCTAGGAACTGTAAGCCCTAATCCAATTTTAAATCCATTTTACTTACTTATTCTTTAGGAGACTATAGAAGAAGTCACTTGAAATGCAGTCAGGAACTTGATGCCAATTCTTCCAGTGCAGATTAATTGCATATATAATTTAAAAAGTTGTGTTTAAATTGTTTTTCATAAATGCAGTGCTTTTCTGAGGACCAATCACACTTTGTGGTATTTCATTTCCAAAATTTGTGATTATGCATAAACAGAAAGACTATGAATTAACCTGATTTTGTACCTCCAGAAAAAAATGGGAATCCTAAGAGGAGTAGGGTATATAATAACAAGGATAGCTATAGGGCAGTCTGAACCTTGAGGGGAATACCTCCAGGTGTACAAGTTATAGCTGTTGCCAGCATGTGTTTAAGTCATTCTATCACCAGATTTCAAGTTGGATTTCTTTTCCCATAAGGATACCTGGCAAAATCAGCAATACTAACTCCATAGATTGAACTAAAAATGCGACAGCTCTGGGAGAGATTTCTACATTACTGTCAAGTTTTAACAATAAAGGTCTGTATTTTTATAATTTTTATCACTCTGCAAATTAAATTCAGAGCTAGAAAGGACGATAACCTCAGCACATAATTCAAGAGCTACTATGGTGTTTTTAGAAAGATGGTGCTGTGAAAAATCCAAGAAACCAAGAATTCTGCCAAAGGCACTCAAAGAAACCAAAGAAAACTGAAAACACTCAACCACCCCTTCCAGAGCCTAAATCAAAGCCTTTCACAACTAGCAAGCTTGGCAGAAGATGGCTGAATTCTGAGCAAACCTGCCTTAGATTTAAAAGGGAATATTGCCCACACAACTCGAATTATCAGTCCATCATACTTCTCAATGGCCATCATTGGCAGTGAAAGTTTTCCAGCAGCCAGCTACACTTGAATGGATAAGGGAAGCACCAGGCAGATGGATTTAGAGAAATTACAGATCTGCCTATGGGCACACATGAGAAAGGATGGAAGATGGAGAGTGCTCCACTTTCCAAACATGTGACAGATAGTCAACTGGTCTAATAGATTTTCCATAATGTATTCTGCTTGCTATGAATGGGAAGAGACAGTCAGATTATTTGATTTCAGTGATCATCAGCTGGATTCCCACTTCAGAACAGAGTGAGACCAATGCTGGAACCATTCAGGAATGGGTATTGCATTGCCCTTCCAAGGTGAAGGCACTTATCTTTTACTTTTCAAATAATGAGTGTTTTAAATTCTGCATGACACATCTGTAAAAACTGCAACACTACCCACCTACTAAAACATTTTCAAAGCATCTCATCTCATTATTCAAGTCTGGAATCAAACATCCTCCTTGCCTGAGTCCTTTCTTGCCGTGTTAGTAACCCCAATAACTGCAAGAGCACAATTACTTGTGTAAAGGTATTGCTCAAAGTGAGACAAAGTGGTAGAATAAGGCCCTAACTTACAAAGCTTAATAATAAAAGCTGCAGATTTTTATTGTCTGCACATTATAATTAATTAGGTACTGCAAATCAAAGAGGAGAAAAGAAACAGTTTTAGTGACAATATGTGCATTTTTACACTGAATTGAGACTAGGGATTAAATCTCTCACATCTGCTATGATCATGCAGTCTTTCTTTGATAAATACAAAAACATGTGACTTCAACAAATAAAAGTGAAATCAGTAATTAAAAAAATGTAATAGCAGTTAAACCCAGCTTTGGACCCAGCCAAGAAAGCCACAGTCTATAGTGGCTGGATTCACACACACACACACACAAAAATCATTGTCTGATTTCTACTTTGGAAAATAAATAGTACTTAGGCAGTCACTTCTCTTGAGAAGGAAGGATAAGCTAATAGCATTTTTGGTCTGAAGCCACTACTTCATCTCCCTGCCTCTTCCTCTCTTCTTAAGAAGAGCAAAAAACAAAAGGAGAAGGAGAAAGAAAAGTCTTTTCCAAGGCATGATCCTCTATAACAAAACAAAAAAGCCCTGCAAACTACCCTTTAAAAATAACAATTAGCTTTACTCTTGCATTTTGTGAAATATGAGTATTTTTGAATCAGTGTAGTAGTAGTAGCACATACACAGCTCAAAGTTACCAGGTTTGCTCACTAAACTACATTGCCTGACACTGATGGAGGAACCACCTGTAGAACATAAGAAGGTAATTTTGTGCCCCCAGAGACAGAGAGCCCTTGGGTGCTTTGCTGAAACATCCATTTTCCTGCCAGCAATGTCTGCACGTTGCACAAAGAGGAAAAGAGGGATATTTTCTATATGAGAAAAACGTGTCTCCCTCCCATGTACCTACCCTGACTGCCAGCTTCCTTTCATGGTCTCAGCACTTTTTGCTCCTGAGTATGAATAACAGATGCCAAAATCCCATAACAAGGAACAGCTTCCCACAAGATTTCTTGCAAAATGCAGCATAAAGAAGGTTTTGACAAACCATTAACAGAGTCCAGAAGAACAGCTCCAAGGTAACAATCACGTTCCAAAATCAAACGTCCTTGCTTTAATTAGAGCCAGAGACTGTAGTGAAAACAGCAGAATCAGAGTGCATTAGGACAGTTTATGATAAAATCTATGGAAACAACTTCTAAAACAATGTAAATTAATAATTTTACTACTTCCAACTCTGACATTATTTCTTTGCTAGTACCTCTGCTTGCTGGTGGAAATTTTTCTTTTTATCTCTTCCCAAACCCTTTTTCTATGTTGCTCAGTAATCATTTTCCTATCAAATCACCATTCTTCATTTGATTTTCCCCATTCCTTTACCTTTTTTTTTTTTTTGCTGTACAACATAGAAATGTTACAGAAGATTTTAAATACAAACAAACCATAAAACAAAGTCACAAAATAAAAGCATATTGGTGAAGGTTCTGTGGATATTTTTGGCTAGAAGACATCTCTTGCTTCAATATTCACTTCAAGGCAAAGCTGTTTTCATATCCTCAACAGCCATCAGATCACAAAGTCTGCTGCAGGAAGTTGAATTTGCCTTGACCTCAATGAATTTCACTCTCTTATATGACAACCAAAACCTGTTTTCACTAGCCAGAAGTTGCTTTGCAGTTATGTAGAACTTTCCAAGAGAGATTCAACGTAAGTGTGAACTTTGGGTTTTCCTAGTAGAATGGGAAGAATGAGGAAGCCAGAAGTCAAAGTTCTTACATAAAATGACACTACTTCCACATGCAGAAATCCTTAATTTTAATCCACAAGTCTACCTGTGACAGATCTGTGTATCTTAAGATACACAGAAGAAGAGGCCTTGAAGTCCAACTTCGGTGTTACAGTGGACAAATGAAGCTGCCTCCTGCACAGGAGTACTGCTATTCCTTGGTCCATCTTCCTAAGAGCATTAAAACTTAACAACCACTCCCCAAAAACATGAGATAGGCAGCCACACATACACTGTCTGAGACAACACAAAGGATTACATAAACTCAGCCACTTTTCCCAATCTTGCTGCATCCATTTACCCATCACAATTATTTGTGCTTCATCTGAAATGCTACACAGCGCCATAAGAGAAATACTTTCCACTCTTTTTGAAGTAATGTATCCTTTCAATCACTGAATTACTAGCCATAAAAATATATGGTGGTAAATCTCCTATATTATCTTATACAGAGTTTTCTGACAGGTGCTAGAATTCCCTCCACATTTTAGCCTCCACAGAACAGAACTGAACAAGATACATTCAATTTCTGATTCAATAAAAAAGCTGAAAGAAGAAATGTGTCAATTAATTAATTGATTAAAATGTGTTTCTAGTAAAGATTCTCATTATCTTGCTATCTAATATCTATAAAAACACACAAATATTTTAAATTAGACCAAAATTTTTCCTTAAAAGTTCAAGAACTTTTTGCATAGAATTTTTGATTGTTTCTTTCTTTCTGGAAGGGAGAAGTTGAGCAAGTCACACACAGGCACTGACTGCCTTTTTTTTCCCTTATTTTCTCCAAGCATTTTTTCAACTAATTTTTGCAGCTCATCATAGTATGGATTTTTTTAGGTTTTTCAGTAAGTTCTCTATAAATACAGTGTTTTCTCTCAGGCTGGAAGATTTGTCAAATATTCCTAAGAATTTCTAGGATTCTCCCTTTTCTAGGTCAATGTAGGCCAGGAAAATCCTTGTGTGAGAGGTTTCAAGCACTATGTTCACAGAAAACAGATCAAGGCAGTGTGTTGTACTACTGAGCAAATCAGGACATGAGAACTAAGAAGTTCTTAGCATTACATAAAACTCATACAGAGTGTGCATGCCAAACATGAGACTGATTGGGATTTTGTACAAAACTAATGCAGGTGTTCACTGACTTTCCACTTGTCTCCTGGCACAAGTCAAGTTTAAGCTGTTTATTCCTAGTCTATTTTCACTAAATAAAAATCCAAACCTACGAATCACAGAACTATTGACTATAATTCCCCTAACAACATACATTCATCCTACATTGGCAAACAGAATTAGTACTTTTAGCAAATTTGCTATCTTCAATGTCAGATGTTCCTTCACTTGTGCTTTCTTTAGATTCAAGAAAATTGAATTTAAACTATTAAAGAACATAAATATTATAAACACTTACAAAAATATTATTTCAAGTATCCTTTCTCAGTATACTGTAACTTTTAATGCAAAAGCTAGACACAATGTGTTTTTATACACGAACATAAAACTCTACATGCAGGCATAGTTCTAGTACTGTTAAAGGCTGGCTCTTATTCACAAATTGTTCATAACAGTTATAACATAACATTAAAACCACAAAATAAATAAAGAGATAAACAAGACAAACTAGCGGCACAAGCGAAAATAGCAATCTTCCTCTAACAGAAGATAGCAACACCTGGTGTTATCTCCAAAACTCATCACTGATCAGAGCAACTCACCAGGGAACAGTTAACAGGTTGCATTATCTTTGTAATAAAACCAAAAAAATAAACTCATCTGTGAAAGTCATTTATTGTTGTGGTTTTCCTTCTGGTTCTTGGGTGAAGGAAGAGATCTTTGACTCTATGATCAGAAGGCTTATTTATTATCATATATATATATATATTATAACTATATTAAAAGAAAAGAAAATAGAGCTGCTAAAAGCTGCTAACTACCTAAGAATAGAAAGTAAAGAATGAAAACAAGGCAACTCTCTCTGGCTCTGTCCGAGAGAGTTCGCTGTCTGGATTGGCCACTAACTACAAACATCCCAGACGGGCCAATCCAGACTGACTTGTTACATTCCACAGAAGCAGATAACTTATTGTTTACATTTGTTTCTGAGGCCACAGCTTCTCAGAAGGAAAATCTTAAAAGAAAGATTTTTCATAAAGAAATGTCAGCGACAGTCATTAATGCATTTAGGTGCTGCTATGAAGAATACATACAGCCACATAACAGCTGAGAAAATGAGCTTGTTTTCCTAAATAGCACTTCCCAGCATTCTCACAAGTGATACTGAAGCTTCCTGTCTCATTGGGCCAGGCAAATCCAACAGATAATTTAGCAAAATGCGCTGGTTTCTCCCTCCTAACAGATATCTATTGTTGCTGTAAAAAACGGTCACTGAATACATTTGAGGCTACCACACAAATGGGACTACTTTTTCAAACACCACTGTGAAGGAGAGAGTTGACAAGAGAGTTTAAAACAAAACTGAGGTAATCCCTAAAAGTGTTCAAGGCCAGGTTGGATGGGGCTCTGAGCAGCCTGGTCTAGTAGAAGGTGTTCCTGTCCATGGCAGGGGCTTGGAATTAGGTGATTTTTAAGGTCTCTTCCAACTCAAACCATGCTGTGATTTTATGATCATTTCTTTCAATAATTCATTTTCCATCGTCCCAAGAGTCCCTGATTTGGACAGAAGCAATGCAACTGACTCATTATCCAGAGAAACAGGAGTTGGAATGGATATTAGTGAATACCAAATATATGTTAATTCTTTCAATTCTTAATTCTTTTAATTCTGTCAATTCTTTCAAAGTAAACAGAAAGCTCATTTTGTATCATGCAATTGTGATCTGTGCAACCTGTTGAAGTCCTTTAGGTTCCTGAAAGTGTTTTATCCACATACGATGGGAAAGCACACTACTAGAATTGCATGTTAATTCATTATTTTTCAAAGATTCTAGGTGTGGTATTTTATCAGGATTCCTACCATCTGCCAAAAATACACAGGATAAACAATAGCTTAACCTGCCTATCAGGGTTAAGTAGAAAAAAAATAAACATTACAGTTATCTATGCAGCAAGGAATATTGCAACTAACAAAAAGGAGTAAACTAAAGAAGCTGGAGGCACTTTTCTGTCTGGGAAACAAGAAAGGAGTGTGAATTCTTGCAAGTTTAAAATGTAGAACTAGCTCCACAGAAGTTAACACAGCTACTGGAGAAAACTTGTAACACTGAGATTTCCACATGGAAAGAAGTTGCTGATGCTTCAGATTATCAGGTCAAAAAGATGAAAAAAACCCAGCAACCCTTTTCAAACTGACTTGTGACATCAACTCCTCTTACTTTTAAACATTTCCTTGGAGGCAACTTACATTGTTTAATATTAAGTAAGCAATTCACAGGACCTTTGCCTGCAGTAAATACACTTTTTCCTGAGCTGACTTGCTTACTAGATGCACTTAGCTCTATGATTCTGCATGAATTTACATCATACAAGGCTTTATTTTCAAGGATTATCCCAGTGAAAAAGGAATAGGAGTATGGTCCTATATTTCCTGGTTGGTGTTCCATGTTTTCACCAATGAGTGAATTATCTCAACAAAACGAACCCGAAAAGTTACTTGAGCTCCCTTGAGAATCCATCTAATTCCCTTAAACTAGAGGGAAAGGGCATGAGCAAAGTGAAAATGCACACTGAGAGACTTGCTGAAATGATCCACCAATAGGGAGAACAGAACCAATGGACTGATTTGTTTTAAGTACAGTGGGAAATAAACTTGCTGTTATCAAAGTTCAAAATATTCTGTGAGCAAAGAGGAGAGAGAGCCAATTGTCTAGTTCACTAGCTGGACATAAAAGTTGGAAAAGACCTGATAAATTGATTATCTGAAAAGGTGATCTCTTAAAAATCAGTTCTGTATTTTCCATTCCCTCCTTTCCCAAATGTGGTAAAGGATGTGTTTATGACTAGTTGAATTCTTCAAAGTAATGCTCTCTATATATTCGTACCACATTTTCAGAGTGCACCTGACTAACATAGATCAGAAAATAGAATATAAGAGTCCAGATAAACAGAGAGATCTCTGATCACAGGTGATTCTGTATCCTTCAGCACTGAGAGTCAAAAATCCTTGATTTACATCCTTGTACTTAGGAAAAGGGTAATTAACTGTATTCTTAAAATTTTTTGAATAGAGCAAAATAACACCACTTACAGGGACTAGTTATTAACATGACAGTAGAGAAGATCTTACGTGTTCTTGTACAATATTAATGTTGAAAAACCAGAGAATGTCCACATTTTAAAGAAATAAAGTGGGATTTATGTACTGAAACTGACAGAGTTTGCTGTAACATAAATATTGAGACTGTGTGGAGACCTGATAGCAGCCTTGGAGAATCTGAAGGGGCCTGCAGGAAAGGTGGAGAGGGGCTTCATGAGGAATGGCAGTGATGGAATAAGAAGCAATGGGTCTGAAATGAAAAATATGAAATTTCGGCTGAATGTTAGGAAGATATTCTTTCCTGTGAGGGTGGTGAGGCACTGGCATAAGTTGCCCAGAGCAGCTGTGGCTGCCGCATCCCTGGAAGTGTTCAAGACCAGGCTGGATGGACCTTTGAGCAACCAGGGGTAGTGGAAGATATGTCCCTGCCCATGGCAGCATGGCAGGGAGGTTTCGAACTCCATGAGGTTTGAGCTCGATTCTGACCCTTAGCATCCTGTTCTTAACACACTGCTGCACTGCATTACTTTTATTTCTTTTTTACTTTTTTTTTTTTTTGTCATTTGGACAGGATTTCTGTCTAAATAATTGTCGAGCAACAATACAAGCTCCTGATTCATTTAGGTGTGATGTCAAGGCATCTGATAGCTACCATGAGTATCAAGATTCAAATAATAATTGCGTTGGCAGGAAGGCATGAGGAGTTGAAAGATACAAAGAAGTCTTTGAAAAATTTTATTAAGTCACACTAATGACAAGCACTAGAGGTAACAGGAACTGTTAAAAGAAATGAGAGAAAAGGATGTATCTACTAGGTAAGAGCACCTAACCATTAGGGGTATGAGGCAACTGGTTGTGAGGTGCACAAAGTTTGTACCCAGCCCTGTCTTAGAGACATATTTTAGAGAGGACTTATATTTCTGCATTCCACAGAAATTCCACAGACACTGGCATAAAAGAAACAATGCTAAAAGGAGACTGAGCAGATAAATTAAAGAAGGAAGGAAATATTGTCATTTACGGCACACACAGAACTCTAGTGAAACAATGTCTCACATACCCACTGCTCCCAACACCTGCTCATGTGCAGCTGGAGACCTCTGACTTCAAAGGGACAGGGATCAGAGTGACTGCTCAGTCATTGTTTGGGCTGGCATTCCAGGCTGTCTGCACGCCCTGTTGCAGCCATATTTCTAAAAGACAATCTGCCAGAAGCACCAAAGAAAGTAGGCAGAGTTTTGGAAATAACCTCCTTTACCACATTTCTCCAACTACTATGCCCATTTCCCATGACAGCACCACAGGTGTGACTTGCAGGTGTGAACCCCTGGATGCTCCCCTGGCCCCTGCCCTGGGCTCTGAACAAACAAACAGCACAGGCAAGTTTTGCCTCAAATATCTCACATCTTCTACACAGGCCAATAAGAGACAGGTGATTATCATTGTCCCCTGCAGGGAAAATGATTGAAACACAATAAAATCCCAGACTGTCTCAGATATGTATCAGAATGGCACAGGAAAATGCAGCTGTAGGGCAGGACTTTATGTAGTCAGTGAAGCCAATTTTTTTAGAAATGACACAAATATAGTTTCACATATGTGCCAGAAAATGAATATACATACTCAAATAATGTAACTCTATCAACATAACGTTCACATCAACATTCATGCTGATGTTGGTTTCCAAATTTGGATTGAATGGAGAACCACACTGTCTTCGAAAAGAATTCATGACACAATTTGAAAATGTAATTATTATAATTTTTTTACAATGACACAATGTTGAATATTTAGAAGCATCTCCACAGGAACATTAAAACCCAGTAGCATTAAACCCCAGAATTTTCCAGATCTCTCTGATCATTGTAACCTGCTAAAAATTGTGGCAACTGCGCTCAGCATTTTGTTGGTTTTCAGTGACTTAAGTGGAAATACATTTTGTTACAAAACACCAACAGATTGTCATTCCTTATATTCTTGTTTTCAGCTTTAAGTAGTGCTTGGGTGTTGTTTGCAATGTAAATATTTTTTTTCAGCATGGCAATCATCATTATCATAGCCTTAATTCTATGCCCATATTTTGCAGAATAAGAAACAAAGGGAAATAATTTCAGTTTTGTAGACCAATTAAAGCAGATGGTTTAACAATGAGAGCTTTCACTAAAAATATGTACTTAGCCCAGTTTGCTTGGACAGTAAATCTACATCATTGTCAAGATTTTGCATGTATTACCATGAATGATATGTTAATAACTTAAAGATCCAAAGCATTATAACTGCCTCTCACTAAAAGTCTTACACTAATTGAAGTAATCTACAGGAAACAGCCATAGAATATAAATTTCCTGGGAGAAATTAATGGGAATCTAAGAAGAAACTATTTCACACACACAGTGATTGTTTCATAAGTATTTGATGGGCAGGCTTTAGGAAAAATCAGCATTCATGTTAAGAGAAAAAGGAAATACAGCCTTACACTCTAATACAGCAACCTGCTGAAAATTCTCAACATAAGAAATTTTTACATAGCAAGATGTTTTATCATTTTGGATTTTCTTTCATTACCAAGAGGGTCAAAGTATGGCAAATTAAAAAATTTGATGCTGAATGGGACATTCCAAAAAGATTTAAAAATGCAGAAATATTTCAACTTTGCTAATAAATTGTAAACACCTCTGAACATTCAAGAAACCAAAATATATTGTTTTAATTGAAAACAGTGTTTCCACTTGATTTTATGAACCATGAAAATTCCCTAAAAAGAACAAAACAATTTAGTGGCTAGCTGGTTTTGGTTTTGTGCATATACCATGTGCTCAACTGTATTTTATTTATTATAGTCTAAGTCAATTGATTCCTGAAGATGGCACTGAGGAAAATTTAAATGGATACCTAAGAGAAAAACACAGAGATACTTCCCTGCTATAACTTCCTAGTCTGCAGTGATTCACACACCAGGGATTTCCTGAGTTAGAGGTAATAGCAATGTGTTTAACAGTTCTTCACAGGTTTTCATCCATGAATTTGACTGAGCACTCTTTGAATAAAGGCAATTTTTGAAACAAAGATAATTTTTGTAGTCAGGAGAGTCCTAAGGTGAAATTTTCCATTTTATACATACACACTTTTTGTGCTTATCTAATAATATATCTCCTGTTCCTTGTTTTGAGCATGGATCATAAAGGAGAACAAAAGCCCAACTGCTCTTCTGATAATATGACATGCTAAAATAGAACTTGCTATATGCACTTTTCCCTATCCAGATTCAAGTTTTTATTTGGTGATTTTTTATTTGTTTTGAGAAGACTTGACCTGGAGTGGAATATAATTTTTTCCATTCCATACATGTGTTACACTCAAAAACTTTTGGTAACAAACATCACCCAAAGCTAGCTCAGATTTTATAGAAACATCAATTTTCATTGCATAGCTATAAATTCCCCACCCACTCTGCCAGGTGCAAAACATCACAAATTCTACAGACTGGATCAGATGCATTAAAATGGTCACAAATCAGCTACAGTGTATTTTTCAGGGCAGGTCTTCTAGGTTTGTCTTCATACCAACATTAGTAGAACCAAACACCACTCCACCTTCCATGGAAAGCCCAAAATGATTTCAATATGTTTCCTATTGCCAGGTGGCCTCTCTTCAAAGCATGACAGCACCATAATCTGTATCTCCTTCTTGTTGTATATAAAAGAATAATCCCTTAGATTTTTCAGGAGCTGGGCAAAATTTAATCCCAAGGATCAAGCAGCTAATAACAGGAGCAGGCAAGCTTGGCTTCCTTGCTACAACCTCACACTAGAGGTCAGTCATCCTCATGCTGCTACCTCAGCCCAAAGCTTCTTGCTCCTCTCAGAGTCCTCCAAACTACCAACAGACGAGCATATCTAGAGACAAAAATATAAATTTATCTTTGCCATGAACAAGAAGACTTGATTACACCTCTGAGATACTGAGCAGGTTGTGATCAAAGCATTTTTCTACCTCCATACATGCTTAAACTTATTTCCAGCTATGAAAACATTCAATGTCAAGAATTCAACTAGGGTAAAAACAGCTTTTGATGTGTTTAGCAATAGATTTCAAAACAATGACATTGCACTCATAGCCTCTTGCAGCACAGTTAAGTTCCCTAGTGGTTCAGTGCCAGCTTTCTGCCTTCAAAGTTAATGTCCTCCACTTCTTTCTTCTAAGTTAAATTCTGCACAAAATGTATACTCTGCCAGAACCAGAACACTGCCAGCCAGAACAGAAAGTCTGTGCATGTCATATAAAATATTTATAGAATATTTATAAAATGTAGGATTCGTGAAGAAAATTCCTTCTCATTTCAACCACTTTGATACCAGATTGGAATTGCAAGAATGAGGGTTAATTTTTGACTTTCAAGATAGTTTTGGCTTTTGTGACCCTCTTTTTAGCCATTTTGGATACATACTGCACAGTGCAGAGCCATCTGGTGAAATTGAATTTATCTCAGCTACATGAGGGATCTATCCCTGCTAATTAGCTGGCTGCAAAGGTGAGTTAGCTCATGCTTTGTTAACAAAGCAAGTCTGCTTCCACTACCAAGGTAACTTGCTCGTGTTAGAGCTGATAGTTAATAAGAACTGTATCCTTCTTTCCATGCTGTTTTGGTCTGCTTCTACCCCTTTCTGTGGTTATACATTGTCTGAGATTACCTGGGTTTTTTAATAGTTATCTTGCCAATTTTAAAACATCTGTGTCATTGGACCTTTTGGACTTCTTTATTCGTTAAAAGAAGTCCAACCCTCCTTGATCCAGCCATCTAACCTATGAATTTGGCAAAGACATTTCTCTACCTTTGCCCTTCAGAGGCAGCTTTCATTGCTCCATGAACTCAAATGAGGTCACAAACATAAGCTGTCATAAATCATCGAACTCTTCTGTGATTTTCACTTCACCCAGTGTGACTTTTTTAATTTTTCTAAAGACAGTTTCCAAAAACATTAAGTGATAGTTTTCATAACAAATTCTTAGTGCTTAATTTTATAATTGCTGGATAGTGACACAGAGCTCAAACTCCCTTGGTAAAAACAGTTAAATTTATTACATTAAGGATTTTCTTATAACAAGATGTTTTCTCCTTTCACTTAAATGCAGGAATAGAATGAAAAACTAGGTGCATTAATAAAACATGCCTAGATTCCAAAATTTCCACTAAGAGCAATGCAGCACTGACATGTAACACGAAAAATGAAAACAACTGCATGAAGAAATAAAAACACAACCCCAGAAGTCAGCAGTTTGCTGCCTTGCACATCAAAGCCCCTATCTGAGGCCCTTCAGGGTGACGTAGTGCAGCAGGCACTGCTCAGCTCCCCTCCCATCAGCTGCCAGGAAAATAAAGACATTTCAGGCAGCATTTAGGCCAAGAAAGAGCCTCATTTCTGGTGCCAGCCCTTAAAATATTGTAGGACCTGTCCTTGAACAACTGATGACTCCTATATCTATATTCACTAGTCTTTCTGTACTTACTTCCAGAAAACAGTTTTGGGTCCCTTCCAGGCTTTTTCTCATACAGAGAAGAGCCATCACACTCCATTTCCCACAACCTAATTTAAAGTGAGGAAAGCTGAAGTGTCACAGTAAAATAGTAACTGACCTTGTTTACCCAAGATCATATTTTGATTCAGTATTAAAGTACCCCATAAATAAGCTATTTCCTACAGAGTCTTAGATGAGTGTGTATCTCAGTAATGTACTCAAAGAATATTTATATGCCCAAGTGAAACATATATATATATATATATATATATTTCTAGATTTTCAGACCAAACTCAGCAATGCAGACATTCTTATACAGTTTTCTACCATTTCTACCCTTTTCCTGTAGACTATAAAAGAAGCCAGATTGCTCAATATCCTTTGCCTTTAGATAAATATATACAGGGTATTTTAGTCTTGATTTACATGGAGTATTGAAGCCAATTCAGTGCTGCATGTTGCAAAAAGAGCAGATGTGCAGCCCTTTTAAAAGGTAGCTGTGCCACTGATTCCTTAGAGCGTGTTCTGGGTTTGTCTGGGGTAGAGTTCATGTCCTTCAATGTGGCTGGTTGGTGTGGGGTTGTGTTTTGGATTTGTAATGGAAACAGTGTTGATAACACAGGGATGCTTTTGTTATCACAGAACGGTGATCAGAGAGTCAGGGTCTTTTCTGTCTCTCACAAGACCCCACCACTGAGTGGGCTAGGGGTGCACAAAGAGTTGGGAGCTGATCCCAACTGACCAAAGAGATATCCCAGATCATAGGGAGTCATGCTCAGCCTATAAAGCTGGGGGAAGAAGGTGAGAGGGAAGGATGTTCAGAGTAATGATATTTGTTTTTCCAAGTCACCATTACATGTGAAGGATCCCTGCTTTCCTGGGAGTGCTGAACACCTGCCTAGCCATGGGAAGTGGTGAAATGACTCCTTGTTTTGATTTACTTGTGTGTGTTTTTATTACCTATAACTGTCTTTATCTCAGCCACAACTTTTCTCACTTCCACCCTTTTGATTCTCTCCCCCACCCCACTGGTTGGGGGGTGAGCAAGCATCTGTGTGGTGTTTGGATGCTGGCTGGGGTTAAAAGATGAGAGTGTGTTTTCCTAGTATTGTCACCCTTAATTCTAAAAAATTTATTTAATGAAACTGGTTGTTTAAATATTGACTATTTGAGAAAAGAGGAACCTTCTCATAAAGTATAAAAAAATTGCTATTACATAAAATTAACATACAGTAATTCACTATTAGTGTCATCTCTGCTGTCCAGTGCCATTGTTTTCATTATAAATTGCACAGCTTGAATTGTAAAAACTAGGTTGCTTATACACTAAGCCATGGCAGAAAACAAATTTAAATGTCCATATCCTCTTCATGTAGATGTCCTACTTGGAAACATCAGCTATTGAAATAATAGCTTTTTGAAAGGAGAAGTCTGTGGAATGGACTCTCTATTGGTACTTTTATCAGAAAGCTGAAATGCTACCACAGAAGAACAGAATCAAGTACAATGTATTTGTTCACAAGTAGAAAAGAAATGTGTCATAACTTCCAGTGGCTGTTATTTTCTGGTTTTTCCTTCAGAATGGCATAACTCCTCTTTTAAGTAGTGTGAACTATAGCAAATAACATTTTCTGCTTAGCCTGTTTCCTCGTGTCAGAGTTCAGCTGTCATGAAGGTGATTTGTCTTCCTGAGATTCATCAAATCATTATGATTTTTTGTATTTTTTTTCCTATTGATCCCTATTATTGAAATCTTAACTATATGGAGGATGTTCTTCAATGGAGCATCAATGGCCTAGGAAGGTCTCTTCGTCTTTTCTAGATGGAAGGAGTCAGGAAGTAAGCTGCAGACACCAACCTGCTTGCTTTATTTGCAATTTTATCGTATTTCTAAGCCACATTACTGTGGACTTCCATTGTTTATTTAAAACATACTCATCTTTTTGCACAGTATTTTAAATATGACCGATTATTCAGGTGTTGAGGGTATTCCCCCTATGAAGATTCTTTAAAAGCCAGACACCAGGTGAGCCCTATTTAATTATTGTTTCTATAATCACAGAAGAACTTCAGTTCCCAAATATTAGCACTTTTGATTTTCAGTCAGGTTACAGACCTTATTTCTGTCTTCCAGAAGGAAAAACAAAAGGTGATGATAACAAGAAGACCCTCCCCTGCTATAAACACCTCTACAGTACTGAAATAAACATGTCTTGGGTAGAATTATTTGCTACAGTTGTATTGCTGTTGTTCAATGAAAAATATGTAAGCTTCAGGATGAGATAAACATGCTAAATCAAATTTTGCTTCTTTCTCTCCCCAATACTTCCCCTCTCTCTTCCCTAAATCAAAAATGACAAATCCGTTATCTTTAAAAGGAATGGTTAAACAATTTGTACAGGACAGAAAACATCCTGCCTCTACATGCTTACACAAAAAGAATATCTGTAAAAGTAGGATCTCAGGATATTTTGTTTGTGTTTTAGGGGTGACATGTATGTGAACAAAAGAAAATTGTAGGCCCTGGTGCTGGTGTATCTGTTACATATGGCAGCAGGGCACACACTATCGCTGAAAGACTTGCACAGATCTGGGGTTTCTTTCTCCGCCCTAAGCAGATGCTTTCACTCACCTTTGGATGCCCTGCAGAGCTTTAACCAACAGATACAACTCATGTTGTATGAACACAACTTGTGTTTTCAGATTTTGCATTTCTGAGATTTCCTACTTTGTTATGAAGTGTTCCTATTTTCTACAGTCTTGGTCCCTTTTGGTGTCTGTTTTTCATTCACTACTGACACTGCATCTTGTTGCATGCATCAAATCAGGTTAGATTATCAACCTGGGAAATGCAGCTCCAGACCCAGCTGACATCATCCCATCAACATCCTAGTTAAAAAATTACCTTGTCAGCAAGGTAAACATCAGATTTTTAATACTGCACTAATCATCACCTAAGTCAAAAACATGAGCTGTATTAAATATTGTCAAAATCACAGAATAGCCACCAGCTTCTATTTTCTTCTCCTCTGCCTCCCCTAGCCTGTCCAAATGTCCCCACAGCCTGGATTTCAGCACATGGCACATTCAATACACTTTTGATGAATTCCTGTAAATGTCCAGCTTTCCTGCTTCAGTATTCTCAAATATTCCTGCTCCCAAGAAAAGCCAATTTATAACGTGAGGGGAGGCTTCATATTTCTGGCACACGCAGTTGTGCAGATGTTATTCCTTAAGGAAGACTATCTTGATTGCCTCTGTGAATAATGGCTACGAGATGGCAAGGAGCCAACAGTTCTCTTAGAGCAGAAGGTATAAAACCACTCTCCTACTGAAAGAAGGCCCCCAGTAGGATAATATATTATTACGCATGATTCAAATTACAGGATCTGCAGCAGGGGAGCCAGTGGCTGAATCAGGACAGCCGCACGCAGAATACTGATGATGGGATGATGGAATGCATCATGCATTGAAAGAGCTATGGTTTAGTGCTTAAATCCTCTGTATTTTCAAAGTGACTAGAAGGATCAATATATAACTGAAGCACTGTAAACAAATTGTAGATTATTGTGTGTGAGGAGAGGGGAAGTTACTATGTTGTAACAAAAATTCTATTTTGGGCTACTTCTTTAAATAAAATTTTGCTCTATGAAAGACTTGACCTCTTGAAGCCCACTAGCAACAGATATAGCTTTAATTTAATAACACAATATTGAATTTTTCTCATATCTGATTCTGTTTCGGTTATTAGAATACTGAAGAGCAAAACCTTGCCTCATTAGATTATGCAGTCTGAAATCTCTGCATTCCACAGTATCCTGGGTTGGTTTTAAATTGTTCGCACAACAAATTACTTTACCCACAAAGAACTAAATCCAAATGTTCAGCACAATGTTGGCTTGCCCAAATGTTTTCCACTTATAATTGAGCACATATCAAGAAAATGTGCAAGTTTATTATTTTTAAAAAAACCCAAAACATCCAAACCCCCCACACCAAACCTATTTCCTAATATGAAAAGCTGGCTAGATCAGAGTTTTTTCAACCGAAGATCTAATCTATTCTGCGCAGATTAAGCACATTCTAAACAAAAATTCTATATTTCGCTTTGCTGCAACATACCCTGAAGCAGTATGCAAGCTCTCCCTTGACTTCCTTTCATACTGGCTCTTGTATTCACTTATTCTGGTAAATGGATGCAAATCAGGTGCATTGTGTCGAGGTGGAAGGAAGGGGGTGAAATTTGTTCAGAAATGATCTCAGTTCTATTCATTAATAAAATGACATCTTGACTGAAAGTAGTGAAGAATGAAATATAACAGTACTGAACTTTACTCAGTTGTAACAGATGCATGTAAGAACCTTTAGAGAAAGCCAGATATGTAAAACGGCCACAGCGAAATGATTTCTGAAGCATTAGAATAAGTACTTAGACTGTGATGGCAGCTAAAGATGCAAACTCAATGCTGCAGCAACACCCTTTTTTTACTTTCCAAGACACTTAAAGGCAATCTCAGGCTATAACTGGAAGAAGCAGTACCACATTAGGTAAGGACTACGAGGAGGCAAACATACATGAAAGAAAAATATATGCACAATATTAACAATTAAAGACACTTTTAAAGGTTTTTATGGGGCCAACAGAAAAAAAAAAATGGAACAATGCCCATGGTTACCTGCAGAGACAGCATACAGTTAAAAAAAAAATCAAGAAATTGTAGCCATCGTTTTGCATAGCGATTCAAATTATGCTGGCAGAATAATTAATGGAGGACCTAATCTCTGTGAGGAAAAAAAAAAAAAAGAAAAGAAAAAAGGCTACGTTAAACAAAGTTCATTACGGCATGATGTAAATGAGTTTCTCACCAGTGATGTCACTGATTGGCTGGGATGTAGAGCTGGTTTCGAACAGTGCAGCATGGCCGGATTGGCTGCTAGCTCTTCTGGTTACTGCCTGCTTGGGCAGCGGTCGAACCAGACTCTTTCTGTCTCTCTTGTTGTCGTTTGAAGCAAATCTTGTTCAGCCCAGCTGTGTCTCCATAGTAGTGGCACCCTAAGAGAGTCTCCCTCCTGCTTCCCACAGCTCATCTGTAAGGCGGTCGCTGCTGTGAAATACCAGCCTTTGGCACGGAGCCCAGACTGCGTTGTTAGATCCGTCTATAATACAGAAAAGAATTTTTTTTTAAAGCAGTTCTTTCACCGAATTACATCCTAAGAAGGATTAATAAGCACTAAATTGCAACTGATTTGTGGACTTTTAAATTATGTAGCTAGCACGCTTTCTGAAATAAAATATTATCTGACTTGCAATAGTATAGCATCATTGGTTTAAAAAAAAAAAGAGAAAAAAAGGAGAAAATGAAAGAAAGGAAGAAAGACAAGCAACAACTCTTCTTTGTTTACCTTGATTACAAAAAAAAATAATTCTTCCTTTTTTCCCCTAGGACGGTAACTGATATCTTGGTGCTACGCAAGAATATTTTAAACTATCGCCAGTTTTCTATTTGCATCCAAGTCACTATTTTCAGGTTAAGGCAAGGGATCTTAATTAGCATTCTCTTTAACTATGCAAACTGAGACAGGGCATGAAAGAAAAATGCTGTATGGAAGAGACAGAGAGACAGAGGAAGAAGACAAAAAAAAAAAAAAATCTGTGCAGCTTTTACAGTTCAGCTGTCTGACCCCCTGCAAAAAGAATGCAGTCATATCAACTTTGCCAGACAATGGAGTACCTACAGGCTTTCCTCTAGACAAGTCCTTTATAACCAGTCAGTATTATGTGCTGCAGACAGTGGCCAATCGCTAAGCTGCTTTCTACAGCAGTGACACAATAGGTGCACTGGCCACACTGTCCTCCTAGCCTCCGACAGCGGTGCAGGTTCATTTTTTGTACGCTGGAATATGCATATGTCTTAAATGTTCCCACTGTATGGGGAAAAAAACCCCACCATCAGCCTAAGCTTGCTTTGTTTTGCTATAATTACATCAGCCTAATTACTGCAGCCGAGCCGCAGAGCCACTGCTCAGAGCGGCGCATAGGCATGCACGTCATATAAATATGCATGAGCACGCCTGCTTATTTAAATACAAAAATGCATCAATTGCTGGTGGTGCCTTTTTGGTTTTGTTTTCTGCATGTCCTTCCTCCCCCCTCCAACACCCATTGCTGATAAACCAAGTGAGTTAAGGACGCCTAGCAAATGCGGTCACCATTTTTCTCTCTGTATTTATCCAAACTTTTATTCGTTCCGTTCTAATTGCGAGCATTCAATAGGAGCTAAAAAAGAGGAAAAAAAAATTCAAATGCAAATGAGTGTCAGTTAGTAAGGGAAGGGTATTGCAGACCTAGGGCATTTTTCTCCCTTGTCACTACCCATCAGAGAAAGCGCCTGTAAATGAATCTGCGAGCACTCCATCATAGCCAGGCATCAGATGCCCAGTTCCTATTAAAGCCCAATGATCCCCCAGCATGTGCACGCACCCAGCTTGTGTGTTTGGGTCCTCTGTAATTACTGCAGCTCCCCTAACTGTACCTGAATCCGCTCATATAGTCCAAAGATTAAATCATCACTATCCACGTATTAGCAGACATAATTGGGCACGTTCTATAGTGGGAATCGCCATGCTAATTTTTCTGATTTTATGCATGGGATTTACATATTCATGAAGAGAATAGCTGTTATGACCGCCGACAGAGCAACATGAAAAGAAAAGACACCATTCTTCAGCACACAGTATACAAAACCTAGAGGGAAAAGATGCAGCATATGGCGACAAGGAGGAGAAGTTGTTTGGCTTTCGAGGGTTATTTTCTTTCCTATTTATAAATTCTGGGTAGACGGCTTACAAAAAGCATGTAAGTATTCTGATCACGAAGGCAAAGTAAGTCTGTGTTATTAGTAATCAGCCACTGGTAGCTGAAATAAAATAATTTTCCACTTGGTGCCCAATGTTCTGCAAGTTTTGCCTTTGCATTAGAGACCATTATCAGTCTCTAATTATCAGCATGCTTAGGACATATTCATCTAGGAGTGCACAAAAATACTGATGAATCAGAAAGGAATAGAAATTCCAGTTGATATTTTAAAAAAATCTTGATTTCTTATTTTAATGCCTACTTTGAATTAGGGAACAATGCCTTTCCCAGGAAAGCTGGTATTCTTCATTACCAGAGGTGCTTTTAACCCAATTTATTAGAACTGCATGTTTTCCAAATCTGACAAAATATATCTGAGTGACTTTCAGATTCCATTGTTTTTAAATAAAGAAAAAATCAATAGAGGAAAGATAATTCAGGCAGGGTTGTAAACATAGTGCACCTTGATTTGTATAACAATTTCATATAAATAAACACATTATGCATACTGTAACCCTGTCCCTTTTATGCATTTAATATAATAATTTCTTAAATGTTTGTTTATCTCTTGGGTATCTGCCACTCAAAACAGCCCAAATTTCCTTTGAACAGCCAGATAGCAATACCTACAGATGCCTGCTTTCCCCTACATCTTCCTACATTTAACAAAGATAATGTTGCAGATAGCAAGGTGAAAAAAATTAATTTTTACAAGGAAGATTTTAATTCAATGACCATGTTTGTCAGGCCTGGTTATATATAATTTTTCACAAAATATTCTATTAAGTACATCTCAAAAGAACAAAAAAATAAGGGGTTTTTTAATTTACATTTGTACACTATACATTTCTTTGAATTACAGCCCTTCAATGCAGTCAGGCAATAACATTTTTGTAGTTACAGAAATCATATTGCATATTACATTATTAAGGAATTATTTAAAAGGTGATTGATATTTTATAATATGTTACTATGAATTCAAATATTGAAATTATATTTTAAAATAAGCTCAAGAAACTGCTTTTGATTCTCTGAAGTGGATTTAAAAGAAATAAGCAAAAGGAGCACTAAAAAAAATAAACTCATCAATATTAACTAAAACATGTTTCGCCACCCAGATCACCGTTACTGTCTCTGTCAAAACAAAAAGCTATCAACAATAACCTTCTTTGTGTTTGTCTTTCCCTAAAATTCAAACTTCAGCAACTGTAAATCTGTGAGCTAATTATTAATTCTCCCCTTTAGCATAAATGTCTGGGCTATGACATCATATAGCACAAAAATTAGCTTCAGTGCTAAAAGGGAAGCCTTTAGACAGCAGAATGGTGATATAATTTTTATGGTACGACCCTTTTAAAAACCTTAGCATGGCCTCTATTCAAAAACCCCACTCCATAATGTCAAGTACATTACTGCTAATTTAGAAGCTTTTGTTAGAGGATAATATCAGAAAACTTCAACTATTTATGGAAGAATTTGAGGCAGGTTTCCTAAAGAAAATATGTAATTTTGTGTTCTTTGTTCATTGAGAGAGAAAAATGATTCTGTTTCTTGTTTGTAGCAATGAACCTGACAAATTTCAAGTGCTCTATTGAAAAAAAATGAAATCACGTACCTCTAAACATGGGCAGATTTTTGTCTTACTTTATAATCTTTACTGTACTGATTTTTTTTAAACTCATTCCAGCAGAGGAAACAAGAGCAAAAATTAAGAAATTTCAGCAAAAATATTATCTGATTACATCTGGCATAAAATGAAATTTTACAATAGTTTAAAAACACATCTCTATTCAGAATAAGGTTTCTTATTCTAAAAAAGCATCACCTGTCACATCAGTTTTCCACCCCCCCTTTAATTTCAATTGCTGTTTTCTTTACAAATGATCACCTTTTACTCTGCATTCTCATTGCATGTAATGCTATTAGCCTCAGCCCTTTATTCAAGCTCTTATAAATTCCCAGAATACAGTGCTATGTCAACACTATTAATTTTGATGATATTTGGTGTATTTACTTGCTACATCTTCCCGCTTCTGAATTATGGCCCAAATTTTCAAGCAACGTTCAGGCTCTGACATCCATGTTTAAACTCTGTCCCTCCTATAGGCTTCACTCCCAAAATTACCACAGAACTGAAATTTTAGATCCTGAATAAACAGGTAGTCTGACTTGCAGAACTGCCAGAAACCTGCAGCTCACTTATACACTGCAGGAGCTCCCATTAACTGGACTGCCTTAATACCATGCAGATGTCAAATATTTTGCTTTCATAAGGGGGCCTGATACAAATATTGACCTGATCTTTTTCATTTTAGTAACTCCAACAATCCCAAATGCTCTGATGATGAAATAGAGCTTTCTGGGCCTGGGCTTGCAATGTTTTGTGGAAAAGCAACAACAGCTTGAGAGGTAAAAAATGTAGCATTCAAGATTGGTACTTAAATTTGGGGCAACACGAGAATAGTAGTAGGTTGATGTAAAATAACAGGTTTGTAAAAAAAGTTTCAGTAAGAAAAGTTATTTATGATTTAATATCTGGATCACAAGAAGTGCTAAAGACTTGGAAATTCATTGTCCTGAGCCTAGCCAGTTTAGCTGTAAACTACTCCGGTATTAGAGCACCAGTAGAGAAACACAGATTAAAATTCTTCACTCAAGGATTTACACTATTATATCTTTCATGGCAATATTTAGCCAAACATTCCTACATGGGAATAGTGACAGTATTTTTTATCCTATATTTTAATTAAGATTTTCCTGGAAATTTTGTTGGGCTACACATAATAAATAAAGAGCCTACACTTTTAAAAACTTGATTAATAAAATAGGTAAAAACATGTTATTTTGGGGTAGATTCATAACCTGTGTGCATGCAGTATTTAGTATATTATTTGGGGAATTTTCCTAATTGTAAAATATTTTTATTCATTTATTATTTAAATTAATGGATGTAAAGATGACTGAGTCTTTTAAGTGTCACTGAGGAATCACATTCAGGAATTTTTTTCATGAACCTATTCTAAAAATGCATGAAAAATGTTTGCCTAAAGTCCTTGTCACTTAAAAGCATGTTCTGTTCTAGAGAAAAACTCATCTTCATTTACCTCTTGAAGAAACTTATCTTAGGGTTATGTTAACCCTAATTTCCTACTTGGTTGCATCTTCTTTTTATTCAGAATTCATCCTTTCCTCAGGCTGTACTTAGTCCTCCTAAAGAGCTAAAATTGAATGATACGCTTGTGACAGTAATTTAATTAAACTGATTGTAGAAGCATGTAAACACACGATTAAGAGTCTATTTCTCCACAGTGGCTCTGGTGCTGTAAGCACTTCTCCCTGCCAGTACCCCACCCCACCATAAACCCAATTTCACTTACTGTCTTCCATTTATTTGGGAACAGGATACTCTGGGTGACGCTACATGAGCTGTATTTGACCTGTTGTATATAATAGACAACAGCCTACCATCAGCTGTAGTTGTTACTGAGTTAGCTGAACTAAATTGCTGATTTTGACATAGTTTTTGTCCTTTTTATTGCACATGCAATAAGTAAACCTCAATAAATGGTCATTTCCAAGAGCAAATACTCTGGGGTTTATCATTTGATACAAATTCCAAAGCAATCACATACTATAGGATGGATCTACTTTCACATGTTGTTTCATCTCAAGATAGAGAAAGTGGCTCTATCTGAAGACTGGGAAATGCCATGATACTGTTGAATACTTGAATTATCAGGACCCAGAGACAAAGATAATAATTTTCCATTGTATTTGTCTCTTTATTACTGAGGAGGTAGCATTGCTGTGCAGGGGACTGAACACACCCATCCGCATCTAGGAGGATTTTTGTCATATTAAAAATATGCACCTAGGACACACTTGGAATTTCTTAATCTACACTGAACTTGAGAGTCTACCTTTAATGGAGCATATTTTGAGTAATCTTTCAACACATCACAGCAGCCAAACACAATGCCCATGCTATCCAGCTGTAACTCCTCTTATGTGCCAACTGTTTTGTAACCTCAGGTTAATTCTCCTTGAATACAGAAAACAAACACTGTATTTGAAATAAAGCTCAAAGTTAGGAAGCCCTTTAAGCACAAGATGTCTAAACACTAAGGACAAGATTTCAAAAGCAAGATGACAGCCCTCTCAGACCACATGTGAACTCTCTCAGGGAGGCAATGTCAGTCTGGGCTACTGGGGCCACTGATGAAAGCAGCAAAACAATGAAGGACAGCTGCTGACAGGTACCTCTGACCTGCTGTTACACACTGAAGTTCCACCACCTTCCTTAAACACAGAAAACATCCATCCATTAGAAAATAACACATGCATTGCACCTTACAAGCCAGCAATCACGGTAGGGTTTGGTGGTCTGTGTTCAGTATCAATAAACTGAATGCCCCCTGGCCTCCCAAGATGGTGGGACTATAAGCCCTGTGTGTTGACTGCCCAACGTAGGGAAAAGGCATGGATACTTATCAGTGTTTAGAATTTAAAGTTTTAAAATACTGAATGCCATCCTCAGAATTTACCTCACCTTTCCAATGAAACTGGTCTTTGAGCAGTCAAGAGAGAAAAAAATAATGTGCAAAAGTTTGCGGGTCAAGATAAAGACGGATCACTCACCAGTTCTCACCACTGGAAAAAACAGAGTTGGCTTGGAGAAAATTTAAGTCATTGCCAATCCCCAGTGCATTGAGGGGATGAGGAATAGGGGCTCTGGTCAGTCCTTCCACCTCACACTCTTCCCATTTCCCTGCTCCACTGAGGTCTTTCTAACAGGCTGCAGCCCTTCAGGATAGACCTGCTCCTGTGTGAACAATCTAAAGGCTGAAGTACTTTCAGGCAACACCCACCAGCTCCAGTGGGAGGTCCACTAGATACCTGACCCACAGTGTTCTCTCCAGTGGTGGCAGGGAAATGGCTGCTCCAGCACGTTCTCTCCAGGGGCTGCAGCAGTCTCCTGCGGAGACACCTGGAGTAACTACTCTCCCTGCTCCTGCTCTCCCCTCAGGGCTCTTAGGGCTGTTTGCCCTCACCAACAGACAGATTCTGCCCTCCCTTGCTGGGGGATAGAATGTAAGAAAATAAAGATAGTGCAGAAGGTAATCTCACCCCTGAGGAGTTGCAGCTGTACCAATCACCAAAGATTAGGAACAGCCCTGCCCTCTAACAGGCCACAGCTGTGTCCAGTGAGGATGAGTGCTACAAAAGAGTGGGTTAGCTGCTTGAGAAGTGACCTGGAGTTTGTTGGTTGTGCTGTGAAGAAGAAGGTAGTGCTGTGAGGAGCTACCCATGAGACATCACCAAGAAGGTATGGAACTTTTGCAACAAGATGATCACACTCCCTTACCCAGGTTGTCCCCAGGGCACCACACCATAGCCATGGGGCTCAGCTGTGCTGGATGATTGGAACTGCTGCCCAGCCATTCCCTGGACACCTGTGCCCAGTGTACACTGTTCCTGCTTTCTGCAATGAAGAGTGCCAGCAGTTCATGTCCATTTGTCCTCAACTGGCTCTGTGTTTAAATTAGAACATGCAGAGCATTCATAGCTTGCCCATTAAAAGAAGAAACCTGAAGAAGAAGAAGCAGCACTGCTGTGAAGTAGCTGCAGTGCACATGGCTTTTCACCCCAAGCACAGGTTTCTCTACAGTGACTCAGTTTTCCACAGACAGGTATCCTCAGCCAGCCTCCAAGCCAAAACACACATAAAGACCATTTTCTGTCCAGTAGTTAAACTCCATGTGCACACAGATACAAGAAACCCTTGCTGCTGTTCCACTTCCACAAACCTGATGATGTAGAAAATAAAACTGACAACAACAGTTCAAAACCTTGCTGCCTTTGTCTTTCCTGGCAGTTAGTAGCTGAGGTGATCTAAGAGGATACAACCTCCAGTTACAAATCTGCAACACAGGAGTGGAGACATCCCTTTGAAAATAGAACCAGTAGAACAGTCAGCAGCTGCTCTCCCTGGCCCCAGAATTCTGTGCATGGACAAGCTCCACAGACTTCTGACTCCTTCAAACAAGTGTGCTAGCTGAGGAAAGGAACAGCTGGTAAAATAATGCCTACTTTAAGTGGCAATGGACAAAAAATGCCGACCATCTTACGGCCACATACATAGCCATGGGAAAATCCAGATGAGGACACCTAAAGTCTTCCTTTATAACAAGGAGAAAATTTTCATATCCATTATAATAGGTGTTCTCCCTTTGCATAATTCTTAGGAATCAGCACCAGGCATCAATCAAAGAACCCTATGTATTACTTTAATAGCTAGGATTAATAAATTATAGGTTTCCCAGTATAAATAAGTGTGTATTCAGCACAAGCTGCTGTTTGAAATCTATTGATAGTTAGAGGAAGGATTTGGATTGTTCCCAAGTCAAACTGTGCTCTCTGCAGAACAGCAACCTTCTTCACAATGTTCATTGTCTCAGTCTGCATCCCAGCCTGCTCCTTCATTTAACACACCTAGGTGCTTCTGAAATCCTTGGCAAGTCTATTGTTGACAAAATTAGTACACCATGATCCTCACATATAACACACAAGGCACATGAAAATGTTCTTTCTTTGCCTTAAGAGCTTAAATAGTTCTTTAAGTTATAGACTGACATGAAAGGAATGATGTTTCTACAAGGACTTTCATAATTGCACAGTTATGTCACTCAGAAGGCAGTGTCTGTATTAACTCTTGCCTTGTTCATTTGCTGTGCTTCAAGAGACCTCTTGGCCCTCTTTTTGAAACAGCAGTGGGAGAAAGAGGGCAGGAGAAGAACTTCTAATGAATATTTGCTCAAGGAAACATTCAGGGATTTCACTGTGGGATCCCCATCAGTATCACTGGGGGATGTTTGGGGGTTTAGCTACACAACACTGAAAACATGCATCTCAGTGTTGGGAAGAGCACAGAACTGCTCTGAATTTGTTTTTACCCCTATGTCTCCAGCCTGGGAGGTTAATAAAAGGCTTAAAAAGAAGCAGTGGCAGGAGAGACGTTCAGATATGATGGCAATGCTACCTGTCCTGCTGGACTCTCAGGTGTATTCACATGCCACTTCATGCCATCACTCTACACTTGGCAAAATGCAGGCATAGAAATATGTGCAATGTGCACTTTAAGAGTCAGCCTGCCCAGAGCATTGAAGCAAGCAAAAACACCAGAGAACTTACATGGTAGGATTAAGCTTCATTTTCCACCAATTATAACATTCATCTCTTCCTAACTTCTGAGGAAAAAATGATGAAACATCTTATAAAAATCCAGAAAATTCAGAGAAAAAAACCCTCATAATAATTCTATTATTTTCAATACCTCACAATTGATCTTCTAGGTAGTAATTAAAAAAAAAATTAACAAGGAGTTTTATGCTAAGAATTCTACTTCTACCACTATTCAAAGCACCAGTTTGCAATTTAGTGCAGAAAAAACCAAAAACTAGTAATCTTCAATACATGTATGATATGAATATCCACATCTTATAACAATTTCACCTAAGGACTAATATACCTGGAGTACTGCCACTGCAAAAAAATAAGCTTTCAGACATGAAATCCACACAGACAATATGAACACATAAAGAACCCTTAAGTAAAGACCAAATGAACGAGATGCACATGAGATATACAAATGGGCTGTGGAGATGAAACACATCATTCCAAGTTAAAATCAGAGCATTAAACTAATGTGTGCTGTGTTGCTGTGCAATGTCTGAGCCTGTGGCTTGCTGCAGTAAGTGAACCCTTTATATGGGCTTCAGTACTTCAAGGAATGACATGGAACTGCTTGTGCTGCCTGTTCTCTGTCCCATATGCTGACACTGCAGCACATTTTTCCTCCCTTAGAGAAGATTGACACTAAAGATCCTCACATTCTTAAGCACGATCACCTAGGAAAGAGATCATCAAGTGCCAGGGTCTTGTTCTGTTTGGCAGAAGAGTGCTGAGAATTGTCCCATGGTCGAAGAGGATTTCTCTTACTGCCTAAATCAACACAAGTCTACCATACACATTCTCCTAAAATACAATTATGAGAAACACAGCACATACTTTCCTTTCATATAAGCAACACAGAGATTTGAATATCTTCTCTCCCTTGTAATGGAAGGAAAAAAATTCTCAAGGGCTCTGATCCACTTGGCCCTCTGTTTCCATATTTTCTATTTTAACTCTGCTTTTCAGAGGCTGAAGAGGTTTGATTCTGGCCTCTAACTTGGGATGAAAAAACTTAATTTTCCAGAAATGAGAAGATTTTACCCTGCTTGATATAACTGTTCCATAGGATTAATATTTGCATTAATTCAAAAAAGACATCCTGTGGCCTTTGACAAGCTATATCACAGTAGCATTAGATAAGTGATACTGATACCACTGATGCTTCCAGGTGTCTTGTTTTTCCTGCAGGTTTTGAGCTTTTATACAGAGACACTTTCCAACTAATAATAAATGCTAAACCCACTACAGGATTTATGGTTTTTTTACTACTTTTTTGTTGTTGTTTTGTTTTGTGTTTTCTTCTTTGTTTTGTTTGTTGGTTTTGGGTGATTTTAGTTTTGTGGTTGGTATGTTTGTGTTTTTGTTTGTTTTTGTTTGGAGGGGTTTTTTGTTGTTGTTGCAGTAAACCAAAACTAATCATTTCCACGAATAACTCTCATCTCCCCAGCAATCTCCATGATGCAGAATATTTAATTCCAGGACTAAGATTCAATGTACTTCCAGATAAAAATATCAGGAATGATAATATTTATACACAGCAACAAGAAACACTCGTTTATGTGCTAGGGAAAGATTAGAGTTGGACTGAAAAAGCTCCAGTGGGTATTGCTGTCAGGAAAAGGTACATGTTTTCCCATGTGTGTTATGCATGGACACTGAGACAGAAAATGATAAGATTTGCTTCAGAAGCACATGAATAAAAAATAATGTTTCGACATGATTGATCCCAGATTGTTCCTCTATATGATCTCCCAAATGCAAGGAATATTGTCTCAAATTTTGGAACTTGAAGTAATAACTTTTTTCCCCCCCAAGAAGCACTCCAGCTGCTTGGTTTTCTCCTTTCCTCCTACACACTGCACTCAATGTACCAGAAACACTTCTTGTTTTACTGTGGAAGGTGGGTAAAGGAGAAAGGCAATTTTACAGCTGCCTTCCAATACTTAGTACCAGACATCAAGTCATACTTCAAACCCAAGTGTGCCTGGTTAAAACCAGTCAAGAAAGCTCCTTTATGTGATAAATTTTTGCTATATGCAGGAAAACAGAGCAATGTTTTCCTCATGAAAAATGCAAATAAAGCAATGGATGGCCGTCAAAACTTGCAAAACCTTGACACAGAAAAGTGAACACGTTCCCTTAATTGTTGTCAGACGACACGTATGGCATATATGTCATCTGTTGTCTTATGCACACCTCTCCAAAGGAACGCCGTGCAGCCTTTTGGTGTGGAAATTTACACAGCCCAGCTTCAGAGCACCTCCTGTCTCACATGGCCACAAACCACGTCCTCTGAAGTGTCACATCCCATTGCCCCGCCGCTGTTTGGAAAGCTACACCCTGCTGTTTGCGAACACCCAACAAGGGATTACTTCATCTTTGTTTTCTCATGCTGAAAAGTCAACGCTGACTTCAAAACTGAAACAGTTGGTCTCTTGTCACTGAAAATTTGATCAGGTGTTCCTCCATTGAAGCAGTTCAGATTACATTTCTAACAAATACCACGAGCAGCAAAATGCTTTCACCTATTAAATCCTTTACATAAGAGCTGAAAGTAACTCAAACCAGCTGAAGTGAAGTGCAAGGTACACGGATAGTGTCACTATTCTTGTTGCTACATTTTTATTGTGCTGTTGATAACATATGACACCCACTGGAACACGATTCTTTATTATTTTTTAAACTCTGAATAGTGTCACAGTTTCAACTGCTGCATTAACTTCTGAGAGTTTTCATTATAACACTCTAGCAAACCAGGAAATATGATGAGAAGGTGTAACACTCGACTTTTCCTGACATGGACAGTCTAATAGGGAGCCAGAATTGCTTTCACTTAAAATGGAAATGAAAGGCAAAAAAAACCCTAACTTAGATCTATCTTGTGCTGCAATAATAATTGCCTGTATCCACCATGTTACTCATATCATAGTGTGGCATAAATGTTCCAGCAAAGTTCTGGGTGAACCATATTGTCTGCAAATGGTTGTACCTGCCAGTCATGATATCAGAAGGTTAATAAAAAAGCATATCCAACCATTTCATAAGATCACCACAAAGAGAGGGATTTTTTTGTCCCAAGTAACTCTGTGCACTCAGGACAGAGCAAGTGAACAATCCTTCCTTCCTTTTCCCTGTCCCCTGCTACTACCCAAGAACAACATTTTACTTGAAAACCTGTTGAGGTCACTGCTTCACATCTATTAATGCAGCTAGATGAGTGAAAACAAGTGCACACATCTGCTAATCAAATCTTCTGGACAGAGCTGGAAACAAGAAAAATGTTTTCAGATAGAAAGAGAGGCACCCAGCTGGGAGAACAAGCCTCAGCAAGAAAGGGGAGGCAGTACAGCTCCCTCACTCTGTGCCAATGGAGCTCATGGGATGCAGGGGGGCCCAGCAAGAGGATGTAAAGGAAAAAAGGGGGAAGAGTCTCCAAATGAAAAGGAAAGTTGCATGGAATTCAGTCTTCCAAAGAGGGGGAAAGGACTGAAGTTAAAGGAAATGCACAACTTGTTCTAAACTTGTGAACTCCATTTTCCTTGTGGACTGATAACACACTCTGCAGTTCTACAACGTTCAGTGATTAACTCTATGTTTATCCAGGACCCTGTACACAACTGGACCTTGGCCTCTGGATACTGCAGAAATATAAAAAGTTAATTAAAAAAAAAGAGTAATAGAAGATGGAACCAAGTCCCTGAAAATTGAAAGAAATGGAGAAGTTTAAATTACCAGGAGCAGAAGCTGGACTTAATTTCAGTGAATGTCCATACCACTACTGCTAGATCAGTTTAAAGACTGCAGCACAATTCTGAGCTCAGGACAAATTCATCTGACAGAAGTAATATCAAATATTGCTGTAAAGTATAATATAAAGAAACCAACAACATCAGCAAAGTTTCGTACAAAGAGAGAGAATCGATCTATGACCAATACTGCAGAAAGAATTAAAAGATAAATTATGGTTTTTTCCAGGTGGAGAGTTACATATACCTCAGAAAAATTGCACTTTTTTTAAAATTTGTTATTGTTTTAAAGCAATAAAGGTAAATTGAAAAAGTAAATAAAAAATAGCCTAAGCTCATTTCCAAATAATACCTGTCTCAGTGGCATCACCATTTTCCAATTGGTTTGTCTTAAGAGGCCTAGAAGGCTCTGAATACCTAAAATGCTAAAAAATCACTCTTTAGATCTCAGACTTGTATTTATTAGGACTAAACAGAAAACTCAGATTTATGAGCCTTCATATCTTCCCCACCCTTTTTATCTGCACCACTCATTCTGTGTTGGAAAAAGCTCATTAGAGCTTTGTTTTCCATAACCCATGGAAATCCATCAAAATCCATGTTCTGAAAATGTTTCAGAACTTAGTTTATATCCTAAGTACTTCCTAAATGTGCAGGTTAATTTCAGTAAATCCTATATTTTTTTTTCAAAAAGAGAAACCCCACAAACAGTCAAAACAAACAAACGAAAACTTAGAGAACATCAACACAAAAAGCCAGAACAACCTAAACAACTAGGAAACACTAACCAGAAATCCAAGCACAAATAGTCTGGACCCTAGCTGACATGCACATTGCTCTCATTCTCTTCATATATTGCTCCATCTTACTTCTTTTTATGCACAACTTTTTCCTTTTTTTTTGTTGTTCTCATAACACTTCCTGAAGAACTATCAAAATAGTCATTTGCACTCCTCAAATGCTGATATACTTCTATGAAGAGTTTCTCTTTTCTCTGTGTTTTCATTATTTAGTTTCAAGTCATTGTTTCCAATGTAGGGCTACTGAACACATTTTAGATTAGTTATTTATTTTTACTTTTGGAACCAGCAACCATTTGTGGAAGAAGATTTTAAGAACTGTTCTGTAACTTCCCCTTCATAAGGCTGCTCTCCAATAGTGAATTCCTAAATGAGAATCCTCCCTACTGATAATCATTTTTTCCATCTTATTCTACAAAGTTAAATTCGCTGCTTCATGCCAGAGATAGGAAATAAATATGTTCCTGTCAATGAATTAAAAGTCTATCTGACACTGGCTCATGCTTCATTAACACATGCCAGTCCACTACCAGAGATTGAAAACTTCTTCAGAGAGAACTAAGTCCTCTTTTTTCAATTTTGAAATGTTGACCGCACTTCTATATCTTATTTTAAAATTGTTATATCATAGAAAATAGAGTAAGGTCCACTCCTAAATTCCCTTTCTTCTGACTCTATTGAGTTACAACTCTGATCAGTAGTGACAAAAGATATGGGACAGTTTGTACAATCATTAAGGATTTGCATGTCATCAGAGCTTGTTCTTCTTCACATTTTATCTAGGCTTGTAGGAATTAGCTGTACCTGATGGAAAACTTCTCCCTTGCTGCGGCTATGAAATGCTTCATATACGAATTACATCTGTATTTATAAAAATCTCTGCTGATTTTTCATCTGATTCATAGAAAAGCTGTTTCCTATTCCTTTAACAGTCACCATAGCTGTAAGATAAACATGCATCTGTTTCTTGAGAGCTGGTAAGTTTGTCTTCAAGCAAAGAACACACAGATCAGCCTACATTAAATACAGTGTTTATCCATTGTGTGCAAAATATATGTTATGTTCTACTTATATTACTTAGGGAAAAAATTGCCAGCCTAGATCTGATGCTTTAGTTCTATCACTCAAGACACTTCCACGCTTTTGGAAACAACTGAGAGGGTTAGAATAGTTTGAGCTCTGATACTGGTGAAGTTTTGCTTGCTCAGAGAGCTCTTTGCAAATTTTAGCCCCAGGGAACACTAAAGAAGTTTCAGCTATTGTTTGACAGAATATAGGTTTGAGACAAGACATCTGCAACAATCCCTTAACCTCCTTTTCCATCCCCAGCTGCACAAATCTCTCAAAGAGAAGTAAAATAAACAGTTGAAAAGGCACTGCCAATCAGCAAAGCAATGTTCAGAGGTATTTTCAGGAGTCCTGTCAGTCTTATGTGCATATATCTAATCCAAACAATTTTAAGACATTTTTAGCACCTAAATATTCAGACATAAACCTTCTAGACTATCACAGCATTTTCTTCATTCCTATTCCCAGTGCAACCTGATGGAAGAAATATCCATATGATGTCCAGTCGAACACCTGCTGTCAGTCTTGGTGCCCTGTACTAAAACATGATGCACCAAGAACCAGACCTGTGCCCGTTTTCTTTCTTTTCACTGTTTGTTTGGGTGTTTTAAGGTATAGCAAAAGAGTCAAATCTGAAAAACTAAGCTTTTAAACAGTCAGTTTTAACCAACTTATTTCAGTTTTAATAAGTTCAATGAAGTTGAATGAAATTTCAGCTGAAAAATTACCCCAAACCAAATAATACTCATGGTTAATTATATGAAACTCTAGAAATTAATCTGTTTTATTTTATAGGACTAATCCAAGAATGTTCAAAGACATCAGCCTCTCTTAGTGGCAGAACATTAAGAAAAATAACTAGCATAAAGGAAATCAAATCTGAGTGACAAAAGGCTGTCTTTAAAAAGGAAAAGTACATGGAGTCTTTTACATAAGAAATTTTAGAAGTTCTATTTTCCTCCATTTGAAATCTGATCACAGAGCTCCAAAGAAAAACTTTCATAGACAGAGTTACAAGTTAAATATATTCACTACTCAGTTTAAGTCATCCATCAGAGGCCCCTGGATATTGGGTGTTCCTAGTTTGAATCTAAACTATCAGAAATAAGTGCAACTTTACAAAAAATCAAATAAAAAACTATGGGAGGTGCAAATATATAGATAATATGAAAATTGTTTCATTGAAAAAGACCCAAAAAGCTTTTTTGCTTTCTCTTCCTCCTCAACACTTTTGACTGGAGCAGGAGACAGTGCTTTTAACACGTAAAAAAGCATTCAAATACAATGGAAATGTGGGATAACTTTTATCCACATGTTACACCCGTGACACAGAGTAGCAAAGCCTGCAGGGAGAGAAAACAAAGATAATTGTCTGGGGGGTTTTGCCCTTCTCCAAGAATTGCAGAGCAGACAAGGAGTCCATTTAAACTGACAATTTTGATTTCTGTCCAAGAGCAAAACCAAGAAACACAAATCCAGCTGATTATAGATATGGCACAGCCAAATGGTTTCTTGAATGAAACAAAATCAGATTTTGTGGCCTGTACCTGTCACAGATTCCATCTTTGCTCTGAATAATAACTAGGACAGGCTGTTGCACATTGGAAATTAAGGGCTGCATTTATAAATTAGTGCAGGAAGTTCCCTTTTACTACATTTTGAGAAGATGCTTAAACTTTCTTTACTACAATGAAACTTCAAAATGAGCACAAAGGCTTCATTGATTGGTGAAAGGAATGCTCAGGTTTGCTATAGCCAAAACTTAGATCAGGAACCCTATGTCATTAATTGCTACAGATTTTTCTAGTAAAAATACCTGAAAATATATTTCCCTAAAACAAGTAAAATGAGCACAAGCAAGCTAGCTTTATTTAAAAGAATTTAAAAAATGAAAAGCAAGTAGATCACCACTTAAATTTTCCAGTTCAATACCCAGAATAGAGGGAAGACACTTTCTGTGGGTAGTTTTTTTTTTATTTTTCCTGTTTCTGATTGGGTTTTTTTGTTTGTTTATCTGGTTTTACTTTTGGGGTTTTTTAACATCGTGAGAAAAAGACACCCTGACTCAAACCAACGTAAATTCTTCTTTCTTGCAGCCATGGGACACAAATGAAAATAGATTATTTTTTTATTTCTATATTGCTTTCTGTTCCATAAATTGCCAATGAACAACCTTAGAGACAAAGTTAAATGGCATACCTGGAATAACCTTGGGTAAAGGCAGGTGGAGACACTTGGATTGAGAACATAGACACATCTCTCTTCAGCTGAAAGCCAGCATTTAAATCTGGAACAGAGGTTCCTACTCAGATCAGCAGATAAAAAACCAAGAAATATTAAATACTCCCTTTTTGTTTGAACAAAGATACTTCTAGTGTACATCTTCTAAGCAAAAAATTCTTTCCTTGGCTAAAGTCAACAGGAACCATCATTTTTTATGGCCATTTTTACAGCACCTGCATCAGCTGAAGAAAAGGGGAATGGTGCTATTATCAAGGATTGGCCAGCCCAAAGGGGAAACATTATAGAAATATTAGAAAATTGACTTATTTAAAGAAAGGGTAATTTTATTTTCTATTGACCCTGTTTTGAGTTACTCACAAGGAACCTGAACAACCTATCCTCCTATCTTTTACATCAGTGCAAAAATGTAGACATAGTAAAATATTTATGAAGCTATTTATAGTCCCTACTAACCCAGTTCAGACTGAGGACAGTGAGGAATACATCTGGCCACTCCTCCAGCCAAAATTAGTTCTATAGCTGGCAATTCTAAAAGGCCATGTCATTATATCAGTGAGTCCACTGAGCTATAAAATCTATCAGGTTGCAAACCCAGATTCCAGAAGGCAACAGCTAAACCAGATTATAAATTTCCTATGCTCAGATAATTTTGATTATTTAGTGTCCAAATGTGCTGAGAATATATTCTTGTATAAATTATAGTTTATTTGAGAGAACACAAACTCTCATCAATTCAAGCATTTTCGACTGAGCGGTTTGAGACAAATATTGTAACCTTGAAGACACCAGGACAGGTGCAAATGTCTAATTCTATAATTAGAATATAATTTCACATTCTGATTTATCATCAATGTATTAAAGATAGTCTAAACATTGACTCAATAACAGGAAGTTATCCTGACTGCCAAAGTTATCCACAGGTGTCCTCTAAGCAGGAAGGCTGGAGAATGATGACAGCATTCCCAGTTCCCTCTCTGCCCCTCTGTCCCACTGGGATGGGACAGTGCAGAACATGTTTCCAGGCCACAGGAACTTTGTGGAAGGGTTTATCCCTAACTCCTCAAGGCTTTATATCCCACACCAGGCTCTGGCTATGAGCAAAGCTTCGGACAATCTCTCTACAGAAGACTACCTTTGGTGTAGTCAGAAAAATCTCAAAAAACCTCCACGTCTCCAAGATAACTGATTTCTAAAGCTCACAACTGCTCCTCTTAGTGTATAAATACAACAATAATAGACAAGGCTGACAACCTCCAGCCACCAGATGACACTATCCTAAGGACCCAGGAGAGACTAGCTATGAAGTTTTTGCAACCCATGAAACCACAGAAAGTTGTCACACTGGGAAGCCAGACCAGAGAACAGGCTTGTTATGGCACTTGTTATGGCACATCTCTTAGGAACAGTTCTGTGCTTGCTCCCCCTCCAGAAGTTTCTTCCTGCCTCAGCTCAGTATGCTCAGGCACTGCCAGCAGAAAAGTTTTGAGGCTTACACCTCACCTGCTGAGGGGCAAGCATCAAAATAGAATATACATGCGTCTAACTCTGAGTCATTAGAACATCTATGCCATGGACAACAATCTGAAGGGCAGCTCCCAAAGAAAGGGTTCACTGCCAAACCTGCAGGTTGTACCATGCAAGGCCTTGGCAAAAATCTGGCAAACTTTAAATATCTTCATTAACAACTTGGACAGAAAATATGTTACCACATTTCTGGCTATCACTGAGCTGGGAGGGGTTGCAGGCAACCTCAAGAGTAGGATTAGATTTCACACTAATTTCAGAAATCAGATCAGAGTTATAATATCGACAGGATTCAATTCAATGGAGTCAAAATTCAAATATTTCACTTCAGAAAAATGAAAACATAATAAGAAATGTTAGCTACCTGGGTAAGCAGCAGTTGAAACAGGGATGATGTAGCTGCTCAAACTAAACAGAAGCCAAAAACTGAATGCCGGTACAAAACTAGTAAATGTCAATCTGAGAAATTATTTTTCAAGTGTCATGGGAAAGACATGTGAAGTTTTCTGCTTTCCTGGCAATGAGGAGGCTCAGCTGAAACACTGTTGGGTTGGGCCATTTCTCTGTGAGAAAGGCAGAGAGGCTGCAGAGAACCCCAAGGGAAGCCTTACGACTGACAAGAGGTTTCACAAGCAGGATCTGGGAAAACAGGCTAAGGCAACTGGATATCTTCAGTATAATGAGGACAAGATAAAGAGAAGGAAAGGCTTAAAAACAGAGTGCTTAAGAACAATATCTAGAATTTGTTGTAAAGCAAGCAACAAATAATTTCTCTCCATAACTACCAAAGATAGGATAAGAACGAATTCAGTTATATTTCAATAAGAAGGATTTCAATTAAATATTACAGGAGAAACTTCTCATTCTAAATGTACAGGCAGAGACTGTGTCACTGCTTTTGCTAGAAGGGGAAATTGTCAGAAGAAAAAATAACAAATACTAATGCCAGAGTTCCAAGCTTGTGTAGTCAAACATAGGAAGAATGAGAACACTGGAGCCTCTCTGCAGATTTTCAAGTAAATAAAATTTTCATGAGCCTATTTTTTTCTGGGAAAATTGTTTCAGAAGAGTTCCAGTGAGGAACCTTCTGGAATGGATTTGGCCTGCTTGCAAAAACTCTGATGTGAAAATAAATGCTTTTTTCCCTGACATAGATTTGGTAACTTTTTGAGAACAAAATATCGTGCTTGTTGCTGTGAGGGGAGTGGGGGAAGGTCAACATCAAAGAACAGCAAAGACAAATACTGCATCAAAAATCTTGATCTTCAGAGATCCCTCTAGCACAGTATTTATAAAACAAAAACAGCTAACAAAACACAATTATACAATAGACTGGGAAAGAAAGCTGTTATTTTGCCAAGTGACACATGAGATCCTTTTGCTAACAGGATAAATTGGTGACACATATAGTTTAATAGTTCAAGAACAACTGCATATTTCTTTTTAAAGGTACAGCACAGCGAAATTATATTGCATAATGAAATTGCTATTTTCTACTTTTAAAAGGGAATTTTAATTGTTTCCAGGTAACTACATAACTACATGTCCATACCTGTACACCTGCCACTACACATATTCCTTTCTGAAAAGAGAAAAAAAAGGAAGGAAGGAAGGACAAATAAATTAAAATTAGGAAGAAAACACATTGTGGAAGTGTTCATCGCCAAACTCACGTTTAATAAAGAAGAAATAAATAAATGCAGAAATAGATATTTTATGAAACAGAAATAAATGCTTTTCCCTCCCTGAGTAGGTGATTAATTGTTGAAAATGTAAGAATTTTGATTGGGGGGGGGGGAGCATTGTCTGGGGGTATTTTGGAAATACTTAGAGAAAACAAATAGAAAAGTGGTTCTTGGCAGCTGGCTGTGATTCCAGGTGTAGATAGATGATAAGGGGCAATAAACATTCTAGAAGAGAGAATGGACACGCATCTCCTTCAAATGCGCCTGTTCTCACCTGGGACAAGAACTCTGCTGCTGCTGTTGGCACTTGACATCACAAGCACTGCTGTTGATGGTGTCCAAGAAAACTAAATTTTCTGCTCTCTTCAGGAGATCCCATACTCCACTTAGATATATTATTATTTCCTAGGAATTAATAATAATATCCAGAGTGGAAAAAAACCACGATGAGTACGATTTTTTTGTCTTGAAATTCCATTTCAAATTGGGGATTTCATACTCCCTTTGCACCCATCACACACCTAGAAAAATCAAATGATAAAATTTTTTACTTAGAAAAAGTCAATGGAAAACAAAATAGTTCTCAACTACAACAAGGATGTCAAGCATGATGAAGTCACAGGTCAAAGGACATCACATGTTCTGGTAAAATTTGCTTTTCTAGCCTAAACTGGCCACAACAGTGTCACTACCTGAAAATGTACATAATTTTTAAATTAATTGAAAGATCTTTAAATCCATAAAAACGTGACTTACAGACCTTTTCTCTAGAAAGACCAGTGACACAAAAATACAGAATAAGCATCTATGAGAGGGAATTTTGCATCTATTGGTTTAGGGAGGGGGAATCTGGAAGGTGGGAGCTTGGTTTCTGGTTTGTTGGTTTAAATCCTGGTTCTACAGTAAGTGTAAAGGATTATACCAGAGCCAACAATTACAACCTCTTCCAAGATATTCCTGTCTATCCTATATTAATATAGACTTTAAAGACTACTTTAATGATGTCATACATCTGGCAAGTTTCCATGGCACTACAGGCACCAGGATGAAACTCTCTAAAGACAGTATTTACCAGGCAAATAAATTATTTTGATGACAGGGCTTGATATGGACATTTCTAATGCTTGCAGCTTTTAATGCCTAAAATCTAGCCTTAAGTGAAGATAAAACATTGGTCTCATTTCGGTCTTCCCAAATCCATGGACAAATAATTCCAAACTTTCCCAAGCGCAAAACATTTAGAGAGGGCGTTGTTGCTACTGTGGGAATAAAGACTTTTATCCTGTGCAGCATTATTTGAGGTTTTTCTCTTCAAAAATGCCTGTAAATTAATTTTGTTTCAAGTTCTTACAAAAAAATTTGCTATCAAACACAGACAGCACTGCTAAACTACAACCAAACAAACCATCACCCAAATAACAACTCTGTAAAACACTTTCAGGAACCTAAGTTAAATGAAACAATTCAATTTTGATAATCCACTTAAATTACCTAAAAAGAATGTATTTGTTGGTTTAAAAGATGGCACCATTATGATTTGGTTAATCTCATAGTGTCTTTGTAAGCTGTTCACGTAAAACCTCTGGTTAAAAGGCAGCCAGTGATGGATGAAACAGGTCTAATTACATATCTCTTTGTAGGTTTGTCAAATGCATAAATATTACACAAAGAAAATGGCTGTGTGATAAATTATAGCAAATTACTATAATAAAAAAAGTTTACTTTTGTTTTTGGTAATCAGTAAATTAATTGTGTTTGTTGCCAATTTAAAATGTATAATTAGTACTACATCTGTGTCATTTAAATCAGCTAAGCAATTCTCATTGTATCATTACTGGAGGAATCTGAAGTGTACTTAATGTATTAATGATTCACAACAGGGAAGAATTCTAATTAGTGGAAACTTTTGCATAGTCAATAACCAAGAAAATTAGTAAATAAATAAATGAGTTTTCCACTAGCCTATGAATTCCATGTAGGCTAATAAATACTTGGTAGAAGGGTAAACCTCTCAAAAAAATAAATTAGATATATATCAAGGGTGGATGTTTGCAAAAGCCACAGACACAAATGTTTTGAAACATTCAATGGAAATTTTGAAAAATTAAATTAATAACTAACATGTTAATAATTATATACTAGGCAGAATACAATGGTTTTACCTGTCCGCGCTACCAAATCAGTCATGCATTTAAGTCTGGTTGAAAATCAGATTACTAGAATTTCAAGGCATTCAAGCTGT
This sequence comes from Loriotus luctuosus, assembly GCA_035582745.1. Taxonomy (NCBI): domain Eukaryota; kingdom Metazoa; phylum Chordata; class Aves; order Passeriformes; family Thraupidae; genus Loriotus; species Loriotus luctuosus. Next base: position 10,975,062 of record JAWWEY010000001.1, on the reverse strand, counting down.
TCATAATATTCTGCTTATAAAAAAAGGAAGGAGCAAGCAGTGAAGCACATAACTGCAATATTTCAGTGCACTAAGACAGCCCTACCTCCAAATCTCAGCAGGAACACAGTTGGGATGAGGTTGCTCACTGAGGGTGCAAGAGGTGACCACAGACCACCTCACACTTGGCCAGCACCACTTTCTTGCCCCTTTGCAAAATAGGTTAGGGGCTTTCTTGCCCCTTTGCAAAAAATTCATGCAAGTCCTATAATCACAGAATGTGCTGAGTTGGAAGGGATCTACAAGGAACCTCAGGTTCAACTCCCGGCCCTGGACAGGCCAGGCCAAGAATCCTGTAGTACCAAGCATCTGTTTTCACCTGGTGTGCAAGGACAGACAGAAGATGGAGCCCAGCGACAGCCAAACACCTCAGATGGCTCAAGGACCATTTCAGTGGGGCCCTCACTGTCACCTTTAACATGTGCCGTATAAGAATCATAACACTGCAGAAATCAATCAACTTACCCCGCTATTTCAAACTGCTACACCCTTAACCTGGTTCCAAGCAGCTCTCTGCATTAGTTACTCTAGGTGCTTTTTAGGATCCTAAAGGGAAAGGGCAGAAATAAATGAAAAAATAAAAAGTACAACTAAATAGAGACATTGGTTTCTGTACCTCTCTAAAACAAGATTTATGATCTTTGCAACTTTTGAATTCAGGCACAAGACCAGACACAAGACTGTAAGATCTAGAACTTTATCAATCTTCTCTGTATCTTGTTCTGTTTTTTTCCTAAAAGTACCATTCCTGACAAGTTGGAAAAAAAAAATTGATGGAATTTCTTGTTTGAGCAATCACGGTCCTGATCTTTAAATACATGTATCTTCAGCAAGCCAAGAGAATCATTTCAATGAAACTGACCCATCTAAACAGCTGAAAATCCAGGAGTTTGACTTCTAAAGAATGGGAAAAGCGAGTATGGTTTATTCTCATTGAAAATGAACCTTAAAAAAACCAACCAAACAAACTTGGTTTGGTTTTTTATATCCTAAAATTTCCAAATCTAGTTAAAAATTAGCAGAGCTGAAAACAAAGACTAAATGAGTGAAATTAATAATTGAAAACCCCAACAAAACAACTCTGCAATTTTAATTTACTAAAGGTAAATGTGATAGTAGTCTTTCCAAACCCTGTTTTCTCAAATTATTCTTGGCAAATATTAAACATTTTCCTTTTCTTTACCAAGTAGTATAGATTCATTCAGGGTGCTGAAATCAACATAAAAATTTAGATTATTGTACACACATGAAAAAAATTACTGTGTGACTAAACCCACTACAAGTGATTCCCTTAGATCTCTAATTTACTTCATGAGAAAAGCCAGAGATTAAAGCAAATATTTGTGGACTGGATCACACTGTCAAATACTATAAATAGGTTGCAATAAATACAAACAGAATCAGTCTTTTCTTTCAGACTAGAGCAAGAAATTAAATACTTTTCCGTTTCCCTCAAAAACTGAGGAAAGAAATTTCTGGAGAAACTGGAGCAGTGTTTGCTCCTCATGCCAATTGCAATGACCAGGCCCCAAGTTAGGAGAGGTGTTCTGACTGAGGTAAGGGATTTGGGGTCAAACTCTAAGGTCACTTCAGCAGGATGAAGGCTGTCATGGAAAACAGAACAAGAAAAATCAGGGTCCCCATGTGAAAGAAGCCAGGATCAGCTCTGGAGGAAGACATTGGCTGGTTTGTTCTTTCTTTGAAATGCTGTTTGGATGTGTGTGTATATGCTGTAAGTTTATTTCTATGTTTAAAAGGAATAAAACTGGAAACAACTTTGAAGCCTCCTTCAGGTTTTCTAAACACAAAAAAAAATATATTGTAAGCTACCATTAGGACAATTATTGATAAAAAATAAATTTAAAAAATGCTAACAATACAAAGCTTGTGCTTTGAAAGAGCCCACTTTCTCACTGGAGTAACATGCAATTCCTATAAGGAATCAAGTGCAATGCTTTTCTCAAGGGCCTTTTGAGTGGATTATTTATTGCTGTTTCCTGTTCAAGTTTTTATGGGCAGGTCAAGTGCCAGAGTGCTGCTCTACTCTGTCTGCCAAGAATGATAAAAGCTGGACTCCAGTGTGACAACAGGACCATATCTAATTATTAAAGCAAGCAGTGCATGGATTGCAGAGGGGTCTCCCCACCAACCCACTCACCCCTGATTTTGCTAATGTAAACAGACAAAATCTTCATGGAACAGTAAACAGTAGGACCAACAGCAATGCTTATTTATAATGGATTTTTTTTTTTCAAATTTCATTTTTCAGATTTTCTTTTTCCTTTCTTTTTAAAAAAGTAAATAAGTACAAAAGAATGTATTCTGTCTTCCAATTTAATCACATAGTGGCAATGGGGACTAAAGACCTCTTTCACAGCCATGAAGGAGTCGCAGTCATGCTGCTTCTACTTGAATCCCCCATGCTGTGCTGTCAGTGACCTTAGTGGTGACCTGAAGTAATGGTTATACTTCTTTTTTTTTTTGTCCTTAGGAGTAACAATTCAGCCTCTGTATTCCAGGCATTAGTTCTGTGCTTCCAGTACTGAACAGAGACCGATCATTATACCAGTGAGCATTTGTTACATCTTCTTACACAGTCAGAGTTTCAATGCAAGCTCATTTGAAGACAGACACAACATGTACAACCCATGATTTACTTAAGGTGTCAATGGTAGGGGTAAATTTATTTTCCTTCAGCACAGCAGTAAAGTGGATCACTTGCTTCCCATTGTAATCAGCTCCACAATTGGAAGACTTTTGAAGACATTCACTTATTAAATCAGAGCTTTTTTGGAAGAACACCAACTACTCCAGAAAACATTCAGTCCCATACTGTATAATGAAAATTGTCATACACATTTACATTTGCAATGAAATAAAAAAAAAACCAAAAAACAACAAAACAAACCAAAATCCAAACAAAACACAACAAGTGCAAATAAAACAGAAGCCATGGAAAACTTAAAAATACTTCAGAGTTTCAAAGTTTTTCTAATATTGTCATCTCTTTCCACTTCCGGGTTTTCCATTAATTCTGTGCTTCTTTTGGAAGTTCAGAAGAAAAGTAAGCTAAAAATGGGTATGTACATGGTTTAAAACATCTAATCCTTCATGTTGGATGAAAGCAAGCTGAGCCTCTGCAGATGCTAATGAAGATTTAACTGGGAGGCAGGTACATATAAATAAAAAGCATATGGAATGGGGCAACAGTAAACACAATAAGAGCTCAATGCAGGTCTGGACACAATAGAATTTAATCTTTTTTACACTCATACGATTCCCCAAAAAAATGAACTCAACCATTCAAGATTTAATAGACATAGCTTATATTTGTTGACCAAACCATGATCTAAAAATAGTGATAAAGACTATATTCTTTTTATCAAAATGTTGCCATTTATGCATAAGTTTTGGTTATTAAAAATGTGTACTAAACAAACTAAATTTGAAAGCAGGATAAGAAGAGACTAGTCTTTCATGAAAGGCTACATTAGCTGAGAAACAGAGAAGAAGCTGTCTTTAGAAATACTTTAGTGGCTGCTATTAGGACATCAGAGGTAAAAAGTGTGAGTACTTTGTGGATCTGAAATATAAAAGGCCATATTCAAAATTACAGATAAAGGATCTGGACAGAAAAAAACAGGATAGGAGTTGAGTCTGTTCCCTTGATGCTCTGTGTCATTTTCAATTTATATTTCAAAAGCAAACTAAAAATAATAAGAATTTGAATGTTGTTGCTCCTCTGCCAAGGAATTCAGAAAAGTGAATTAAGACTGCAATGTATATATAATAAAAATCAAATATAAATCAGATCTTTGAATTTGCATTGGAAGACAAACAGTGCTGAGTTACTACTTGGCAATAACCACAATAACTAAAATTATGGTAGGTGTTTCCTCAGCAGAGAACATTCCTAAAACACTACCCTGGAAAATAGTAGTTTGTATATTGCTGAAATAAGTGGGTATTATTTTTCAGAATGACAAAATGTTTTTGTGCTTTATTTCTTTAATATCTTCGTCATTAATCGTATTAACTCTGTGCTTTGACCAGGAAGGAGAATGCATACTTCATCTTTATTCTCTTTAAAACATTGAAACTATAAGCTAGAGTGAGTTGTTTTCTAGCTACTGGCATAAAATAAGCAAAAAAATCACGCAACCAACTAGAAGAAAAAACTTACCCAAGAGTCAAGAAAAGAAGGGGCCTTGGCAAGCAAGATTAGGAGCTGGCAAAGGTGAAGCTGAGATCCTTCTTTTTTTCTTACCTGCTAGGTGCTGATAAGATGTGCATGACCATGGAAAATGTCTTACCTGGAGCATTACAAGAGATCAAGGCCTCCAAATGGCAAAATGGGATGAGAGCTTTGTAGTCAGACAAAAGGCCATGTACTCTGGCATAGAAGAAGGCAGTTAGTTAAGAAAAATAAGATAAGGAGGACTGGAGTGTTGGTACCCCACTTGACCGAGTACTGTGACCATCAGCACTGCTTTGCTCAGAGCCAGCTGGGCCTGCAACAAGACAGGACGAGTGCCACTGTGCATGGCCATCTGGAAGGGTGCCATTTATGAGGAAGATGAGTTAAAATCAGGCTGGTGACAGAAACAGCTATCAGGGGAAGCAGGGGAATTATGGATTCTTTTCTGGGAGGCCTCTGCAGGACCACAGCTTGCTTAAACCCACCAGAATAAAAGCTGTCAATACCTGAGAGCACTTTGTACTCCTATACTGAGGGTAAACACCAGGCAGAGACAGACAAGAACTAAAAAGCAACTGGGCTAAACAACTTAAAGATGTTTCAGGTAGAACTCTCTATAAAGCCCAAGCATCCCAAGGGCCACTGCACTATCTACTGAAAACATCTCTTCTCTTAATGTTGCACTTAAGCAAAATAAGTGAATAAAGCCTACCATGTACTTCTGTTACAGAATTACTTTTTTTAACAGTTGATTAAGCTGAGATTCAAGCACACGGACAGTTTTCATCTCAGAAGTAGTAGTGTGGTCTTAATGGGCCAACCATCCTTGAGTTTAAGAGAAATACTGCTCTTCTTTACCCAATTACTGTATTTAATGCCCAGCATAGCAATGAACTTCTCTCAGAATTTATGTGAAAACAAGTACGTTTTCACCACGATGGTAGGCAGACTTCTTAAATGGTAAGAATCACTATGAGGAAATAGATCCCCTTTATGGTAAGGAAACCTAAATCCCTAAAATTTAAGGTGACCTTGTAATTTGTAAACTGTGCTTGCCTGCTATGATAAATTATAGAGCAGATAACATGAGACAGCATTGCTTAATTTCATTTGCTGCCATCTTGGTCCAGAAATGCTTGATTTCAAAATATCCTTGTTTCCAAATCAAAGATGAAACATCTATGTGGACACAAAATAATTTCTAAAACAGGAGTGATAAAACATGATATTTGATTTTATTTTGTCACTATAAATAGATCAAAAAAGACCAACTGAGCTACCTAATATGTCTCCCTGAACTTTTTGGTTCATTCCCTATATGAATTGAAAGAGATTTTTCCAATCTAGCTATTAAAGTCACCAGCAATATGAACTTTCACCACTTCTCTTGGAAAGTATGTCATGGTCTGATAAAACATTTAATGGCAAGATAATTTAGAGCAGACATCAGGAAAAGTAGATCTCATTTCAGAATCATCTTATTGCACCTCACCCTCAGCTATTTATCCTCCTCCACAACACTTTTCTACTCAGAGATGGTGAACATCATCTTGTCCTGTTTAGGGAACCAAACTGCATTTTGGGGCCTGGATAAAAATCCATGTGGGTTGTAGCTGGTTTCTACAGAAAGTGGAGAAAGCCATTTTGTCTAAGGGGCAGCAAACAACAGGCTGCTCCAGCTCCTTGGGAACACAGATGCTGAAGTATCTTTGAACAGTGGTGACATGAGTATACACCTTGAGTGGATGCCCATTGAAGGCTGGATTGCAAGAGTTGATCCCTACACACATCAAGAGAAGAAGAACCTACATTTTACAAAAGGGTTTGTGTGTGAAACCTGTAAATTGCTGATGCACCACTAACCAGTGTGCCAGGGAGTACATGGAGCCTGACAGGCACAGTTTTGTACGCACAAGAAGGCATTAAAAACAACATGGGCAACTTCTTGTGTGTAGTGCATGCATGACCACATGTGTAGATATATTTGAGATCTTAATGCAACACAAACCTGAAAACAGAAACATATTTTGCAATGCCAGCCAGCAGTGAACTGTGCAAAATAAGTGAAGCAGTTCTGTAACGTGCCTGTGCACAAGGCTACACAGGCTTTGTGGTTCTGCATTATAGAACCTGCCACAAAATCTACCCCAGTCAGGAAACTGTGTTCCAGAGTCTAGAACAGGATTTAGTATTTTAAAATACAAACTGTGTTTCCCACCTCTTTCCAGTCACCAAGACAGTTTAGGCAGTTCTTGTTCCACCAGTAGCTCAGTGCACTGGGTGGGTATGTTTATTTGCATGGCTATGCTGCAAAATCAGTCAAGTAATTGGAGTGGGTGAAAAAGAAAATCCAAAAAGATCTTTTTTCCTCTGCTCCATAGAGTTACTTTTCAGCCAGATCTGTTCTTTTACTAAAGCCAGGAGACAGCAGATACAACGAAAAAGCAGAGATGAGTTGCCAAAGCAAAGGCTGCTTAAGTGCTGCTGCTGTGTGTGTGTATCACAGTCTAAGATAAAAATATATGTATGCTGATATATATAAATATATCTGTGTAGGTATGTGTGATATGCATATAAATATGTGTGTATATATATTTATGTACAAATCTACACACAGTATAAAAAATTAAAACTATTCTAAACCAATTTCTCAGGTCCCCTAGTCTTAATATTTGCACTGTAACAGACATTTACCTCAATAGCAGCATTAGCTCTTCAGGCTCATCCCTTCCCACTGTTTTTCCTCATTCCCAATCATCACATTTTTTGAAGAAACTTGATATGTTTGCCATCAAACTTTACAAAGTTGTTGATGAAGTCTGGAGAGAAAACCAAAATAATTATACAGTGCTTTATCTGCATATTAAAAGTTAAAACAAACAAACCCACCCAAACGTTTTGCCTGTGAGAATAAGGAAAGTCTTAGATGGTTCCTATTCAGGTCAGCACGCTTACAAAATATCTGACAATGTCATCCTGACCTCTGCTGGAAACCCTCAGCATTTGCAGGATTAAATTGTGGAACATCAGCAAATCCAGAACGAATAACTTAAAGATGTAACAAGTACTTCCCAACATCTTTTCTACATTAATTACAAGACACTACAGGTAATAGGAGCAGAGAGCTGCAATACTACCAGCAACTAAAGAGGATGTAAAAACAAAGCACTTTGTAACATTGCAAAAGGCTCACCTCTACAGCTGGGTTATATCTTCCCCAACTACATATAGGGTTTAGTTGTTGCACTCACTTTTAATCTGATCATTTATCTGTATTCATTTCCGAACGTCCATCAAGGTAATGAAAAAGTAAGTCACAATAGGTACAAACATTCCCATCATAGTATGAGTTCCTAAAGCCCTTAGTGTTTAGATGGTTAATCTGAAGTTCAAAGTGGCATTCAGAAATAGGCAAGAAACTTATCAACCGCTAAAATCTCAGGTATTTACAAAAAGAATGATTAACCCCTTCCAGGTTTGTATCAGAAATCACAAATGCTGCACAATTCCCTTATGACAAATCCTGGAAGAGGTTAGAAAACTTTCAGCCTGGAAATTCTAACTGAAATGTGTAGTTCTGCATTTCAGTGCAATCACATCATTTGCTAAAACATTAGGAGTGACATCAAACATCGTGGAATAGCTGCATTTAGGCTCTCTACTTTTCTCAATACATAAAAGCAATTTAAGCCTGTGAGAGGCTTGTAAAACTTTTCCAGCATTTTGAGCCATTTTGGTGTTTGCTAAAGCAATTGCCATAGGTGAGATATAAAATTGTTCTATTCTGCTTGTATCAGACACGTAGAAAGCCAGAGCTCATCATCCCAGCTGAGACCGCTCTGGTAAAATCAGTACATACCAGGTGAGGTCTCAGCTGGTGCAACCCATGGCAGCTCCAGGGACCCAGGAGGAGACAGAGATTCAAGGTAGATGTAAGTCCTATAAGGAGCAGCTGAGGGAGCTGGCATTGTTCTGCCTGGAGGAGTCATCTCAGGGACACTTATCACTCTCTAAAAATACCTGAAAAGTGGATGTAGAGAGATGAGGGTCAGTTTCTTCTCCCAGGCAACCAGTGACAGAGAAAGGGGACATGGCCTCAAACTGCACCAGGGAAGGCTGAGGTTGGACACCAGTAGGAATTTCTTCCAAAAGAAAGGATTGCTAAACATTGGAATGGGTCGCCCAAGGAGGTAGGGGAGTCATCCTTCAATGGATGTGTGCAAGAAATGAAAGGACATAGCACCTGGTGCCATGGTCTAGTTGACAAGGTGGAGATCAATCAAAGGTTGAACCAAAATGATCCTGGAGATCTTTTCCAACATAAATGATCCTGTGATTCTGTGACTGTGAGGAGCAGCAAAGGGAAGATCCTGTATTAATGTACACACTGAGCAGCTGAAACCAGTCCCCAACCACCCAGGATGTGTGTACTCTGCACACTCTCAATCAAAGCCACCTGAAGCCATCTGGACCATGCAACAACACAAAGTCTGGACATAGCACAGCAAATAGGGCTGTTAAAAAACCAGGGCTTGGCCTGCTGCAGAAACCAAAGCTTTGGCAGAGAGCAAGAACCTTTCTGGTAGGAGCATTTGACAAGAACAGCATTGAAACCACATTATTTTACCAGAATGGAATGACTGGACGTAACCTGATATTTAAATGGAGCAAGCTCATATCAGTGCATACCCAAATGTTGCATATTCTCTCACAGAAAAATCTGGCACTTTGGAGGCTGAACTGGGAGTGTGGGGGGGGATCTCCTTCCTACCCTTACAACTTATGGAGCATCTCACATGCCAGCTTTCTTCTTACATAACATAAGGTGATAAATCTCCTTGTCACAAATCAGTTATGGAAGAACACAAGCTTACTAAATGCATCTTCAAATCAAGGGCAGGATTCTCCCTCAGTACTAGATCAAAAGTTATATTTGAGCTCTAATAAGAAGAAGACTTATTTATTGGTGCTTGAGGCATAGGGCCAAGAAATCTTCTGTGTTCCAGATCTGTAGCATACCAAATTCTTTACAGTTTTGAACAAGTCTGTGGCTCCATTTCTCCATCATATAAATAGAGATTATAGTATTTGGTTACCTCAGTCTCAGAATAATATATAGTCCTTTTGTTTTGTATTTAACAAGCTCCTACACTACAGGTTCCGCCATTTAAATCTGGAAATTTTCAGATTTCATTGAAAAGAAAGCATGGGGAAAGATGTGAAATAGAAAAATAAAGTGATTCTTACATTAGAAAAACACACCTTCAGGTCTGATGGGTTATATAAAAATATCCATAAGGGAGAGTCACAGAGATCCTTGTTTCTCAAACTGGCTTAGCAATAGGGGAAAACCAAACAACTCCCTAAATGATAGGAAACAAAAAAAGCTATCCAGACTTAATTTTTTCTATATCTGTTGGTTTCATACACAACAGTTATTTCTTAGAGAAAATTATGCCTTCAGAAACCCACAGAGCTCCATGCCCTAGGATACGGCTTGCTCCGGCTGCTTCTCCCCACCATGCTCCAGAGGGAGTGATTCCTGTGGGAACCCACTGGGAAAAAACAAAGCCAAATATTGGCCTTTGAGGGAAGAGCAGGCACATTGTGGCTCCCCATGGAGCCACACATCACTCCAGAGGGCACCATGGACAAGTGTTAGTGCTGAGGGCTGGGAATACACCTGGGAGCAGCTCGGTGTGCTGCACCAAAGGCTCCAGGACAGGCTCCTGATGCACATCCATGGCCCCAACACTGCCATTCCTGCCAATCCAGGCAAGAAGAGAGGCTTTCCACTTCCCACTCAATGTTAAATATAAGGAGACTTGGAGCCAAGCACGACTTTCCCAAAGGACCTGCATGGTGATGCACTAAGGACAGAGCTGGAGACGGGGATCTGGAAGATCTGGGATGCAGGTCCAGTGTGAGAGGTCACACAAGTTATGCTCAGGCACCAGATTCCAATGGAGTACAAGCAAGTGCTAAATCCATATGATTTTAATAACAAGCATGTTTGTGGTGGTGCCTTTCACACTTTATTACTTGAAACCTATCCAAGAAGTCCCATGATTGACATTCTGGGATCCTCATAAAGGATAGGGACCACCCCTCCTTTTGAATAATCTCAAAAATAAACACACAATAAAATTTCACGGCATGCAGAAAAGAGAAGAAAGGGAGGAAAAAACCTTTCAAGCCTCAGACCAATTTTGCACTATTTCTTGAACTGAAAGAGTTTCTCCCCAGAAAATTTACAAATCCAGTGGAAGTGTTTGATAAGGAGAAGGTGATAAGAAGGAAGAGAAGTGATGGCCAAAGCTCACATTTGTTAACAGAAGCTCAGGAGACTGACAGAAGTGCTGCAACAGTCTCTATTTACAAACATGATGCAGCCAACTCACTGCACATGGGGATTGTGGAGAAAAGTCTGAAGGATAAGTATTCTACAGGAGCAAAGAACAAAAGAGTAAACACACAACAGAAGAGAAGATTATTAGGAAATAATGCCTTTTTCTGACTATACACAACACAGTAAAATTCCTGCTACTAATTATGATATTGGCATGAAAGTTATTTCCACTATTGTTTCAAAAAAGCATATTTAATGTCAAATAGATTAATACAAAGACTTTTGAGACCTAACAAACATTTCAAAGTCATGTTTTTTATTTCCAAGGCTGGGGTTATTTGAGGGGTTTTTATTTTTTTTTAACAGTAAGATCAGGGCAAGGTACAAACAAAGGTTCTAGACCAGAATAGCTTAATAAAATAGTACTATTTATACTTTAAATACCAGCAACAAACAACTTTAAAAAAGAATAGTAGATAATATTTAAATGGGAAAATTTCTTTCAAGTTAAAACAGTAAGATCCAAAGCTGGAAGCCAAGCCACAATTCCTCACGCACCAGCTGCTTAAATAAGATGGGAGCTGTGGCCTAGAGTCATCCTCTACCAGTAGGACTCCCAAACTGAAAAAAATATTTTCCAAAAACCCACTGATCATGCCATTGATTTAAATTATATGGAAAACAAAGGCTACATAGAGATGCCTTAAACTATACATTGAAACTCAGTGAGGTTTTCCCACCTCTGCCAAAGATTTCTTATGTTACCTTTTTAAAATCAAGAACGAGCAGATTTCCCAATATCCAAAACTCAAAATCTTCAGTCACCATCTCCATTTTTCTTCCATTAATTATTTGGTAATTGAAATACAGAGAAGATACATACAAGGGGCCTGCTGCTATGGGGAAACTTAAGTATGAGTGTTCAGAATGTGAAATTGTAAAATTTTAATCATCTAAACTCCTTGTGTTGAGGCCATGAAAATCTCCTCCCTGTGTGTGGTTTTCATTTTTTTTTTCTGAGTTTCATTCTACTCTCTCTGCAAAATAAGCAATACTAATTTTTTTTTTCATCTCAGAGTCTTGTGTAATGAGACTATAAAAAAACCAAGTTTTGCCTCTTTCCACATAAAGTGAGTCAACATAACCATAATTGTAAGTGGAGTTTTCAAGCACAACTACAATAAAAAAACACTCTGGTCCTTTCTGTTTATTACTTTTTCTTAAGGGTCTCTAGGAATGAAGGAAATCATATAAGGCATATAGTAAACCAAAATGTTTTGACAGTGGTCATTGATAGACTCTTTCCATCTAAGCAAAAAAGATGAATAATTTGTAACTGGTTACAGAATATGTCTTTTAGACAATATGTCTATACATGGAACTACCTTGCAGAGGCGAGCAAAAGGCTTTCTAAATATAGCTGAACCGGCATGTAGATCACAGAACAGAGTCTATGATAAGCTGTAAAAGCATTCAAGGTAAGCACAAAATGGTTCTAAAAGCAAATCTGTGGGCAAAACAACACTGTCAGTGCTCAAAATATTTCAAGTGGACAGTCTTGCCTATTACTTCTACATAATGCTATTACACACATAGCAGCCACCCTTCCCTGATGTATATTATATTTAAACATGTGCTACTGTATTTGCAGCATCTATTTCCTCCCCAGGAGGAATTAGGATAGGTAGCTTCTAATGAAATTGACTAAAGGAAAATTATCCAGCTTTTCTAATTTTTTCTTAAAAATAATAAATAAAAAGAAAATCATATGCAAAATCATACTTATACATAACACCAAGTTAAGCAACTAAACAACAACAAAAAACCCAACAAAAAGACCCCAAATCAGCTGCACCATTACTAGATTTTCTATTCCTTTTTCTCCTCTTTAGTCAGCATCTCCCCACACAACTTCCCACGTAAAAGCTGTAGGATCATTTTTGCTGCATCATTATTCTTCTTCCTCTTTCTCTCCTACACTAAGGATCTCAAAGAAATATCAATCAAGACAGCACCTTTCAAAATATATTTTCATTTCTGAATTTGCATGTACTGTAATATTCAGAAGTAGAGACCTGCCAAAAATGAATCCTCAATAAGTACACATAAATCCAAGCAGGGAAACCATCATCAAATCTGAAACTGCAATCCAGCTCTGGAAGAAAGCAATCTCTCCCAAGCCTTTTTGAACACTCAGGTGCATGGGATTTTTTTTCAGACCATTCTGATCATCTTTCAGAAGTTCAGCACGCTTTGGCTCACGAGTGTTATCAAGTGGGACCTTAAGGCATTTTCGATGGGGTTGAAAGTACATGGGAAGCAAACAGATCAGAGAGCACTGTACAGAGAATGTTAAGGGTAAATTGCATTCATGTCACAAAGCATTTTCACTTTTTCAAGGAATCCAAGCTGCAGGCATTTTGCTGTCACTAAAATAAAAGATTTTTTCCCGAACATCACATTTGAAGGACAGGATGTTAAAAAAGCACATTACAAAACAGCGTCAGCAGCCACTACAATTTTTTTCAAATCTGAGGGTGAGGGGCCATACTATCTATTACAGATCACATAAACCATATGAAAAAAAAAAACAAAAACCACAAAAATACCCATAGAAAAAGCCATCTTTAAATTGTTTGGAGCTACAGAAACAAGGGTAGATTTGGTGAATTAAAAGTTGGGTTTTACCACTGTGCAGTTTGTGCTGGTCCCGCCTTTCCCACATGGACTTTCAGTTCCGGGACAACTGAGCAAGCTCATTTTATTTACAGTCTAAATTGTCCTCCTACTGAGAAGGACAATATTGCACCTCTCAGCAGAGCAAGATCAGTATATTATTTATAGTCCAATTTTAATTATTTAATTTTTCATAAACCACTGAGAAAAAACCACTAATCAAAAATACAAGCAACTTAATTGTCCCAATTTCTCCTTGTGCACACTTGGGAGGGAAATTCCCTGGGGTCTACTGCCTGAGGAATAAACAAGTTAATGCTACTCCCCAAAAAGAAGAGCATGTGTGGAGGCTATCTGAAAAGGATGATGTTTTATCACTATGATACACAGACCAGCACTCAATGGGCTCTGAACTGTTTAGGAAAAACTAAAATTCACTTCACCCAGGTAGCTCTAAAACACATGCACCTACTTCTTAAACAGACAATTTTTTGTTACAGAGGCAGAGTTATGCTATCAGCTCTCTTGTGGAGAACCACCTTTTATGTAACTGAATCAAATTCTCAATCAATTGTCCACAAAAACAAATTAAGACCCCTTTTCCAAACTCTAGAAGAAGAATATTAATTTTCTTCTGTTTTTATGAGAGGACACAGTGTCTTATTGTTTAGAAAAGAGGGTAATACTAACCCTATTTTACACCCAACACATAAGCTCCAAAACAAATCTATTGAAGCTTCAGCCAAAATGTTTGTCTCAATCTTTATGAAATAGTAATTTTAAAAAATATTAACTAAATACTCCTGAACAATATTAAAGATAGCCCAGAAGCTTCCAGTAAATAATGTGAGCATCAAACAATTGACAAGTTTTTCTACATTTAAACTGTGATAACCTTCCCTTTCCTCTATGTCTCTGCTTCAGTTTAGTTTTAAAACTAAATGGAGTATTTTAAATGACACTAAAACCCAACTGATTTATGAAACACTGTATAAACAACATCATCTTGAACAGGCCAGCACTAAAACATCTCATGGTGATTGGTTCCTGTCATTTACATTTTCCCCTTTGAGGGGAACAAAGATTTACAGAGCTTCATTTGAGTGCTAACTTTGAATAAAGAGACAAAGTGGCTTAAGTGCCTTGTCCTGAATGGATGAAAATTGAAACCCTTTCAACACAGCAAAGGCTTGCAGTACATACATCATTTACAATTACTAATGACCAATTATCTGCTAATTAAACATAAGTGGCATTGCACGCTAACCAATGGCTGCATTGGGGTACCACAACATTTCTTTTATTCTAAATGGTAATGACTGCAAAGCTTAATGTAAGGCTGAGGAGGCAAAGTTTGAATATTGGTGTGTAACTACTTACAACTGAGTAACAGGAAGTGCTGAGACTGAAGGAAAAAACCCATACCCATCTCTCCAACCTTATGTCTCACCTGGACATTAGATATTGTAATCAGAATTTCAAGAAAGTATCTATATGCACTGGGGATCCAAAGCTGGAAAAGGAAAATTATGTCCACAATTTTTCCTGAATGTTTTTCTTGTGGCTTGAAAATTTCTGGCTAATTTGTCCTTTTGATGGCTCGTCTCTTATCCCTTGCTTTTTCCTTTTAATAAAGTTTGACATTTCCATGAAATTTATACTGAAACCAAGTTGCACCAGAGGGGGTGCAATAGATAAGTTATATAGTTACTGTGGAACTTTAGAGGTTCTATAGTAAAGAGAAAGGTGGATTGGAAAATGCAAGGTAAGCTGTCAGATGCCTTGGCACAGTTTTACTGTGAAAATTTACACATATCTCAAAACATTTTGTTTTATTACTTTTCTAGCATAAATTGAAATCTTTGCAAGAACTTAACATTTCTCTATCCTAAAAAAAGTAAAAGGGCTCAGGCACCTGTGCAGCCTTCCTTCCATTCTACATCACAACACAGAACAGAAGTACTGTGTTCCTGAAGGGATGGAATGGCAGGAGATGCCATCCAACCAGGAAGTCTGGACACAGCAGGCAAAATTAGGCATAAGAAAGAATAGTGAATAAACTTTTTGATTCTTACATAAAAATTGGAGTCTTGAATTAGAGAATGCCAAGTGAAAGAATTATTCTAATCATTCTCCTGAGTGGTTCACATTGTAGTGAAGAAATAAATAAACATTTCTCTCATTTCAAAGATAACTTTTTTTTTCCCCCATGGCATAAAACTCCAAACCTTGATATAATATCCTGATCTTTCTTGATAACAGAGAGTTATTCTCAGAAGAAGAAAGTTCTTCCTAAAGTTTTGGAGCTACTTATCTGTCTGAACTCTTCCCTTACCTAGTTTCCCTCATATGAATTGTGAAAAGATCTCTCAGCCATATGCACAACTTCATATTTGATGGAGCTTTAAATTCCTAATTTCTTCTACACAAGGGCAACTCACTTTAAAAATAAGCATTCTTTGGCCAAAATCACATTAAAGCACGACATACTCAGCAGTTTCATAAGTGATGGACAAATTTACAAGACAAGGTAGAGAGAGGAGAAATGAAATAAAATAAAATCAGAAAAAAAGAAAGACATGAAGAAAGCTTAAGGAAGGGGAAGACAGTTTCCTAGGGGCACAGGAACAGTAAGTGTGTATGTGTGTGTGTGTGTGTGCAAATCACAGAAAATGTACAGGGAGAGAGTAATGAAAAAGAATAAGGAGTCAGTTTGTTTTCCTTGTAAAATATACACTGATTTCTTTCCAGAAATGACACTTCAGGCTAATCAGTAACTCTGAGTTTTACATGCTGCTCGTTTGTTTTTTCTCAGCACACAAAACAGATACAATGCTGAAGAAGTTCTGATCCAAATTGATATCTCAAGACCTTGTTGGTAGTCAGTACAGAGAATTCCTCTGCAGCATGGAAAAATAAATACTTATGTCTTTTTGAACCAAATCTGTTTTATGTCAGATTTTATGTTTATGTTTATGTTTTAATTTAACTATTAACAGGACTCTGAGACGATTAATGCAACAGCAAGTCTCCTAACTCAGAAAATACTCAATATTTTATACTGGGGTTGCAACAAAACCATCTTCTAAAACAGATATGACAGAGACTAATAGTAGATGCTGTAACTTAATCTCAGAACCCCAATGATGCCAAACCTCTTGAGCATCATATACAGTTTATGCTAGGGTATTTTCACAATCCTTCAATGGAATTACAGTTTTGTAACTAATCTCTCCCTATCAGTTACACTGCACAGAAACTGTGAAGTCCAAATACAAAGAGGCCATGGGTGTGAATGATTGCACTTGAGTCTTTCCCCAAACCATATTTCTAAGCCCCAGAGTGATAAATGGCACAGCAGTTATAAATGGGCCATAGGGTCAGTGGAACTAAAAGCTGAGAGTTCAAAGAAAAGTCACAATTCTTCAGAGTTCAGCAAAAGGCCAGAGACTGATGTTGCAATGCTTAATGATAAATGGCCAGGGTTGTTATGCTCCAATTAGAGAAGATAGGAGATTGGCAAACAACCATGGCAATGGCAACAATACAGCCTCAGACCATCCACATCACCTTGCAGGTCTCTAAGTGTTATGGCTTTCATGTATTAGTCTAAAATTCTTCTTTGACAGAAGCTTAAAAGTCACAAATAAACCAGCCACAAGACGGAAATTAACTGCACAAACTTAGCATAAATTGATCACTCTACATGAGTTCACAAAACAACTCTGAAGTGTGAAGAGAGGGACTTTGTCATGAACAAGAATAATCACTGGAGACTGAAGGCCAAATCTACTGACAGTTTGGGTACCTAAAGGGAGAAAAAAATCAGGAACTAGAATTGAGGCACACATGAGTTCAAAAGATAGATTCAGGAACAAACCTGAACAGACACCTGAATTTCTACCTGTGCCACCCAGAGACATGGAGTCCAACAGTATCTTTCTTTCGTGGAAAAGGAATCATATTTAAACCATTTTAGGCACTGAAACTACTGGATTCCACACACATGCACATCTTACAATACACTTGTACAATCCAAGTGAACACCCTTCCCACCTGGAGTGTTTTCCATCCTGCACTAGTGTGCAACTGAGAGATGAAAACTGGTGGATCTGTAAGGATTGCTGGCAGGACGACCTGGCTTTTTGCCACCCCTGTGCAGGAAGGAAAGATAATTTAAACTCATTTAAACTCCAATATTACTTCTACATTTTAGACAACAGACTAATGTATAAATAGTGACTATCTAAGTGAGGCCTGGAACAAATCTCCCTCCTGCTAGATAAGATTCAGATTCCAGATAGGCTAAGTTGGAAAGATCTCCAGGCATCTCTAAAAAAGATTTCCTGAACAGACTTTCCAAGTGTTTGTTCATAGCTGAAAGCACCAGGTTCCCAGAATATTCTTACTACAATCTTTCATGGTTGAATTTTAAGGACCATGGTCCAAAATTGGATCACAGAAGTGATCACACACTGATATACAGAAAGATTTGCCATTATACGTTTATGAAATTATCAATATAGAGAAAGATTTACATTAGGAATTAAATTACATGCATTATCTACATATTGCTCTCAAAAAAAATGCCAAATTAATCTTTGCCTATTATTTTTCATTGCATCTCTGCAATGACAACAATAACAACAAAGAAATAGTTTTATATTGAATATTTTTACATAAAAACTCAAACAGTAATGAACGAAAAATAGATACCTATTTGTCAGAAGATTCTTAGAGACAGCACATGAGGAAATTTTGCATGAAACAGCTATTCAGGCTGCCTGAAAGTGTTCTCCAGAGATGTGTATCAGTGCCTACAATGAAATCACATAAACAGAATAATTGGTCATCCTCACTTTTGTATTATTGTCTTACACAATGGATTAAATGTCCTACTAATGCTAAACCAATTCACCTATAAATGAATGATCAGGCCCCAAGATTTAAAAGAATTTACTCACCTTTAAACACTGGAGTTGCAACAGGAATAGGAAATACTGTTCACAATATCCAGAACACTTAACGTTTTTTTAAATATGGTTCTTTGATTCCCCCTATCAAATCACTCATTATAATGGGACTTCACCCTTGTTTTCAGAAATCAACTAAAAATAGTTAAAATATTCTTAAGTAAAACATTCATAAGGCAGGAAATGGGAAAATTAATTCCCCATCTCATTTGTATGTACAGACTGAACAGACTTTCTTTATGTGCTCATATAACATTTGCTAAATGAGAGTTGACTCCCTCACTACAAATACTCAATGTGCAGCTATTTGGTTTTTCACTGCAGAGTCGTTACCCCTGGTTCATAAAGTTCCTGAACCACAAATTGTTGAAGGTTAGGAAAATATTCCTGGGAAGTTTTAACGTTTGCTGATAAGTTACACTTTCTTCCTTCAGCAGCCAGTGCTGGTAACTGCCAGGGATGGAATGCTGGGCTCTGTGGTCCCAGGAGCCTGGGACTGGTTACAGTCCTGCAATCTCACACACACTGCATGTGCAGTTAACACTGCTGCCTTATTTGCATATGCCAGAAAACTGCATTTACTGCACCAAGGTTTTTTTCAATATGTTCTGGAATACATGCTTTCCTGAGTACAAGAAATTTGTCTTCGTCTAGGTATATATTTTGACATTTAAAAATATTTAGAGGTAATTTTTCAAATAGGCCTTCCTCAGAAAGACAGAAAGCCCAACTGATCTATAAATTCTCTGCAACTTAAAGTGCAATAATTTAATTTAATTTTATTGAAATCACTGAAGCATGCCTGAACACACACCTCTTTACAACATGGGCAAAACTTGTCCAGTCTGATTTCATAGTTTGGCTGGGAAGGGACCTTAAAGCTCATCTTGTTCCAAACCCCTGCTAGGGAGAGGGACACCTGTCAATAGACCAGTACCCCAGGCTCAGAGACCCATCCAACCTGGCCTTGAACACTTCCAGGGATGGGGCATCCACAAGTCCCCTGGACAACCTGTTCCAGTGCCTCAGACAGCAAAGAATTATATCCTAATATCTGGTCTAAACCTACTTTCTATAAGTTTAAAGCCATTCCCCCTTTGTGTTGTCACTACATACTCCTGTAAATAGCCCTCATGCATTCTGTAGGCTCGCTTCAGGCAACAGAAGTCTGAAATTAGATCACCTCAGAGCCTTCCCAGGCTGAACAATCCCAATTCACTCAGCATTTCTGCACAGGACAGGTGCTGCTTTCCTCTGATCAACTTGGTGGCCCTTGACAGGAGTACCACAGGCAGGGCAGACAAGGAGGCAAGGAGCTGGTGGCAGCTGTTTGATTAGAGGCCTGGAGTGGACAGTGAGGGAAGAAAGCAAGGAGGATGCAATAAGGAGGGAGATGCAATGAAGAGAACAAGGCTAAAGTAACATGGATGTGTTGCTACAGATTGATCTGTAGGAAGACAGCGGGTCCCATTCACCGAAACAAAAATCAGTTCACAGAAGTCCACTATCATGCAGTCATCCTCTATTTAGCCATCCAATTTATTGTTCATTTAGTGGGGACCACCCTTATTTTAGGCAGGAATTTTTACCCCACTGTATGTGGGATAATATTTAAATTATCTGTACTTCTTTGCCTTCTTTTGCACTTCCCTCCTTTTCCAGTTCCCTCATTACCTCCACACCTTTCAGGGCAAAGCTGGGATCTCACAGACAGTCTAACACCCTCCACAACCCTGATTCACTCCTAGCAGGTGATGGCAACAATGCCTGGCATTTAGCAGGCATTCTGCAAGAGCTAGGAGGGAGGTAAGAGAAGGTCATGTGGTCACATGCCTGTTTCACCCTGTCAGCAATAGCCATGTGCTCTTAGTACAGACTGACCTACAGATCAACGGAGAAATCCTGTGGCAGATCGATAGTTGAATAACAAAAGTGTCATCAGGACAGAAATCAAGGAGTTTCAAATTTTGCTGTTCACTCACAGTTATGGCCCCAGATTCAGTACACCCTGGTTCTCAGGGCTCATCTGGCCTCCTGAGATAGACACAGAGACACATCTGATTTGCTCAGAGTGCAATTTTACATGACAGAGAAACATTGTGCTCAAGCTGTTCCAAAAGGGAATTCTTCTCAGTGATCCAGAAGGAGGATTTGAACTCTGATCTCCAAGATCCCAAAGTTGTAACCCGATCACCAGTTATTTTGGAGAAAGTACCTCTGGCTCTGCTGGAGCTATCCCACTTTGTATAAATAGTGCAAGAAGACTCTGCCTGGATAGCTGGTGGCTAGGGAGCCTCTCCACTCATGCAGACAAGGCAGAAGCCTCAACATGAACCTCAGCTTCCTGGTGGGAATTTTCACCATGGTGTTGCTTGCTACCTGACAGCCCAACCTTTCTCTCTTCTCCTATTCCACTCACCCAAAGGGTGGTCAGGAAGATTTCTTATCAATCAGATCAGGTTTCTTTAACTAGAAAATTTCCCATCAGCTCCACTTGTATAAGGCAGAGCTGTGTGGGGATCCTGACAATTCCTACCTGGAAGCAGTCTGCTGAAATGAGAGCTAGAATTCAGCTTAAGGAGGGTCTGGCTTCTTTCTGGCAATTTCAACCTCTAAGACAAAATGAGTAATTTTGAGAGCAAAGATCAAACTCACTTCAGAGTGTGGACATCAGAAACTGGCAATTGTTGCAAGGCAAACACTGAACTTTGAAGTCCTTCTCTTTCATTTAGTACAGCAAAAAGTCCTTACCACTCACACTTAAACCACAGTGACTTTCCTCCAAAGTGCACGTTGCACTGAAGCTCTCCCGCAAAAGACTCTGAACTTGTATCTCCCATTTTGAGAACACTGCTTGAAAAAATACAATTTGGCACTTCAAAAGAGACATTTGACTTTTCCTTGTCTCAAATGATTGCCCCTTATAGCCCTTGAGCAACTGCAGCTTAGGGAGCATTTCAAAGATAAATGCTCTAGCATTTGGTATCAGAGAAAGTAGTTTGAGCTACTGGAATCCCCATTATCATATTCTTTAAAAATGTACTATTGCTTAGTGAGACACAGCTTTTCTCAGTCCTATTTTTAAGCTGTGGTACCTAACAACGCTGATACATAAGATGAAGAAAAGGTAGTTTAATGTATTTCTTTTCATTAAATCTGAAGAAAATAATAGCTGCATCCATTTGGGGTAGGTATAGATAAAAAACATCATTAAGTTCCTAAAGCTAGTGTTAAAATGCAATCTGTTATCCTTAAGAAAACAATCATTATCTTCCATCTCTATGAAATATAATGTGTGTGCACACTCATACATATGTATGCCAATGCACAAAAACACAGGTTTTTATTTTTTAAATTTAAGTGACAGCATATGAAAACAAACACACTTTGATGTACACACTTATGCTTCAAAATCATTTACCATACTTGAAGGGCCCAAAAATTCCAACAACAAGAATAAAATCCCATCCCCAAACTGAAAGTTACCAATATTTCTCTGCGTGTCATTTAAAACACTTCATTATCTATTTTGCTTTCTATTACATTCTCAAATATGCTCCATCTGACTTAAAACCTTATAGCAAGGTTACCAGGAGGAACAGAATCAGGTCAGCACATTAAACTAGATTTTTCTTTTACAACAGCTTCCAGGCAAATCTTCAGATTTTCCATGTTATTTACAAGGACATTAAGAAGGTCTTGTGCTTTCTACCTCAGTGATTTATTCTTCCCATATGCAGATGTGGTAATTCTTTAGAAGCTAGTTAATTAAAAGTTCTAGCAATAACAGTAGGATCTTGACAGACTAACTTTGATTTACCAACCTTATAAAAAGTCTGTCCTTACCTTTCAGAATCTGACTTTACCAGGGGATGTGCTAAATGAGAATAATAATTCTTAAAATAAATTAGCTAAAAAAGTTAGTGTCTTACACCCCAAGTGGCTGCAAATACAGTAAGTGCTTTCACATAAGGGTTTGACAATTCGTTATAAAATATTTATGAAAATTATTTGTAATATCAGTAGTATCAAAAGTTAAGCTATTATTAGAAATTACTTGGTGATAAGACATGCTCTTAAACAGACACCTACTGCTTTTGTCAAATACAATTTGCATAGCAGCAGTACACTCCCACACAGTTTTGTAAGAGGTAAGGGAAAACAAAATCTTCATTCAGATAAGCTTTTTTTTTTTTTTTTTAAACTAGTATCTATTTTGTATTCAAAACAGGTCTAGGTGGCTTTCTAAACACCACTGTACTTAGACCCAGCTATGAGCAATCAGTATTAAGGTCCAAATGGCAAATTTTCTTCTATTCTATTTTCACTTGGACTATGTGGGCTCTCTTCATAACCTTGTTTTGATACACATTACAGAACATCTGGAATCATGTGTGTTTTCCTGACTTCCTTCATGCTGGATTTAAATATTTTTATTTTAAATGATACACCATACATGATGTAACACATTATTACCACTAGAAAAATTGTCAGAAACCATCTCCTGTCTATCCTGTCTCCCCTTTCCAATCTTCTTCCCCACATCTCCTCTGCTGCAAAAGACTGATTCACCAGGATCATTAAATGTTAGATGTAGTGCTGTAGTGTGAACCATGATGCCCCTCTTTCAGAGCTGTAGGTTGGTTGTAAGAAAGTTTTCAATAATTACTGGGGGGGTTGTATCATAACTAAATGATAAATCTGGAGTTACTCATTCCCATTCAGTTTATTGATAGAGGCAATAGTGTTACAGCTTTAGACGGTGAATTCACAGGAGAATTAATTGCATGGAAAAGCTTTTCGACAAGAAGAATTCCTCTAGAAAAAAATGTCTGGGTAATATCAGATTTCCATGAGAATAAGAGCAAGTGGCAAATGCACCAATGTGTTCTGAAAGATATTTAGGTAGAGGTATCTTCTTCAAGAGGCTATTTCCTGGGAGTGTGATATTTCTGTATTTACATATTCTATCAGGCCCAGTAAAAAATTCAAACCTTATCTACACTGTAGCAGCCTACGCAATCAAGGAGCATGTTCTCTAGCAAAGATGCTAATATTTGTTTCCTTACATGCAAATTAGAAATCTGCAATTTTTCACATCAGATAATGGCACACCACCAGTCAGTCATACATACAATCAAATTTTATCTATCAGTTTTATCACCAGACTGGCAATAACCAGAATACAAGTACTGGGGTCCTGCAATTAATGATGAGATATAAATCCCACCACTCTTGCTGCTACCTAAACATGCTCAGCAACTTCCACAACCAGATACTAACCACAAGACCAAAGTGAGACAGAGTCTTCTCTAGGCTGCTTTTGTTTAATTTTAGGAAAAAATAATGTTGTTCAGTTACTTTAAGTTATATAGCTCAACAAAAAAAAAAAAAAAACTATTAACATTCTTCCTAAAAAACTTAATAGTACATTTATATCAAAGACACCATTAGCTTGTCTGGAAAATCCCTTAGGAAAAGTCTTACCTTATGTGGAGGAGACAAATTAAACCCAAGTTTGCAGTTTGAGACTTCCTTTTTTCTTCTAAAGATGAATTTATCTCTTTTCAGTTCAGTACCTCTGTGCTCTCTTCTGACCCAATTTTGTCTGCGATATATGCCAGAGTTTCAGTGGAGTCACTTGAGCTCCTGTAAGAAAAGAACTGAAGTAAAAAATGAATGCTCTCAACATTCCTGCTCTGACAGATTGCTTGACAGGACACTAAAAGCCTTGCAAGGCTATAGGTGAGGTAAAGCCTCAGAACTGCCATTCTCTTAGACAAAATTGCATTTTGGTTTTCTGCTAATTATTCTGTACTAACATAACGAAGTTAAAGCTCATGCAGATTAAGCAGGTCCACAATTTGTACAGGCCTCATACAGGCTGTTTTATAAGATTCATTCCCAGGGTATTGCATGACCAGAAGACATTAAAAGTAAATTTCAGCCTTAGTTTAGACAGGAGAAAGACAAAATAAAATGCTTTCTACTGAGAGGCACTGCAAAGCACAGCTGGCACAGAAGTTTCTCAATTTAATTCCTTTCTGTTCCATCCCCATCTAAGCACCTTGGGATTGGTTTTTCACTTGTTGATGGACGGTCAGCAAATTGCATGGAAGACTGAGCACAGGTGCACCCCCTTTTGCTGAAATGGGCAGAGAACAGCCACAGAAGGTGCAGGGAGGCTTCCCATCCCAGCCCTTCTGGGGGGATCCCAAGGTGTGTCAGAGAAGCCACCACAAAAGTCCACAGTGCAGGACAAGGCCGGCAAGAGGGCTCAGACCCCTCAGGTAACAACAACATGTAAAGGGCTCTACTGGCCAGAGTCAAAATCTCTTCCAGCCCCATATCCTGTCCTAAATGCTGTGCTAGGGGTAACAGAGGAAAGCACACCATGATTTTTACTCTCCTGTTTGCTCCCAGCTTCCAGCACCCTGCAGCCTTGGGGCTTGAAGAACCAGCAGGCATTTCTTTCCAGGGCTGCAGCAGGACTAAACTCCTCCTGGATTTATAGGACTCCTTTATCTCCACCTCAACAAGAAAACTCCCTGACAGAGCAATGAATTCAGCTGGAGGGAAAAACCGAAGAAACTAGATCAGATAATCTCATCACCACCTAACACATTTAGGAAGAGGAATCTTTTTCTGGAAACTGAACCAAAGCATATGACACCTTATGAAGTAATTGGTGGGGGGCCAATAATTAAATAATTGTGGCTATATGTCATGTAATCTTAAGCCTTAAGATGATGTAATAAAAACATTTAGAAATGTTTGCTTATAGCAGACACTTAACCAAGTTGGGCTATTTCAATAGCATGATCAGTTTCACTGATGTACTGCAAATGCTCCAAAGTAGCTTTAATTTCCCAAAAATCATGCAGGTATATTCTGAAGTCTCAGTTTGTTGAACAGGCAAATGTTTTGTTATGTAGGATCAAGGAATGCCCAGTTCTTTCTTCTATTAGCCAAAAGTTCCACAAGATGGTATACCTGAATCATATCAGAACAAAAACTGGCTGTTTATGCTGCTAATGAACACTTGCTTCATATCAGATGAGCAAGAAAATATATTTATCAGAAGGGCAAGATTTCCTTTGCTAAAACTGCTCCATTTTTTCTTAGTGTCTCCTCAGTCCTCTGGGAAACAAAAAAAAAATCAAACCGAAAACAAACAACCCAAAAACACCCCAAACCCCTTTTTAAGGAATAGGATTATCAGATCTTTGAACTAGTATTAAACACAGTATCGTAGACATATTAGGAGTACAGTGTTTCCCAAGCCTATGTAATAAAATTCATCAATGTCTTTAAACAATTGACTGAAGCTCTGAAAAGTCAATGTTTAAAAGCACAATTCAAGTCTGACTTTCCCGAGTTAAAAAACCCCAACTGTATTTAAAACAGTACAGAGTTTCTCTGCATTCCATTAGTGTTAGAAGATGAGTACATTCACATGAACATATAAAACAGCACACCCACACTGTTTAGGTATTATCAAAACTTACAGATCTACATAAGAGGAACAAATTTATGGAAGCATTTGTAGATTACATTCTTGTCTTTAAAGGAAGAGCAGAGAGTTTTCATGCATCTTATTGCTTAAACACTTCTGAAACTCCAAGAAAACATTTGGATTTTTAAAGGTTTAAGGAAATTTAGTTGTTCCCCAATGTCAATGATGCTAAGGTGTTTATTGAAGTAGTGTCACTTTTGAAAGTTCACCTTCAATTAAAAAGAAAATGTGAAAGGCATAGACAGAGATGTAGCAATCATTAGTACTCATTCTTCACCATTCTTCTCCATCTTTTTCACAGTACTTAAATGTCTAGGTGAAACAAAAGCAACCTGATCATGTAAAATTTTACATTTAGGACACAGCTGTAGAAACCAAAAGCAAAATAAAATAAATAAAACAAACAAAATCCCAAAAAAAAACAAACAAAAAGCCCACCCAAACAAAACAAACAAAAAAAGGTGGGGTATAAATGGACACCAAAATTATTTTGCAGAAATGAAAGTTAAAAACCTCATTGTTTCATTCACTTCTTACAGCAAAGTAATAGCATTTCTTTTCTAATGAACTTTTCTTACAGTGAGAAATAGAAAACAACCTTATATAAGCAATAAATAACAGTAATCAGAGTACCAGCTATAGAAAACACAGTAGCAATATATCCAAAATTTCTTGCTGCTGCTGTTACGCATTTTCCCAGTTTTGGCACTCCTTTCATAAACACTTTTTACCCTGTGCTTGAATTTTTCTAGCACTTAAATGATTTTAGAAAAAGTAGTTGGGACTGCACCATAGAAAGGTAAAAAAGTCATGTTCTACACATGTGTCTAATGTTGCTCTCTGCCTTCCACAATTATGGAAAAAACAGGATTTCCAAAACTAGTATTCAAAACTGCTTGTTTCCTCCACTTCCAAACCAAGCAGGGCATTTAGCTCTGAAGACTGGAGGAGGGATTCAAAGCAGTACATTCTCCACTGGTTTGTAAAGCAAAATGGTAATAACTTTTGTCAATATCACTACTTTTGTTTTACAAGGAGCATTTGGTGATGCCTCAGGTTTTAGCTTTTATTTTAGCTTTTTTTTCCAGATTCTATTCTGCTTTAGTGTGTAAGTTTAGGGTTCATATTAGGGGATAGTGAACTCTCTTCACAGAATAGGTAGACAAAATAATTCCACCTCTAGCTGGGGACCCACGGACAGATCCAGACCTCAGGCCCAAGAGCATAAACAATGGTGGACTGAAGAGAGAAAACGAGAAGGATGGGACTTCATGTGCTAAAGCTGTAATTGGACAATTAGCTCCAATATGCTAATGGCCCAAAACTTATAAAAGTGTGAGACCCTGTGACCTGTTGTCCATTTTGTGGCCATTTTGGGTTGTGCTGCTCAAGGTGGATCTGTTTGAGGCCTGTTAATAAATACCGACTTTATTCTTTAGCTCTGTCTGGTCTCTGTTCTAGGTCAGCCTTCATGAGGCATCATTGGCACCAAAAACTACCACTGCTAAAGACTGCTAAGGCCCATCCTCCTTTCTCACCAGTCCTTGTAGTCTTGGTGGGGCAATGGGCCTTACTATTAATTGCAATTACTATTACTATGATTGCATCACCGCTACCAGCAATTGTACAGCATAGTGCTGAAGATTTTTTGTAAGGAAGCATCCCCTGTGTGAAAGCATCTCCTGTGAGCCTCTCTGGTTTCTGCAGCATCATCAGTACCATGCCAGCAACTCTCCATTCAATTCTGTTTCCTCTCAGCTTGCCGAGGATCACAGGATGGGAGTTTTTTATTGTGGACTTCTTTATTCCACCTACTCCCAAGAGGAGCCAGCACAGTGGTTTGATTTAATATGAGACTCTGAGAGTAGCTCAGCTGGGCAGAGCACTGTGTTAGTAACACCAAGGCTGCGGTTTTGATCCCTGCCCAGGCCATACACGTAAGAGCTGGACTTGCTGATTGATCATTATGCACAATATTCTGTGCAATCTGAAACAGGAATGAAAGGACTGGAAAGCAGCTCATTCTGACATGAGTGATGACAGAAGGCCTCTTCCCCTCTTCTTCCATCAACTAAATAAGGACTAAAAGCTGGGTCTTAGGATGAGTTGCCACTAAACTGTCATTGGAGCAAGGGTGTTTTGCATTGGTATCCAAGTGGCTGCTGCTGTTTGTGCAAACAGTGATCCATGGTAGCCACACAAAAAGCCACACACAAAACACTTCAGACCTCTGGAATCTTACAGTTCACTTGGAACACCAAGGCTTTAACAGAGAGGAAAAAAGATACAAATTAGAAGCTGAAAATGACAGCTTAAGTCTACTTTTATCTTTAGCATTAACCCCCCTAAAAATAGCTTTTTTGAAGTTCCATTTAGCACAGAACTGGCTAATAGGTGAACAATTCCCTACGGTGCACTCACTTCAATAGTTTTAATATCAGCATAATAAACCTGAATTTTAATTGACTTTGACATTACAGTTACCCTAAAATGAGTCTTATTCTGCTTTCAACTAAATCATAAGTAACATTTTCTTTATAAAGTGACAATATTATTCAAGACTTGTGATGTGAACACACCAGATACCCACAATAACTACCATTCTGGAGAGTGCTGGCTCCACACAGCACTCTAAAATCTGGACACTTGTATTTGACCTATGATCTCTATAGATTTTTTGAGGCTTTTTATGCCTTTTATATGGTTCATTACTTTTGAAAGAGATTTTTTAAAGTATTAACTTTTCAGAAGTCAAAACAAACAAACAAAAAACCTTTAAGGTTATTTTTAGGCTGTGTGCTTGCAGAGATTTGAGTTGCTTTGAACTAAAATATTGATTATCAGCTTTCCAAGTGGAAGTATCAAGCCCTTGAAAATAAATCTGCTGGAGTGGCAGCCTACAGCTATCCAGGACTGTTAAAATGCTAGGCTGAAGGGTTTTGCCTTTTTCTGAACACACAGCATGTTCCATTTTCCCCTTTGTGGAGGAAGAATCACAATAAGCACACAAACACATGCATGCATATATGTCTATTCATACACACATTTGTGCCAATCCCAGATTACAGACAGCAACTGTTCTGTCTGATCTATAGGAGGAGCAGATGAAGAATGACTTGATAGCACATATTCAAGACTTTTTGGTTTTAAACATATTTTCAGTTTTCCTGAGTGAGAAAGAAGGACCATTCAACCAGCTTCACTAGAAGCTTGTGGTTCTAGAAGGAAGACACTCCAAATAGAAATACAGTCCTCAAGCACACAGCCCAACCTTACCCTTCTTTTATTTCTGCTCAACTTCCTTTCCCTACACTGGGGAGGACACATCTTTCTCCACTGTGTCTTTTAAAATTTAAAGACACTCAAGACCATAACTCACTCTTACCATCACTGGTTTTACTACACTAACAGCAGAACTTTTCTCTCAGCTGGGGTTTCAAGAACATATTCTAACACAAACCAGGAGGTGATGATGAGACTACACATCCCCAAGTCTTGTGGCCCTCCCTTCCTCAAGTGAGTGTCAGGTCCAATTGCTGCAGGGTTGGGTTTGCCCTGGGGTACCTGCTCATAAACCACAACTCGGCTGTCCAAAATTGAAACCACATTTCCAAGAAGCGGATAATCAATCTTTCAGAGGAGGAATAGGGCAGCAATCTATTTTTCATGCTTTTATAACCCCTCATGACAACATATCACATTAAGATTTTTTCCAAGTGTGCGTCATTTCAGACTGTACAGGTCACAACTACATATTCCCAGTGAACGTTTCCATTACAGCACAAACTCTGCTGAATGAACCACACAGAAGGCTTACAAGCCTTGATAGGTGAGGGGGGAATAGCACTGCACTACATTAGCTTTAACACACAGAACAACTAATCAGTTCAGAAACCTCCCAGTACATTCTAGAGAGTTTACCAACTGCAGGAACAAGGACTGCAATGGAAAACAAAAAAGCAGTTTACTGCATGCTTTGGTTCTGCAACAAGACACCAATATAGCTGGAAATAATGTAAGGGAAGGCAAAGTACTGGGGGTTTTGAGTTTATATTAAGAAAATTGCCCCTTTTATTTTACTTCTTCAATCAGTGTAGGTACTCCATCAAGAAAAATTCCATATCTCAGCCTGCAATTCCATAGCTACAGGTTTCTCACTCGGGGTGGAACTCGTCAAATTTGCATAAAAAGAACAAAGATAAAAGAGCTGAGTGTTATCATTGAGTGCTACTACTGCACACATTAACTCCATCCTTGACTTTTGGCACTCTTCTCTCTGAATATTTCACAGTGAGTACATATAATGTGCAGCTGAAGAAAGTTCCTGATGCTTCTCAGCAACGCATTTGGAAGTGAAACCATGGAAAAAGCTCGGCACCAGAAGCATGACATATTTCCTTCTGTTCTGTGCTAGAGAGCAGGCTGGCAGCTGGGGTCTGCTGTCAGCCCTGGAGCTCTGAGCACTGACAGAAGTCCATTGTCACCAGGCTGGCAGCCGTGTGACGTGCTGCCAGCAAGGCATGGTGTGACATGGCTGGGAAAGTCAGGCTGAGCTCTCTGGAGCAGGTAGAGCATGAGCAGCATGAACAGCAGGGAGGGCAGCAGCAAGCATGGAGCAGCTGCTGTTAATTAAATCCATCAAATGGCAGCACTTTAGCATGAACACAAACGGCTCAGTGCTGGCCTCAGGTCTCCAGCTCTTGCAGAGTAACTTACACACCATGGAAAAGTAATTATGATGGCAAGAAAGAAAAATGCAATAGGTCTTGAGAGTTGAGGGGTTTAAAATCCTTCTTATATGAAAACTGAATATCAGAGAGACTTTCTTCTGTACGTTGGCTTCTATTTCATAGGGCAACTTTGAGTAAACACACATCTATCTTCTTTCTTGCCCATATGACCTCAGGCAGTGCACATTGGGAAAAAAAAATTTCACAAGTCCTAAAGCACGCTGTGTAAGGAGAACTGCCTGCAGGAAAGCTCTTGTAGATGTGCTAAAGCAACACAAATTCATCAATCTCTATAACTTTGACCACGAGTCATGATATCTAACCATCTCAGGTTATCTCTGACATGTTCATGTAGGGCTATTTTTGTCTTGCACACGTGGGACTGAGTGGTACAGAATCACAAACACTGAAGGCCACCTAAATTCATCAAGACTTAAAAAGTTCCTCATAGAGCTGGTCCAAAAATTGTAGAAGACAAATCATACCTTCCAGTATGCCCAGAAAATAATATTATTTTGTTTTGTAGCTTTTTACACACACACACCCCTCCAGTCTGGCCAGCAATTCTCAGTACTCTGCAATGTGCATCTCAGGATGAGCTCCTTACAGTCTGTGGGATGAAGAAATGCACTATATGCCACAAGAGGGGGAAACACAAAGGCAAGACAGCATCAAAGGAGAAAAAAAGAAGCGCTTTCTTTGTGAGAAAGATTTTCCTTGTAAAACCTCAGCTGGTTCCATGAGCAGGAAGTCATGGAGAATGTAAGGCAGCAGCTACTTGGGCACACTGAGAACCTGCACCACCACCTTCCTCTCCTGCACCCCTGCCACTGCAGAACAGGGACACAGTTTTCACTGCCCTCCCTTCCCCGAGGAGCAACTCAACCCTGCCTGCCCTCTGCTTGTCAGCCCTGCAAGTGGAACCAATAGCTGGCTGCACATTAGCTCAGAACATGCTGACATGCCACTCTGGAGAGCCTACTTGAAAGGTTAATAACTTTTAAAATCCAATTAGAGGGCCTAATTAGCTAAAGCAATCTTTGGTCTGCCTCTTGAATCTCAAACTAGGTGAGCACAATAAAGATTAATCTGTTCTTTGTTCTTTTGCAGGCAGCAAAGAGGATGCTGGGGCTCCTGAATGCCTCAGTTTTCAGGTGGGCACCGGAATGACCTGAGCAAGTTCAGGTCTGAACTTCAGAGCAAGCTCAAACCCAGCAGAAAAGCTCAAGCCACAAACTTTGTGTTCCATTGTCATGACATCATGATGCTTATACTTTGATTGTGACAAGCACTGCCACACATGTTATTTTTGCCATTCTTGAGCACATAAGGTCAAAATTATCTGATTTGCTAGGAAGAGTAGCAGAAAAAAAATAATCAATTTTATTTCTCACTCAAGTATCTCTGTGGAACTTTTCCTTTGTAGCATCAACTGTGACAGATCATCTTGTATGCAGTGTTGCTTCTGCACATGTACAGACTTCCAAATAGGCAAGAAACCCAACAGTTAGTTACTAACTCACTAATTACTAGTTAACCTGCTCTAGGCATGCAAATGAAACCTTATTTCATTATTTCACAAGCTACACTTTCTCTTTCCTGCTAGACATCATTAGCAGACATAAAAATTGAATATACCTAATATATAAAGTGAATATAAAAAGTAAGTACTATTTTCATAGACACTTAAGACTAACCAGACCAAAATGACCTACAACACAAGCTCCTGAAAATTTCCAGGGTATGGCTGTCCCAAACCTCCCATTTATACACAACCTTAAAGGTACAAAGGCTAAATTCACAATGTCATATTTTTTAAAACATCTGCTAATAAACTATCCTAAATTTTCTTGTTCACAGGCACACCTAAATCTCAAAAAGCCCCACTGATTTTCCTGGGAGTGCTTCCTGGGAGGGGGCACATGCTGCCAGAGCCATGGCAGTGGTACCAATGACAAAGTGAATTTCAGAGGAAAAAGACCAGTCGCTAAGAGCACCACCCCAGGCTGTTTTAAATTCAGAAAGCAGCTTAGTATGAATCTGCCACAGGAACTGCAGCCATTAGAACAAACTACTGAGAAAAGCTGCCTGTCCTAAAATAGTCCCTAATCACTTCAGGCTTTCCCTGGTAAAATCTACAACTCATTTCCAGCCCAAGAGAAGGAAGGAATCATTCTGATTCACGCGAAAACACCTTCAAAAGTGTAAAGGTCTGAAGTGCCGAGAGAGCAAGAACAGCTCCCACGGGACCTCTCCGGAGCCCTCAACCCAGCGGAGCTTTCACTGGGGGAAACACCAAGGGTCCGAGTTTATTTACACAGCCCGCCCGGGTTCTGCTGTTCCCGCAGGAACCATCCCGGAGCTCACGGAGGCCGGCCCCTCACGGAGCGCGGCATCCCGCCCGCAGTGCCGGCCAAGGCCCGGCAGGGGCCGCTGCGGCCCCGCGGGAGGGCCCAGGGACCGGCTGCCAGGGACCGGGAGCGGCCTGGGCTGGAAGGGACCTTGAACTGGGCCCGGTTCCAAACCCTGACATGGGCAGGGGACAGGGAACGGCCTAGGCTGGAAGGGACCTGGAGCTGAGCCCAGTTCTAACCTCTGCCACGGCCAGGGAACGGGAACGACCTAGGCTGGAAGGGACCTGGAACTGCACCCAGCTTCAACCTCTGCCATGGGCATGGAACCGGAACGTGGGCATGGAACCGGAACGGCCTGGGCTGGAAGGGACCTGGAACTGTCCCCGGTCCCAGCCTCTGCCAGGGCCAGGGAACGGGAACTGAGCCCCGTTCCAACCCCTGCCACAGCCAGGGAACAGGAACGGCCTGAAAGGAACCTGGAACTGCACGTGGTTCCAACCCCTGCCATGGGCACGGAACCAGAATGGCCTGGGGTGGAAGGGACGTGGCACTACATCCAGTTCCAACCCCTGCCCCCAGCACAGAACGGGAACAGCCTGAAAGGACCTGGAACTGCACCCAGCTCCAACTCCTGCCATGGGCACAGAACCGGAACGGCCTGGGCTGGAACTGAGCCCAATTCCATCCCCTGCCACGGCCAGGGACACCTCCCACTGTACCAAGGTGCCCAGAGCCCCCTTCAGCCCGGCCCTGAGTGCTGCCAGCAATGGGGAGTGCACGACCTGCCTGGGCAGCCCACAGTTCTCACCACCCCAATCCAGGCTTCAATACTCTCAGTAAATACATACAGATGGAAGAAATTCAGAGTGTTCCAGACTCCTTTCACCCTGGAGGTTGCCACAGCCTTCCCAGATCGCAGCTGTGTCCATGGCTGAGGGCAGCATTTATGTTTTTCATGGAGCACGGCAGAGATAAACTTCAGCCCTCAGCAGCCCCTATTCCCTGGGACCGTGCAGCATCAGAGGATCTGAACAGATCATTGTCAGCATTAGGTTCTTCAGAAAACATAAAAAGGCATAAAAGCAAACTAACCCCAACCCAGACAAATCCTCAGATTCTGAAAAAGCTGCAGTATAAAAGCATTGTCAATAGCACACGTATTCTATACATTTACAGAAAAAATGCTGTCCAAATTAATGCATTCATTTTAAACTATTTCCTATGCAGGTCAGAGGAAAAGGTCAACAAGTTTTAAAAAAAGATCAAAAAGTATGTACATTGCCACTGAGCACTCCAGTGAAAATTTCCAGATTTTTAGTTGAACTAGATGGGCCATATAAGAAACAGAAACTTTTGAAATATCAAAATACTAACTGAACTTCAGGTGAAAACTGAAAATCAGGTATTTTAGCTGCATTCCTAATCATTAGGCTGTCACCATGCAATATTTGCATGCAAGAAAATTCTCACCATGTAAGACAGCAAAGGTTTCAGTTTCATCACATCTGTGTTCATTTGCAGTGTGTTTGATGTCATTTCAACATTTTTATCCTTCTCCAGTGAAGGACGCCTGAATCAGTAGGACTGATGCTGAAATTTGTAACTCTGAGGCTTAACTTGTAAAAGTAGATTCCCACATGCAGTCCTGCTGCACATGCTGTCAGAACATTTGCTATCACTGCAGACCTGTGCACACTGTGCTGGTGTCAAAGAAAGCCTAGTGCCTAGACCAACTCTACGAGGTTCTCCATCATTTCCTTCAGGGAGACCACTAATCACCAGAGGACTTTTCCCATTACAATCTCATAGCTTTTAATGCTGTCTGAGATGGCTACAAGACAAAAATTTATGATTTATTGCAGAATCACAGACTGGGTGGGGTTGGAAGGGACAATAGTGGGTCATCTGGTCCAACTTCCCTGCTCAAACCAGATCAAACTAGAGCTCATGGCACACGATTGCATCCAGATGGTTCTGGAATATCTCCAGTGAGGGAGACTCCACACCCTCTCTGGGTGATCTGTTCCAGTGTTTGGTCACTGCAAAGTGAAGAATTTCTTTCTCATGTTCAAGTGGAACTTCCTGTGCATCAATTCCTGCCCATTGCCCCTTGTCCCATTGCTGGGCACCACTGAGCAGAGCCTGGTCCCTGCTCTGACCCCTCCCTGCAGGCACTGACAGACATTGATGAAGTTCCCTCTCAGTTGTCTTTTGAGGCTGAACAGTCCCAGCTCCCTCAGCCTTTCCTCATAAGAGAGATGCTCCATCCCTTCACCATCTCTGTAACCTCCACTGGAGCTGCTCCAGGAGCTCCATGTCTCTTTTGGACTGAGGAGCCCAGGACTGGACACAGCACTCCAGATGTGCCTCACCAGGGCTGAGCAGAGGGGCAGGATCACTCCCTGACCTGCTGGCCCAGGATGCCATTTGCCTTCTTGGCCACAGGGCACACAACTTTTTTGTTTATTCCATAGACATTTTTGTGATGTCATGACAGAAGGGGTTTCTTCTTACTAATTACTTCTTTCCAAAGGAAGCACTACTAGTGAAGGGAAGGATTGACATCCTACAGATCTCTTCATCAGGGAGCTGAAATATAAGGAGTGACTACAGAGATCTGAAAAACCTGAAGGATACAATTTGCCATGAGTCAGTCAATCACAAAATGTAGCTGAGTACTCAGTAAGCTGAATTCAGTTGAGTGCAGGTTTAAAATAGGATATGCCCCTTCACTATTTAGAAAGTAAGGCCATCCTTTCCTTATCCAACAGGGCTTGTACCCTAGAAAGGAGAGGCTCAGAAGGGCCTTGAAGTAAAAATGAGCTCACAGACATGACACTAAACAGAAGTGTGGCAAAGCTGGCACTCAGCTGAGGCAGCAGACAGCTGAGACACTCAGCTGTTGACAAAGAGGGGAACAGCCAGTGTGTAGACAGTGACTCTGGTGGAAAAGATGGGGTTTTGCCCAGCTGTTTTCAGCTGTCCCTATTCCAAAAAAAGGCATGCCTGTCCCTTTAAGGTTACTGTCCAAAATACACCTGTTTCCCCTCTTCTACAGCAGGGAGCTCCACTCCATCATTTCTCACAAACAAAGCCAGCTTTGCCTACATTATTGAGAAGCACTGAGTTTCCTCTGGGCAAAGAGCCTGTGGTTAATCAAAGCCAGGAAGAAGTAATGAAGCCACCTGCAGAAATCATGACAGATATCTCTGTCTACTCACACCTCTGAGTGTTTCTGTAGTTGACACCACCTGTCATGTCCTTTCTGAACTCTGCAGGGATCAAACTCCACAATACTCTCCCTCTGGAAAGAGGTGTTAAGACTACAGTACTTAGAAGCACTCAACATTTACTCATCATCCAGCACTTCTCAGTAGACACAGTTTGCACAGCACCCTTTTATAGATGGCTTGTGAACAGCATTTGCAACCACTCCAAATTATTCAGTCTTAATAGCAGCAATAATTCAAGACAGGTAAGTTTAAACCTGGCTGTGTTACCTGGCTGTTTCTTCCTCTTAGCCAGAGCTTACCAGTATTTGGTATATATATTAAACCTCTTGTGGCTCTCTTTGCCACACAACTGGTTTTTCCTTGAAAAAAAAGAAACAAAAAAGACCCCTAACAATCAACAAAATTATAGTTTCCCCTGAGCCCACTACTTAGTTTTAGAAGTGGCTTGGCTGGGGACAGTAGGGAGTTAACCAGGTAATAGCACAGACATAACTGAGAAGAATTACTGCAAAGTTTCACAGCTTCACTGAACTGACAGAAAATTCCCATTGGAATGCATCATACTTTCTTGCTTAACAGCAAGAACTGAGATTAGGCATTTACAAAACAAGCCTATCCAAAGAAAATACATAAAATTACTACAAACCAAATAAAAATTCACCACAAATACTTTTAAATCAGTGTGTTTAGAACAAAGACAGGAGGACAAACACACTATCCATGCAAGTGCCCCCCCTGAAGGGATTGTGACCAGTTTGAACTCTTACCAGCTCTTACCCAGAAACTTCTACTTTTCTTGTGGGAATATATGTCAAGGGAGAAATTATTTCATTTTACTTTGTTATTAAATAGAAAACAACATTATGGCTCTTCTCTATTAACTGCAACCAACAGGTAATTAACTCCATCACTTTCCATTTCAAATAAATTCAGAGCACAAAGCACCATAAAATCTCTTAGGAAGTCCAAGTAGCACAGAGATGTCTCTACACTGTCTCCAGTGGAGTAGAACACTGACAGAATCAGTGCTGTTTCACTTGCTCAATGCAAAGCATTTGAATAACAGCCTTAAACTGAACCAAGATAAGAGGGAAGGGGAGTAAACTCCTAAAACACAGCAGTATAAACCTTAGTATGCAAAGAATGTTGAGGATTACATCCTACAGAAGGAAGCTGAAGTAACAAATCTTCTGTTCAAGCTTCTTGCAACAACCACATAATTAAAAATCACCATCAGTTGAGAGTGGAACAAGTGCCAGTAGTGCCAAATACAATGACAGGTCTTAATCTCACATTGAAAAGTACCAGAGATGACAAATTTTCCTTCAGAAATTCAAAGAGAAATTATTGCATTTCAAAACATAATGGACTTGTTCAAACAGACTGAGCAAGGGAGGGAGGAAATAAGTTTTTTTTAAATATCCAAACTAAACTGGACTTCACAGAACAGTGTTATCTTCCTGGAGGAATGGGGGGAGGTTATTTGCTTTTGTGGAGACAGTTTGTTTTCTGTTGTTTTTTTTACTTTCCAGACAGAGGAGTTTCATAAACAGATTACAAGAATGTATTACCTTGAGCTATTAAAAGTCACAAGTTTTTCGGTTTCACCAATAAAGGATCCTTACAAAAGCCAAACACTCCAACCTCTTGCCTAAGAACACAGGAGGTTTTCTTCAAATTGCATTATGTAACACTGACTTCTTTGCTTAAAATGATTTTAAGGATTTTTTTTTCTAATCAGCATAAAAGTTTACTATGTTTACACAGTCATTTCCTCCATCTCATGATCCTGTATTATCAATATTTTTTTTAAAAAAGAAACCCCTCCCCAAACTCCCACAGATTTCTCAAGCCCTCAGTCCACATTCAACTGGAAGTTTTACTGTTACGGATTAAAGGTCACAGACAACATGCAAAGTTTGTTTCTTGAAGAATATCTACACAATTAGTGTCCTTCCCCTTTTGTCTGTATAGTACAAATTAGTCCAGGGAACTGCAACACAGATAACAAAGCAGATACAGTTATAAGCACTGATAGGCAACACCCAGACAGAGAACACAGACATGGGTAAGGACTGCAGAGTTACCGACTGAAATCAGCATAGCAGGAAAAGCTACTTTTTGGCAGAAGTTGTTTGAATGCAGTTTTAATAATTCAAGACAAAGTATAAAGATCAGGGTAAACTGAAAACTCTTTACACAAGAGGAACAGCCTCTATGACCTTCATAAACCAGGATAGTACTGAAATACAATGCACAAGACACCCCCTTATGCTACTTAAGTGCTCAGTTAACAAATGAGTTAGACTCAGTTAGGCTCCAACAAATTATTTCCTTTTTTTTTCCTTGATATGCCAAGACATGGTACAGAAAAACTCTGCAGCTTAGTTAGCTTTGGCTAACTATTCATAACTTCCCTCTTTCAGGCTCTCACATGCTGAGCTGCCAGACAGTATGCATGTGGATGGTGTTGTATGACCTGCACAAGCATTTCCAGGAAAAGCAAGACAGAAACTGAAGCCCACACTAATCAGATGGAAGCAGAGGAATCCTGGTTCTGTATCCTGGTGGTGAAGGTACAGTTCAAGCTGATGGTTGAATCAGACTTAACCAACTTCAAAGCCTGAAAAGTCAATATTTACATGGTCTTCACTGGGGAACAACAGGAGAGGGGGAAATAAAAAGTGAAACAATGAACCATGGAGCCCAAACTTTATTTAAGAGGTACTTCAGTTTAAATCTGAAGAGAGCAATGAAGATGACCATATCCTAACATTCATGACTATCATCCTGAAAACAAGCCTGTCCCACTATGCATTTCTCAGCCTGTGAGAAGGGGATTTGGGTTGATCCCAACCACCAGAAAGCAAGCCAAGCTGTTCTTTCAAAATAAATAGCATTTTCCTGCTATTTACAGAGAAGATCTGAAATTCATAATTGAAATTCCATGGCCAAGGCCAAGATTTAAGGACATGACAATAAAGCTGGAGCACACGTGTGTATGGCAGCAACAGACATGTCTACAGAAGTGCAGAGACTTTGCTCCCATATGGATCAGAACCAAACTAGAAATGCTGAACCAAGCAGGACTGTTCTGCTGATTCTGCCTACAAAGAAAGATACTCTTTAGGAGTTAAAAGTGTTTCCAGTCAATAACTTACCCACTAAGACCAGGACCTCAAAAGATCTTCAAGGACACAGTACATAAAGAAAAACTTGATAGCAAGCACATGAAAAGTAATTGTTTCACTTGAATCACTCCCCTTTGGAATTCTACTGACTGCATTTTGCTAAAAGACCTCTCATTTTCATATGCGTACTATTGTCCTCTCCAGAAAAGAAAAATGGAAAGATGCCACCACTTTCACTGCGAAGACTGTTACTGACTTCTCTTGCATTCTTACAGGCTCACACCTAGAATATACATTTTTTTAAGAACACACATTTATGTTGAAAATGCTGCACAGATGAGGTGACTCATTGCAGACCTAGAGTGGTGCATTGTTCCATCAAAATTCTTTACCTTGTGCTTATATAAGGCCTCCCACAGACATCTGGAGTCACTGGAGATTGAGAGAAGGAAACGTGACAAAATGAAGAATATGGGCAGCAAACATTGTCTCCTTTTATGAACCTTTACATTTGTTGGACAATATCCAGCTGTCTCCTGTGTGCTACTGGTGGTGTCCAGTTCCTTTCAGGAGCTGCAGTCTTCACAGGAGTAGCCTAAAAACAACCTGCAAGATACTTAATGCAGATATTATGAAATTGTGGTATGTTAATGCTTGAACACAAAGCATTTTGGGGCTGCTCATACTTCAGGTTTTCTTGAGCAACCCTGTTCCCTGCAGTAAAGCACACACTGCCCACAAGGCAACACTGACTCACTAGGGAAGGTCAAGTTCTTCGTGTCTGGTGTGATTCCAAATGTCCCACATCTAAGAAGGACAAACTGACTCCATCCACCCATCCTCTTTGTTTGTTCAGCTCAATTCTCCTGCTGCTCATGGTTTTCTGCTAGGCTGAGACTGACAGACCTGCTGTGGTAGCTTGAACTAGAAACAACAGGATTCTTGATACTACCAAAATATCACTTCAAGTAAAGCAATAGGATTGGGCAGCTAAAATGAAAACACATGTTTGGGAGAGACTAAAAAGAAGGCAATTAACTGAAAAAGGGTAAACTCAGGCTTTTTCTCACTATGAAGCAATATCTGGAAAAGCCCCCACCTTTCACTTGAAGGTACCTACAGGTGATTTTGTAAATGAATTTTGGTTAAATTTCCTTAATCTTTCTGTGTTCTATTAACTGAGAAAAAACCCTGATAAAACCCTTCATGATCCCCATGCTGAAGAGACCATACCTCCTTACATAATTCAGCCCCAGATTATCAGGTAGCCACATGGACTGTATGCTTTACTACCTTACAGATACTTGTAGAGGTTTTGTGCTGGGCATTGTGAATCCAAGCTATCAACTGCTTTACTGCAGTGAGAAAAGCAAGGCTTTTAAGACAAAGTTAATGTAACCATTAATGATTTCACATTAATGTAATCGTTAATGATTTCACTGAAGGTTTAAACTCAGATATTAAAAATGTATTAAAACAGCAAAATATATATTTATTTCTGCTTATCTACCTTCTCAATTCAATTAAAGAATTTGTCTTTGCAGAGGAATACACATTTATCTTCACTACTATGAACTTCAATGGATTATTTTCACACTTTCAGAAACTGAATAAAAAATAAATCCCAAACAAAAACCAAGTCTCATCCTTCCTGTCTTCCTTTTAATTTAAAAATCTTAGGTATTCTTCCCAGATGAAATAATTTATCTTTTTTACCTTAGAAAGAGTGCCTTTCCCCATGTGTTTCCCCATGTGTTTGTTGTGAAGGATTAAGCAGATGAGGGTTACTGGCTCCTTTGGGGTAAGAGGGGAGCTTTCCTTAAAAGCGTCCACAAACACTCAAACCTGGAACCTGTTAGCCATAATGAAATAAAGTTGCTCTTTCACATCTAATTCTTTCTTTTATTATTAAAAAAGTACGAAGTCTGATCTGTTCAAAACCTCGTTTAAAAATACAGTGCTAAGTAGGCATATTCTTGAGTTTCAAATCAAAGTGGAACAGGTGCAAAATGTAAAAGCTTTTAAAATGTATCCTCTCCCACTTCATAATAAGCATACCTTTTTCTTTAAGAGGGATATTTCACACATCAACAGTCTCTGACCTAAAATAATGCTCCTTTGCAGTATTTCACTTCTAAAAGGTCAATATTCTTTTTTAAAAAAAGAAATTTGATAAAATAAATGGGTGGTTTGAAAGAGCATGAAGCACTGCAATACTGAAAGGAGGAGTGGAGAACAGCCCTGAACAGATTTGGAATTGCAGGCCACATTCCACTCCCTGTACATTGTGATCCAGTGTCTCTCCAGAGAGAACAAGTTCTCAGACTGATACGTGCTAAGACTGAACTCTGCTGCCTCTTGCATATGAGACGCCGACATTTCTGCCCACTGCACTTCTAGGTGGTCTGAACTTCATCACTCCTTGCATTCCCTTCCCTCTGTGGTTTTTATCAGCAGATA
Source organism: Loriotus luctuosus (assembly GCA_035582745.1). NCBI lineage: Eukaryota > Metazoa > Chordata > Aves > Passeriformes > Thraupidae > Loriotus > Loriotus luctuosus. The sequence goes on along the minus strand of JAWWEY010000001.1, from coordinate 10,933,403 downwards.
TTCAACCACCACTTGAAAACCTGTAAGGAAAAGTTGTGTCGCTCCAATAAAAACATACAAATAAATATTCACATATTTTACTGATCTAACACAAACGTTCTCTAAAAAGAGAAGGAATCAAAATAGTGTCAGGTAACAGGATTACCTAAGGACGCATTAAATCTCTTTTTCCACAAAATAATTAAGTTTCTTCATTAAAACCAGACAGTATTTTAGTTCTACAAAACAAGCCCAATAGATATGTTCTTTTACTTCCAACAGAAATTTAATTAGGACAGATAAAAGATTTTTGAGATATTTTGTTGCAACAACAGCAACCCATTTCAAGTAAAGAATTAAAATTAAGATTTTATTTCTGGTCATTTACATGACTCAAATACCAATTAAAAATGGATTACTCCTTAAGCTTCATTAATTCAGTTTTTTGAAATCTTTATTTTCTCTACTTACACCAATTTTAAGAAGTTTGGCTTAGAGGGTGTAATATATTTATACTGAAAATATTTTAACTTTTTTACTTCAATTTTTTTCTAATAAGAGAAGGAAGGTGCCATTATTGTTTTGTTTCAGAAGCCAGTCCCTACCATTCGAAAACTCTTGGCATGGCCATTCACATGCACACTAAAGTGCTCAGGTGCAGTATCAAACAGACCAGTGAAGAATATACAAAACACCATTGTGTATAATACTGTGACAGTTTTTCAATATATTCACATACAGTAATCTCTGAGTACCTGAAAGGAAACTGGCCATAAATCCTAAAGAACCTTGTCTATAAAATTGAGTAACCCATCAATATACTGTATCTCTTCTAAAAATACCCGTATTTTACAATAATATACAAGGTATCTGCTTGCAAACACAGAAGTAGCCATAAATAAAACTTTATTCTTTCTTTTCATTTACAAGCTACCAAGTACCATGTATTTACACAGCACTGGACACTTAAAGTAGTTGCAGTCACAAAATGATCCAGACAGCTGTTGATAAAGTAAAGGATCTTAAGATAAAAGCAAAGTAATACTGTAACAGATAAATGGCAAAAAAGCAGTTTTGCCATAATGATCAGACTTGCATGTTGCATCAATTCTGGTTGAAACGACTGAGCGCCATGCGATTCTCAGCTTTAATCGTTTGCAGTCTGGCTAAAGTTTGTACAGTCATTTCTCTTTTGCAGTTATTAAAATAAAAAAGTTAAAAACTATAGCAGCAACAAGCAAACCCTGTGACAGGAAGGCAAGGTTTAAGAACTAAAAAAGTTTATACAATGTGCTTAGGAAGGTCTGCAGAATTTATCTTCCATCGGCTGGAGTTCGACTGAGTGACAACATGATTCGGGCGTATCTTTCACACAGTTCATGTGTGGAGTAGGAGGGTAACTTTGGCGGGTCATTGAAACCTTTAATCTCTGTAGAACAATCTAGCAGTTTTGGCAGGAAATCTGTCAGTTTTTCTTGCAAGTTGGCTGCAAATCAAACCAGAAAAACAAACATAAGCATTTATGTCCACGTGTAGACTTGTCCTTTTTCTGCCCAATGTTGACTTTTTAATTAGTGGGTAGAAAAGGAGGAGTTTCACTTGGAATAATTCAGATTCTTTAGACCTACCAAGCAATAACGAGGACATACCAATTCCTAGTAAGACATTGATATAAATTCCCCTTTAGATAGTCTAACACCACAAATGTTTCCCCATTCTAAAAGCCTGATACCCCAGTGCAACATATGGAAAAATCTTTCCTTTAAATGTGTACAGAATTATTCAAAAGTCAAGGTAGCTCAAAAAACATTACCGAGGCAAAAAAGATACAGGTTTAATTCCAGACATTGAAAACACCATACTTATAAAAAAGGTGCACAAGGGCCTTTTACCTTAATAATAAATGACTTACGTTCCATTTCTTGTCCAAGATAAGAACACCAACGGTTCCTCATATCTTCCACAGCAACAATATCTTTCTCTTCCATTTCATCCACCAGTAGTAATGGCAAACACGGGACAATAAGCTCGTTCATTATGATCAGGCCATTATTTACTTCCTGATCGTCTCCTGATTCAAACAGTGCTGCAGCATGTTCATTCAGTTTCTTAGGAAACCACCACAAAAAAGGAAAGCCTTTAAGTACACAGCATTTCACAGTCTACCATGCATCATTATCACTTTGTTTTAAAGCACAGTCTTCCTACAGAATTACCTGGCAGTTTGTATTAACCACAGCTGTATTTTAACAATTACTCCATGATGCATATGCTGTACTAATCCACTTGAACTTATGCTGTTCCTCAAGCCACTTCATTTCATACCTGCCAACTCCAATTTTGCAGCTGTTTTGTTAAGACTGAGATTCTATCACCGGCTTTTATTTTTTCACTGTTGTTAAAAGTGACATAACAAGGAAAAAATCCCTTGTTTCAGGCAAGGCATCATTGCTGATGCCTTTCCCAATATTTGTCTCCTTGTCAAACCATGGCAGCAGGGTGAGTCTGCTCACCAGCACTGTCAACCACTGCTCCCACCCAGCCCAGACATGACTGCATATTGGCTACTCACAAAAAATGGGGGAATAACGTTTTCTTTTTTACTTTTGCCTTTTTTTCCTCTTACAGCCTCCCTATTAAATTACTAATGCAGGGAGTTTTGAGGTTTGTTGTACATGACTGCAACACTTTTCTATTAATTAATTTTATTAGAGCTATGTAACAAATTCAACATTTTCAGACATACAGTTCCCCCTTCACTTACTAGCAAACACTCTCGTCTGTAGTGAGATATCAGCTCCTCGTCGTGCCCTCTGTAGGGGCCTTTGGACAAGAGTTCTTTGTTATTCTGGTAAGCATAGATAAGGTAGAGCAAGGCTTCCATGTAACTGAGGTGAAGAAACAAAAGCATTAGGTGCAACATCCACACACCACCTCCCTCAAGGTAACTACTGTGTTCCTCCAAGGACAGGTAACTCCACTTACTGGATGGCAAGTCCACCCCTTCCCATCACCAATCTCTTAATTTTATTTTTTTTAACCATACAATTTTGTCTTTTACACATACTAGAACAAATTATTCTATTATTAGGTTAGATCATTACACACAATGTCTGATCCAAAGCTCACTGAAACCAATGGGTATCATTTCACTCACTCCAAAAACAACTTTAGATTGGCCTTGGGTATCCATGAAAATTTAATTTTTCCTGACTGCATTTATGCCACATTGGGTTTGAGTTTCCATTGCCATGAATATCTTGATAGCATTCTACACCTCAGCAAATAAGATTTAAAGCTGTTGCCTTATTTCTAAAACAAAAACTGTGAATTTTTAAGCCTTATACTTGAAAGTTCTTCCAAGTTACTTGAAATCTAATGTGATGGAAGAAGCCATCACAGCATTTTAACAGCAGAAGTGCTGTCAGACTGTTGATATTTCTGTCTGTAATCTGAATGCAGAAGATAAATGCAAGGCTAATTTGTAGAGCAGGAATAAGAGGGCACCTAAGAACCTGTCAGTTAATAATTGACAGACATCCCTTCATGCACAGATAACCAATCTCTCCTCATGCTGCTGCACATCATCTCCTGCAAACACCTGAAATGGTTAATTCTCTGATTTACAAAGACCCAGTTATGACAGACAAGCACTGAAAGCAGTTCTGGTAGCTACCCTAAAAACAGGCAATTTGATATCTCATTTTTACTCAAATAATAAAAAATAAAATCTAGGAAGAGAAATTTCTAAGGGAGTGGTTAAAGGAACATGAAATTGTGCACTCGCTACTGATGAGAGTATGAGCTCGTGTATCAAGTTGAAACTACCAAAACCAACTACCAAGCTACTGAAAAAAGCCTAAAAATTATGTGGACACACAGAGCATATCTGAATACAAGTCAAGAGTTATGCAAAGCAAATAACTCAAGACGTAAGGTAATACCTCCCAATGAGACAATATAAAAATAAGGGAAAAGGCTACTTGAAGTCCATTTTTCCTAGCCATGAAAACTCTTCATACCACTGGTTACCAATAAAACTGACCAGACAGCTGGAAATTTAGTGTAGGAGGAAAGGGGAAGAAAAGATGATTACTAGAACTGAAACTGCTGGTTATAAAGCCAGAGCAGAAGAACCTTTTCCCGTTCTTAGTTCAGTTATTAGTGAAACTGCAGATTGGAGCTACAGTCTCAATAGCTCTGTTGATGCAAATTAAAACTCACTGGTGGTAGTTATTTCCAGTCACCCTCTTCTTGCTCCTTTCCTCACCTATGTGTGACCCTTTCCTGAAACAACCGTGGTGCCATTTAACACCAAGGTAAGGTACTTTAGATTATCATGACTGTATATCCAAGCTCAGACTCCTTATATATCTTGGGTCTGAGGAGTGGGACTACAGTAAAATTAGCAAACAGATCCATAGAATCATAGGGTGGCCTGGGTTGAAGGCCATGGGCAGGGGGACACCCTCCACTAGACTAGGTTGCACAGAGTCCCATCCAACCTGGCCTTGAACGTTTCCAGGCATGGGGCAGCCACAGCTTCTCCAGACATCCTGTTACAGTGCCTCACCACCCTGAGTATAAGGAATTTCTTCCTGATAACTAATCCAAACCTCCACTCTGTCAGTTTGAAGCCATTCCCCCTTGTCCTGTCACTCCATAAAATGGAGTTTTGTAAAATGTCTCCATCTTTCTTGTACGCTCCTTTCAGATACTCAAAGGTTGCTTTAAGGTTTCCTTCCACGCAACCTTCTCTTCCTTCAGGCTGAACAGCCCCAATTTTCTCATCCTGTCTTGACTGGGCAGGTGCTCCACCCCTCTGATCCCCTTGGTGCCTCCTCTGGCCTGGCTGCAGCAGGTCCCTGTCCTTGCTGTGCTGGGAGCCCAGAGCTGGATGCAGCCCTGCAGGTGGGGTCTCAGCAGAGGGGGCAGAGGGGCAGAATCCCCTCCCTGCCCTGCTGCCCACGGGGCTCTGGGTGAGCCCAGCACATGGTTGGCGTTCTACCTTCTCACAGCTGAACTGCACATAAGTTCAAGTATGTGCAGCCTAAACCTAAAATCACTGAAGCTGCTCTCAGAATTCTGGAGCTCACTAGGCTGAGGCATTGGAAAAGACACAGAAAGCACAGAATGGCAAAATTTTAGCACTGCTTTGAAAAAGACATTTCAGTCAAAACTGAAAAGCTGTACTGGCTTTCCAAGAAACTTAAAAGGCAACTGGTAAAGCATACAGTTTGTTCACTTTTAAGTTGCTGCCACAAGAGTGAGCTGCAGGCAAAATTCCTACCAAGGCTCAATAGCTGCCTGGGTTCATCTCAGCCAGAATAGGTTACTAGCCCACACTGAAGTCAGGAGATCTGCCTGAAAGACCCCTCAATTCTCCACCTGCAGTGAAAAGTGGGCCTTGTCACCCACCATCAGGGATGACAAGTGACCACTGAAAGTAGGTATTAAAAAGATACACCAAACTAATGTTGATTTCTGTGTTTGTTCAACACATTACAATTAAAGAAATAAATACTGCTTGAATAAAGGTTGATTTTTGGCTCCATCAAGACATCGAGTGCTGCTAGGTTATCATTTAGTGGTTTGAAGCTAAGAAAAGTTTGTCAACAGAGATGTGGGTTTGTGGGGGGAAAAAAGCCTCAAAACAGTCCTACTAATGAAGATCATATTTCTATCATGAAAATCTATCTTTCATTAATATTTTTGAAGTTATCTTTTTATGATTTTAGTGTTGAATGAACTGACAGTTTAGTCTTGCTTCCAGCATAAGGATGGTATCATTGTTCTCTCAAGTGTGCAAGGTGAGAATCTCTGTAAATCCCTAAATCTCTGAAACCTTTGGGAATCTGAAGCTGAAACACAGGTATGTATTTGCACAAGATGCCTTTGGAGCAGGTCACTGGATAGCCAGATCTCACTCATCCACTAACTATACTGTAGTCCTACTATCTTTGTATCAGAAACATCATGAAGGACTTCTGAAATTGTACCTTTTATTTCTGACCCACATTAGAGTGTAAGTATTATCACATTGGTGATAATAGGCTTGTTTTTTAAATTATGAAGGTGCTTTCTAACAAACACCTCAATGTAATTCTGCAAGTGATTGTAAATAGTGGAGAACGTTGTTTAGCACATAGCAGAAACCTTCCCTCTCTCCTCCATGACACAAGCAGAATATGTTATGGCAAGAAGGAATTTATTGAAAACATTGGTATTTTATAATTGAAGGTGCCACTCTGGAGTCCCAGTGCCAAAGAACTTGAAGATGTTTCACCCCACCTGTAATCTTAGAGAATGCATGAAGGGGTTCCTATAAAGCCCACCAATGCCTGTAACATTTTTGCCTCTTTAAGGAATGAAGCAACACCAGACTTCAAATAAGCCAGGCAATCTTCTGACTAACCTTTGTGCACAAACTGTTTAAGACCAATAGTGTAGCATATTTCAATTCAGATTATTAGTAAATGTACTGTTTATTACATGGTGGTAACCCGAAGACAACCCAAGACTCTGGGCTCGTGGTCTTTGCCAGTATAAAAAGAGGTATCATGTCACAAAAGCAAGGTTGTGTCTTGTGCAATCAATTTTCCTGTATTGTTTGGGGCCTTTCTTTTTTGGGAAGACATAAGATGAGAAATATGAGCAATTTACTACTCAACAAAGAGATGAAGAATTAAATTTGACACCCGCTACAAATTTCCCTACCTGTTGTTTTATACACAAAAAGTGATTGACTACATTTATACTGTAATCACCATTCTTGTTGCATGTGTAGATCAGAATAAATATGAGCTGTTCTGAATTAAGCACATAAATGTCACCCATTTTATACAGCCACAATTTCTGACTTGTTTCAAAAAGAGAAGGGAATGAATCACCATAGAGTTAAGGACAATCAGCTACAACTATGACAGCTATGCATGACAGTTTTTCTCAAATATGTTCTGTTTCCCTGACCTTTAAAGGCCACCATAGGTGGAGTTTTGGCTCAGACTAATGCAGAAGGTAAAACTGGTTCAGTGGGAAGTCCCAGCCAAAAAGCAGGAAAGACACAGACTTGCCTAATTGTGCCAGTTGATGAAAGCAGATAAATGTATGTGTACAGAGTGACACCCAGAGCACTTAACAATAGAGGAGAAGGAAAAATAGGGGTGCCATGTGGAGGGTGCTCTGAAAAGAAACCATGGCTTGATAAGAGATTGGAAATGGAAATTAAACACTTCTTAATTTAGAAAACAGCTTTACTTATCAATATTACATTTTGCTTTCACATTGTTCCACTACATTTGAGTTCCATACTACCACTTACCTCTTTTTTTGGAAAAACTCCAATCCTACCATGAGAAACATGGTTGTTTCCCTGAAATGTCTATAGTCTTGATGCCATCTCTGCATGTAAGAAAGGGTAAATAGAACTTCATCCACAAAAATGAAATACAAATTTTTTTTTAAACACAAACCCCCCTCCAGTTAAATTTAATGTCCAGTCACAGTAAGTACTAAGGATGCCAGTAAGCTTGCATATGAGGGAAGTCCACCAGAACCCACCCTTCCCTCAATAAAAAGAAAATTCTTAAATGCCTTAAACATTTCTAGACAAGATTATTCTTACAGAACCTATTACCATTTCAAAGGAACACAAGGCATCTTTGGAGAACCACAGGTAAAATTATACAAGATCTTGTTTTTTCTTCCCTGCATTACTCAGGAAATGTTGGCAAGCTTTTTCATATGCCAGATATTAAGCTTAATTCTCAATACAAGAATGGCACAGAAAAAGCCTGAACACTTTACATGGGAAGTGCTAAAAAAACCCAACTGCTGCTCTGATGAGATGCTGGTGCTGAAGCAGAACGTTTATCGTACTGCATCACCATTTACACCAAGTGACTCCTGTTTCACTTTACAGGTAAATGCTCCAGGTGAGAAAGGCATTTTTCCTACAGAGGGTTAAATGCTGACTTTCAATTGTGCATTAAAGATAAAATAGGGGACAGCATACTGTAAAACACAGCTGCTAGCAGATTCAACAGAAAGAGCTTGAGAAGACAGCCATAAAATGCCAGCTCACTATACTGGACTGACAAAATCTATGGTGAAACCCCCAACTATCTATTGTAGGAACTAAAAAAGGGGCACTTTTCTGCAGAGGAACAGAAGAGAACCCCACTCCTCTTAGAGCTAAGTCCAGAATTGTTTTTTCTCTCTGTACAGCATCATTCAGAGAATGGTAAAACGCTGAGCCCTGCACAGCCAAGAAAATGCAATTAAAATGCCACTCTGAGGGTCCCTCCCTCTCAGTGACTAGGGAGGCACACTGTAATGCAGTAGTAGCTACTGCAGGTCCTAAACCTGGTAATGAGAAGTGGAAATTAAAACGTTTTTCATTGGATTTGTGAGGGCAACATTACTTCCATTGCCCTCCTGATCAAGTTGTTTGGACCTACCAACACAACAAGGAGGTACAGGTGCTGCACTGGAATCTGCCCAGGACATAAATACTCACTGTTAAAAGGTCTTAATGAACAGTATTACTCAGACTTGAAACTGATGCTGGAAAATCAGCTACAGGCTTAGCTTTAAATGTTAGATGAATTATTTTAGCAACTATTGGTCACGATTATTTAATGTCCAATGTTCACTCTCATTTTCCCTCCAAGTTTTTCTAAACAACACAGGAGGAAAAATTAAATGCATAAGCTAGTTATGCATGGTCTCAGCAAAGAAAAGAATCTGCTGCTCATAAGAAAATGGGAATAGCTGCAGAGATAGCTGGAGGACAAGCACAAATGGGGCTGTGCCTGCTATGCAGCTCTCAAGATGAGCAAGGCTGGCACAGACCACTCTTCTCCTTCCTTGCCAGCTGCCTAGAAAAAGCCATGTGGCTCATGTGGTGATAAATTACAAAATACTGTTAGTGACGTCAAGACTCATTAACAAAGTAAGGACAGATTCCAACCCAACACTTATTAATGGCTCAAACACTGGAAGTACAGATGTGGAAAAAACAGCTTTAGCTCAAGAGCAGCCTTTAGACAAAGAAGGGCTTTAAATAAATAGCCAGTTTTAACTTCTTAGTCCGAGACGAGAAGAAATTTGTAAAGAAAAAATTCAGCTTTACTGATAACTATTTCACATTACAACTTAATTTAAAGCATAACAAATACTGACCTCATATTCCTCCATGTTTACTTCATCTGGCTTTATCATTTCAAGTTTGGCTTGAGCAACCTTCATTATGTTACGGCACCTTACGAAAAGCAAAAAAAAAAATCATTACTGGAAATTCACAGAGGGTATTATCCTTACAAAGACAGGAGCCTCAAACAGTATGAGCTACAGCCTTATGCAAACCAGTATGAAAATGCCTTGGAAAATGTACATTTTATTATACATGGTATAATCAGTAGGAGAAGGCACACTTTTGAAGTATGTGTGATGGAGGTATGTGCTATTTAAAGGATTATTTCTTTTATTTCGCTAAATTGCCACATTGCTCAGTCTTTCTTTTAACTCTAAATTTCAGATAGTTTGAAACTCTCTGACAATTACTTGCAGAAGTTTAGAAGATTATTCCCTACACAGAAATCAGGCTGTTTTCTAACTTTTAATTTACCTATTTATACAAGTAAGTAGATGAAATTTTGAGTGGAAGAGAGACACAGTCTTGCTCTCGAGTCAGTCACTTCCCCAGTTGGACAGACTTTGTTCTCTACTACTGCCTTTCAGGGCAGTGAAAAAACAGTGAAAGAAGGTACAGAAAACTATGTGCAAGATTATGAACAACACTGAGAATTTTTACTTATTTTAGACGAGTAGAAACTCAACTTCTTGATTAGTCTTTTATCAGGGATTTTTATAAAGATGATTTGTTTTACAAAGTAAGCGTGCAAGCTATTAACTAGAAGATAAAGCCAAACATACCAGCCAAATATGAAGGGGTGTTTCCACACATCAGAGAACATTCATGAACACAGGAAATGAGATGTGCAGATCTTATTACCTTTCATCAAAGCTGAGATTGTGATCTCCAAACTGCTCCAGTAATGTCCTCTCAATTATCTTCTTTGGTGCCTGGTTTTGGATGAAGTAAACAATTGCATGACGCAAACGATAATCACATTCAGGTGGCGGATCTTCCTGGGCTAATTTTAGCAGACGTGTGTATTCCAACTTAATTGCCTACATAATTTAAAAAAAATAGACATTATTCCTTCTGGCTTTCAACTCAGACATCACAGACACAAGATACTTTATGTGCCACGGCATTTTGTCTATAAAAATTTTTAACAGTTCCACAGACCACCCTTTGTAAGAAGTCTAAACTATATTTTTAAAAAGAAAACAAACAAAACCACAGATAAATTGTCAAGTTGGTACTCTCTCTCACCAGTTAAGCCTGACAAAATCCCAAGTAAACCTTCCCTTCAAAAGTAGTTCCAATCCTGTGCTATGTCTCCCTGAGAGGATATTCATCCAATCCTTACAGAGGTTTCTTTAAGCCCAAAACAAATATAAGATTTCAGACACTTAACCTTAAAAATTTTTTGAAGTCTCATTAGGTAAAAAAGTACCTCTAATACATGGTTAAATGCAAAGACATGAATAAAAAAATACTCTACAGAAAGTTTAGTAAACATACATGATTTGGAAAATACTAAGTGGGAATTAAATATGTCCTTCAATGAAAAACAATTGATAGGATTTCTGAAAAAAATAATAGCTCCATATGAACAGTACTGCCCTACAGGGGAGGATGCAGCCCCCCCTGAATTTTTAGAGAAATTTTAGAGGTCATCAGAGTCATTGACTTTTCCAGCTTTGCCAGCACATTAGGTTTTAATGAACATAATTTGATATGTTCATTAAATTTTATTCACTATACGGAATGAAAAGGAGCAACAAGAAAAATAATTAGAAAAATGGTGACAAATGTTAACACACATTCCATAAATTCCCTCTGAAAACAGGGAGGTTATCAGATGGTTTCCTAACACATTAGCAAAGTTTCAATACAACATATGCACGAAATAAAGCATCATAGCAGTCACCAAAAGAAAAAAACAAAACCACCCTGCTCAGTATTTCAAGTGTCTTTATGCTTAACTATCAGAAATCTGGGTTCCCATCCTCTGCTAATAACACACTTTGTTTCAGCACTAAACATGTAGGGTAATAATCATACAGGTTTAATCATAGAGCACGTGGAGACCTTTAAAAATTAGGAGAATGTTCTGCATCAATATCTTTAAATACTCATGATTTGCATTACCATTAAAAGGATGTTTAGGACAACATTACAAATGCCAAAAGCCAAAGAGGTTCGATTATCTTACATCAGAAGTTCCACCATTAAAAAGTCAACATGGCTAACAGTTAAACCTTGTTTATTGAGGAAGCGAAAATAAACTGCTTTAGACATTTAATTTTTAATATAATTACTTAGAAGTAGGAAAAATGGAACACAGACTCTATATTATTATAATAATTCTAAAATAATGTGGTATTCTACAGATTCAGAAATCTTTAACAGAATGAAAAAAACACTATTTCTCTACACAAAAAAAGGACAGTAGAAAAAAGCATTATATGCTTTCATTTTCTCACTAAGGATAACAAAGAACTTAAAGGAAACATTCTGCAAGAAGTTGTCCATAAAGGTTAAAGAACAATGACTGGAAGAGATCACTGACCAAGAAATAATCTGAATGGTAGTCATGTCTTAAACATGAGGTCTAGAGGGAGATGGAACCTTCTTGTAACAATGACCCACACCAAAGGAGTTTCATCAGAGTAACATTAAAATAAAGATATAGAACCCCCCCAGTTTTTTGAAAACACTAATTTCATCAAAAACAAACACAGAAAGGAACACAGTAACAGTTTTAAAAGACATCATAGAAGCTTTTATAGTAGGTTACAGGAAAAAGTGAGATTTCATCTGATGTGTCCCAAATCAAAACTTTTGCTCCCAAAACAGCCCCACTTCATCTGCATCCATTCATACTAATGTATTCCTTCATAATGAACCACATTTCACCTCTTCTAATCTATTACAAACACAATTCAGAAGAAAATGAGTAAGGAAAGTTTTCTACTTTACATCAAAACATTTTCTCACTCAAAGACATTCTGCCCCCATGAAGTCTAAATGTTTAAGGACTCAAAATTAAAGACTGAAAATCATTTCAACTGAGCATTGTTTTGATAACTCTAAAGCATTAAATAGAATATTATTTTGAAATAATTTTCTGCTTTAAAATTATCAAAACACCTGTCATATTAAAAAATATAATTAGATATAATTGAACTTTCTGGTTCAAATCAAGGAGTAATTTGATCAAATGAGGACTTTTTTTCCAACTTGAAAAACACTTTACATATTTTCATTAATAAATTTGAAAAAAAAAAGCAAGCAACACTGAATCCCAAACAAACCCAGCTTCACTGAACAGAGGCTGTGGCAGATGTCTCTCCCTTCCCTGAGACCAGGCGCAGTTAACACACATTATGGTTATAGCCCTTCTCTAAGTATCCATGTCAAACACCCACACAGACAAACCAAGCAACCAATCCATGAGGTTTCAATTTCCTTACCAAAGGGTTGCAGAGCTTTTTGTTGGTGATGTTAGGGGTTTTTGTTTGTTTGTTGCTTGTTTGGGGGTTTTGTGGCTTTTAGAATTTCTTCTACAGCATAACAATTAAGAAGAAAACAGACTGCTACTCAATGACAAGCAAGAAACTTCTTTCTCCTCTCCAAATCACATTTGAGAGGACTTTACACTTTACATCATGTCAAAGTAACTCCCTTTCTAATACCCTGAAAATTCAAAAGGTCATGATCTGTGTATTTAAGAAAATGAACACATTACTAAATCTAGTGGCACAGTGAAGACTAATCACCATAAAAAGCCTGATGTCTAATAAACCACTGCTTAAATAAATAGTATTGACACCCATGCAGTTACCCAAAAGCAAGCAATTTAAAATCATTAAAAATCTTTTAAGGAATACAAACCAAGAATTAGGTTTATTTCTCTTTGAAATAAACAACAAACGACTTAAAAGTCCCAGGGTAAAAAAAATCCTTATGTCCCACAGTCTAGCAAAGGCATGGGTTTTATTACTAACAGGAGAAAAAACCCACATACTTTTATTGATTACACATCTAGGTTTCATATTACTAATATGTTGCTCAGTACTATTACTAAAAAGCTAAAATGCAGAAAGGTGTATAAGCTGCTGACATCAACAGGGCAAATATCTGTATATTTCAAAGGATAAACATATAAATGAGGGACTGATATAGACAAGTATGTATAAATGCTGGAAAAGACTTTATATACAGAAAGGGGTAGAGGGAGTAGCATATCTAACAGGAAAAGTCAGAGGAGAAAAAGTTGAAAATGTTAGTTGTACCTTAAAGAACCCTGCTTCAGGCCCACACCTGTCATAAACATTCCTGGCTTTACCTATAGCCATGATAATACCTTGCATGTTCGGGGTCAGCATGACCTGCCACAAGGGATTTAAGGTAAAAGTTTTGAATGATTAATATTTTAATGACTAAATTCAATATGACTTTAGTCTCATGCAAAACGAAAAAGCAACTTAATGCATGCATACATTGATATGGCACACCGGTGAGCATATTCTGCAAATCAAATCATGGCATGTGTATGTATAGTTTTACTGTATCAACATTAAAGGAATCTTACAAAAAAGAAAAAAAAAGGAAAAAAAAAATCTGTGTCAAAAAAGTTACATGGACCAAACTTCCCAGGAAAGGAACATGCACAGTTCAGCATTAGTACCAAGCAGAAACTGCACACTGAATGAGTGCTACCCATGGCCATGAAAGGATTAAAAAAAAAGTTTCAAGTAGAAAAATCATCCAGTCACACTTGAGATATACTGCACTAAAGCCACCTGTGTTTTATGCATATTTCAAGGTCAAAATAAGAGACTCACTGCTGCAAATGCAATAAATCCCTGAAACATCTGTAGACAATCTCTTAAACATCAAACCCAAAACAATTAACAAACACCAAGCCAAACACAAGATATCTCTCACTGCTATTCACATCAGTGAATAGCATTCACATTCTCCTTTTTAACCTGTAAGCAAAGGAAAACACTCCCTCCCTGCCCAAGGTACTGCTGGCGCAGCAACACACGATGAAGGATCTTAAACTCCCTGAGAGTCTCCCACACGTAAAAACATTTCTAAAAAGTGAATACAGTCACAAAACAAATAGTGAAATAGGCAAGAAAGTTATCCTCTGGAAAGACAAGGGCATGGGGACAAAAGTAAAAACAAACAAGCAGGTCATTATATGAGGTTAAATCTGCATTTCTTTCAAGGTGGAGACTACACATCTGTGAGAAGCTAAACTCAGTGTGACGGTGTCAGTTAAACCATTTTATTCCCTCCCCACCCCATCCTCCCAGTTATAACTGATCACACTTCCAGGGCAGAATGACCTGAAATACCCATTTGCCTAGGGGAGCTAAAACGCCCCAAGAACCCATGTTCAGAGCCCTGCAAATATGAGCTGCACCAACTCTATTCCCACCCAAAACAAACATGGAGTAAGCAGTGACAAGGCAGGGCAGTTTGATGACCAGCAGTGTTGCTTTCTACTGTTGAAACTGGGCAACAAGAAACAATATTCCTCAGAAGAACAACGGGCCCCTCAATTATTCCTCAAGTAGTAGCAGGTACATGTACCACCATGAGTCTGAATTATTTTTAAGATTTGCAAGATTCAGTTCTACCAGCCACATCAGTTTCAGGTTATTTCCATGGCTAATTTAATCCCCAAAGCCTGAAAAGCTTAACCTTGGCAAATAAGAGATCAGACTTTACTGGACTGACAAGAAAGCACAAACATTAAGAACATTTCTCAGTGTCCTGTCTCCTTTTAAATAATGCAGCAGTGTGCAGTCTTATCACCAGCATTTTGAAGACTACCTGGCCTAACACAAACATCCAACCCTCCACAGCTGAAGAGACAGATACACCTCCAGTGTAAAAGGCAGCATGCAAACCGTGCCCAATTAGGAGTTTGTAGTGCTCTCCTTCCGTATTCCACGACAAACTATGACATTGTTAAAGATCACAAATCGCTAAGCATTTAGTTTTGCAGAAGTCTGTTAGGTGTCACAGTGTGCAGACATGCCAAAACTTCTCATCAGGCAGCACGAGGAAGCCCCGAGGAGGAGCAGTGCACACAAGGTACCTCATCGTCATAACCCCCCTCCTCTGACTCAATCACAAACGTCCCCACATCGGGGATCGCCACCTCCACCACTCGCTGGGTGGGAGCTGCTTGAGCTGGGGCATTATCAGAGCTCTGCAGAAGAAAACCATTATCAGTACATGCTTGGGGGAAAAAAAAAGAATAATCATCATCATTATCAGAAAATACAATATAATTATGGAGAGATGGAAACTGACAGGCTGATCTAGTACAATGATGTCCACTGCTTAAATTCTGGAAAAAATCAGAAGCTGTATCTAGTTAGAGAATTTAAATGATATTTATAATTTTTAAGCAGTACATTTTAAAATTAAGCTGTAATTACTAAAATTATTTCATTTGTTCTTTATTCACTAATTCTATCTTTACAGGTTAGTATACCAGTATCACAACTCTAATATCCATTACAAATTTAAGTCACTTGGCAAAGGATGAGTCTGTGAACCACCATTTTTTGTACATTTCACCCCAAAATTATTAAGTATATCATAAAATATCAGACTAGTTTAGGAAGGGACCTCAAAGATCATCTACTCCTAAAGATGCCACCCACTAGATCAGGTTGCTCAGGGACCCATCCAGTCTGGCATTGAAGAAGGCCAGGTCAGATACTTCATATCTGAAATACTTTATCAAGTCACACTAAAGGATAGAAACAAACTGAAAGCTAACATTTCCCAATGCTCTGGGAGAGAAAAAAAATACCAAAAAAAGCCTTTCAAAGAACAATTAAGGCAGTATTACATTAAACTGAACTATTTTTTAGAAGAGTAATTAAACAGATAATCAGGAGAATTCTATCCTAGTCACTAAAATTCTTGATATGTTAAACTAAGTTTTAAACAACAACAGAGACAAATATTGGCTCCTACAGTCCATCACTGAATAACAGGCAGTTTGCAACATTTGTAGAACTTAAACCTTGACTCTAATCCAAGCAATGGCCAAGTGCTATGCTACTTGTTCTGCAACTGTAACAATTATCTCACTTTTTAACAAAGACTCCAAAAACACAGTATCTATTTACACCCAACACTGTATAAATACAAAGGAAGGCTGTGCAATCGGAAGGCAGAAAAAATGGACAAAAGGCACAAAATGGAAAAAATGAACATGTGGTGAGTAACCTACAATCCTGTTATATGTGCTGATGTTGGTTTTCCTTCTTTTATAAATGGACAAACAAAAAGGGATGTAATGGAACATATGCCTGCATGTCTGAATGCATATGGAAGCAGAATTAGAAAGCATGATGATACACTGAGAAGGAAGCACAATTCTGCCTAAGTGAAATTTGGGGATACAGAGAACAGCTTTTAAACGTTAAAAGAGTATCTTCAGATTAACTAGAAATTGAATTACAATTGTTTCTAAATAATGTTTGCATGGTTTGTTTTTCTTTTGTCTCATTAAACAGATCGTGGTGTTCCCCAACCACAGTCTTGTGAAGTCCTAAGGCTGACCACTGTGCCCAGTGCCATGATACTGAACTACAACACTTGATCCATTGAAAAAAGTCTAAGATTCTTTCACATCCCTCTGGGATGGTGTCCACAAACCTTGGAAGGAGGACAGCCTTATGAAAGACACTTTATCATGCATTTTGGTATCTTCACAGCCACCTTTTCAGCTGGAGTAACATGTATTAAACAGCCTCCCACTAAGCTGATCTGAGAACTCAAAAAAGGCCAATATGCAGCAGCCTAAGGTTTTGGTGGCAGAGCATCTTCTCATCCAGAGTTAGGTGAGTTTCCCTGTTAGCTTCAATTTCAGTTTATCAGAGGAAGTGTGCTTCCCTGCCTTCCTGACACTACAGGAGGGGTGGAAAACACAGCAGGTCAACAGGGTGCCAACAAGCTGCCCCATAATTTTCAAAGATTGAAAGGTATCTGGGGCCAGAATGCTTCTGTTTAATGAGGATTCACACCTGATCTTGGGAAGCATTTTGCACAGATCTAAACTGTTCATATCCTTAGTGGTTACTAGGGATGCCTAAGGAAGCTTAGTATACATTTATGGATACAGTTCCAAGACAGATGGATATATTGTTTTAATGACACAAAGTTTTTTGGCAAACACATTTGTCATTTATTTACGTACTTATAGAGAAGGAAAAAAAAATTTGCTGAAAGAAGAAAATGTCAAACATTAGTTTCATTAATAACCCATAAAATAGTTAATGCCCCATTCCTCTTTCACTTTGCACAAAGCGAAAACAAACACCCAACACTGATTGTTATAGAAATTTTAAATTAATATAGGCATCCTATGAATCACAAAAAATTATTTTCATCAAGTTGTAAATCTGCATTAAAGCTACAGAACACTGTTGAAAAACTCCTTATTTTTGAAAGCTCATTAACTTCCACAGGTCTGTCAAAGGAACTCAATTATGTTCTTACATTTCCCAGATAAAAGCCTGAATGTCTAAAGCAATATTTTTCAAGTCTTGCACATGACTGTCAATGTTTACTCCTCAAAAATACATGGAATCATCTAACATTTTTAAAAGATGGTGGGCACAAACAGCTGATTGCAATTTGAACAATATGCTGTACTCCTGACAAGGGCTTTAATCCCATAGAGAACACCTATCTTAGTATTTTTATTTTTGCACTACACCCATTACCATTGTACACAGTTTCTGGATGGACTATAGTGTTGGACAGTCCATGAAGAAAAAGCAATTGTCAGTTCAAAGTTTCCAGACTCACACCATTTTATCAATTTTTGTATCATTCTCACTTGCAAAATAAAAGCAAAAGAAGTATTTCAAGCTTCAAAATGTCCTCACCGTATCCATTATAGCTTCTGGACCTCTATCTTCTTGTTCAGCTAAAGCTTTATTGATTGCTTGTACAGAATCTTCTTTTAAGTGCTTTGAAATATCAGTTCTTGATGGCTGCTCTAAATATTCTGGTTCTCCAGCTTGAACTTAGTGACAGAAATAAAACAACCATTTTGTGTGTTAACATAAGCATGAATTTTAAATTGATTCATTTTATTTAGATCACTGTATCATAGATAAGGTAAGCACACAGAAAATGCAGGGTAGGTCACACAATTCACAAATACCACTTGACACAAGTGGTATTTGTGTCTCAGGTAATTTTACCTGTGTCTCAGGTAATTTTAAACACTTCCCTACAAATGGATCCCTGATTTTTTATTAGGAACTAATATTTTATATTAGGAATATATTATATTAGAAATTTTATATTAGACCTGTCCTGTCTGTAGATCCATTAAGGTTCTTGAGTAAGGAGTATTCATCAACCAATCATCAAGGAGGAGTGAGAACAAAGGTGAGGTTCTAGCTGGAATTTCTGTGGGATACAGACTCAGCATATGGAATGACCTCCAGCCACCTGAGTGCAGGATCTATTTTTGCTTTGTAAAATAATAAACACATTATATTTTTCTGCCTTAAGGGAGATCTCAGTCTCCTCCACTTGAGAGCAGTAAATTGATTAGTATAGTGTCTTATATTCCTTACATGATAAAAACAAATTTTGGCAGACCAAACATTCATTTTGTACTTTCCATTACTAACAAAAGAAATAGCATGAATCTCAAAGTGTTTGTGAACTCAAAACATGACAAAAGATGAAGCAACTCTCCATAGAGAATGCAAAACAAACAATCCCATTAAATCACTGCACTTCTTACACTCATTTTGCAGTCACACATAGCTATGAGAAATGTGTGCTCAATCTTTAGCACTCAAATATAGCAATAAGAACATCTGGACAGAAAATTCATCATGTCACCTTTCACATAATATACACAGCCTACTGCAATGGAGCAAAAGGTGAATGTTAGCAAAAACCTGGCAGCTCTGGTTTATAATCAGATTGCCAGTGGTCCTTATTAGCTGGGTTCCAACAAGCATTGGCCTCACAGTTGCTGGTCAGAATCTTTTCCACAATTTAAACACCCTAATTGCCACACAGTAATTTCATAAGCAGGCCCTACTCTCATTATCATTAAATCTACTCAGTGCACTGCACCAAGCACATTATTCTGTTCCTCAGATCTAAATGCTATTCTAATTTAAAATGTGAATGTAGGTCTCACACTAAATCATCCTGCATTGAAGAAATACATAATTTACAGGCTAACGAGTCCTCAAAACAGACTGGTGAGACCTATCTTAAAAAGATTCCATTTCTATAGGGAAAAAAAAATAGAATAAAGAAGCTAAGGACAACTGGGAGGGAAAAGTCAGAAAAACCGATGAATAATTCTTTTCTTTAAATAAAAAATGAAATGCAAAAGCCCACCCCAACAGGCTAAACTTGAAGTATAGTTACCTTGGCCAAGTAAATAGCTGTAATTCAAGATTACACAAATTAACCTTTTCTTCCTTCATTATGTTCTAAAATATATATACAAGTCCCAGTGATTTTTGGTCAACAAGTAGAAGCAGCTAACCTGGAGCAGGTGAGGGTGCTGGTGCCCTGGGTATCTGAGATAACAATTTCTCCTGCTGTGCTTTCTGAGCAAGTTCTGCATCCCACTCTTCAAGTTCTTTTTCAAAACGTTTATTGTCTTCCTTGACATAATCCCTTAGATCAGAAGGCAGCGTGTCCATTCCAACAAGCATCTGCCCTGTTTCTTTGTTGAACTCCTCTGTGGTAACATGAAGTGTAAGTTTCAGAAAAAGAAAAGAACAGGACAAAAGAAAGTTAAAAGTATGTTCAACAGATATCCTCAAGTGAATTATCATAAATGTACAGTGTAGCACCAAACCCCCAAAACTGTATTAGTTTTAACTGGTTTTACTATCTGTTGAGCACTCTATGTGAACATTCAGAAAATACTCACAAAATCCCCACCACTGCTTGATTGTATTACTGCCACAGAGAGCTGGACACAACTAAACTTCCCAAGAGAAAAGGAGAAGGAGAGTAGGAGAGTGGACCTACAGGAATTCAGAAATCTAGCTGATAAGAATACTAGCTAAATTGTGTAATCTTCCTTTTGCTTTGAGAATAGTCTCTGCAGGGGTATCCTACATCCCAGGGGATCCACCAGCAGTACCTGCCTTGCAGTGAACAAGCCTCTGATTTAACTGGAATGGCACAGGCAGCCCACAGCTCAAACACCCTATGGTGTGGCTGAAAGTGCACCACTAACACGACCAGCCTAGGAACGTCAAGGTTAATATTGGTTCTCATTTAAAAACTGAACAAATGAGCACTTAAGCCTTCTGCCCTATGAAAAAACAGGAACCTGAATATTTTCCATGACCTTCTACTGAATATCTGAACACTTTCACAGACAGCTCTCTGTCTACCATTATCCAAACCTTTGTGTTAAGGGATCGCTGTCCTCTCTTTAATCACTTCCATACAAAGCCTTATAGCTGCATACTCCCATATGACCTGAAAAAAATTTCCCAACCCATGTATTTCTTAGGTTTGATGTGTGGTTAGTAAGTCTAAGTTATTCACATTTCAATTTACTGCATAAGCTTTCAAGTTTTTATGCTCCAGTAGAGTGTATCAGGGCTCTGAAGCTTATAAGGAAAAAAAGCAGCTACACAAGGATTTTAATGTCAAAAGGCTCATTTCTCTATTTCCATACTTCTTTCCTGGTCTTGAGATAAACCCTACAAAATTCTGCAACTCCTTCTCTAAAATATTTACAAATTAGCAATCAGGGTTTTTTTAAATCTTAATAATGCTGAAACACAGGCATTCTTTTTATTGATCCAAGAGCTGAACAGCAATTACTCCACCCACAAAAACAATCTAACAGTAGCAGGAATAAAACTTTCAATAACAACTAAAATCATTTCAAAAATCTGGAAATCCATCTGAAAGAAATTTGTTTAACCAATGTATTCAGCTACTCTACATAATGCAGCATCTGTGTAGATAACATTACCTTGTATCAAGTATTGCTCCTTGTCGTTGATATACATTAAACAATATGCACTGGCATTCCTGTAACCACCAAAAGAGTCCCGTTCCAACTCTTCCCAAGTTGACTTTGTCACAGAAATATCATTGTATTTCATCCATCTGTTCTGGTGGTGGTCATAAATATATGCCCAGTAGTGTCCTGCATTTGCTTGACCCTCATGAACTAGGACAGCATGCAACCTATAAGGAACCTTAAAAAAACAAAACAGGAAATAAAACAAATGTCAAACCCTCCCTGACAGCATTTAGTTCCTATTGTATGCCACCAATAATTGCTACATGAAATAAAGGTAACTGAAATAAAGTTAATCAGAATCAAAACACAACACAGAGGAAAAACAAGTAAAGCTAGCAACTCACTAAGCATGAGGACTTGGAACTATGTTGCTTACCACTACTAGTTACAGGAAATCTTAAAAATATTAGTATATGACATATATGTCTACTCTGCTGCCTTTACTGCCATTCATTCTCTTTTCTTAATTCCTTAATATTCCTACCTTCACTGTATTTATCAAAAAACCCCTCAATTAAGTCAGCCTTGACTGTCTCTGATTTGCTTCAGTTCCAATCTGGCAAACCTGTCAAAAAGTCTGGAAAGGCACATACAAATTCAAACTCAGTGCTTTCTGTGTGACAGTAAAAGAACTTATTTAAATTACTATCTGCTTCAGTTACCCAAAAATAGAATTCCCACAGTAAAATAGGGCTACAACTGTTTTCCAGGGTTCTAACTGTATCAGGAAAAGCTAAATAAAGCATGGAAGACCTGAAAAGGTCCCTTCCTCCTCCTGAGGCAAAGGATGATAGCAGTTCGTAGGATCAGTGGAAAATGAATTCCAGGCTACATCTATAAACCAACAAGAACAATTACAAACTTAGTTTCTACCTAAGTAATTGGGAGCCTGAGGGAGAGAGAGAAGCAGAATGAATGAATGATTTCTTACTCCTAAGTCTTTTGAGAACATCTTAGTGATTGACTCATTTTAACCTGCTGGAATGGCTCACATAACATAAAAGGCAAAGCTGAGCTTCTCTGCTATGCACAGTGTGTCTCAATGACAACAGCTCAGCTGGGATGAAAAACCCCAAAAACAGCTTGTGCCACATTCTGGACTGAAGATAAACAGTCTCTTTAACTCAAGGTGTACTCAATATGTTTTGCAAATATCATTTGACTACTACAACAACCATAAACACACACATATCTGTGACTGGAGAAACTCCTTGAAGTTATTTTTAACCTGATCATTCTCTTCCAGGCTACATGCAAGTGCTGGAGATTTTGCAACTCCTCCTGAACTGTAAAGCAGAGTGACTGTACAGCAGCTGGAATCAAACAGCCTGTCTTTCCAGAGACCAAACCACACTCTAAATCTCTCAAACACAAGAAGAAATCCTGACAAGTCCTTAAATCTGAATGCTCTGGGGTTTTTAACATCTGTTATTAAACCAGTGTGAAAGCCTCCTTAACATGACTGCAAGCCTCTGTGTATGCACAAAAATGTATGCAGATCCTGATTTAATAAAAAAGGTGTCTCTTTAGACTTTCTCAAAACAAAATCATCTTACCCTAAAATCAGGAACTAAAAGTTCCCATTGAATTTAAATAGTTTTACTTAAAACCATGCAAACTGGGTCAGCTTGAGGGTCCCCACCGTTTTTTCCAAGCCAGGAGAAGGAGCTGTCAGTCACCCACAATGAGCTTTGAGGAAGGTTCCCCACAGAGGTCTGTGACCAGGGGACAGGTGAGCTCAGTGCCAACAGGCATCTCTTGTGATAAGCTATTATATCAACAGTAATTAATAGCACAAAGCAACACAAACATGGGTGGCATTAAACTTCTCAGTTTACACTTACTACTTGTAAACCAGGAATGGAGCTTCACCAACCCCATCACATGTAACTACAGAGAACAGATACATCAAAGCTGCTATAACCAAGATGAACTCCCACATAAAAAATAATTATGTCTCTTTCCCAACAGCAAGTTCACAGAAGGAAGGAAATAAATAAGCAGCTGATAAAACATTCATTCAGGAGAATGAAACAATAAAGATTTCAGGAATGTATCTCATATGACAATTTGACAAAGGTTTTATGGACTACTGTATCTGCTCAGAATCCAAAAGGACAAAAGGAGAAAATAAAGAGCTTATCAAATAGTTCATAAATATAACATTTGCAGGATGCTTCCTAGTGTATATTTGTCTTAAAAATGTGTCTAGTTATATGTGCATAGAACTAGACTTCAAGACTGCAATCCTGCAGTTGTATTTTGCAGAGGGAAACTGTTCCCAAGGAATGGTCCAATACCCAGCAGTCAAATCACCCAGAGACACAGGAAGCAGGGAAAAGGAGACAGCTCTGTGTACCTGCCTCCTTCCTGTTGTGCCAAAACAGCAACAGGGACAAACCAGGTCAGCTGCAGGAGGGCAGCTTCCCTTCCAGCCTGTGATTTTAGATGGGTTTAGCACCTACTCTGTCTTTTACTAAGTAATCTCTTTTTTCTTTTGTAATGACAGCTGACTAGTATCTTTGCTATCCAGAGGTATTTCTTCCTGCAACACCTAAGCCAACACAGGTAGATTACTCAGATGCAAGTTACCAAATTAATTCATTTTACTGTTAGATGACATGTAGGCTATGGTCGTCTTCTTCTTAGAACACAAGTATTAAGGAAAACAAGTGCCTGCTAGTAGCAAGCTTAAAGAAAGTCATCTAGGTAAATCTGCCTGAAATCCTTAACATCAGAGTTCAGCTGCCAGTAACTATTAGGAGCCATGTACAAACTGAAAACATACCTCAAGAAAAACTGTAAGCTGAACAGATCTTACTTGGAATGAAAACAGTTCTTTTTACTAACAGAAAGTAACAGAGGAAGCAATCCTTAACCTTAAAACCTCTAATAGTGAGAGAAGATGAGTATGTGAAGATAAGAAACAGCAGAGGAGCCAGAACGCCACAGCAAAAGATTCTAAAAACACTGTTCAGATTGCACAGAATAAGAATTGGCTAGAAGATAGCTTAGACTAATAATCAAAGTTGTGAGTGATACAAAATCTAGACAAAGTAAAAAAAAAAAAAAAACAAAAAAAAAACCAAAAAAAACCAAAACAAAAGCAAGTCAATAGCAACAAAACCACTCACTGGAATTAACTACAAATCAAAATCAGAAGCCTTGAATTTCATTTTATTAGCATGGAAGCTGCAATACACAGTGGCACTAAACAGCAAAGTAAATAGTACTGTCCTGTGTCTAATGCTTCACCACCTTAAAGCCATGAGGTTACTGAGTAATAATGGGCAAATCAGGGCAAGAAAATTTTGTTGTGCAAATCTGCATTCAGGTAAAAAATGGGGATCAGAGATAGAACATATTTGGGCTTTTCAATATAGTTGCCTGAATTTAAGCATGTCACCTATAAAATACTGTAATGTTGTCTTTCATCTGACTGTGCACAACTAAAGGTTTACAAAACCCACTATGACTTTGCAATGAAATTTCTCAAAAGACTACATAATTGTATACTTGCTTTCAAAACAATACATAATTGTATACTTGCTCTGTTTTCAAGCATCTAAGAACTTTTAAAAAGTGCCAAAAAATAGCTATTTTCAGTTATGCCAAAACTGTACTTACCTGGACCATTGTTTTGTCAGAGTACATCAACTCAATTGTCCGATGTATTCGAGATATACTTTCTTGTAAATCTGAAAGACAAAGAAGAAAGAACTTTTCTTCCACAAGGCTGTATAATTGCACATGACTACATCTTTATCTCATGAAAAGCCAAACAGGGGTGCATTTCACATGTGGTACATCTATCTAAAAGCCAAATGCTAAATCTTCTGGGATCAAAGATTTCCCCCATTTTTGCATAAATTTGCACAAATCCTTTCCTACAGCAAACACATTCCCCAGTGTGGCATTACCTCTTGTGTCATTCTCAACTTCAGTCCTCCAGCGGTGCAAACAGCCCTCCAGGACAGACAGCTCCTCCTCTGTGATGTGCCTTGGTGCTGGATGCATGGGCAGGTCGGGGGGAATCCGTGATTGTGTGAATGGTTTATGTATTACTGATCTCTGTACAGGAGATGTGCTTGGGACATCTGATGATGAAGGCCCCTGCTGCTCTACTGTGCTGCATTCATTCAAAACATGAAATATAAAAACTGAATCATCACGTACACAGACTAAAAGTTATACCATAAAAATAAGCTTTTCATCTGAAAATGGGCATTTTAATGGTAGCAATTTCCTAAAGTGCAATCCACAACACATAACTACAATAAAATATAGAATTAGTATTTAAATTCTGAAAGCTTTGTGGTGCATTACATATTAGCACAACAACAAAGTTTGCTTTATTTGATACACTGCTGAACAATTTCAAATCATGTCATACATATAAATAACTGTGGTTTGAAACATTTACAGCCAAATGGCAGAGAGAGAAATCACAGTAGTCTGTCCTATTGCCAATGACCATAAAATCCAATAAGCACAAATGCTCAGTTTATTAACTTCCTTCATGTGTCTTATGCCTAGCACACTTTTTCTAACATCCTACCTACAACTTATGTTAGCTGAACAGCAATAATGAAGGGACCTCTGATATTTATGCCACACTGGAAATGCACTACCAACCCACCTAAATTTGTTCCAGACCACTCTAACACAAACTGCAAAGCAGTCACCTTAGGAGAATTCTGCAAGAGCAGCAGGGTAATAAAAACGAAGACTTGTTACAGATTTTTCTCTTCCCATCAACAAGATCACCCCTATACAATTACTCTGCATAAGAGGGATCTGAAGATGTTTCTTGCATGCCACAGAATTTTTACTTTGTGTACAGCATCACGATACAGCCTGAGGAACTGGTATGCTTCAGGAGTTTAGAAACTTCTGAGAACGTTAAGAGCTGAAAATGTCACTCCATATAACATGCTGTGGTGTTTCTACAGATGGACAAAAAAGCCACAATACTTACATTTCTACAGAAAAAATTTCCTGCACAGGAGTTTGACCAGTTTATTGCTTTGGATATTACGTTTCATGCAAGCAATGGTAACTTTTAAAAGTTTGTCTTCTCTTATCAATCATCACAATTTCTGCTGGCATTATACCAGTAAGGCATTGGACATCTTTTTAAAACCTTGTTAGATTCATGTACTTCACTTCTCTGAATGACAAATTTAACAACCTTGACTGACCCAGAAGAGAGAATCCTACTGTCCAAATACATCATACAAAGCTATGTTACAAACTGTTAAATGTCCACTTATCCAAAACTGTACTCTATTACCAAAGAATTATTTAGGTTGGAGAAAACTTCTAAGATGATGAAGTCCAACCATTAACCCAGCACTGCCAATTCCACCACTAAACCATGTCCCTCAGTGCCACATCTACAGATTTTAAATACCTCCAGGGATGACTTCACCACTGCCCTGGGAAGTCTGTTCCAACATTTGACAACTCTTTCTGTGAACAAATATTTCCTAGTATCCAATCTAAACCTCCTCTAGTGCAACTTGAGGCTGTTTCCCTGTGTCCTGTCATTTGTTACCTGAGAGAAGAGGCCTGGTTCCCACCTGGCTGCACCCTCCTATCAGGGAGTTGTAGAGAGTGATAAGCTCTCCCCTGGGTCTCCTTTTCTCCAGGCTCAGTCCTCCTAGCTCCCCCTCACCACACTTGTGCTCCAGACCCTTCCCCAGCTCCACTGCCCTTCTCTGGACACACTCCAGCCCCTCAACGTTTTTCTTGCAGTGAGGGACCCAAAACTGAACACAGGACTGAGGTGTGACCTCAGCAGTGCCCAGCACAGGGCACAGTCACTGCCCTGGTCCTGCTGCCACACCACTGCTGATCCAGGCCAGGTGCCACTGGCCACCTGGGCACAGCTGGCTCATGTTCAGTCACTGTGGACCAGCACCCCCCCCAGTCCTTAACTACTGGGCATCATCTGCAAACTGACTGAGCATACACCCAATCCCTTACACTGAGTTACTAACTTAAACAAGGCGAAAAACAACATTACTGGACATTGATCTCTCTGGTACTTTAGTTACTCTGCATTTAAGAAGTCAGATTATTTAGGTTCCTGACAAATTTGGTAAGATATGCAAACTGCATGGCAGAAAAGGAGCTTAGCTCCCAGGCAAAAAATAACAGATAAATTCCACACCAGAAACCTTAATGCTATGCAGCACATACACACTGCCCAATTCAGATCCTTAAACAATACACATGAGAATCAATGACCTCACCAGAATCTTCAGCCTATTTAGAATTGTAGATGAAATTGGGCTGTGCTTGAAAATGGTAATCTCCTTGTGAAGACATTTTTTTAAGTGCATGAGACAAACCCAGGTCATTAACATTTTTATTTACATAAGCCTGTCATGCTGAAAGAAAAGAGCAGAAACTTTATGCTACCCCCTCCTAGAGATGCTTGGTTTTGTTGGTCTGGTGAAGAAAGCAGCTGAACGTGCTCCCTCTCTCCCAGAGGCTGGTTGGCTCTGGTCTCTGCCTGGGGAGCAAGAGGCAGCCCTTACCTGGGGGGCATCTGTGGTGGCAGTGTGCCGCTGGCGGGGGCACTGGCACCCAGGTCATCCACGGGAGACGTGCACACCGGCTTGCTGGAGGCAAACTCCAGGGCATACTGCAGGACATCTACCAAGGGGAATCGTTTAGGACCAGAACCATAGCTTAAATATCTGTTAACCACAAAATGTATTAATGCCATGACTCACAGATACAAAAAAAAAATTAAAAAAGAAAACAAAATTATATATTTTTTTCTGATCGACTGCAATTAATTAAAGCAAATCTTTCCTAATATGTTTCATGAATCAGAATTACAACACTTATACACAGCTTCCAAAGAAAGGGTAAAAGAAAAGAGATACAGAAAGGAAATCTCAGGTAAGTAACTATACACAAAGTGTAGAATTGCAAAGAGTTATTCCATGTAGCCCATAATACTATTTGAATTTACACAGTTATCTATAGTACCGTTCTAATCTCTGTTGTAAAACTGTGAGGTACTCTTTGAGTCTCTTGATTTCATCTCGTTTAATTCTTGTTATTTCTCTGTTTTTGTGCATATACCTGTAAAACAAAATTTGGAAAGTATTGTCAGCCTCTAGTATCCCAACAGTGGAACTCAGGTGTGTCTCCATCAGCCATGCAGATCAATACTAATAAAAACTCACACCCTCTAGAACCTACAACATACTCAACACTGAAACAGAACTGAGACAAAAATGAGCCTTCCCTTCCACAACTTTCAGAAGATGCTTTTTCCCCAGCGTCAAAAGCTCTGTTGATACCATGGATGACAAATTAGAAAACCACTATTAGAGAGATTCTAAATTAAGTAGTTTAGTGGCAACCACAGAGCAATGCTCCTGTTTCATTATTTAGGTTCACAAATAACTTTCAGCAGCTAACTGAAAGCCATCCTGGTATTTCTGCCCTACAGAGAAACTGCATGCATTCATGCTGAGAACTGACTGCATGTTTGAAAAGTATCTGGAACACCACAAAATATTCAACTTGCCACCCTGTTTCCCAAAGGGAAACATAAATGGTGGGTCTGATTTTTCAGAGTATTTTGCCTGTGCACACAAGTACCAAGCAATAAATGAAAGTGGAAGCAGCTTTTTGACACAAAGCAGTAGTATGTCCTAAATTGTGATCTATGTGTGTTTTCTGAAATAGATGAAACCCATGAAAACTCTAACTTGTGTAAACAGAACATAAATTTACTATGATTCAAGTGAGCATAAGACACATCATCAACTTTAACAAACTTACAAGATTTATTTTACATCCACACTAGAATTTTGTTGATAATATTATACCGTACCTGTCTAGATACAAAATTGGAGGAAATTCTAATTTGTTGTGTATCTTCTCTGGTCTCCCCAAAGCCTGATTAAACTCAAATCTTGATAGCTCAAATGTTAAGACAGGAGGAAGCTCTGTGAACCAGTGCTGGATGAAGAAACAGAAATCCCCAAAATTAATGCCTTCCAATAGCAGAAATTCAGTAATAACGATATAATACCTGCAGACTGACACAGCTATGACAGAAACTGGTTTTAGGGTGGGTCAGCATAAATTTTCCAATGCTACCACCCTCTCCCTTCAATGTAAACAGAGACTATTTGTTGACCATGCTGCATAAGAGCTTTGCTATCTGTGTTCCAGCAGAGGAGGCAGAAATACTTATTCCACTCACATTTACTTTGCTCATACAGAAGTTGTTTCATGATTGAGCCTACCTGTCTTGCCAGCTGTTCTGTTCCCTTAACTCCTCAATGATATTGAAAAGGTTGTTTACACTGTTATCAAGTGCTCTTCCTGCTATAGTTCTCTCAGACGCAGCTTCCTGACCCTTTCATTCACCTAGCAACATTCAAAGCTTCTAATGATCCCCTCTGAAACAGGATCAGTGAGTGTTTGACATTTCCTGGAGACTAACAGCTTAAAGTTTCTACTCATGTCTCTAATCATCTCACTATCTTCTGCTATCATCATCTTACCCTATTTGTCTTTGACTACTCAGCAGAGATCTATCCATAGTCCTCATTTCTTTTTTTACATACGTTGTTTCTTAACTACAATACAAATCCAGCTCCAGTTCCAGCAGTGAAGATCTTTTTTTTCCTCTCCATTCTCACACAAAACAACCACAGTCTACCCATTTAAATAAGCTTTGGGTGTCTAACCACCACCTGAAGTTTCTCTGATTGCTGCAGACAACATTGACACAGTTGTGATCAGTGCCATAGCCCAGATGTGGCATTTGGCTCAGGGCTCACTGCAAGTTCTCCTATCCAGCCAAATGTCTTGAATAGTCTTTTCATATAATAACTGGCAAACAGCTTTTTCTTCCAGTGCTCATGGCTAAAATTCTCTTGAAGCAGGATTTAAGCCCCTCAAGACAGAGATGTCTCCTTTTTCTGTTCCTGCATTAGCTCACTAGGCGACACCCTGCTCTGTAACTGAGGCTTTTAGGTATCATCATAACCATACTAATATCAATACTAATACTAATAGCAGTCAAGATGAATACCACATTACAGTCAATGGTAGGAAAAATGAAAAAAAACCCAGAATGCTACTTTGAGGATCTTTCAACACATTTGAGTACCACATTATTATTTTCTTTAAGCTTTGATATCAATCAAAAAAGCTCAAAGAAAAGTTACTTGAAGTCTTTGTTAAGACAGACCATGCTAAAGCTACAAGAAATTCAGAGTCCTTTAGTACTTCCAAATCTTCCAATGCACTGTAACATCTTTCAGGCATTATATTTAAACACAGCCACTAAAAGAAGCAATATCACTATGGATTATTTCAGGGAAACATAACCAATTTACTCGGTCCTAGTAATAATGAAGTAATGTTTTTTCTAGAGTAGGACTTAACACATTACTTTTCTTGGTTTTCCACCACTGTTAATCTGTCATATGTCTATTTCACTTCTATTTCCACATGCTAAGAAGCAAAGCAGACAATTTCACAGAACTTAAAGCTTAACAGTATAGATCTGTAAATCACTATACTGCTGTTTCCCAGTTTTCCAATATTACAAGTTAAAAAAGCCTCAAAACCAAAACAAACCCACAACACCGAAATCTGACATTTCTAGTCAGGCATTTATAACAGAACAGGAATTTTATGTATGAATACACACATGTTATAACTGCAAGACAACCTTTAGTTCATAAGATGAACACTTATGCTCTTGTAGTAGGTACCTCCAAGGTTTCACCTTGCATGGAGAAACTAAACTTGGGATTGCACCAAGAAATTTATGAGATTTTGTTTTCTTCAAATTACATTTCAGGAAATATGCTCATTGTTGAAGAGATGCCATAAAACATTTGTAGTAAAACACAGAATTGGTACCAGAACTTGAGACTGGAGGATGATTTCAGTGTGTGGCACTAGGCTTCACAATTAAACCCCATGTGTACTTTGACATTAAAGGAAGCAAAATTGCATTACTGTGAAAGATTGACATCAAGGAAGAAATTACACCTGAACTTTTTACATAAGTAGGAAAAAACCTGCAAGATTTCACATCTTTAAAATAACTGTGATGAAACATGAACAGCTGTGTAAAGAGAAAGTAGCTGAGCCCTTACAGGTAATGGGGATTCCCATCTATACAGCACAGGCCATGAACCATAAAAACCAGACATGAAACCCAAAGAAAAAAAAGGGCACTACAATAACATCCCAAGAGAAGTCCACAGGAGCACTTAACTCACCTCTTGACCAGACTTTGCAGAGTTTTCTGAATGGAGAGATTCAATTTCCCCTTCAATCATTGCAGCTTCTAGGCACTCATGCAGATCTTTAAAGCCATTAACCTGTAGTGGATACTGGCCAAACATCTCTGTGTTTTCAAATTTTTTACCTTCACATGAAAAATTAAACAGTTAATGTTTAGAAAAAAAAATTTACCTCGAAAAAAGCCCTATCTATCCTAAGTCAATTGATCTAGTCTACTAAACAATATCCACATTGTCTTATTGAATTTAATTATATGCCAAAAGACAATTTATTAAAAATGTTGCTCAAGCAATATTGAAAATTACTGTATTTTCCTCTTCAGCCCACTTGTATATTTTTTAGCATCTTTGGGTAATTAGTAAAACTGAAAATTACTTGGCAACACAGACACATGGGAAGTTTTACACATATAAATCAAAGTCCTCCCCTGCAAATAGGAGCTTCATAATACAAATGTATATTGTATCAGCAAAGTCAGTGGAATTGCTGGTATGAAAGAGCCCTTTGTACAAGCATATTTTGCAAAAATAACCCACAAAAGAGAACATTCATTTCTGTCCTGAAAACAAGACTACAATTTGGTAACACTGTATAAAGATATAAGTGCAAAAATAAGGACAAATATGGGGTACAAGTGATTTCAACCTAGAAATTCAATTTATTTCAACCTAACGTCAGTAACAGATCTTGCATCCCCTAGTTTCTTTTCATTTGTTTGATTTTTACATATCTCCCCTGTTAAAATAAGAATGTAAGGGATGAAAGCAGCTAAATAAAAACAAGCAAGAAGGCTACGAGCAAGAAATCTGCAGAATGGTTCTGAAATCTGACAACTCATTAGAAACATGTTCAAGGTCACAGAATAACCTGCAAGCCACTTAGAAGACTACATCTGCTTCATTCAAATGCAAAAGTCATTCATTTGGATGAGAGGCAGAATCACCAACATCAAAATGACTCAGAAATACTTTCATAGTCTTTTGGAAATAGAGAACAGTACAATTCTGCAGATCTACTAATTACATACAAATAAGGTAAAGGGAAGCTTGTTGTGCAGTGTCTTCCTCCTTAGCACTCTCTCCAACACTGCCCTTGAGCAGGTTTCCACTGACTTGTTTACCAACAAACTGTACTTGTAGGAGGGTGAGTTTTCCATATGAGAAATTGTGCATAGAAAATGCTATAACTCAAGTTTTAAATTGCATTAAATGAATCAGAGGGAGCATGAGAGAACAGCCCAGTGAAATACAGTATCTTGCCTTCTGGTAAGTGGCAACAGTGCCCCAATAATTTCTTCCAAGCATCTTCCCTCAGCATCTCACCCCAACTTCTGCTGCACTGAGAACATACACTCAGCTCCTGAAGGTTATGAAAACAGTGTTTGTGGATCCCTGCAGCTCACTGCATTTCTCCTCAGCCTCACACCTCACCAACCATTTGGCACAGACAAATCTATATATGTGTGTGTTCTCCATATCTGCTTCTGCAGAAGCAGCTAAAATCCTAAAAATGCATCAGTCACCTGTGTGCTTGGACAAGCACAGATCAGACATGACCAGAGAAGTCCAAGTAAATTCTGATGCATACCTTCAAGTACACCTACTGCTAAAAACCGTCCATAAAACAACTCCACCATTGGGTTCTTTGGTTTCTCTCCATCCCTAAAAGAACAGGAGCAGTGTTAGTACAAAAAAATTCAAGTCAAAGCTACAATCTTTGATTTATGAAACCATGAATTCTTCTCAAATTCAGAGTGCAGAATGATGAATTCAGAAGTTTAAAAACTTCTGAATTCATTATAGAAATGATGCCCATTTTACTGTTAATTTATTTTTGTACTTTCCTCAAATGACAGTAACAATGATTCAGATATTTTCAGGAAAAAGTATATTCTGAAAACTAATTTTCAGAAGTGTTTCATTTTAAGACAATCTATGCAAACCCGATTCAATAATGAGTGTTTAAACTGTACAAAACCCTTGTAAAAACTGTTTCTTGAAACATTATAGAAAAAACCATGTATTCAAAAGAGTTTCCAGATGCTCACTAATGCAAACAACGTGTATTTTCTTCTGAGATGAGAAAGAGGAGAGAGGTTTTGAAGTACTTTAACTACAGGATTGAAAAGGAAAATAGCATTAAAATAAAAAAAAGCCTAATTGACTATCTACAACTCATCTCTTTATTTTACTCTTTATATACTCTGGGCTTCATGGAGCTAGATTTCTAATATGAAATAAGAGGGTGAAAAAAGACAACTAGTGGAAAAATCACAAAAATATTGATATGTATGGAAAACTAAAACAAGCTACAGAGTCAAAATTTTTTCAGCCATATGGAGATTTGCATTTTTGGTCATTTGCTTTGCTTTTCTCTCATCTAAAATGTTCAACATGCAGAGCTAGAAAAAAAAATCTTACCTCTCTTCTTCAGCTTTAATTTGGAAGGCATCTTCTAGCCAATCTAATAATTTGTGTGTAAATTCACTAACGTCTTGCTGTTAAAAAATAAAGTGATCAGTACACACATGCAACAGAACACAACAAAGTGTCACCTTACAAGACCAGTTTAGCAGAATTCCCTTCCCCCTCCACCCGTGTTCCAGAATCACACAATGTCTAAGACTATGCCATGATTGTTTTTTTTATGAGTGGCTCTGGTGTTCCTCAGCAGTGACACTGTCCTGTGATCCTTGTTACTTGGGCTCAGCTTTCACACCACGCTAGTCCAAAGGCATCTCTTGAATCCCATTGTTCAAACCCTTTGGTATCTAGCAAGTGGTGACTAATGTTACTTTCATCAAGCACCAAATTCAGTGTGCTATTGTAATTAAACACCTCAGTCACATTTGTTTCATTTTATGAAACAAAGCATCTGAAGAAATAGAATATTTGTCCAAAAAAAGTAGAATATGCACATTAACATTTGGGTAATAATCCTGAATATGAACATTTAGACCAGTATCTAAACAAGCAGTATAATAGCAATGTACATTAACAGTACAGCCCTGGGTGTACTGTTACATCAGAATAGTATTTCTCCTTCAAAAACCCCCAGACTTAGAAGCTAAAATAAATCCTAAATGCAAGAATGTTGAACGATTAGTCCATTTCTAAAATAATAGGAAGAAAGTGTATTGAATAAAATAGTCCTGTTGTCTGGAATATTTTTTTTTTTACATCTTTCTAATAAATGTAACCAGAAACCACATAAGTTCAAAGACTGTGATAATTAGAAGTTGCTTTTCTGTGGACATTTTGAAATTCTGTCATCTACAGTAAGTATTTTCTATTGCAATATGACTAAATAAAAACATGCACAAAATTGATTGAAAACACATGGAATTTACCTGTTGGGAATCATTTGATTTAAAAGCATCTTTAAGGATTTCAACTGCTCTTGATGGATCAACATATTTTCTCTTTGAACCAACTAGAAGTGCAAACAGGTACCTCAATTCACGCATGAAAGGTAGATTCCTATGTTCCTGTATGTGAAGAATAAAAATATTTAACCAAGTGCTAACAGAAATCTACTGAACAGAAACGTTACCCAATAATCTGAGCAATGTCATAATAATATATAAGATTACTTGTAGTACTACCAAGGTAATGCTGCACGCCTTTTACTTGTCAATGTTACAAATAATGCAGTTTTCTGGGAATAAAATTCCATTTCAGAAACTAAAGGTTCCCTGAAATCATATCTAGATGATACTGCTTGTCTTGAAGAGGGCCTGCATTGACAACTGCACAAGCAGAGCTGCATTTAGGACAGAAATGTTTCTCTCAAGACTTAAAAAGTTTAAACTAACACCCTGCAACAATATGCATTATTTTATTGAAATCAGTATTCCTCTGTACCTTTAGAAGAATTTCTTGTGAGCCTACACATTCTCAGCACCTTTTTTAAGCTTATTTTTCCCTGAAGACTAAACTTCTAAGGTCTAAATTAATCTTTATTCTTTCTCTTGACACAAGTAAAATAGCCTGCTCTCCTTCCTACCCAACTTTGAAGTACAGTTCATGTGACTATGGCATTCTTTTGCTGCTTTCCAGAAGAGAAGAAATACTTTCTGCCTGCATGATGAAAAACAAATAAACTGAAACACAAATACCATAGATTAAATCACAGGTTACCAATGCTGCAGAGATTGGATATCTGCTCCTGAGTAGATAGTTGGCAAATACTTGTGAAATTAACCCCCATGTAATATCCACTTGCATTTAGAACAAAGTATCATCCAAAGGCACCACAGATGTCTGATACTGGTCAAACTGGAATTACTTGATGACAAACTATTCCACATGCTCATCAGACAGCAGACTTGTTTAGTCACTCCTGTCTCAATCCAGAAGGCATAAAGCTTTTTATATGTAAAATATGGTTTACATCAGGTTGCAAAAGTGGACAGTGAATTCCATGTGTTCCACATAATACCTAGGAAATACTTCTAGCCATGTAAATCTCTCAATTTAACTTGTTCTTCTAGTCCACCTTGCAAAACACCTGCCAGTTAAAAACACTGCTCACAGAAAAGGCTGCACTTCAAGTGCCACTCTAATTCAGCATCAAATCATCCTAATTTAAGAACAAAATCATTCTCCTATTTAGATACTTAAAGGATAATATAATAACAAAAGAAGGAAACGAACTGCAAAAGTTGTATTTTTCTTGCTGTTTTCTTAAAATGCTCTATTAAAACAAATGGAATCTCAATTTTTACATACATTTTATAAAGATGCTTCAATATCAGTGATAGCTCATATGCATAAAATAAATTATTAACCACAGAACACTCTTTTAATTAAACCTGAAGTACATAGGCATTATTATAATGTACATGCTACATTACTGCATTACCCAAATTTACACTACACCTCTGGCTGAGCTTTACCTGTACTTGTAGCCTTAGCTTGAACAACTGCTGACCAATGTAAGTAGGATTACTCAGAACAAATATCTACAAAGGCTACTAAAGTTCTCTAAAACTAGGGAAATCCTTGCTGCTTCTGAAAAAGCTCAATTTAATGCAGTAGACATGACCCTTGACCAGAACTAACACTAAAATCTTCAAAATAAGGTGAGTCAATACCTAAGGTATTGAGTTCCACAAAAGGACTTGCACATCAAAACAAAGAACTGATAAAGTGAACACAGCACAGCACACAGCTCTCACCTCTAAAGCATCCTGTACATACACCAACACAAAATAAGTTTTTAACTAAGCACTGCATGGAAATTTCCTAATCTAAAACATTCTCCATTTTATCACCTATCCTGCCTGCATAAATAATTTAATACATGTCAGAATAACTTATTATTATAAATGGTTTTAAAGCAGTCTACATATTGAATACATAGCAAACATCCACTATGGCCAATCAGCTTGCCAGGAGAGTGAGATAATGATAATATTACATTAATATCAGAACAGGTGGAAGGATGTGCTAACCTGGAGTGCAGTAACCCCTTTCCACTGATAATAAAATGTTTCCTGAAGATATCACTGAGGCCAAATATTTAGCTGGTCTCAGTGTGTACAGGAAAAATATCTGTTCACGTGACAGCAAGAGCCAAGAGAACTGGGACAGCAAAGAAGCTGCAGTAACTACAGAGAACTGCATTTGCTCTATAGAAAGAAACTAAGGAAGAAAAATTCTTTTCAAACTTCAAAGAGCAAGATAAAATTGAAGATTTTAAGCATACGCCCACATCCAGAAAATCAAAGCCCAATCAGCTGAGACAAATAGGGTGGGGCTGTTGCTTGTTTGGGGTTTTTTGAAGTAAAAGTTTACACCGATGGCTTCTGGATTACAAAGTTTACATGCCAAATTATTCATAGCCTTTGGATTCAACATATTGATGGGAAAAAAACAAACATCCTGCTCTGTAATATTCCCTGAAGTACAACCACATGCTTTAATTCTAAATCAAGAGATTGTCATGACCCCAGCATTAAATTGTAATTCCCACTAACTGGAAGAACAACAGGATGTAAACCCAAGTATTCAAAATTTGGGATTATTAAAACATTTCCTTTATTAGCAAGGAAATTTGATCCTGAAGAATTTCAGTCACATATGGTAGTTAACATTGGAATGAAACTAGAAACAAAACCAAAACTAAGGCAAAATAGTTTTAAAATAAGTAAGCAGTCAGAAGTAAATTCCAGGGCTTTACTTTTTTTTCTACTGTTAACTGGTAATTTATATTACAACTCTGAATCATTCAATTTGCCTCTAATTGCCTTCACTTACAAAGAAATAAAGGTACCATATCTGGGGGCATGCATACTCATGTCTTCTATCCATCTAAATTCCAACTAGTGCAGCGATCCCTTATCCTAAATTCTCCTCAATCCCTTTTCAGCTGTACATAAGACAGATGAGTACACCAAGTAATATTGTTACTTCATTCTGGAATGTAAGTTAACAAAGGAGAGGACACAAACTACTGCCAGAGATTCTTTCTAGCAAGTTTTCTGCCCAAATCCATGCACTTGCCTGGTGTCACACAATTTCTCACGAACTTATTGCCCGTCATGGTCAGAATTTCTAAAATAAAGCACTTTGGAACAGCTAAAGGCATTTGGCTGCAAGTGTCAATGCTTGGGCAAGATGTTTATGAAGCCAACAGCTTGTTATCAGCTATTTCATACCACTTTTTAGATGCCAATTGCTTTTTCCATGCTGAAAAATGAACATAGAATTTCTGAGCACTGAAGGATATACTAAAACAAATTACACGATGAAAAATGAAATACAGAGCAGAAAGTCAATCTAAAAATAAAAAAAATTTAGTACAACCATTTGTAAGGTATGACTTATCTTTCTTATTAAAATACACAGCCCCATCCCTACCTTGTGTTGGGAACACTACTCATGTTTTCTTTTCACACCATCTCACAACCTAAAGTAAATATGCTTTCCAACCAAAAAAAGTGACCTCTTGCACTTTGAATGTGGTGAGGAAAGAAGGGGGTAGGGCAGGAGAGAAATTATCCAGGCCTGACTAAACATTCAACTTCCCTTTTATGGAATATACCCAGAGGTTTAGAAAATGGACACTGTCTCCTCTTTGTTTGCTTTTGCTTCTCTAATTACAGCTCTTACTTTTGATAGTGAACATTCCAGAGAATCCTGAAGGGACACACAACTAAGAACAGGCTGACAACACACTGGCTTCTTTAAATCAGACAGAAAGGGGCAACAGGCAATACTCTAATTTACTCTGAGGGTGGTGAGACCCTGGCACAGGTAGTCTGGAAGTGCTGTGGATGCCCCATCCCTGGGAGTATTCAAGGCCAGCTTGGATGGAGCTCTGAGCAACCTGATCTAGTGGAAGGTGCACCTGTCCATGCCATAGGGGTTGGAAGTAGTTAAACTTTAAGGTTCTTTTCAACCTAAATCATTCTAATTTCTGAGTATACAAAAATTCATTGCTCTGTAAGTCCCTGCTAAAAATCAGGCAACAAAGTATCTCCATGAAGTCACTTCCTTTTCCATTTCTTCCTTCCCATTTCACAGCATAGAAACCACAGGGTCTCCATTGCATCTGTCCTCAAATGAGGTCCACGAAGGAAGAAAAACTGATATGTCTTGTCCACCATTCCCCCTCTCCAGTCTGAAGCCACAAGAAACCTAAGCCAAGACCTTCTCCTCCTCAATCCTATCTGAGTACCAGGATAAGCATGAGAAAATTTACACTTATAATCACCTCCTGAAAAAGCCAGAAGAGACAAGCTAATGAATGAAAGCTCAATGTCAGATCATGAGTGGGAAGGAACTGGAATAAAATACATTTGCTAAGACAAGCTACACTCACATGAGAAATGCTCTGCCTCTCTCAGAACCCTGCCCCATACTGTGCTGCCAGGCTGATGCCATTTATGTAAGATGCACCACAGGAAGCTCAGAAAACTGTTAACTGGCACCTCTAAAACCCACGCTGATATGAGCTAGAGAACAGTGCAAAATTCAAGTACAAGACAGAAATGCTCTCATCAGCCATGAGAGGAAATCAGCTTCTCCTTTTACCTTTTGGTTTCGGGGTAAATCTTGAGCATTGGCAGGAGGATTGAAATTCAGAACTAGTCTTCGAAACTCCAGTAGGTTAAATAATGACTGAAAAGAAAAAAATTAAGAAAACCTGTAAGCACTTCTACAAACAATACAAAACTCTTCCAAAAAAGCCTTAGCAAAACAAATGAAGTGTCAAACATATGCAATGCTAAGTTTTGTTTCAGAAGGTAGAGTATTGCTAAACATATTTTCACCAGAAGACAATTGCTTTTGCCTAGAAAACAGCGTAATAAAAAAATAACTCTGCACTTAATCACATAAAAGGAACAATAATTTTACATAATAGGCAAATTACATTTTACAACAAGAATTTTATGAACTGTATAACTGTCAGTTTTCAAAATGACACGAAACAGTTTAGCTGTCTAAAATTTATCTTGTAGGCCCTCTGTCATGTACTCCTCAGTGCACAGAGACTACATCTCTGCAAGTGCAACCTAATTCCACTTGCATTAGCTGAACATTTTACATTCTGTCCTCTCTTCCCATTCCCATGACATCTGAAGGATGCACATTACAGTAAGGAAATTGGGTTATACAATTTTGCAGGTAAGGGACTGATACCATTCCCATTTTATGGATACATGAATAGACAGGTGTCAGTCTAGGACATGAAAACAGTGTCTGCAGGCATACCCACAAAGAGCTCCACAGTGTAACACAGAGCCTGGAGCCAAGAGAGTACAAGAGCAAGGTGGCTGGGCTGCAAACAGTAAAAGTCCAATGCATTGAGCTGAGAACTGGAGGCCTCAGAACTTGTGGAACTGCAGCACTGCTTTTCTGTACAGACAAAAAGCATCTTAACTAAAAATCACTACATTACAGAAGAGCATTTTGATGATGACAGAGTAGGAAGAAAGGTCTGAAGTACCTTAAACACACTCATCAGAGAAGCACAGGAAAGATCTGCCTTCCTATTTGTATTTTATTTGGTTTACAATCTATAATTAACTCTCCTCCCACTCTATCACATATCTTAGCTATTTGTTTTGGAAAGGCAGAGTTTGCTTACCCCAGCAATAGACTTGGATCCCAGAACTTGTCCTACCCATGTAAAGAATTAAGGCACAGATCACATCAGTTTAATAGGTTTTCAACACCAGAGTGCCAAATAAGCAAAACACAAATTGTGAAGAGGCTCTGCACTTATTCCAGTAATTTAGAACATAGTGGTAGGAAAATAAAAAGGTTGTAAAACACTGCCTTGTTCCTGATTCTCCCTGTGAAAGAGCCCATACAGAATCTAACCTTTTCCCATACCCCACAGTATACAGCATTCCCAACAAAACAGAGGCTTCCATTGCCACATTTCTTTTTAGATTTAAAAAGTATCCAAAACATCAGCCAAAAAAAGATCTCTCTGACTTTGCTGAACCAAGGTAGAAAATTGAGACAAACATTTTTCGTATTTTGCTGTTCAAAATACATGTTCCCCTTTTATCTATCCTTGCAGAGAAGGGAGATTGTTTTAAAACAGAGTCCTTTGTTTACTTACTCAAAGCATAGAAAATGTTAATATTTAATTCAAGTGTCAGTCTAGAAGCTGATACTAATTG
This sequence comes from Loriotus luctuosus, assembly GCA_035582745.1. Taxonomy (NCBI): domain Eukaryota; kingdom Metazoa; phylum Chordata; class Aves; order Passeriformes; family Thraupidae; genus Loriotus; species Loriotus luctuosus. The sequence goes on along the minus strand of JAWWEY010000001.1, from coordinate 10,892,261 downwards.
ATGTCTCATGATGTAACAGCATCGCACTGGTGGGCTCTTCAGCAAGCAAAACATAGCAATGCTTTATGTACAAAATAAACCAGCTGCTGAAATATAATGTCCAAAGGCTGAATTCTCTCCATAACTAATCCAAGTGCCATCAAAATGCCAAGCAGCTGAGCAGGCCAATTTCATAATACAAACACACGAATTACGTACAGAAAACTGTACTCAAGTTTAGCATTTTTGCCTGGCATTCAATCCAACAAGTTTTTCACAAAAATTCAGTTTCTCAAATCCAGAAGTCTACCAACCAGAATTCCATGCTCTCCAGCTGACCTGAACAAACCCATCTGTGCAATCTCCTGAGAGTAATTAAATTGTCCAATTTGCTCTTGTCTTCTTCAACCTTGTACTATTCAAAATTTCTTATGCAAGATGTTTAGTTGTTAAACCTCTTGCCAGAAAAGCTTACAATGTGCATGGCTGTTGTGAGATACAGCAGAACCCTCACAGTTTATGTGCTGCCAGCACCACTAATGCACACAGGACAGTGTCATGCTGTAGCTCTCCTACAGTGAGCTAAGTCAACTTAAGCAAACTTGATCAACTTAAGAAAACTTCTACCTTCACTTAAAAAGGATAATTTCCCAGTGTAAGTGTAAACAAGTGCCTGAAACCAACTGTTTTAGTGCCTGAAGTATCTCAGTGAGGAACCTGCAGTTCTTCCTGAGGTAAGGAGATAAAAAGGAGCTCACCTAAGCCCAGCAGAGACCTCCCAAGACCAACCACCACAGAGTCCAAAAAGAGGAAAAGCAAAACACTTTCTAGTTTGCTGAGCCAACTTTGTCCAGGTGCCCTGCACCCAGGGTAAGTGGCCCATGAGGCAGAAGCCGCTATTCTGCAGCCACCAAGAGACAAAGCAGAGATTGTCCCTGGTCCAAGTGCCACACACTGGCCCTAGCCTAAAGCTCCAAACAGATTTGCTTTCCAAACACACTGCATGGAGCAGCACCTCACCTCTTACCCACTTGGCTTCAGCTACCCTGAAGGTCTAGGAGTCCCAGTGCAAGAATAGAGGCTGCATCTAAAAGGTGGATACTTCACATCTACAGTCCTTGATCAAATACCTTTACAACTGACTAAAGTATGCAAAACCTATGTATGAAAGAAAAACTCTCTTCAAGGTGGGTTTGTGGTTTTTTTTTTTCCTCAGTGCATTTAAAGCATTTAAAAGCTGTCATCTGGAAACTTCATTGAGCCAAACTAAGTTATACCAATTCAAATTGCCATGAACATAAATAGATTTTTAGAATACTGCCTTATATTCTGTCAGAACAGAATACAGAAGACCAGAAAACCAGTCTCAGTTTGAGGCATTAACACTAACAATACTGAATAATGAACACAAGACATTGTGGCTTTCCCCTGCTGTAGGTGGTTATGGTGTATTTTCAGTCATACCAGAGAGAACTAGGTAGACTTGTAGCTTCTATACTGTAAGATACTAAAACACTCACTTTTATGAGTAATATTTACTTACATTCAGTTCAAACACAATTTCAGACTCTAAGTTGCCTGGGTTTCCCTTAAAACACTCTTTATCCCTCCCCCCCATAAAATCTAGGATTATCAAACATAAGGATCTTGCCAAAATTTAGGTTGACTGAATAAATAATTAATTCTTAGCATTCAAGAACAGTGATAAAGAATATGAACAGAATTAATGCTGCAAGAATATAAATTTGTCAGTGCATTAAATCTATAAATGCCAGACATGCAACAGAGGTCGTTAAAAGCCACCAGCAGAGTCCTAAATTAATGAAGTTACTGACACCATAACACTTAGAGAGTAGGAAAACACTGCTTCTGAGTCTAGGTACAAGATGACCCAAGAAGCTGCTGCAGAGAGCTTTGGTGGATTCTTGAAAGTTGTAAGCATCAGGAACTAAAACCAGCTGTTTCACTAACAGATTAATGAAAACATTTGGTTCTCTTTTGACTTGCAATTTTGTATTTGTTTCCAGCACTGAGAACAAAAAACAAGAAAAAGACAAAAAAAGTCCACAAGAACTGTGCATTTTTAATATGCATCACCTTTAAACAAGTTTGCATAAGAGCATGAACAGGCAGACAGCTTCCCATTGAATTTGCAAAAGCTTGGAAAGACAGAGGGAAGACAGGACAGAAGGAAGAAACCCAAAAACTAAATATATCTTACTAGGAGAGCTTGAAGAGCAACTCTTGGCAAGGGAAAAGAAAAGCATGCATTTCTACAGAGCTCCTAAACAAATTCCTTTAGGTACTGGCATTTAGCTAAAACGTGATCTTGTATTAGTTGAAAATTTACGTGTACTAGCACAGCACAACACCCATTTTCCTCATTTAGTCATCTGCGGCCTTTTATGCACGTCAGTTTGACATTTATTTATTTATTTCATTTTTCTTTAAAGCCACAAAGCCAAGATCATATCTACCTTCATTCTGTGTAACAAGCAGAGAGCAATTTTAAATAGTGAATACATCATTACTGTTCTAATAATAAAAAGGAAAAATATAGCCCTATGTCATTTGGTATATTATATTATTATAATATATTATAATATATTATAAATATATTATTTGGAATAGTTTGCCTCTACCAACATGAAAAATTAGATTTATGTTCTTAGTTTCTTCACTTTATAAACAATTTTGATGTTTTAAGGTATATAAAGCCAGTTTTAGCAGGGTAGACTGAGTATTATTAGGGTTAACATGTGATTCATGTTAATAACTCAAATCAAAGAAAAACACAGAGCTATGGAATGTATGGTCCTACCTGCATGCATTGCTATGTTTGCTCCAACAGAATGAAGAATTTGAAATGTACTAGTTATCAATATTTGAAGTGCTAAGGTTCAAAGTAAAAGTACTCCTAAATATTGTACAAATTAGTGATTTAATACTGTCTGATTAATACTAGCATTCAAAGCTCCATATTGCAAAAATATGAACAGCTGACAGCTGAGTCCACTTCTCACCAACTTGCAAGCCTTTTGGACTCTATATCCGTATATCTTGAGAGAATTGGGATTGTTCAGCCTGAAGAACAGAAGGCTTCAGGGTGACCTAAACTGTGGCTTTCCAATACCTGAAGTAAGCCCACAGGAAAGATGGAGCGAGACTATCCTGGAGAGACAGGACAAGAGGGAATGGATTACACTCACAGAGCAGGTTTAGATCAGATATTAGGAAGACATTCTTTACTGTGAAAATGATGATGCACTGGCACAAGTCCCATTCCTGGAAGTGTTCGCGGCCTGGTGGGATGGAGCTCTGAGCAACCCGGTCTAGTGGGAGGTGCCCCTGCCCATGGCAGGGGGTTGGAAACAGATAATCTTTAGGATCCCCTCTAACCCAGGTTATTCTTTGGTTCTAATTTGGGAGAATCACTTCTTTCCCCTCTTTAAGGTTTTCCAGACTTTTCCTATTTATTGATTATTTTTCCTTTTTTGGTTCATATTCTTCAAAGTACTTTCTCAAAATCCATAAAGTGGCTGCTTGTTGCTACTGCACCAATTACTCTGCTGGGCACAATGCTCCCCTCTACCCTGCTCCTCCTCATAACTTACTCTGGGCTTGTCTCCCACTCCACCTGTTTGTGTCTTATTCCTGTTAAGTGGTAAATCCTGTTTCCAGAACTGAGACTAATAAAAGGCATTAAGAAAACTAGGAAGTCACCCAAAATATAGTTTTGTGCTTCTTTATATACTGAGGATTTAACACAGTCCAAAGCGTCTCTTGCATTCTTCAGAATATTTCACGTAAAGAAGACAGAATGGAAGTGAGCAAAGCAGCTTCAAAGCTGGCACTTGAGCAGGTTCCTGTTCAAACTTCACTGTGAAAGCATAGGAAGAGGAGCTTTCTTTTGCTCTTCCCCTCTGAAACAAAAACTCTTACAGACAGATATGACACTGCCTGATGGCTGAACTTCACTACAACCATCCCACACGTACAGTGGTAGTGAGAATCACAGATTTGAGAATCACAGATTCAACCCCATGCCTCAAAAGCTTTGGAAAGTACCTCTAAAAGGACATTTTTATTTATAAACAAGCAACCAGTTAGCATTCCAAACTGCTGAAAACCTAGGTACAAATTGTTTTTTCAAGCTATCATGTCTTTCATCTTCAGAAGGCTGAGGTACAACATGGAAGAAGATGGAAAACAGCTTGCATACTGTTTGAGCTTGAAAGTCAAACTAAGACCTCTAGCAGGCTTGGGTTAAGTCAACATTTTAAACAAACAGCTCACCATGGAATTACCAGCCTGCATTTAGAGAACATTTACTTGTTTATAGCAACAAACTCAGAACATTACTACAATTCAGAAGACAGCTAAGTATGATATGTGTCCAGAAGAATTCACTTTATGCTTGTGTCTTGGCACATACATAGAAATGCCATCCAACCACTCCTCTACTACATGGTCAAAGCAAGAAAAAAAAATGTTAGGACAAAAAAAATCACAGCCAACATTTCCTTACATGGTTACAGAAGTTTTCAGCTTCTTGCCCAAACTAAGTGATGTAAATTTAAATAACACACCTAAACAACGCATCCTGTATCCTTTATTTTAATTAAATGAGCAACTATTTATGAGTCAAAAGGAAAGCCATGATCCATTAAAGCTTTCCACACCTTGGCAACAAATTTTGCAATATTACAAATCACTACATGTAAGGTAAGAGTCTGAAATACCACACAAGTAACCTGAGGAAGCCAGAGACTACAGAAACACAACAAGCAGGAAAAGGAAGATCCTGTCAGGAAGTATCATAGGATGACTGAATTTGGAAGGGACAGGTTCACTTTTCAGAGAAACAGAGGGAGTGACAGAGGAATGGAAAGCAAGAAACTACATTTCCAACATCTTTATTGCTCTGCCCATGAAACTCCACAGAGCAGTTTATATCATATCCCCCACCAACCCCTGCCTCAGGCTGTTCCACAGTGAAAATAGTGGACAGAAAATATTCCATTAATGACCATTTTAAGTCATATGGGGATTGTATACTGAATGTTCTTCAGCCTACAACCTGGCACTGCATGCCCAGCAAAGCAAGGGACTCATGTGCAATGTATAAATGTCCACATTTAATAATATAATGCCAGACTTGTTGGTATTCATGCACTACCACATCATGCATCACAATCCTTTCCATCCGTCATGAGAAACAAGAAACATAAAATAATGTAAAAGTTAGATACTTGTGGTAGGCTGCTTTAAAGGAGAACAATATTGGCAAGTAGCTGAGCTACCAACTGGGAAGAAAATATTTGCTTGATTCTCACCCATCAAGTTGGTTCATTTCTTCCCAGAACTAGAAGTCTAGGATCAAAGGAGATCCTAACCCCAAATACATTGACATCAGGAAAACAAGAAAGCTGCTCCCAAGCACAATGCAACAGAGTAAAATGCCAGAAGTGGTGTTAGGGGTCCTGAAAATAAAAGAGCATCCTTGGAAATTTAAGCTTGCTAACTTCATTCAGCAAGTTATGCACATTTGGGGGGGAAAAAAATCTCATCCTACTCTGACAGACTCACAGGGAAAAGTGTGTGGAATGCCAAGCCCCAGCTGACTTGTTGGGATACCTCATTTGGTAAAGGGAAAAGCAACCTGGCCCTCTGGAAGTCGTGAGACTGGGGGAGAGAGTGCACATGGTACATGAGGAATGGCACTGCAGAAAGAGGAAACAGCAGCATTCACAGTACAGTTTTCACTGATTTCCAAACACACTTTCCTTCTCCCACAGAAATCTACCTTGGCACACTGTGACATCCTTTCAACCATCTGGGCATTTCTCATTCACCTTTTCCACAGGGCAAGTCCTACCTGGACATTACTTTTTCTACATGACCAGAACCCCATTTGGGACTCCAAAAGATAAAGTTTGTCTGGTGCAGTGTCTTAAACCAAAACATGTGGGGGAGAACTTGCACAGGCAGCAAACCCAAGACATGATTCCAACAACATATCCATGTCCTATGCTTACTTGCTTTCTACATCCCATGTCCTGAAAACTCTTAACTTGTGCTCAGCACGGGATGAAGGAACCACCCCACAGGCTCCATAAATTTATTATTTCTAAGCCATTTTCAGGCTGTAAACTCTTATAGCCAAGAAAAACTGTGATGTTACCTTTTCACAAAGGGGCCAGTAAAATCTACTGCAGAAAAGTAAAAACATACAGTGGTGTATTTGTGTTTTGTTTCCTTAAAGAACTTGATGTCTTAAATTTTATTTCAAGAGCAAACATATGTAATTACAATAATGAGAATTTTTAAAAATTAATAAATAAAAAAACAACACATAACAAACACAGAAATATTCTAAAGCCTCAAGATTTATGGGTCCTTTTATAAATGTTCATCTAACTAAACAGTAGCAAAATAATGCATGGGTGAAGTCCTGTCCCAAATGTAGGTTTATTAAAAGTCCAAGAAGAGGTAGAAAAAAGGTTGAGGAACTTGATTGATTTCTTGGCAGGTAACATGATTTAATACAGTTTTGTTTTGATATACTGTCTTGGGGACTCAGTTTTAAATTCATGTTATTGTCAAGTCAGAAGTCCTCAACAGCAAGGCAGATGTTTTACAAGTCACACTGTGGGAAAAACATTACTGGTCACTAATGCTGCTGAATGTAATGTGGAAAGCAAAATTTTGTTTTGCAGCTCTCTGAAGAGAGACTCCCCTCTGCCTGTGCAGAAGAGGATGCCTTCCACACGTGCCTATTTCTCCACAGCACAAATAAATACAGGGTAAAGGCAAGATTTCAAGTGATGCTTGAAACTTGTTAAACCTTGCTGTCACTCACTAAGAACGCCTCTTCAGGAATTTCATACTCTTAATGCAAATACACAAACCATTTATGACTGCATTTCACTAAGTCAGTTAATTGGTGCCTATAAAAACATTCATTGCAAAAGGAAAGCATCAAAATGTCAAAATCTCTTTTTTCCTTAACAAGCATGCCTTAAATAGAAGGATGACTTTTCTTTCTTTGCAATTTAGTTTTAGATTATATTACACAATAATTCATTGTGACTGACAGTAGTTAACATTTAGATATTGTTGACCTATGTGATGTGTCAGGTTACAAAAGCCTCCCAAAGAAAGCAAAAAAATACTTCTACATAGTCAATGCAACCCAAGTAGTCAATCTGCCCTGTGGATACATAAGTATGGTATTAGCTAATGTTCTAAATTAACATGCATTAAATTTCCTGGGATGGTTGCTTGAAACATAAATCTTCCTGGCTGACAGACAATAGTAATAACCTAAATTTTCAACCAACTGAAGTTATAAATCTTTCAATGGTTTGCTTAAGTTACATTCCATAGACCTAACTCCAGAAGTTTCACTATCTTTTGGGATCAAGCCATTATAATTCCAGACACCACAGATTTTCACATGGTATGGCTGGTGACCATAAGAACTAGCTAGGTCTCTTTCTAATCTGTTTTCAAGGTATAAAGTTGCACACTGGGTATAAATAACATGAGATCATAGGTCTAGCATAGGTTTTTACATTCTCTGCCCTCTGCTCTTATCTCTGTGATTAACAAATTAACAATCTAAGTTTCCATAAAAACATTTATCTAAATATTTTCAGTTTCCTATATTAAAAAAGTCTTTAAGAGAAATGCACATAAAATCAGTCCTTTAAATTTGGGACTGCTAGGAATATAAAATCTGATTAGGCAACAGAGAAGGTAAAATATCAAGTCACATTAGCCCCATAAAGATCTTAATGGAAATAAAATGTTTGCTTCTGTTAGGACAATGTTTCTGCTATTGCAAAAAGAGCTATGCATGCGATGGAATAAGGAAAGGAGGAGAGAGGAACAAGGGAAACATCAAAAGATCTCCAGGAACACAGAAAATTCAAAACCTGTTAGATTCCTTAATGCTGAAAGAAAAGAGGCCCAAGAACATAAAAACTTCAGTGGGAAGTGGGGGGGAGGTCACAGAACAATTCAATAAATCTTTCAATTTCATTATCTACAGCATTACCCAAATAGAATCTGCAGGTAAGTAAATCCTTCCCATTAAAAAAAACAAAACCAAACCAACACACAAAATGACCCACCTCAGACAAAACCAAAAAACCTCCAAGTCAAGCAGAACATGCATAACAATAATTCAATTTATGCAGTCTACTGGGATTTCAGGGCAACTTTGGAAGAATTCATGCAACAAAAGCTTTTAACTAAGCACCAGTGAGGTGAGATGGAAAGTCCAGGTACAAAGAGGCAATCAAAAATTAAGAGAGGAACAAGAACCAACCATCTGTTCCAGTCTGAAGTGAGGTTACTGTAAATTCAACAACTCTGAACTAGTAGGTAAAATTCAGAAGTGATTGAAAAAGGACAGCAAGTTTTGACCATGTTTGTTCAGTAAAGAGATTTGCAGTGTAGTAGAAACAAGAGTTGGCAAGCATGAACAGACAGAAACATCATATGAGATTGAGTATCTATGTAAGAAGAAAGCTATTTTCAAAACTGCTATGTAGTGAGGTACATGGTGGAAAGCAACTCTGGAATTTTAGAAGATGATGGGCACTAAACTAACTAGCATTATTCACATTATTGACCTGTGAGATCAGACCACGCTACTCAGGGCTTTTTTTCAGGCATCTCAAAACTTTCCAAGGTTTGACAAACCCTGCACAGCCTTCTCTGGGCAACCTCCACTGCTTGCCTGCCTTTATGGGGAAAAATGCTTCTTTATATCCAGGCTTAATCTTCCTTATCTCAATGACTCCTATTGCCTCTCATCCTCCCAGTATGCACTGCTCTAAAAAGCCTGGCTCAAGTACATCAGAACCCTCTTTTATTCTCCATGACTTTGCAAAAATGAGAGAGAGCTGCCTTGCTAAGACTTCTTCCCACTGTCTCTCATCACCACTGGATGCAGCTCAGTGGGTCCAGTGGACTTGTATGGGTCAAATTTGCACGCTCAAATCCTTGTTCAGAGTTCCCTCAACCATGTACAGGTCTGAGGTCCTAGAGATAGATCTCACTGGTAAAGCAAGGCACTGAGTACCTCACCTATTCTATTGAGTCACATTCTCTTCACTCAGCCCTTTATGCCCAGTATAACACCAAAACCTTTTCTTGTTACCTTAGACAACCTTTTAGGCACCAAGTCAGGTCAGCTTTCACTTTACTAATACCATTCCTTCATGCCTGGACAACATCTCCAGTCTGCTCAGCAGCCCATCTCTGCTTCCAGATCCTGCACACTGCCTGCTTGGCAGTGAAGCTTGCCTATGAGCTCCCTGAGAGCAGAACAGACTCTTCTGACAATCAGGGAATGCTGCTAACTTTCCTAAGCATCTCTGCACTTCCACCTACGGAACCCCAGACACCAACTTCTAGAAGGTACAGTCTGTTCTCCTGAACTGGGTCTGGGTCCTGTTATTCCTTTCTCACTCCCAGCAGCATCTTGAACTCTACTATTTCATGGCTGTCGAAAGAGTACCCACATTACTCCACCTTCAGTTCTTCCATTTTTGGGGAACAGCAGATTGAGCTGAGCATCAACCCTAGTTGGCCCATCAGTGCTCATACCAAGAGGCTGTTCCTCATGCCCTTCAGAAATCTAGTTTGCTTGTGTCCTGCTGTGTTGAACCCAGCCAGGGTCAGGATGTTTACTGAACTTTCCCATGGGAACCACAGACTGTTATCCAGAGATTTCCTTGCCTTTCAGGAAGGCTGTGTGCGCATCCTCATCCTGACGAGGGTAATCTGTAGCAGACACAACTGTCACTGATGTCAGCATGAGCTGCATACACCCAGGATCTTCAGAGAGTCAACTCCTTGTCTTCAACAACTTCTTCATAAGAAACATTTTCAAGTTTCACTTACATATGCTACCAGCACCTTCTACACTTCCATTCTGACTTAGGGATAGACACATTAAGAGATGCAATAAATAAATGTGCAAAAACATCTCATGCAGTGGCCTAAACTTCCCAGGAAAAGAGATTATTTTAAATTATTCACTTAAAATGAGTTGACTCACCTCCCAACAGATACAATGAAAAATGCCCACAGCTGATTGAAGAGTGCTTACCTGAATGACAGCACTAAACCAGCACGTGTTGCCAACATTCTTTAATCCTACTGGGCAGTTGTCTTGTCGCTTTCGATCATAAGGGTTTGGAGAGTCACTCCATACCTCTGGATGCGTCCTCTTTAAACTCGCTTTATTTTCTGCAATACTGGCTTCTAGAACTCTTTGAGAACAGAAGGGAGGGAAAAATGTGAGAAAAAAACAGAAACAAAAAAAAAAAAACAAACCACCAAGTAGTAAAAAATACATTCAGGTAGCAATACAGACATCATAATGACATCATTCACTTATTGTTGCTGAGCAATACATGCAATATGCTATACTATATGCAATAACATGTATCCAAAAAGCTATTTTACTTTTAGCTATGCTACAGCAATTCCATTACCTTTTGGAAAATGGTATTGGTGAGTGCATGAATCTCCAGTGAGAGCCCTAGATACAAGGGCCATGTCTACAAGTCATCAATTATTTAAGAACCAGATTCAAACAGGATGGACAAATTTCAGGCAGCACTAATATACAGTGCTTTCATCCTCAAATGCTTTTACTGCTATGTGAAGCACAGAGTCACCAATCTTTTGTTTACTGACAGGAAGCCAAAGCTAGCAAGGCAACTTTCAAAAACGAAGGCAGTTTTCTTAGTTTTCTTTTTTGCAACTTATGCAACTGTGTTAATCACTTTACATGGCAAGTAATTACTTTATGAGCCATGGAAAGACATCTCCCTGCAAATTTTCAAATGCCACCCAACATTTTAATTGTATGTTTCAATGACCACTTTCTTTGCTGGAAACTGTTCCTGTGTGATTTATGCTGAATATCCATATTACACATGACAACAGGATCTGATGGGTGTTAAAATCTCCAACTCAAGCCTCATTTGATACATTTTTTCTGTATCAACAGGTATGCTTAGCCTGGTGAAAAAATACACCTTAAAAGTAATTTGTAGTAGGTGTATTCCAAATAGAAAGATGGAGATGGATGCACTGAGGTCATGTAACAGCGGCTCTAACTCATAAGCCAAGAGTCTGGCTTGGGCACTACTGACACAATAGCCACTGTCCCCAGCCATCCAGCCCAACTCTCAGACAAAAGGCTGAGCTCCTCTCCAACACCAGGCACAGGATTTCACAGGCTGCATCATAAGTATCTAAGCAGTCTGAGCAGTAGGAAGAGTTTTCCCCTCTCAGTTCTACAGTACAGTGCACCAAAGAAAGGCAGATTTAGGTTGGTCTGTAAAGGGAGCTCCTAAGGATAAAGTCTGAACATCTTAGAAAAAACACAGAAACAGACAACCCCCCTCCTCATAATCTCTCCATTTCCTACCTACATCTTTATTTCAAGCTATGTTCCTATCAACAAAAGAAAAGCTATCTTACCAAGAACTATGAAGTATCATATGAATTTGCTGAAGGTAACTGTTCTGGGGAACATACTAATTTGTCATTGATACTTATTTCAGAAAAAATACAGTAAAAGAGAGGCATTCTAAATTTGAGAGACCATTTGATACAAATACCACTTTTGTATCTGTCTCAGAAACAACCTAAATCTGGTCATTTCCTAAGGATTAACTGATTTATTTTTTATGCCACCATGGAAACAGCACTGAAAGGACAGGCATATAATCCAGCAAGAGTTTCTGTTCTGACATCTCTTCAAACACTGCATAGGGATGGAACCTGACCCTGACTGTTCCAAGAGTCTTTTCTGATAGTTTATTCTACTAAGAAAACCACAAAATGTAAAGAAACAGTCAAATTAATTTTCCTTTTCACTAACACAGTCCTTCTAAATTGTTGGATGACCTATGTATCTCTGGTTTGAGAGCAAAAGTTGGTCAATGGAGACATTAGAAAAATGCCATAAATAGTTCAAATAATTTGTCGTGCAGGTAGAATTGCTTAAAATCTTGTTTAAACTAAATTGCAGGGACCTTTAAAACTGACAGGAAGATTGACAGACTGGAATAAATTTAAATGATGTTGTAAGAGGATTACAATACCTACTCCACACCACTTGTGTTTCAGGTAAAAAACCCAAACTTCTCTTTTTTTGTTCTCCCCAGAAGTTCAAGAATATTTCAAGGTATTTCAAGATTCAAGTTCAGAAAAATAAATACTCTCAAACTGAAACAGTTCCCTGATTCCATGAGCATTACCATTCATCAGCTAATTAACTACTAAAATTTCTTTTTATTTGAATTTGTGCTTCTTTAGCAGGTAAGGGATTTACTCCCCTCTAGCTCAACCTAAAATGTGTTTCCATGTGTTAATAAAGTATTTGTTTCTGAAGGCATCATGGTATTTTTCCATTATTCTTAATTCTACCTATAACATTATCTGTCCTCAGAGAGCACATGCAATAACTGCACATTCTATCTGCTGAATTAATTTTCCAACATAAGGATAGCCGTGATGCCATTAAACCAAAAATGAAAATTGAAATAAAGTGCAGTAAGCACAGCAAATAGGAACCTAATGATCAGCTAGAATGCTACATAAATAAATGTATTTACTAGCACAGTGAGGATTTCTCATATAAAATCTCACTGTCTTACATTCATAGTGTCACAAATTTGGGACATCACCTGGATCAAGAATCTTACACTGCTTGACAAAACAAGCATCCTTCCAGAGACTTATGACAAGGATTTAGCAATTTTGATGATAGAGCAGAAGCCCCACTTCGTGATCCTTGGGGACAACAGCACAGTCTCCAGCACAGAGCCATCAGCTAGCTGTGCGCAGAGTTTGACAACCTCCCCAACTCTCAGAATCCACAGCTTCCCCACCTCCAAGGGCTGAAATCCTGTTTGGAGGGAAACGCTGTAGCAAGGGTTAATTAATGCCAGGCTTGGCAGGCCATTTGAAAGCAGCGTTTTATTTCTCTGTAACAAGCTGGGCACAGTCAAGCATCTTTGCAGAACTGCAGGGGGTTCACCGGACAATGCAAAAACCCTGCAGCAAGGCAAGTCCACGGCACAAAGATTCCGTCAAACCACACTCTAAGGAAGCCCACTCAACGTGCTGCAGAAAAGCCCACTCAGTCAGCTTGCTCAGCTAAAGAGCACAGGAAGGTATTTGTACTGTGACTGTCTTACAGCTGGACACCCAGGAATATATCTCTGACTCTACAACATTCTACAACCCCACCTTGGATCTACACACACAGTGCCCAACCACAGTGCAGAGTCCCAAGAAGTTTTGATGATCCTGAATTTAAAAAAAGCCCAGGGGCTGTGCACATTCTTTATGCACTGACAGCATGGACTCATTTTTATAGGGGCAGTATCACAGCCACAGCTGATTTCTCCTTCCAGTAATATCTCACTGGCTTCCCTAGTGAAGCCCTTGCTCACCAGCTTCAGACTTCAATCCACAAAATGTAATATAAACAGGAGAAACTTCTTCACAACAGGAAATACACTGATCAAGCACATTTCTCTAGGAGATTTAAAGAAGAAACAGGGAAATAATTGAAACGTGCCATGTACAAGATGTTCAGCTCGGACACTCAGACATTTCAGATGCACTCTCCTAACACCTACACAGTAATCACATCTGTCCTCGTTAGGTAGCCTAAAGCAATTACATTCAGCAAGACAAATTCTACATGCATTACAACATTAATTACACAAGTCAAGACATTCCATTAATTCTCCCTTGGAAACCCTAACAAAATCTGCACAAATTAGGTTCCAAACCACTACGAATACACTTGAAAAAATATCCATCAGAACAAAAACTATTTAAATATGCACATGACCTACATTTTTTAAAATGAAACATTTCACAGTTTAAATTTGGTTATTATTGACCTCCTATTTGATTTTTCCTTCTTGTTTTATCTAGAAAATAAAAAATAAATGGTTGTAGCTTGACTTGTTTACAACCACAGTGTTCTATTTTTTGTTTTGTGAAGTTCTGCACAGATCATGCACTTTCTGTTGGAATGCCAACATTCTTCTGTGGGGTGTTAACTACAAAGTGGGGTGGTTTTTTTCTTTTGTCTTTTTGTAATAAAACCAGTTTAAGTTCTGTCCTTAAGGAAACTAATTGAACAGTTTGGATTAAGAATTCAAGAATTCTGAACTTCCTATATTTGTTCAACACTGACATAATCTGTCATCAGCTCAGGGTGCTTCTTGCTAAATTACTGAGTTGATCTAATGTCTCAATGCTGCCAAAATCTTCAAGATCCTCATTCTTCTCTGCCTCCACTCACAAGCAAAGTCCCATTCCCTTCCTCGTGTCATGAAATACTATGGATCTTCCAGTGAATATTTTTGCATGGCTTTGTGAAATAAATTTGTGCAATAAATGATCCAAAGAACCCTCCAGCAAGCATAGAAAATGTGGTGCAGTGCACCAAGGAGGATATGACCTGCAACAAGCTCTTCATTTGACATTGCACATGTTACTCTGTGCAATTTTGCCATTAGATGTGAGTCTCTATTTAATAAGATCAACATTTTCTCAGAAAATAACCAGATTGTCTAGATGCCTTTGTACATACAGAAAAAAGGCATCCTTTGTTATTTTCTGCAGCCAGAAAGATATATACTGTAATTTAAGTAAAAAGTATTTATAATACTTAAATACTAAGTATTTATAATACTAATAATAGTATGGGCTAAGCAGGTAGGACCAAGTGAGGGGGGGGTTTAGTTTCAAAAGTGAAAAACAAAGTCTACAGCAAAAACCTCAAATATTCAAGGCTCCCAACAATTGAGCACAGCAGAAGCAGTCAAGGTTTGGGTAAAGAAAAAGAGGGAGAAAATTTTCCATCTCCAGAAATAGGTCCATCTCTCTGAGTGCCTGCTTAAATCACAACTCTGTAATTACAGCAATTCTGCCTTTCAAAAAGGAACATGCAAGAGCTGACCTTCTGAAAAAAACTGGACAGAACTTCCACCATCCTCTTGCATACATGCACATACTGAGGTTTTAGAAAAAACCAACACCTCAAATCCTTCTTCCAGTCGTTAATAAGAATATAAACCCCTTTCATCCCACCCTTCCCTCCTAAAATATGCTATCTTAAATTCATATAACAAGATGACTTTTATCACAAATGGGGAGGAAGAGGAGTATGTTTATTCTCACAATCAGCATATTTATTTTTCAAAAGGGAAAAGAGAATTACTGTTGATAAAGTAACACAAATAAAGCAATAAAATATCCATATTCTCAGAGATGGAATTTTCTAATAAGTCATTTAGCCTGTCAAACACAATGAACTGAGAAAAAGAATTATCATGGTTAATCTCTCCCATCTAAATTATTTTTCTATAAAACTGGTCTTTTATGAGGAGGTAGTACTTTGCCTCCTATCAAGGATCAAGTCATTGCCTGTTTCCCTTAGAACAAGGCCAGCCACAAATGAAAAACTCAACATTCCTCCCAAGGCCAGTGACAGATGGAAAAAAAGAAACAACATCATCCCTCCAACACAACCCTACACCCAGGCTTAGTTCAGTCCCAAATATTTCATAATTGTATCAACATTACCAAAAAACATACACTGTACAAAAAGTTACCATAAAATCTGACCAAAAGTTAGCTTAAAGACTCTTATCATGCCCAAACTGAGAGAGTTATGTTTATAAAACTTGAAATCCAGAACTTCACTCAAAGCCTATAAATCTTATTTGTTAAATAGGTTAATAACATTCTTCATCTAAAATAGAGCAGCTGCTCTTAGTGTCCTCAAGTCACAATATAAATACCCACTCCCTCAATCTCATCCTTAGCAAAGAGAGAAGAAAATGTTATTGTAAAATGAACACTGCAAAAAACAGGACAAAGTATTTATGAGCTTCTTAATTTATATTTTGATTTTGTTGCTTTTTACCTGATACACAAGAGAAACTTCTGGGTTTAGTTCCTATTTAAATATGACCACACATTCTCTATCTCCATCCACTTCCTCCATATTTAAAGAAATACAAAAATATGAAACATTTTATTAAATCCTAGTCCACACATAATAGACTATTTTCCAGTGTAGAACATACAATACATTAAAGCAGCATCCTGAAGCCAGGCATATCAGTAGCATAAGTAAAAGTAAACAAGTTATTTGTTAAAAGTTTAAAAAAGCAATACAGGCCAATCTCCAACTCTTTAATTTAATTTCTGCTTTATATAAGTTGGTTGTTTACCTGCTAATGGCTTGTTCCTCATCTGTTATTCCAGTCTCCCTGAATGCCCTGTTTGATTCCTCCAAACTCAAGGCAATTGCCCTCTGAAGATCATCTTTATCATCTCCAGTGAGATCAATCACATCTGAAAAGCAAAACTATCTTTCTCAAAATTAAAAGTGAAACAGAATGAAAGGTAAGTCTTACTGTAGAGGAGAGAGCCCACGTGGATTGCTGAGCACCATTCCAGTCCATCCCTCCTGTGCCCTACACTCTTGTGACCACTAACCCTGCTAACAGCTCCCTTCTGCCTCCAAGCCAAATAAAAACCTCAGCAGCTCACTCCTGACACGATGGGCTGTGGTTCTCCTTGCTCCTAACATTCTTAACTTCCACAAAGCTAAGGGACAAATTTAGGAATACATGTTTTCTGAAAGTCCTCTTAAAGCAATACACTTAAATGCATTACTTCAGCTACTGAGATCAGTTGCTTCAGGGAACACATGATGTAGAGGACCTTATTTAAAAAGAATACTTTAATTGAGCATAGCTGATTTTTCCTCCTCATGAAGGAACATGTAACAGTGTTTTCCCAACACAGCCCCAAATTCTACAAGTATGTTTTGTACCCTGGTAAGCCAAATACTTTCACACAGTTTCATAACAAGTGGAACAATTCCTTACTCATCCTAATTATTTTCTATCCTGTTTTGCACCTTTTCTGAACATATTTAAATTCTATTTCATCTACTGAAATTATCGCATCTTAGCATAAAAAAAACAAATACTGGAGAGAAAATGAGCATCCATACTTGGATAAATGGGGAATTTTGGATGGACTACTGACTGAAAACAGCTCTACTTCTGCCTTCTTCATCAGCTCTTATTATACAAAGGATCAAAGAATGGCATCCCCCATAAACTTCCTTACTTCCTGAAGGCAACAACATCCCTCTTCCCAATTCAGGTGGGATCCTACTACACACCACAACACAAATCATGTCCCCATCAGGCACAGCCAAGCTTTTAGAGCAGCTAGAGCCTACAGGAATGTCCATCAGCTGCACAAGACCCTGAAAAAAGTCAAGGTCACTGGTTATTCAGGGTCAGAAGTCTCATTTTCCAAGTGAGACAGACAGAAAGAAAGGAATAGTGCGAAACAGACACTTGTGTGCAATATCAGATTTGCACACGCACATGGAGCACCAGCTGGTTTGAGCCTTCCTCTTCCAAGGCCAAGTTTACCCAAAGAGTTGTGAAAGGGACCTGTCTCCAGCCTGGGGTTTGGCCATTAGAAGCTGAACAGCTCTGGGAGAAAGAGATACAGATTTGAAACTGGCAACTGCTCACAAAGAGAGCCAAGAGGTTTGTCAGAATTACTCCTTCCACAGGCAAACCCAATTACTCCAAAAAGCTTGTGTGTCTATGTTCTGACTTTTCTCCTGCATGGGCTGGCCTGCTGCAGAGACTGTGGCTTCCCCTATTCCCTGGGCTTTCTTTTTTAGGATGTTTCTCAGTGGATCAGAACAACACACTAAACTTAGTATACAAAAATCATTGCCATAGTCACACATGAACAGAAAATGGGATGACTTGTCTGTGCAAAAAGCTGAAACCAGAAAGAAGTTGCAAAGAAACATTCCTGTTAACACCAGCATTTTCAAACCCAGTTTTAAACTCAGTCCTTTTATCTCCAAATAATGGTTGAACTTCTATTTTATTTAGTGGGCCTTTAAAGGGAGCACTCTTACCTGCAGAGTATACTGCAATCTGTCATGACCTAGAAGTATGGAAAAACACTATTGCTATAAAAGCAGCACTTCCTAATTTTATTTGTAGGCCTTCTACAGTCAACTCAGATCTGCCAGTGTAACAGAAGGGTACTTCAACTCAGATGCCTGAAATTCTCCTTCAGAAGTACTAAAGCAAGTGCAACCACCACCAGCAGAAGTCTCCCCCAGAAAAGTTTTGATAAATATGCTGCCATGCTGAGAATAACATAAAATACCACCTCGGCCTGGGTCACACGCAAACCCATCTCTGTCCTACAGCCTGACAGCAGGAGACCAGAAAGGTTGACAAATGACAGGATCCCCTCACCACACACACACACACACTGCCTATTCTGTTCTAAAATGTGGTGCTTGTGTTCTATTTTCTGCACATTTACAAGGAGCCCCACACACAGCACCTCATCCTCCCTGGAGCCAAGCTGTATTTCTCAAAGTAGGAGTGAATAGTGGCCACAACCCAGCAGCCACACATGCTGATGGGATTGCTCTGGTCACTTCCTTACAGAGAGGAATGTTCCTTGAGCAAGTCTCTAGTCAGGTAAGAGTGATGACATTTTTACATGACAATAAAGAAAGATTAAGAAGTCAGCTTCTCTATATGGGGACTATTTTCTAGAAAAGAACTCAATGTAGGTGAAAATGATGTATTTAATAAAACCTCACCCATTATACAAAAATCTATCCGGATCAACTCCAACTCTCACTTTGATTAAAATATTCAACTTCTTTGCAACTCCTTAGTTCTCTAACTTTTATTAATCTATACCACCACCTTATGTGTTTAAAAGTTTATTACCACTCGTATTACCAGAAGTTACATAATTTTAATATTAAAACCCCAAATCTTTTACTTCCATTCGCTTTCCAAAAGCAGATGAGCTAAAAGAGTTTGTTTTGGCATGCAAGGGTTTTGGAGTAGACACTATAGGATTCTCTTTAGAAATGTTCTATTCATACATTGCTCCTGCTCTGCATGAAAAAAAGACAACAGAGTGAAGACTCACTCATAGATATTACCACTACATGTGAGTGGTGCAATCAGTTCAAGTCACAGAGGGCTTATCTAGCATAATTTATGTCAAAAAATACATTTATTAATATCAGCTCATCCATGGTAACCTATTTCATGAAAGCTTTTAGTTCAGAGCAAATGTAACATAAAAATGTTTTTGACATTTAAGCTAACATCTTTACAGCTCACACAGTAATTCATTAAGCTGCAACACCTCACATACAGCTTGAATCCTAAATTATAAGAAAATAAAGAAGACTTCAATAGAAGTCACAAAAGAAGGCTAAGTCTGAGACTAAACTCTGTTTCTTTGTTCTGAAAACAAACAAAAATATTATATATATTACCTTGTCCCCACATTTTGCATTCCTTTCAGAGGGTTATACATTATACAAATGTATATATAATACATGAAATTAATGTAGTTTTCCTTTTTTCTCATTTTTATTTTAAAATATCTTCATGTTAGATAAATTCTTGCATGGGGATGTTAATGTTGCAGCTATGAGTAGTAGAACTCATTCATGAAACTGAGCTGCTGAACTTTCCTATCTGACCAACAGATTACTGTTTTAAGTATGAGTTTGAAGAAAAACAAAGAATATGACTTTTACTCCAAGTTTTTATCAGCCATACAAGTTTTTTTCTGTGATAGGCTGAAGGATGCATTTCATAAAGGTGTGGGACTAATGCCACTTGTCCAAATTTAGTTACCTGACTTTAACTTACACATGCCAGCTTTGTAATACTCCTCTCATTTAGCCCACAGAACACTTCAGTTCTCACTGGTTCATCCTCATAAAGGTACTTACTACTTTAATGTCAAATAGCCTTAGAAAATGCAAACATTCTTAACCAGGCCATGACTAGAAAATAAAGTTTGCTTACAAAAAATTCTCCATAAGTGAAGAAACTTCTCATCAACACAGTCTGGTTTAGTGCATGTGTGTTTATTCAATGAAAAGTAACATTCATAATTAATCATCTGTTTTACTAAGAAATGTATTCTTGGTTGACAAGATTATTATTATATAATAATGTGCCCTTCTGAAACATAAGATTCAGAGAGTTTGACATTGTTTGTAATTCTACAAAACAATTTTAAGTTGTATATTGAAATTTGGGTCAAATACTAGTGTATGTATAATATATCTACAATATATCTACCCCCATAGATCTTCCTTTTTTAAAAAAAAACAACTTATTAATCTGTTTACTTAGGAAATTTCCATCATCATTTAAATAAATGGTTTTTACTTGTTTATTGCCTAGGTCATTAAAATAATTATTGTGTTGTTGACTTGGTACTCATAAGAGGAGGAGGGAGAGAGTAGGAACTTCAAACTTAAGTAGGCTGGGAAACTCAGCATGAGAGACAGATCAGAAGTAGCAATTGAACTCAGGGATAGGCAATAAACATCCACAGTGATGCAACAACTGGAACAGGGAGAAAAAAAATGAAGGGGCAGCCTTGATGGGTTCAACAGAGCAGCGCCAAGTCTGAAAATTCAGCAGTAACATTCCAATTTCAACACATAAACAATATAAAAGTGTTTTAAAGGGAGTTAAGACTACATCTGGTTTATTTATTACAAGCAGAGCTAAGCAAGATCCTACTCATTGCCACCTATCCTGTGATGTTCAATTCACAGTGGTCTCAGGCTCCTAAGGTGAAGATTTAAAGGAATTTAGGTGGCTGTATATGCGAATTTTGGTAAAAACTGGGTGTGGGGAGAGCACCCAGCACCCCTGCAGCAATTCAGCCAACTCCAACTGCTGTACTGGTGCAAGAGCTTGTAAACATTGGCCACCACTATCCCACAGCTTCCTCATCTCAGTTGTATTTACAACATCCTGCAATTGTAACACCTTAAACTGAAGACTCCCACTCTGATGGGCAAGGAGAATCATGGCATAAAGCAGCAAGTGAATCAGTAAGATGAAAAGAGGACCTCAAGGTACAAGACTCCTGACATTTGAAGTGGGGACCTTGACATACCAAGCTGGCAAAACTCCCAGGAACCTGGATGGAGATGACACAAATAATCCTTGAAACAGAAGGAAATGTCATGAAGACACACAGAGATGGCTGAGTTAGGCAAGGTGACAGAAGAAGCCACTGTCAAATTCGACTCACAGAAACAATAAATGAACAGCTAGAGAATGAGGACTGACTAGGACTTGTGCCAACAAGGATCCAGGAGCTACAGCCGACTCATGTTCAATCTGCAATTCACATCATCACAGCACTGAAGAAAATAGGAAGTGTTACACTTCTGTCAGAGTACTATGTGGATATTTATAGGGATTCACCTATTTTTCTTAAGAACTACACTGATGTCTTCATTATAGTTTTGAGAGCACAGCTCAGGAAAAAAGCATACTAAAGAAGGCCTAGATGAGAAGAAAAAAAATTACAATAGGTATAGGTAATGCATCCAAATACTTGAAAGGAATTTAGGCTGTTTCATTTAGATCTGAGAGAAGTTTTTTGACACAGTGTCTTCAAGCATGCAACATGTCATCTGAGATAAAAGGAATGAAGCATGCTAGAATTTCCACAGAGGTGCACAAGGAATAAATGACTTAACCTGAAGCAACAGGGATTTAGGCAAGACACTAGGAGTCTAAAAGTAGGGGCAGTGAAGCTCCAGAAGAAATCACCCTATAAACTTTTCAGAGTCTCTAGAATGGAACAGTAAGAAATGTTTTATAAACACCACTTCAGAAGGATGGAGGTACCATTGAGCCTAAACTCTACCTCACTGGAAAGGGCTGAGTGACTTTGGAGACATATGCAAAGGCTCAAAGTATGAACAGTAGGATATAAAAAGCCAGAAGCCATGAAGTCTACAATCCTCAAATTGCTGTGTGTGGCATTTCATAGTTACACTGTAATATGCCCTTATAAAAGGGCTTGAAATCTTCTGTTTTGGCTATGGAATGTGCAATTGCAAAGACTAATAACTCAGTTTTAATGAAAAATAACTGTGTTTTCAAAAGAAGGGAAGGAGAGAATTTGTCATTACAGCTGTTTCATTGGAACACAACACAACTTCCAAAATACATCTTTTCACTCTGTTCCTTCCTTTAACCCTGGGTTCTTCAAGTTCCTTCAACAATAAGAAGAAAATGGATACATTCTTAGCAATCCAACAGTTCTGTTGTGCAGCCACAGATGAAAAAACACAAAATTACTTCAAATGGGAATAAAAAGGTTTCTAGAGAAATTAATAAAATTAAAATATTTGGAAGTACTACTAAAATTCTTTTGTTTTTCTTTAAGTACAATGCCTAAGATTTCCTCTACCAAGTTAAACATTGAAATTACTTTGGACTAAAAAGTGTGCATCTGTACACTGAAAACCTAATGCTTAAGCACTTTCTCCTCACAGAGTGCAAGAAGGAAAAGAAAGTCAAAATGTTAAAACCATCTTTGCAAAAGGATCAGATTAATTGATGTGAAAATACTACACTTGTAGGTGCTTGCACACACCATTTTGAACAGACAAAAAGGCAAGCATCATGATTAACACTGGTTGTGCAAGTCAGTCTTTATTTAATAGATGGAGCAGGTTTAATGGAAACCTATTATTTTTTTGCAGCTGCTGAAATGTTGCATTTGGTAAAAAAACAAACCAGGTCTCCTTATACCTCCTAACATCCTGGCTGCAACTCTCAAACCATTTATGACCAGTGTTGCTTTTGGAAGAGCCACAGCACAATTCTGGCTGTTATGGTACACAGTAACATTTTCATTTTACTCCTTTAACTAGGTAACCACATCAAAGAAATGCAGTCAGTCAAGCTCACATCTGATACATCTTTATGCAAGGAATACATTCAACAGCCTTTGTAAATGGTTGGAGGTTTTCTGTGGCACAAAAGACAGCTCCAGTATTTATCTGTGACTCTCTCATTCCCAGTTTGGATGCTTTAACTTGGCAGGACCACAAAGGTCGGTGACTCTTAACATCCCAAGTTCCAAATACACAGAGGTACTTCACCAGTAAGGAACAGTAAGGGTGAGTTTAAATTAATTAATGTAATTATACCTATGTGGGATAATAAAGGGAGTCAAATTTGAGAGACAAGATCCTGTCATTAACTCAGCATAGCCACTGAGAACTGCTAACATGTGTTCTTTTGCAGAAGGGAGCAGTGATGGTCAAAGCCATCTGCTGAAGATTTCCCATCCTGTGCCCACCCTCCCATTCTCTCCTCACAAGCCACTGCCCTTTCACACTCCCTTACATGACAGTGTTTAGTAACACAGGGCCCTGAAACTTGGCCTTTTTGGTGCACTGCATTTTTTAAATCTAGAATGCAAACAATTACAGGCAAGCATTTTACAAGGGAAGGTTTCTTGCAGAAGCATTCACTAAATCACTACAGGAGCTTGGGGTGAGTTCCATGTTCACACTGGTTTTGACTTTTGTTCTGCTGTAGGTGTTCAGTTCTTGCCTTTTAAGTCCTCCAATATGACGAAAAGTTCACAAAGATGCCTTTATCTCAATGTGTCTTCAGTCTAACTAAACCAGCAAGTACTGGTTAAGGGCTCTCATCTTGTTGCCAGCAAGGACCTGGCCAGACACTAAAGATGTTTAACAAAAATTTCAAAACCTACTTTTCCCACAGTAGTTGGTGTTTCTTGATCACTGACTTGCTGTGCTGTGTAACTGTAAGGAATCTGCCTTCAGCCCTCCAGAGAAGAGAATCCTCAAATTCACTTTGGAATGTACAACTCAAGACCTACCCTTCTCAATTTGACCATCTGCCATGGGTAATGTGGATTCTTGCATCCCTTGTCACCTCATTTCTTCACTAAGGTTGTACAGCACACTAAGTGACAGCAAAACTAAATACTTCTATTAATGGGATTGCTATTAAATCTAATTAAACACAGACTCCAAGAGAATCCAGCTTACTATTCCCACTGCCATAGTAGGTTGTCAGTACTAGAAACTATGACACAGTGGTGAGTTTGTTCTTAATAGACTTCATTCCCTCAATGGCCATTTTTTCTGACACTGAAAATTAAACACGTGGGGAAGATTGTGTGTTTTCTTGCTAAAGGAGTGAAAAGAAAAAATACACAAAAAGCCCCAAACCACTCACCACAACTTAATCCATGGATAACACAACTATCTAGAATGCACTCAGGACATTTTATACAGGGTTGCTAATAAGACCAAGGATTTAAATGCAGTTTTCAGATTGGACATGCTGAGAATAAACTCTACTCTAATTAAAGAAAAAAGTTGAAAAAGTTAATGTAAAGGTTCTACAGACAAAAGATAATTGTACAATTGATAAGGAAATCTAACTAAACTTTTTTACATTGAAGCTACCACAAGCAAAACAAAGGAGGAAAAAATCCTACTGCAGGAGGCACTAAATAATCCTACTTGTTTAATAAAATCTACAAAGATGTACTAGATATATGGCCAAAGAACTGATATGTAATTAAAATATTCTCCATCTGCATTGAAAATGATGTAAAGTAACTACAGCATCAAGAAACTCAGATTTTACAGATACCAATCCCACTATAAAACTTACTTTGACTTTTACTTCTTTGTTATTTCCTATATTTATTTCCAGAATACTTTTATTTTTTTTCTCCCCATAAAAATAACTATACACTAAAGCAGAGGATTAGAACCTGCAAGACTTAGAGAAATGCAGGTTGTGGGACCTCTTGTATCAACTAAATGAAATTGTTTAAAATTGGGTATATTTAATGCTAATTTAATATAAAAAATACCTACTCTTTTAGTAGGAAAATTCACACTTAACCTCCCACATCTCCCTTTGGGAAAGTCATTCCTGTCAGGGAGGAGCTACTCTTAGCAATATTAAGCTTTAACATATCAAGACAAACAATGACAGACTCTTCTCCAATTTTGTTTTGACAGAGCAGCACCCAGCTTTTGCCTTAAATTATTTACTGCATGACCCCAAAATAAAACCTGTAATATGGGGAACAAAAAAAAATAAAAAAAAGATGGAAAGCCCAGTTACCCTTTGATCAGTATCATACATATATGTAAAAGCAATGCCTAAAGGTATTTCAAATTTAAAAAAAAAGGCAAAAAAACCCAAACAAAACAAAAAAACCCAAACCCCACTGAAATAAGGAGAGAGTGAATATATAATAATCTAAGAACTGATAAGTAAGAATTATCTGCAGATTAATAGTTATGTCACAGGCAAGGTTTTATTTCCCATGCCTTTAAATTAAACTTATGAAAAGAAAAGATACCTACTGGTGTCTGCCTGGCTGCCCACGCTGATGTATCTGTCATTCCCAGGAAGGGCTGTTTGATAGTAAGTTGCCTCCTCTAGCTGGGGAACCTTGGCATTCTTCGCAGTGAGAAAAGCCACAGCCAGCTCCAGATTACCATTGCTGTCCTTTAAGCATAAAAAAACCAAAAAAAACAAGTGAGAGTCTCCTCATCCTTTCTTTAATTTTTCCTAAAAGCAAAGGACATGATTAGCAACTTCAAATCAACAGGCATTGTACTGTCAGGCAAAATACTGACTCAAAAACAAAGTTTGCAAATGTGACCTAGTCTGCGTATTTCACTATTTTTAACCAAAATTAAGATAAAACACCTTAAAAAAATTGTTTTGGTGGTGTTTCACTTATTTCAGGAAAGAAAAAAAAAGTCTTGGAGTATAGGTCAACCTCTCAACAAATCAGCACATTGACTGGAGTCAGACGTAAAAGGAGTGAGACAAATTCTTCTGAAAATACACAGTTTCATTTTTAAAGCCAGAGATCCCAACTTTTGAAAAGCAGTTGTGCACATGATTTATGCTAACAACAACTACCTAGTTTTGTGTAGATATATATTTTTGATTTAAATTACTAAATCCTCATTTACCATGTATTAATGGGTAAAAAGTTTTGCTTGAGGTAGACAAAGCATTTTAAATTTTTTGCATACATTTATTTATACAGAAACAGAATACAGAGATCTGCCATTTCTTACTTGCATCAAAGAACTCTTCTGTGCTGTGAAATAAATTACAATGGTTGAAAAAACATTGAAACAATACCAAATTAGCAAACGTTGGCAAGTTCAAGCAGTTCTTCATTCTTCACAGAGAGCAAGGCTGTAGAAAACAGCCACACCTTGACATGAAAACACCACTTGGTTCCTCAGAGTTGATCATCTGTAGTAGCACCAATGTATCCCAAAACAATTCACCCAAAGGCTAAAGGCAAGTCATAACAGTCCTGTCTTTTCATTTTTGAACACTTGATTAATTTTCAGGTCAGTACCAAAAGAGAACAAGATTATATGCAAAGCGAACAAGCAATCATTATTAGCTTTTTTTCTCTCCCTGAAATAAATTCAAGCGGGGAAGGGAAAAAGGAAGGAAGGGAAAGAAGGGAAGGAAGAGAGGGACAGAGTAAGAAAGGGTTGGATTCATGGCTTTCACAGGCAGTTAAGATGCATTCAGGTTCATTCAGCTACAAGTCACTTATCTTACCTTCAGTGCCTGTTGTAGTACCTGGATGTCATTGATACCAGTGATCTCCCTCAGCTGATTTAAAAATGTTTGCTGGTGCTAAAAAGAAAACAGATCATCGAAATAAGATTAGAGCCAAAAAACAGCAAAACCATGTCTTAACAGAGTACACTCCTCCACAAACATTAAAGGCATCTCCACAGGAGGTTTATGCACCACAAGAGGGTAGAACCTACATTACTTGAGTTTGTCTTAAGTTTCTGGAATTTGGGCACTTTTTTGGGAATCATTAATTCCCAAATGTAATGATTTTGCATTTTGGTGTGTTTGCTTGGTAAGCTTATGGAACATGGGTAAGCTTATGCAACACGGGTTTAAGAAGCCCATATAAAGCCACAGTGGGCCCTCCTAAACAAATAAAACTCCATAGCTTTGGTTTCCAGTGGGAGTAGTGGAAACAGCTGACTGAACACCCACTAAAACCAACTTCTTTAACTCCCAGTTATTCTCAACCCCGTTATTTCCTTAACATAAACAATTCCTAATCATTCCAAACACAGAACCAGGAAATTCAACTTTGCTGGTCACTAAAGGGGTTTTAAGAGAAATACTATTAAAACTCCAAACAAAACAAGTTTCTTGATACTGAACAGAAGTTAAGGAATCTGTCCAAACTGCCTTCCTAGGCCAGTTGAATCCAACTCTCCCAAATCACAAAGTCAGCACCCATGACTGAGTTTAAAGCAACACTTGGAAATAGAAAAGGAACAAGAAGTTCTGGGTCTCTTAAATATTCACTCCATAAGAATTTTGAGGCTTGGTTTTGTTTTACTTAAATAAAAATCTGGTCCCACCCCTGTTTAGAGCCAACAGATGATTCACTCTGGTCATGCTCAGCTATCCCATCACAGAAGCAAAAAGCAGGCACTAAGCTGGAACAATCTTTGAACTCCTGTAAACCATTAAAAGCATCTTAACCATTAAAACCATGAAAAAACAAAGCATTGACCATTGCTCCATACTAACAAATTCAATTGCTCCTTTGGCAGATGGGAAACGGAGAAAAAATATTTGCAAATGGTTTTTCTTTTTTATTCTTTGCCCACAACCTCCTGAACTCAAAACAGTAATTTCATCTATGAAAGAGAAAACTTTTGTAAAGTATAGGGTTTTGTTCTCATGACAAAAAGCATATTTCCTATCAGGAACAAATCAACATTCTCCGGCTACTCTCCAAATTCATTTCAAAATAGCAACTATAATTGTCTTGCAGCTTCTCCTAAAAGACTTATTTTTTAGTTGAATTATCTGGAATCAAATATTCAAATACCCTTATTCTTCCTTTATCACTGCTTTGTATAGAGGAGGAAATTAGGATCTGCATGAATGCTGAATTCCCCAGTGAGAAATTAACCTGGCAGGCACTCTTTCATGCCCTAATAAGTTGAAATAGAAGGCGTATAGTTCAGAATGTTTATGAATTACATACACAGTCTTCCCTTCATTTATGATCCTAAGAGACACTGCTAACAATCCAATTTGCCTCTTTATTTTTTCTTTTCCTTTTAAAAACCCTTCTGTTGGCACAAGAAAAGTGAAGTGATGCAAGAAAACAAACTCCCACTCTATCCCCATCCCTCACCCCCCTTGTTTGTTTACTCTGTGCATTTCATAGCACTGTACAAAGCCATGACTTGTTTCCCCCATAAAGTTGCTTTCCTGCCCCTAAGCCTGGCAAGAATCAAAGAAATTAAATAGAGTATTTGGGAAAAATAATTACAACAGCATTAAAATTGGCAGCACCAATTCAAGGGCACGGCAATAAAATGGATTTCTTTTTCTATTTGCCACCAACACGATGGTGAACAAAACAGAAAATAGTTTCACTGTAAATTATTACAGCAACAAGTTATAAGAGATTTCTGTATCTTCCACAATATACACGACACTTGGGAAGGCTGATTGGAGGATATTCATCGTTCACAGAGACTGGGAAAAGACAGAAGAGACAGTTTACCAACAAACAATCTCTTAGCAGTTCAAAATATTGGCTGTTAATTTATGAGCACAGCTGTGACTTATAAACTTAGACATCTGTAGTTTCCATCCACATTTCAGCATTCCAGCATAAAAGCTGTGTTTCAAGGCCTCCTTCCCATGGATATACACATTTAACAGATCAGAACTGCACCCAGAGATGTTCCTTGCTCATCAAGAGATGATTTAAGTACCTAAGTATACTTTTTTTAAGGCCAGGAGTTTAAGGTACTCAGCTCCAGAATTTCTAACTGGTAATTAAAAGAACAACATGGAGAATCCATAAGCACCATTGTTAGAAGTGACAGGAATTAAAAGGAATATTAACAGTTCTCCTGAACACCTTAAATGGAGCTTTGGGGCATTTGTCTGGCTTAGACATTACTGTTTCTTCAGCTAAATCTGGACAAGTTGCCAATAATTTCTAATTGACTTACCTCAAATTATGCAGAAGTTAAACAATGAACACATTCCCTTTCTAGGAGTATTGTAACTGGGATTATTTCCACCTGATCAACATGTTCTTTTAATACTTGCTAACAGACTAACAGATCTTCAGGAACAATTGTGAAACTGCACAAGGCAGCTAAAATCTCCAACTGGTGGCCCTCTCTTCCACAAATTCACCATCTGCCTTCATCCTCACAGATCTGATGTAACTGCATCCATCATCTTTACTATATGCACTGACCTCTTTTGCAACTGCATCTTTAAATTGTCATTAGTCTCCTTCACTGTTACAACGACACTATGTTATTACCCATGAAACTGTATTAACACAAGTAAGTCTATTTCTTTGCACTACAAGTGGTAGAGCAGGCAACTGTCAAACCCTATCCTCATTCACTATCAGAGGATGAGATTCAATTTTCTTTTTGCTTTTCTTTTCACTTAAGACATTTATGAAACAATTGCAACCACATTCAGAGAGCCTGTACTACTGAATTCCTGATATGACTTTATTTAGTGCATCTGTACTACTTTGCAAAGTCAAAAGGGCTAAATTTTATGTTTTGAATAATTATTCCTTTAGCTCTGGTTACTGTGGCATACAGAAAACTTATGTTACTATTACCCATGACTGAAACTTAGAGATCAATTTCTAGTGTTAAGCAATTAAGTCTCTTGTATATGGTAAGAAATATTTAATACTACAGACAGACTTCTACATATGAAGCAAGCCACCCTCCTTACTCCTATTAATGCTCATTCTGATTACATTTACCCTAAAAGCTCAAGAAGTTTGGGCTAACCTGAGTTGAAGTGACTGTAGCATCTAGACCCTCATATGTCTAAAACTACATAGATATATAAAACAATTACAATAATAATTCACTCACAGGCTATAATCAAAAATACCCAAAAGAGCTCACCCTATGCTAAAACAAAGATAAGAAATGAAGAAGGCAGCAGACAAGTATTTACAAGTGTCTGAAATACCTACACCAATGTATGCTCATGAAATCAGGCCAGTGAGGGAAGTTTCAGATCACAACTACCCGTTCTAACATAAAAAAGCTGCTGTATCTTTTCAATGTAGCTCTTCCGTGATTCCCTATTTTTTCCAGCCTTGCCTCAGCAGAGGTTCAAATTCTGAATTATGACTCACTGTACTTTAATTCAGTTTAATAAGCAGCCTCTCTTTTCAAATGGACACACAGACCAGATCATTCCAACAGAACCAGGTGCTAAAAAATCCACCTGCATTGTTTCAGGTTTGCCTGTACCCACTTCTGTTTGCAATCCCATTCTCAAATTGACATGACTGATTTCATATTTTTTCTCTAGCAGAGATTCTCCAGTTAAGTGAGTCAAGACTCCAGTAATATCTGCAGTGTTAGGACGTATGTGCACACATGTCACACACACACACATTCTCCATGAAGGCTGAGCAGCATTTGTCTCAACTCCAAAAAGCCCCCAGGACCTGATCTTCAACACCAGCCTGTGCTGGCAGAGCTGCTGCAGGGTGCCCCAAGTCCTTGGGCACGCAAAGGAGATGGAATGGCTGCCCTGGATCCAGCTGTTCACACCCCTCAGTCCCACCACATCATGCAGCAGTCTGTTCCCTGGGGCTTTCATGCACAAGCTATTCCCAGCCTTTCCCTTTCCTCTGGTTCCCTGAAGTATGTAGGCATTGTATCTTCAGGCTTTCAGCTCTTGGAAGATTTTAACTAACAGGAAATTCTCCCATTTTCCTGGATGGAAGCCAAATTTGTGTATTAGGAATGCATGCCCTTATTTCCAAGTCTCTCCTTTTTCAGCCATCTCTCCCTTGCTCTCAGGAAATGCCCAATTAAGATTATCTGGTTTATAACCTCACACAATAGCATATTCAGTAGCTGTGCCAGCACCAGTGAAGCAGAAAAGGATCTGCACTACTATCAGCTTAGGGAGATACTGTACCCAAATTAGTTCCACGACAGTACTGTAAACTCTGATAACTTCCTACAATCAAAGCAAAAAGCTAAATTGCACAAATGTTTTTGGTTTTTTTTAACAAGGCAAATCTCATAAACTGACTAATACTAAATTACAGTAAAGATAAATTTGGGAGGGAAATTAGTCACCTTTTGATCTGTTTATTTTCTCCTCTCTGCAGCTTCTGAAGAGGCACATGTAAACTTCAGCTTTATTCATGGCAACATCCAAATATTTGCATTTGCAGCACAACCACTTAAAAACTCAGAAGATAAAACAACCCTTTTCCATTTCCAAGCACAGATAAAGTTGTATGTTCAGGAATGAACGAGATGATCCAACCATTAGGAGGAGAAAACAGGATCTGTGGCCTCACTACACAGTTCACATTTCAATTATGTACTACATAATGAAAATGCACTAGGGGCACCAAGCTGATTAGAAGTGTGGAACACTTGTCCTGTGGGGAAAGGCTAAGAGAATTGAGATTGTTCAGCCTCAAACAGAGATGGCTTAGGGGTAACTTGCAGCCTTCCACCCCATGACAGGAGCCTACAAGAAAAATGAAGAGAGATTATTTACAAGAGCCTGGAGTGACAGGACAAGGGGTAATGGCTTCAAACTGACACAGAGTACATTTAGATTGTATTATCAGGAAAAAAATCTTTACTGTGAGGGTGGTGAGGCACTGGAATAGGTTGCCCTGGGAGGTTGTGGGTGCCTCATCCCCAGAAGTGTTCAAGGCCAGGCTGCTGGATGGGGTTCTGCACGCCCTGGTCTAGTGTAAGGTGTCACTGCCACTGGCAGGGAGGTTGGAACCAGATGATCTTTAAGGTGCCTTCCAGCCCAAGCCATGATTCTGATTCCTGAGGGATGAATACTTTTATTAGAGATAAAAAGAAAGAAAGAGGAAAATGCAGATGCTGAGAATGACATTCTGTCTCAGGCCCTCCACACACATTCCACTTTCTTTACTTTCTAGTGCAACACTGATTTATAAGACCTATTTCTTGGAGGAAAACTCAAATGACACTGCACAAATATTTTACATTAAAGACAATTCTAATGAAGTCTGAGCTGCAGAGGACCTGCTAATGGCATTGCTTGCAGACAAGTAGCTAATAAGCTGGTTTCCTCATATGATGCTGCTGTAATGAGGAGAACACTGAGAGCTTAGAGGAATGTAATCCTCCATAAAGAGGCTTTAAGTTTCTGCTACAAACAAACAAACAGAAATAGTTTAACATACAAAGGACAAGCATATTAAAGACCCTCAATTACTACTGTGAATGTAATTTTCTGCCACATTAATCATATCTCCCAGGAATAGTTAAAAGGCTCACAGACACTGCTGTACATTACAGCTTCCAGCACCACAGATACATTAACCATTTCCTAAATATGCTGTTGGTCAAGTTCCAAACAGGCAAATAAAAACTAACTCCTTCCATGAAAACATTGAGCTGAAACACAGGAAAAAACATGCAGTCAGCTCCAGAAGGCTTTGCTGTTCCCAGCTCTCTCCTCAAGATTTTTCTCCATGTATGTGCAGAATAAATGTATTTATAAAAGTATATAAATTAGAAAGTGGTTATATGTATAAATATTTATTTTAAAAGCACTATTTTGCTAATGCAAAGACCAAGTTAAATCTCTGCATCAGTTCTAAGTGCTCCTTAAAGTACAGCAGAATTAGGTCCCCTGCCCAGCACCTGCTATCTTGGCTTCCTTTTGTTAGGATATGAAAAGAGAAACCTCTTACATGACATTGTATCTTCTAAGAAAGTAGGTAAAGATATATTTTTACACACACTGTAATGCCAAATGCACCTCAGCTTTGGTTCAGACAAAAATCACCTGTGGAGAGCAAAGGACATGCATAAAGACAGCAGATTTTCAGTCTGGGACTGCTCTGCACAGGCTGCCAAAATGTGACAATTACAGCAGCAGCTTGTACAAAGTGCAACTGGACTGAGAGCAAAAAGTTATTTCAAGGAGCAAAAGGACACAGTGTATGGCAGGAACTTTCAGCCAACCACAGCCTAGCCCAAATAAAACTTGCAGGGGGAAAAGGCTTAAGTGCACTACTTAGGTGTGTACACTATTCTCACAAAAAATAAATTAAGGATTCCACTTAATCATAGCTTTATGTAACCTATATGGACCCTAGACAACACACAGAATACCCTCACCAGATTTCCATGCTTTTCGTGCTTCACTAGTGACTTCTCAATGAATTTCAATGTCTGATATTAAGGTTTCTACACAACATGAGATCATGCATTCATATAAACACTCACAATGCTGAGCCTCATAGGTGGCCAAAAAAAAAAAATTACCTTTTTCACTCTCAGCATATACATTTGTCTTTATTTAAGCTGATAGTTAAAGATTTTGAGATAATAGTTTAAGGAGAAGTTTGAGGAGTTTGGTTTGTTTTCTCTGACACTAAATATAAGGCAAAACCCACTTCTGACAATTATTTACATAAAACCACCCAGAAGTTATGAGCCAAATAATCACCTGCATGGGGAATGCTCTCGCAGTGAGCAGGAAAGCCACCTGCTCAGTTCACAGGGGTAAATTTTAAAATTAGTCTATGAACTGATTTATGAACACTGTTGCTTGAGTCTGAGTTGTTGCTGATAGCTACTCCTAAATAAGCCTCAGTGATAGGATGCTAGTCAAGAAAGGATAGCAACCTTAGTACTTACTGAAAACAAAAAGGTGTCAGAAATGCAAAATCACCAAGATTTTTGAGGTATTTTTGTTTTAAACTATCATGATTTCTCCATACCCTGCTCAGCATAACAGAGAGCTTCCCAAGAGTAATGACAGCAGCTCTGAAATTAATTAACTACACTAAAACCAATGAGATCTTCAGTTTCACTTAACTAGACACAAGT
Organism: Loriotus luctuosus; assembly: GCA_035582745.1. NCBI lineage: Eukaryota > Metazoa > Chordata > Aves > Passeriformes > Thraupidae > Loriotus > Loriotus luctuosus. The sequence continues at coordinate 10,858,354 of JAWWEY010000001.1, read as the reverse complement.
TAAACTTCAGGTTGTATTCACTGGAACCACCACGGGAAAATCTGCTTTACAAAAAATGCTTTGATTCTTACATACTCCAGTAACTGTGACAGTAATTAGCAAAAATCTCTGCTCCAGTTCAATTTTGTTGAGTAATTAGTTACTGGTAGCAGTGGGAGGGGTCTTTCAAAGCACCAGCACATATTAGCTGCAAGCTACACATAAATTCAGGAGGATTCCTCCAAGAGCCCTGCCATGGACAACAGCTGGGCAGTGACCCAGTACCCATGGTACACAGCCCATCCCACCTCAACACCAAGCAACCTGCCAAAAACATGCACAAGCCTTGGCAAACTAAAGCCACTGGGGTCAGTCAGAGGTGACAGAAAGGAGGAGGAGGTTGGAGGATGACAGATACACAGCAAACTGTGTGTACATAAACACACAAACACAGAACCACAGGGGCAGCAGTTGGAAGGGGCTTGTGGGGATCATCAGCACCCTGCTGAAGCAGGATACACATTCACACATAGGAGGAAAGGCTGAGAAAAACGGGGCTATTCAGGCTGAAAAAGGGAAGAATTCAAGATGACCCAATTGCAGCTGAAGGGAGCCCACAGGAAAGATGGAGAGAGACTATTTACAAGGGCCTGGAGTGACAGGACAAAGGGGAATGGCATCAAACTGAGAGTAGGTTTAGATTAATATCAGTAAGAAATTCTTTAGTGTCAGGGCAGTGAGGCATCGGCACAGGTTGCCCAGAAAAGCTGTGGATGCTCCATCCCTGGGACTGTTCAAGGCCAGGCTGGATGGAGCTCTGAGAAACCTGCTCTAGTGGAAGGTGTCCCTAACCACGGCAGGGGGTTGGAATAAAATGAGCTTTGAGGTTCCTTCCAACCTAGATCATTCTATGATATTTTTCCAATCCCTCCTGGCTACTTTCTGTTCTAAAAGTTTATTTCCTAATTTTTTTCTTCAGTTCACAGATATTTACCATCAGGCATAAACATCCCATTTTACAATGTCTGATCAAGCAGCACCACCAAGACTTAAGCTTCCTCCTAACAGGAAAGTTTATTGCCTAGGGTATAATTTTACTGTAGCCACTATTAAAAATGTTCAGTCTTGTCTTGCTGATCTAAAACAACACTGCCATGAGATCCACATTGTTATACTTTGAGATATTTTCCTTTGCATCCCAATCACAGTTTAACCCATCACACCACAGACAAGCTCTTTTGGCTCATGTTTGATGCTCTTCACAGTCCTTTCACAGGCCTAACTCTGAAGTGGAAAAGGCAGTCCCACTAGCCCATTCAAACATTCAGCATATTTATAGGGCTGTTTTTCTCCAAACAGACATCATGACAGCCTTACCCTGCTCTGTACAATACTAAAGAGCTCCCAAGGAAACACCAAGCTAGCCCCTCACTGTCACTCTGCCCTTATGATAACAAGGGCTACTATTCTAGGAACAAACAAACCAACTCTGGAAATTCCAAGTATCCTCAGATCAGTGGGATCTCAGGCCCTGCAATACTTACAAACAACACTCACAGGGACTGTCAGACCACAAGCTGCTTCCAAGGAGTCAGCTGTTCTTCCCAGGCTGTAGCTCCTGCCAGTGCTGGCCAGCCCAGGCTGGTGCTGCCAGATGCCACTCATCCCTAAGAGCCAGCACCACCAGATGCCACTCGTTCCCAGGAGCCAGCACCACCACTCATCCAAACCTCTGGCAAGCCAGGCCAGGATCCCAATAAACCATCAGAGAGTCACTCTCTGCATACATTGATTTCCTGCCAACTTAGTGAGAGCCAGGGCTGGAACAAGGGAGAGGATATAACAAAGATTGCACCAATTTCCACCGAGTTCAACTGTTGTGGAGCAGCAGCCTTAAAGGAATGAGTTGTTGCTCTGCCATTATTTTAATCCTGTTTTTATCTAGTGAGAGAAACCGATGGGGGAAAAGCCTCCTGCAGTCCCCATCCTACTTAGGCACTATAGCAGAAAACTTACACCAATGGGAGTTGAATTAAAAACTGCACAGTGACAGATGTGGTGCTCCTGGTGTACACTTCTTACAAATGAACATGCACAATCAGACCTGCTCCTGCATGGGCTGAAATGCCATACACTGTTCTCCACTCCCTGCTTTAGCTGTGCACATCCAGAAGGATTTCATTTACTGCAGCTGTTAATGGCACAAAGATCAAAGCTTCCTCTTCACCTCAAATAAGTCTGCTACATGCCCTAGGTAAGCGATACCAGGAAGATTTCACAACTTTTTCACACAAAATTCAGCATAGTACAGCAGGGAAATTGTAAATAAAATTTAAATTGTACTTTTTCACAGACAGGTCTGTATTACAAAGAGTCCAGTGTATTCAGCAGAAGGGACACATTTGTGGAAAGACTTCAGCTGTCTGTTTTGAATAGGAAGGGAAAAAAAAACAACAATCAAACTTAACAGAAAGCCTTTCAATAAAGGTCTTCCATTTAGTCCAATTAAAAAAAATTAGTAACATGATTTCCTACAGAAACAGCCTTGTACTCACAGAGTGGGCATGTACCCAGGCACATCTACCCTCCTACCTCTCCAGCTCAAGGTCATCTCCAGCAACTTGGCCTGGCCTCAGGGATCCCCAAAAGCCTCAGCAGCACCCCCAGGCTTCTTGGGGTGCAGCCAGCATGTAGCTCCTGCCCACACTGCCTGCTCTTGCCCACATCTTGAGCCACAAGAAGTTAGAGGAGACAACACAGAGGGCTTGGGAAGAACAGAAAGGGAGCACCTCCACTCCACTGCAGTGAGGTCTGCCAGAGTTGCCTCAATTGGTCACCCCCCCAACTGTTGTGCATTATAAGACAAAATTACATCAGGAAATTCACATAGCCCTACTTGCAGCATTCAGTAAAATTATTTGATAGCTTATCCTGCCCACCACTAACCACCTACAAAGAAATCATGTGAAGAGATATGGTTTTAGCCTGGGGAGGGGCACGTGGGCACGGACAGACACAAGGCACAACTCTGCACAAGAATGAGCCTACAGATAATATGAAGCCACATAAAACCTGGGGCAGTGTTTAACAGGTTGCCTGGAAGGTGACAGGCTTCTGACAGCAGTTCCAGCTTCTGGGGTGAGACAAGACAGCCTTTCCTGATGGGTCAAGCACCAGGCAGGCACTGGCACGTGCTGTGTCCCTGTGGAAAGGCCACTGCCACACCACAGCCTGTGAAGGGCAGCCAGCAGCTTTCACTTGCATTGAGTAATAACCTCCCTGGATGCAGGTGATGGTAGAATTGAAATGAACCTCAAACACAACAGAAACACTACAGCATTCAAAGATGTGGTGAGATCTATACCAGGGATCAGCACGTAATTTTACTACCTCACAATTAAAGAAATAGTAAATTCAGCATTGAATAAATAAGAAAGAATAAATTCTTTATTACTAAAGAAACAGTAAATTCAGCATTGCACTCCACAGAGGGCAAATGAAATTTTCTAGGCCATTTTCTTTCATGGAGAAAGAAAGATATTGCTTAAAGTTTGGGGGACACTTTTTAATGGACCTCATATTGAAGCACACATTTGCCTCACCTCCCACAGAAAGCTGAAGGTGCTACATTCAATACGTTCAAACATGGTCTCAAGAAATCTACAACCACCTTGGTTTGTAAGCAGTGTTTGCTGTAATTTAGCCCTGCCAGTTTTCCCAGTGTCAGTGGTGTCATACCAAAAATTACTTTCTGCCATCACCACACACCTACCTGAAGCTTCAGAAGCTGACTTGAATAAAAGGGGCACAAAATACTTTAACGAGTTCATATTCTTGGAAAATTATTTGAAACAAAAATTTAAATTCTGTGCTGACTTCTTAGCAGCAGCATTATGCCAATACATTCTCCATCAAATGACAGAGATGATAAACTCTGACAGTAAAATCTTCAATCCTTTTCTATTCAGATAGGTCACAAAGCACTCAATACCTTCCCTGGTCCCCAACAACTCAGCAGAGCCTGTGCACTGCACACCCTCCACTCAGCACCAGCAGTGGATGGCACATTTACCACTCACCTTAAAATCAGCCCCAGAAAAAGTTTCAAGGCAACACAGCAACTTAGCAAGAGTTGGAACTGGACAATGAGGAAATTTGTCTCTCTTCACCATCAATAGAGCTTACCCTGTCGACCTGCACTGTACCAAAAAGGCATCCCAGGCAGCTTCAGGCAAGGGGACAACTGTGGTCCAGACAGGGCTGTCACAGGAGACATTCTGTGGCTTTCAGCACTAAGTCCCATAAAACACATGCAAGACCAGAGAGAACTTTTAAAAGTTGTCAGTAAGCTATCAGGTATTTTTTAATTTCCAAAGCAGGAATGGGATACAGACACAGAAGATTGAATTCTAGTACCCCATTAAAAAAATTGTTATAAGCTTAGATGCCAGAATTAAATAAAACTTGCCAATTACTACCACCAAATAATTAAAAGATTCTAAAGTAAGACAACTACACAGTAGAGGGAAAGTCTCTAAATAAAAAAAAAAAAAAACCAACCTCAAACAGGTGGGAAATTACATAAGAGATACAAGCACAATTTGAAGAAAAGTACCTGACAGATGGGAAAATAGGTAATACCAAGAAGGGAAATCCCTATGCAAGCCATCTCGAAAGCTATTTAGAATTTAAAAAAATCATATTTACAAGCTTAAAAATGTTCTGATATATTTTCCCACAGTTCTATATCAAAACAAAGCAAAAGTTAAAACCCACAAAGTATAGGAACGCTTTCTCAGTCATAACCTAAGATTTCTGGGATACAATATAGAATTCAGTCCTCAGACTCAGACCCTAATGTTAAGTGAATATCCTCTTCTAAAGGGAGCCCTCTGCATTTTGGGGTACAACACCAGAGAAATGGTGACAATTGGCAGGATGAAGCCACAGGAGGATAGAATGCCATCATATCACGTGCATTTATTTCCACAAACTCTGTGTATGGTAAGATACAAGGGTCAATTAGATTTAAATAGCTCCAGATCATGCCTTGCAAACATTAATGCCTCTCTGACAAGCTTTTATTAAATACATTGTTCTGCCTACCTCTGCTTACTGTAAAGCTGAAAGTATGCTTTCACCTAATGGCTAAAAAAGCTGTAGTCAAGGATATTTTAAACACCATCTCCATTTTCTTGGCATCTAAACTTTGATAAGCTTGTCTGTTGCCAATTAGTTGATAAAAGAAACACTTTAAAATAAATACTGTGAAGAGTATATTATTTTTTCAGCAAGAATCCGCCAGGTAAAATAATTCAGAAACCAGCTATAAACAAAAGCATCAAGTCAAAGCTGGGCATCTCAGAATAAAACTTGTTTGAATTTGCATACCAATATTTCCTTAAATGTCCTTAAAAAAATGGTTTACATACACAAATCTGTGTCAGGCAACATTTTCAAAGTTTACCTAGTTGCACTCCAGCCTTCAAGCTGTTCCACATCACATGTCCTTTGGATTCCACCTCTCCAATACCCTTAGAAGGAGAGAGACTTTTAAACTGTGGACACTCAGTGGTGCTACTGTTCACAACAATGCTGTCCCTGTTGAAGTCCCATCACCAGGTAACACCAGATCTCAGGGAAACTCTCATGCTGACAGCTTTCAACATGCTCCTGAATTTCATCCTTTATGGCAAAGAAAAGCTAATGACATTTACAAAACAATGAAAATTACAAAACCCAGCTGGAAAAAAAAAAAATCAGTGCCTTCCTAAATTGCAAAGTCTAGTCTGAACAGATTATTTTCATTATGATTTTCAAATGCTTAGAATCAATGACGCTACTAAACACATGGGAAAACCACCCCATAATCAAACAAAGGAGAACTCAGAAAGCCTGTCACCAACAACTGAAGTCATCAAAGTGTCCAGCTCACGATATTTTGTGTCAATCTGTCCTTTACACCATCTTGAAACACAGTTCTTCCTTTACAGCATTTCACAGCAACCTCAACATTTTGAGTCAATGTTGCTTAACATTTCACTCAGATTAAAGCCCAAACCCACAGATTCTGCACAACACCCCCAGGAAAACTACTGTGTAGTTCAGTATGCTAAAATCACCCTTCCACCAGAAGCTAGAGCCCTGTGAGTGTCAGCAGGAGTCAGCACACCCCCACAGCCACTCCAGAACACAGGCTGGGGTACTAGCCTCAAATATTGAGGCAGGGAGGTGTAACCTTCTGCAGCCAAGAGGTACTTCATCCACTTCTGAAAAATGGGGTGGTAACAGAACACAAAGGTGATATTATGGACAGGATCATCCAAAAAGAAGTTTCATGAAAATTTTCCACTAGTGGTCTGTAGAGCTCTTAGTCAATTGCAAGTTTTGGACTCCTGCAGAAATCTAGCACTGAAAAACTGCAAACCCTGCAATACAAGGAGAGCAAACTGCAATGCTGGAAGAAAGCAACATTTTAGATTTACCATTTTACCCCAGCACACACTACAGCTGCTCCAGTTTTACCTGCAAGCTTGGCTGAGGTGTGCAGGCACAATTCAGCTTATGATAACATCTATACTCAGTCCAGTATTAATGTAAAGTAACATGGAAAAATCGGACACGTGCTGTTCAGAACACACTGTGTTGCCAAGGTAAGAGTTACAAGTGTTCACAAAAAACAGCAAGAGATGGCATTCCTCAGCCTGAGGAAACAGGAAAAAGTATTTCCTTTTGCTTGGCACAAAGCCTGAGTTTGTACCTTCACTTGGCACAAAGCCTGAGTTTGTACTATCATGCAAGGTAGGCTCTGCAGGAAGGCATCTCACCACCTCATCTTTCCTTCAGTCCCACAGCTTTAGTATTCTCTCCCTTTTCAAATACTAAAAGGAATGAGCTTATAGAAAGCTTTTAACTTGCATGGTTTTGCAAGCAACTAACTCCTGTGATTCACAGTATCAGTTTTTCCCTATTCATTATGCTTGACCAGCCATTAACCAGAACACTGAACATATCACAGTCCCAAAGGGAACAGAGGGAGCTTTTATCCCATGTATCTCACACTCAGCTCCCTGGCAGAAATCACACGTGAGAGACATTAGATTCACTTGACTACTGAATTTTCACTCCAGTCAAATATTTTTCACTCGTGGCAGATGTTGACTTCTTTAACAGCATCCCAACTGATAAAAGTGTAATCATCAGCTAAGAAAAGCCATTTTTATTTCATTATGTGAAAAGAAGACTGAACTCTACCCTGAATTCACAAAATCCTTTTGAAATACATTGTCACAACAGTCTCTCCTAAGTTACCCACCTAATACTCTTAACTTGTGATTTGAATAGTGATGTTACACTGCTACCCCAGGCACAAGGCAACAGGCCCCTGCTGAGAACCTGAATTCTTTTGATTTAAAGGTGTCCATTTGCTGACTGAAGACCATCACATTGGTAACTTAGTCACCACGGTTTGACGGGTAAGTATAATAACAGAGTCAGCTAAAAAAAACCCAAGCAAACAAAGGAAAAAAACAAAACAAAAAAATCCAAAAACAAACAAAATTCCCCCCAACACCTATACACACACAACCCTTCACTGTGACTGAAGGCAAACTCCACCCACTTTAAAATAATCACAGTGACTATCACAAGAGAACTCGAAAGTGAAAGCCATTGGGACACTTTCATTTCTGAGAAAATCTGCTCCCGCATCTGTGGCTTTTCTACTCAGAGAAAATAGAAAAGAATTTTCTCTCTCAGTCAGGTCCCAGCAACTCACACACACACATCCTCCTCAGATTTTTAAGAGCTCTGTTCCCTAACAAGAACAGAAAATCAATTAAAAAAAAAAAAAAACAAACACAACCAACCAAACAAAACTGAAAATTCGAGCCTTTAAAGGAATTTATTCCTACATGAATACATGCAAGTAAAGACACAGCTCTTAAGCTTTTTGTTTATTTTTTATGCTATGGAATACCAGGAATGTCACATTTGACTCTTGACCAGCTGGGAATTGAAAATCAGTACCTCCACTGGAGAAAGTGAAGAGCAATACTATTTTAATACACCTTTAGACACCTCTGGGCACCTCAATAATCCCCCTGTCACTGGCACTGCCAGCAATGGCTGTAAGGGGGTGGCTGATGCAGCCCCTCAGACAACTCCTGGCACAGTGAGTGTCAGAGACCTCCCTGCCAGCTCTGCAAAATCTGGGCCCAGCCTGAAAAGGCATTCTCCAAGTCCCCTGGGGCCTGAGGCTGATTTACAAACCTGGCCACTCGGGGCCCAGCACCTGTGACATCCCTCAACCTCCCCATTCACACCACTGCAGCTACAGAGCCAGCTTGTCAGGGACTGAAAAAATGGGCTGCCAACTCCTGGATGGGCCCTTCAGCAGGGAAGTAGAGATGATTTAGCTGGAAGCAGAAGAGAAATTCCATCTTTTGTTCTACTTTTCATTCCTCTTCAGTTACTCAAGTCCATGGACACCAGCTAAAATCACAGAATTAAGGAGATGCCGGCCACAAATATCTTCTTAGGCACAAGAGTGTAAGAAAGGCAACTGTTCAATTATCCTTCCACTTATCTTTATGAAGCACTTTTTAAAGTGTTAAATACTTTTCTATTTTAAGACATGGGTAATTTGTTTTTTTGACCTTTTCATAGAAGCGGATGGGTTTTACTATCTTTTGTAGCTGCTGCTCATAGTAGCTGTGAATACAGGGTTATCCTAAAAATATTGGGGGGAGGGGGGAATGTGTGTTAAGGATTTATTATAGATATTTTAAAATAATACTACCAAAGGTTACTAGGAAGATCTATAAACTTTACACTTTCATATTCTGAAGCAGTATTTCCCTTTCAGGGTGTGGACTGAAAATATTTAAAGACATTATTTCAGACAAATTCTAATGAGAGTACTATACTCGTAAACTCCTGCAAACACTATCAAAATCATTACTGAATTTCTGTGAAAGGTCTTCTGAAAGCAAAAAGTTTTAAACTGCTATTAAAGGTTTCATAAAGTTGCTGATTCATACCATATTATACCAATAAACACAACCCTCCAAGATTCAGTAAGCTTGCATAGATACTAAACAAAAAAAAAGACCAAAAAAACCCCTCAAAACTAACCACACACACCTCCACCCATTCCCAACAAAATCCATCAAAACGGTCACAAAACCAGAAGGTATTCAGCAGACCAGTTTGACAAGGGCTTTCAAAATTACTTTGAATCAGTGGCCTTTGCACCTTGCTCTAGCTTTCAGAAATACCAACAGGAATCTGTGCCAAAGGTGTAACTACAAGTATTACAAAGCTTTCTGATATGAGCTTCTTAAATACAGAACAAGATGCATATATTTAACAGCATAAATCCAGAGTCCTTCAAGTAACGTTTGCAAATTACTCAGTAGTTGGTGCAAACATTTTCAGTAAACCAGTGTTGTTATTCTGCTCATTCTGGACAAAGAGGCACTAAAGTTCAGGGTACCAGGATTGGCAGCTGTAAACCTCCATATTCAAGCCCTCCAAGCTTGCCTGTCACACCAAACACAAACAGCTCCCCATTCATGGGGAAATGCAGAAACCATCCTCATTCCATGACCCAGGGACCATTTCTCAGGTGCAGAGGGACACCTGCACATTGGTCACAGGCAAGGGAGGCTCTGGCCTCGTGATGAGAGAGGGAGCCTGCAGCCTCTCGGATCCACCAGACAACCCTGAACTCAACTCTCAAGATCCAAATCTTTAAAACCTCTGATTTTAAATCCTTGGAAGGTTGCCACCTATGAAGATGAAAAAAGAAAAAAGAGTACACAGCTCCCAAGATACCTTCTCTGTGTACCAGGCGCTCAGTAGATACTTTGCAATCACTTCCTGCCATTTAGGACTGCATCATGGCAATTGATGGAGGCAGATGACTCTATTATCCTCTGCATGAGTGGCTATTGCTCTTACGAAAAAAAAAAACAACTCAGCACCATATCATTAGCTAAATCTTTATATAATAAGTACATCAAAACCACGGGACAAGCACAACAGAAGCACACCCAAGCTAGCACCATTTTCATCTTTTTACCCCAAAAAACAGCAGGAGAGAAGAATTTAGTATCAGACCTTGCTTTAAGCCATGCATTATTTCAAGTGGTAAATATCCTTAAAAGTTTGTGCTTCTTTTAGAAAAAGAAAAATGAGCTGAGCTGACATAGCTCTATTCTACTATTATTCTACTATTCCTGAGACTACACTGCCAATGCACTGCTGAATCACAGGTCTGAAATAACAGTGGGTGTGGGAAACCAAAGGACAGATAAAACAGCCTTTAAATCCATGTATCAACCAAATGTCAGGCTCTCTCCAGAAGCAGTAGAACTTGATAACACACATTGCTGAGAGGCCAGCTAAGTGCCACCAATTAAAACCCAGCTTCCTCAATCTGCCATTCCGAGATGACCATCACAGTAATTATCAGAGCTGGACAATGCTGAAACAGTTTAACCTCCCCACATCACAATTGCCAGTTACCAGGAAAATCTCCATTCACCCAGCCCCTGAACTTGCTGTGTAGGGGACACTGGCCAAGGGAAGGGTCTGCACAGCACAAGGGGCAGCCTGGGAAGATCTTCCTCTAGGAGGAAAATTGAGGTACACAGGTATCAGCCACGTAGGGCTGCCTGGAGTATGGGAAATCCTGCAATGTTTGTGCCTTACTTCGTCAGCAGCAAAATGCCTGACCAAAAAAAAGAAGGATTGGACAGGACAGAAATACAGATTGGACAAAACAAAAAGCTACTTTCTTTTTTAACTTCTTATGTTTACCTTTATTCACATGCTTTAGTCTTACTGCAAACATTACCTATAACCTTCAGACACCCAACAATGTCAGAGAAGCACACAAGGGCCATGAGCAACAGGAATAATTTGATTAATTATTTGCTTCAGGACATAATTTACAAGTTTTAACTAAGGGTCAAGATGACCAGCAGAGATGAAAGAAAAAACTTCTTTTGACCTGACGCAGCTGCTTTAACTACACAATAAACTAAAGATAGCTTCAGTGGGAAGCAGGCTGTTTGTAGTTAGAGCATTTATTAATACAAACCTACATCTCCAAGTGCTGCTGAAGTTTGACACACACTTCCTGTATGACAGTAAGAAAACATCTGATGAACAATGTTGGGAACCACGGCTCTGAATAAGGTATGCTGATGACTCAGGCATCTCTTGTAAACCCAATATATTTCTGCTTGTAACGCTAACAGAAAACAATTGTAACAAACTTTGAGATCTCCAGAACAAACTCCCTTATTTGTGGACATTGGGTTTCTCCTCTTTCAAGGGAAAATAGCAAGTTATTGTTATGGTAGCCTCTCTACCTTTCATCCATCCATCAGCCCACTGCACCTTCACCATTTGCCTTCTTACATGCAAATACCTGATCAATGTTTAAGTTGGACATCCAATTAGCTAGCCATTATTCTCACTAAAAATGAGATACTCACTTTGGAGTCAAATAAAGCTTTTTTACAAAGTATTTTTAAGATTTGCCTTTCCCTCATTCCCTAAATGCACGCAATTAGGGATAAAACAGGTTAAAAGCAATTGCAGATAATAAAATAATCAGATGATTCAACATAAATAATAAAAAATCCCTGCCATGAAAAAACCTTGATATTTTATTCAGTTTCCCTAGACACTTAAAAAAGTGACCAACACCCACAAATGCCTATTACAACTTCAGAATTATTGCTAGCTATATTTTTTACTGCAGCATGGATTACTTGGCACATATCACAATCAATCTTCAACCTCCTTTTGGGGTTATCCTCAATTCGAAGCTCAAGCGATTCTGAACTACTGACCCGCAAAACAGTAGTTTAGCTGAAAACTAAGGATCCTTCTGGTTTAGCTGAAAACCAACATTACTCCTTCAGAATTATTGTCAAAAAGCACAAATAGGCAGCGCTGATCAGGGTCCAGAACGCACTATGTATCTGACGTGATAATTACGATATATTAAGTAAACCACTGACAAGCGGTTTTGTAAAAAGTAAACTTGCTCACAGAAGTTGTCAGATGCACAGCAGCAACATCAGATTTCAAACACAGCAGGCACATGCAGCAGCAAATCTGCTACATTAACCTGCGAGCACACCCCAACTGAAAACACTGAGAGAGGAAGAAAATCAGACCGCTCAGCCCTTGCCTTCCTGCTGAAGCCGCCAAAATCACTGCTAACTACTTCCAACTATGAGAGCAGTCCTCGGCCAGACACGCCCTCCCTCCAAAAAGGCTTCTTAAATGCGAGCTGTACCACTTTAACCAATTATACCCTAATCAGCACATTCCCACTGTCCACTCTTAGGGCTGCAGCCATTTAACTTCCACCCCGACTATACCAAAGCACATATATATATACCTTTATTCTCTTGTGAAAGCAGTACATGCCATTAAAACACTAATAAAAATCAGGGAAAAGGCAACAGTCACACTAGTAAACACAAGAGTTGCGTTAACCTACAAATTACCTTTAAAACATGTTATTTTTAAAGCGTCGTATTTAATTTTAGACATTTCTCTTGACAGCTCAGTTCAAGCGAATGAAAGCTTTAGAAGGTATCCCTTTTTTTTCTTCTTTTGACAGAGAAACATTCTCCGCCGAGTCCTGGCGCACAGTAAAAGACTGGGAAGCGCCGTCATTCCCTTAACCCCGTTCCATGATGCACGTTAACACGAGTCCCCAAACCCGGCACTTTTTCACTCCAGCAGGAGCGCGTCACTCGCTGGAAATAGCGCTCACCTTTGGCAGGCGCGGATGCCGGCGCTGCAGGGTCACGCCGGGCATGTGCAGCATCTCCCGCGGGCCCACGGGGGGCTCGGCCGGCACCCCGCGCCCTCCCTGCCCAGCCCCGTTCCCGCCGCTCTGCCCGGCAGCCTGCGAGCGCAACAGGCCCGCCCGGGGCCGCGGGCAGCGCGCCGGGGCTCCCACGAGGGCAGCGCCGAGACCGGGGCCGGCATGACCCGGGGCCGGGCCGGCAGCGGCCCCTGCTGCGGCTCTGCGGCCGCCGGAGCGGCGGGGCCCAGGCGAGGCCGCGGCACGGGGAAGGCCCGGGAGAAGCTCAGCACGGACAGAAACGGCGGGAGCCGGAGCGGGCGCGGCCAGGCCCCGGCGCGGCGGGGCCGCGGAGCCGCTCCAGGCCGGGCCCCGCCGGAGACTCACCTTGGCGGCGCCGCCGGGCTGCAGCACGTTCTGCTCCACCGTCATGGCCCCCGCGCGGCTCCCGGCGGCGCCCCGGGCTCGGCGGGTGGCGGCGGCGCCGTGCGGCG